>JAPXFY010000016.1:67060369-67090369 GCA_030674185.1 Monoplex corrugatus | reverse complement strand
TCTTGTTCACATACTTCATTTTTATCCTATTTGTACCTTTTAATTCAAAGTTAAATGAAATCTATATAAACTTACCATATTGTTCTAAAGTTATTCAACCGTTCCTCATGAAGACGTGTGTAGTAAGTGATATCAACATTTTTCAGTGGAACGCACGTTCCATTGTTAAAAACATCTCATATTTGAGTAACTATCTCTCTTCTAAAAACGTCCATGTCATGCTCCTACAATCGCTGAATACCATCAAAACCAAATTACCTAAAATATCCGGTTTTTATTATCCACCAATATGTGACTCTGTAAATGACGGTGGCCGTATACAAACAGCTATATACATTCGTGAAGGACTGAACTATTGTGAACGATCATCGCCAGTACCTAAATCTACCGCATTTATTTCATCATGTGCAATCATTATAAAATTTTCCTCATCGTTAGTTGTGAATATGGCCTCTGTATACTTACCAAGAGGCCCAGACTCTGTGAACACTGAATGGTTAAAACACTTTCAAGATCAGGACGACAAGTGGATAATTGGAGGTGATTTTAATGCACATGCCCCATTTTGGGAAAAGTATTGTACAAACATAACAAGCAACAGGTTGATTGAAAATATTGTAGATTCCAATTTATATTTACTTAACAACGGACACGTTACCCGGATCCCCGATATACCAACCCACAGACCCACAGCTATCGACCTTACTTTAATCTCACCATCCCTAGCCCCAAACGCCACATGGCAAACAGAGGATGACTTGTTGGGATCAGATCACATCCCCATACGTCTTACCCTAAACCATATTACAGAAATAGACGCCATACCACAAGATAGTTTACCCAAGTTTAATTATAAAAACGCTGACTGGATCAGTTTTAAGGCAATCCTTGAAAAGACAAGAACAGATCTATCTGAAGCAATGAACATAAACGAAACGTACGAAGTTTTCTGTAACTCACTCTTAAGGGCTGCTAACATTTCAATTCCAAAACTTACAGTGTCAAAAATAGGAAAACATCATGGAAATGTCTGGTGGAATGAGGACTGTCAAAAGGCAGTGAACGAAAAGAAAGAAAAATACAAAATTTATTTAGCAAACAGGTCACCTGAAAATCATACAGCGATGAAAAGTGCCAACATTAAGTGTAACAGAATCATAGAGCAAGCCAAAGAACAACACTGGACATCTTTTTGTAAATGTGAAGTAAATAACCACAAAGACACGATAAAGATTTGGGAAAAACTAAAATTAATGAAAAACGGGATTAAGTTGCCATCAATTCCAGTAAAGCTAGAAAATAACCCTATTCCTAGCTCATTGGAAAAAGCAGAAGCTTTTGCAGACGTGTTTGCTGAGGCCTGTCGTGTAGAAGGACTCCCTGTCTCTGATAGAAATTATAGGGAACGAGATGAAAAGAAAGATGTATATAAGGACCCTGCCTCTGACAATACTCACTACATAAATGCATCACTCACACTTCAAGAATTAAAAGATGCCATTCAGTCCCTTCCAAGTAAAAAAACGTCAGTTGGACTAGATGCAATTTCCAATGAGATGCTGAAAAATTTACCAGAAAATTTTATAATCTTGCTACATGACATATTTCAAAAATGCTGGAATAGTGGGATAATGCCTAACAACTGGAAAGAAACAATAGTGGTTCCTGTATTAAAACCAGGTAAATGTAATACCGATTTGAAAAACTACAGGCCAATTGCATTAACATCACATGTATGTAAACTAATGGAGAAAATAATCTTAAAGAGACTGATGCACTATTGTGAAAAGAATAAAATAATACCAGTAAATCAGGCAGGATTTCGAAAAGGCAGGTCACCAGTAGAGATCCTAACAAAGCTAACTACTAATATAAAACAACAATTTGCAAGACGTCAATGTGTTTTAGCTACATTTTTTGATATAACGAAAGCATACGATCAAGTGTGGCACTCCCGATTGTTATTCAAATTTAAAAGTATTGGGCTGACAGGTCACATTTTTGGCTATGTTAAGTGTTTCTTAGAAAACAGAGTATTTCAAACGAGGATTGAAAATGTATATTCCACGAAACGAATTCTTCAAATGGGTATCCCTCAGGGATCCGTTATAGCTCCCCTTCTTTTCATGATATTAATGCATGACTTACCCAGTAAAGTATCTAAGCATGTAGTTTTAGCTCAATATGCTGACGATTTATGCATGTGGATGCAGGTAAATATGAAAAAGAAAACTCCTTTGCGCTGTATCAATTATACACGCAAATGCTACCAATTAGAACTGATAAAATAGCGCGATACATGGTAGAAAATGGGTTACATCTATCCCTGGAAAAAACAAAAATAGTTTTATTGATAAAATAGCGCGATACATGGTAGAAAATGGGTTACATCTATCCCTGGAAAAAACAAAAATAGTTTTATTTAAGCTAACCCAGTAAATATTCCCACTTTCAAACTGGGAGATACTCCTCTTCAGTTTAACGAGTCGATTAAATTCTTAGGAGTTTTCCTTACAGCAAAATTATCTTGGAATCAGCATATTGAATACTTATTAACCAAAGCTCAAAAAAGTTTAAATTTCATAAAAATAGTTCGCAAACAGACATGGGGTCAAGATTCATCAACACTTGTTCATCTTTGTAAATCGCTTGTTAGATCTAAATTAACCTATGCTCAAGAAATCTTCTTCAGTGCACCGAAACACTTACTAAAAAAACTGCAGAGCATAGATTGTAAAGGTTTCAAACTTGCACTGGGTCTTCCAATGCATGCTTCCTGTCTTCGGACATATAATGAAATCAAACTGTTGCCACTTGATGAGCAAAGGAAAGTCGCTTCTACTAAATTTTTGTTAAGAAACACTACCGTAGAAAACATCTCAGAAACAGAAATTAAACTGAGATCAGATACCGACTTTCCAAAACGAGCTAAATCAATATCTTCACAGGTCACACTTGCAACATACACATCTGACGTCATGAAAGGCTCAGGAATTGATCTAGACGTAGATCCTGTATCTATACGACCTTCCTTTTCGCCAGTACCCAGTTGGGAACTCCAAAGAGCACGATTTGACGTACACCACACTAATTTAAAAAAAGGAGACAATATAAACTTACTGGCAAGTCAGGTTAAATGTCATATAAACGACGTATATTCTGATCATTTGAAAATTTACACTGATGGGTCAGTAATTGAAAGAAAAGCAGGCTCAGCGTTTTTAATACCTGCTCTCAAAATTGAAAAATCTTTCTACATAGGACTTGATAAATCTATCTTTACAGCTGAACTCTTTGCAATATTAATGGCTTTAAACTTTCTGATAAGTCTTCCTAGGACAATTTTTCAGATACTTCTTTGCGTTGATTCAAAATCAGTACTTCAGGCTCTTGAATTATCAAAATTACAAACAAGATCAGAAATGATTCTGGAAATAAGTCACTTGATTCATAATTTATCTTTAAGAGGCACTGATATTACTTTCTGCTGGATACCTTCTCATAGTTCTTTTAGTTATAATAATAAAGTTGACAGGGCTGCCAAACGGGGAGCTAATAACTCACCAGATTCAAACAATATCCAGCTTTCTCTCTCGTTGCGCGAGAATTACACTTTAGTGGACAACTACGTCTGGAAGCAGTTCCAATTAAAACAGAAAATGTATGATAAATGTCACATGAACTTTGAAGTTAGCAAAATACTTAAGCAGCTTCATGCCAGCAGAACTATACAGTCACTTATGTACAGATGGAAACTTGATGCATTCAAAACAAAATATACCAATAACATAGTGTGTCTGTGTGGAAAGAAGATAACACATAGTCATATTCTTTCTTGCGTTAGGGTAAAACGACATATTCCAACACTATCTGTGAGTACAGTTTCTGACATATTTGCCTCATCATCATTACTGTATGAATTTTTTGTTAGCCTGTCAAAAAGTCCTATAGCGAATTACCTTTAAAATGTTATTTGACTTGTTCATTGTTGTGGTTAGTCAATTATTAGTTTTACTTTTTATTCATTTCTTCTGGATATTTACTAATTTTGTTTGTCAGTTTGTTTGTTTAAATCGATAATTATGGTAACATTATTTGTTAGTTTTACCTTCCCCTCTTCAAAACAGTTGTTTTCTGGATCATCTTTTCTCAAATTCAAAATTGACAATTTTCAAATATCTTCTTCACTCCTCCTCTATCACTCCCCCCCCCCCCCCCCCCTTTTTTTGTTTTTTTTGTTTTTTGTTTTTGTCTAAAATCACTTTAGTGAATAGACATTAAATCAAAGACCACCACCACCTGTGACGTTAGTGCACATGGAATTCGTTCCGAGCGCGGAGACGTCATCTTGAGAAACTGAAACTGTGTGTATGTATGGATGGATGGATGGATGTATGGATGGATGGATGTATGGATGGATGGATGTATGGATGGATGTATGGATGGATGTATGGATGGATGTATGGATGGATGGATGGATGTATGGATGGATGGATGTATGGATGGATGTATGGATGGATGTATGGATGGATGGATGGATGTATGGATGGATGGATGTATGGATGGATGGATGGATGAATGCATGGATGGATGTGTATAGTATACAATACAATACAACAATACAATATTTTATTTATATAGCGCAAAATCTTGATAAAATCAAATCTAAGCGCTAAATATGTATATAGTATGTACATAGTATGTATGTATGTAAATGTCTATGTACATGTATGTATGTAAATATGTATGTATGTATGTATATATGTGTGCATGTATGTATGTATGTATGTATGTATGTATGTATGTAAATATGTATGTATGTATGTACGTATTAATTAATTAATCAACTAATTAATTTATATATTGATTGATTTATTTGTTTATTATTTATTTGTTTATTTGTTTATCATAACGAAGCAATCGTCTTGATTATATGGCGTCCCTTTATCATACAGGCCTACCATCAGTATTTTGGGACTTGTGAGTCTTAAAACATTTTCGAGAGGTGATGGAGTGGAAATCTGTTGATATTTAGTTTATTGACAGCTAGATTATGAAGAAACACAGATGTTTATGATAATTATATCTCAAAGAAGGAAGGCACACACCAGCCACTGTTATTCAAGTTTGGAACCATCTCAAGTGCGAACGGGAACGTTTTCATCAGATTTTTGTTTAAACAATGCTTGAACTCACTTGGAGGGGGGTGGGGGTGGGGGGGTCTGCATAGTTCCCATGGTGTTACGGGAAGGTAGGTAAGGCTGCCGGGCCATAGAAACTCACGCCTCACGTCTCACGCCTCATGCTTCACGCCTCACGCATGAATAGAAAAATGAACAGACGAGATCTCTCTTGCGCGGGGCCACACAACTCCACTCACGCTTCACGCTTCATGGTTCGCGGTTCACGGTTCACGCGTGAGTGGGGAAGTGGGACTGTCCACTTTTTTCGATGCGTGAAGTTGAAGTTCCTGGTTACCATTGGCTATTTCAATTCTCCTCACTTGCAGGATGGATGACTACAAAGAAAAATTGATCGAGTTGGTCCGGGCAAGGCTCCTCCTCTGGAATCCGCGTGTGCCTAACTACATGGACAAAGACAAAAAACAAAAAACAAAACACACACACACAAGTTTGGGAAGACTTGGCGAAGATTCTGAATGAACCCAAAGTTAAGGAGATGATGGAATGTACGGTGGAATTCTCCTCGTAATTCTCAAGAAAGAATTGTTCTCGGCACCGTATGCTTCCTCGTCCTGAGCAAGAGCAAAATCAGGAGGTCTTCTTCGTCGGAAGAATCCATCTTCGGAAAAATAAACAAACCACGAATATTGTCTCTGATCAACTGAGCAAACAGCACTGTATTCTGGCACCGTCAACACAAAACATAAGCAATGAGGTGTGAGCTCCTGTGGCCCAGTGCATGAAATGTGAGGCGTGAAGCATGAGGCGTGAGACGTGAGACGTGAGGCGTGAGTTTCTATTGCCCAGCAGCCTAACTCGTCCTCACCATCCTCTCCCAAAAGCCATCCATCACCCCTATCAGTTGGCTTATTTAGTCTATCTCCTACAAATGCACCGCCACCATCACGGTACACACCACCGCTTCTTCTACCTCACACCAGTTAAATGACATCACGTATACATACTGTGACTCACGAACGCAGACCATAAATATTTACTCGGTCTCCCCCTCCCCCCCCCCTCCCCCTCCCCTCTCCTCATCACCCCTACCCCCCATTCCAAGACTGCTCATTTCCTCGTGCTTCTGTGATCTCCTGATTCAGGAAAAGCCCAAAACATTTCATTCAGCGTTGCAGGAGCCTACATAGTTTTATCTGAGAGATAGACTAGTACTACTAACATTTGTCTGACAGATGGTGGCTCTTGTTCATCAGGAAAAGCCCAAAACATTTTCATTCGGATTTTGTAAGAGTCTACATAATGTCATCTTAGAGAAAGTACTAAAAATGTATTTGTCTGACTGCTGATGTTACGCGTTTTTCCCTTCATTGCGGAATTTTGGCCACTTCCTCTGGCTTTTCCTTTTTGAGTCTGATGATCGATGCGTGTTTGACGCAGGGTTGGCTCACAAAGGTTTAAAACAAGTTGGTAAGTGAAGCCCTTTTAACAAGTGACAGTGATTTTTAAAAGCTACTATAGAAACTTATCGTTTTAGGTCAATGTTTATTGTTGACACTTCGAATAACGTGGAAATACGCTGATAAGTCGGTGAAAGAAACACACACACACACACACACACACACACACACACACACACACACACACACACACACACACAGAGAGAGAAAAAGAGAGAGAGAGAGAGAGAGAGAGAGAGAGAAACAGAAAGAGAGAGAGAAACAGAGAGAGAGAGAAAGAGAGAGAGGGAGAAAGAGAGAGAGAGAGAGAGGGGGGGAGAGAGAGGAGGGAGAGAGAGAGAAAGAGAGAGAGACACACACACAGAGACACAGAGAGAGACAGGCAGACAGACAGAGAGAGAGGAATCATGGATGGATGAAGGGAAGGAAGGTGGGGAGCTGTGTGACACGGTTCCATGGTAGCACAAAAGAAGGGGAAAGGGGGGAGGAAGAGGTCTGGACGGTGGACGTGCAATTTTCTGAAGACCAGAGAGGGACGAGAGTGGGCTCTGCCATTCTCTCTTGGCCCGTAGGCTGAGCTGGGCCTGCTTGGTTCACATTGTGTGGCTATGTCCCGGGGTTTGTCATCTCCCCACCTTGCCGTTCGGTTTGTAAACAAGTTAACGGATGACTATGTCCGAATGGGTCATGCAACGCATGGACAGAACACCCCCACCCCATCCCCACCCACCCCCCACACACGCACCCTTTCATCATCATTATCATCAGGTGCCCTGCGTTGGCGATCATGGACTTCCATCTGCCTCTATCTCTCGTTGCCCCTAGCATCTCCCCCACCCTCCTCGTCCCCAGCCACTCTGCAAGTCCGTCCAGCATTTTCTCCCTGGGTCTACCTGGTGCTCTCTTTCCCTCCAGCTTTCCCGTTGTGACCAGGTGTTCCAAATCCCCCTTCCTCATAAAATGGCCTATAAATGTTGCATGTCTTTTCCTAATCTTCCTTATGAGTGATCTACTTGTGTCTGCCTCCATCAAGACTGTCTCGTTTGTTTTCTTTGCTGTCCATGGAACTCTCAACATTCTTCTTAGAAACCATATCTCGGCTGCCTCAATCTTGTTCTGGCTTTGCTTGTTGACTGTCCACGCCTGGCATCCGTACAACAGTATTGGTTCTATATAACATTCAAGAACTCTCTTCCTGATGTTAATTGAGAGGCATTTGTTGATAAGAATGCTTGTCATCTTCTTGAATGCTGTTTTGGCTTGGCCGATTCTGCGGGCTATTTCTGATGTGCATCTGCCGTCTGATGAAATGATCGTTCCCAGGTATTTGAATTTATCAACCTGTGTCAAGGTTGTGCCATTTGCTGTTATTTTGCATGAGGGGATTTCATGTTTTTTACTGATCACCATGACTTCAGTTCCAGCCCCTTACCTTTGCTTTCTATTTCTAGTATATTCACAAGGTTTACTTTACTTGATGAAATTACTATCAAGTGGCGTCGGAAGCTTGGGAGGTGGTGGTCCGAAGAATGGCGAGGCAGTGGTGCTCTGGGTTCCATTCCCACCCTCGGGGTGTTTCTTGTTAACTAAAATTGTGGATGGCGATGTTCAGTTGATATGGTGACAATTATTTTAACACGATGTGGTTGTTGTCAAACAAGATGTGTTGGCCGGGGGTTTCAGGACATGGCGCGGCCAATGGTTTCAGTTGCACTTCATGGGCGTATGCGAGACTTCTGCTTGCACTGATTGCTGTGAAACTGAAAATGCTTTTTGATTAACTATTTGTTTTTGCATTTGAGAATGGTTATTCATCAAGTAGTCAGTCTGGTGATGTCTTTAATAAGTCTTCTTCTTCTTTTTTTTTTTTCTTTTTTTTTTTTTCGTAAGACAAAACCGGTTCTTCTGAGTTGCCTGTGCTGAGTGTGCAGGTGTAAAATGTAGTCATAATTAGGGACTTGTAAGTTATTTGTTGTTGTATAACACAGACGCTAAACGTCCTTTGTCTGATTGGTTAAAAATGATAACAAGTGTGACAGTATTCTGTCTGTCTGTCTGTCTGTCTGTCTGTCTGCCTGCCTGCCTGTCTGTATGTCTGTCTGTCTATCTGTCTGTCTGTCTCTCTCTATCTCTCTGTGTTTCTCTATGTCTCTATGTCTCTCTGTCTCTGTTTCTGTCTCTGTCTCCTTTTCTGTCTATCTGTCTGTCTGTCTGTCTCTCTCCCCTTTCTCTCTCTTTCTCTCTCTGTGTTTCTCTCTGTTTCTCTATGTCTCTCTGTTTCTGTCTCTGTCTCCTTGTCTGTCTGTCTGTCTGTCTGTCTGTCTCTCTCTCTCTCTCTCTGTCTCTCTCTCTCCCCTTTGTCTCTTTCTCTCCCCTCGTCATAATGTGCATTAGAAAAGACGGGATTCTCACCACATGAACATTATGCTTGTTGCATGGTGTCAGCTGTCCCAGTCTGTTTCTTGCCAATGCATGCAGTGGAAGGTCTGCAATGTCTATGGCATGTCGGTGCCTGTTCACACCAACAGGAGATAGAGAGAGGAAGGTTGGTGTAGCCATACATACATTGCTGAGCAGAGGAAGGTTGGTGTAGCCATACATACATTGCTGAGCAGAGGAAGGTTGGTGTAGAGATAACTTGCTGAGCAGAGGAAGGTTGATGTAGAGATACATTGCTGAGCCGAGGAAGGTTGATATAGACAAACATTGCTGAGCAGAGGAAAGGTGATGTAGAGATACATTGCTGAGCCGAGGAAGGTTGGTGTAGAGATAACTTGCTGAGCAGAGGAACGTTGATGTAGAGATACATTGCTGAGCAGAGGAAGGTTGATGTGGAGATACATTGCTGTACAGAGGAAGGTTGATGTAGAGATACAATGCTGTACAGAGGAAGGTTGATGTAGACATATATTGCTGTACAAAGGAAGGGTGATGTAGACATACATTGCTGTACAGAGGAAGGTTGATGTAGAGATATTATGCTGTACAGAGGAAGGGTGATGTAGAGATATATTGCTGTACAAAGGAAGGGTGATGTAGACATACATTGCTGTACAAAGGAAGGGTGATGTAGAGATATATTGCTGTACAGAGGAAGGTTGATGTAGAGATATATTGCTGTACAGAGGAAGGTTGATGTAGACATACATTGCTGTACAGAGGAAGGGTGATGTAGAGATATATTGCTGTACAGAGGAAGGTTGATGTAGAGATATATTGCTGTACAGAGGAAGGTTGATGTAGAGATATATTGCTGAACAAAGGAAGATTGATGTAGAGATATATTGCTGTACAGAGGAAGGTTGATGTAGACATACATTGCTGTACAGAGGAAGGTTGATGTAGAGATACATTGCTGTACAGAGGAAGGTTGATGTAGACATACATTGCTGTACAGAGGAAGGTTGATGTAGACATACATTGCTGTACAGAGGAAGGTTGATGTAGACATACATTGCTGTACAGAGGAAGGTTGATGTAGACATACATTGCTGTACAGAGGAAGGTTGATGTAGACATACATTGCTGTACAGAGGAAGGTTGATGTAGACATACATTGCTGTACAGAAGAAGGTTGATGTAGACATACATACATTGCTGTACAGAGGAAGGTTGATGTAGACATACATTGCTGTACAGAGGAAGGTTGATGTAGCCATACATACATTGCTGTACAGAAGAAGGTTGATGTAGACATACATTGCTGTACAGAAGAAGGTTGATGTAGACATACATACATTGCTGTACAGAAGAAGGTTGATGTAGACATACATTGCTGTACAGAGGAAGGTTGATGTAGCCATACATACATTGCTGTACAGAGGAAGGTTGATGTAGCCATACATACATTGCTGTACAGAGGAAGGTTGATGTAGCCATACATACATTGCTGTACAGAGGAAGGTTGATGTAGCCATACATACATTGCTGTACAGAGGAAGGCTGGTGTAGCCATACATACATTGCTGTACAGAGGAAGGTTGGTGTAGCCATACATACATTGCTGTACAGAGGAAGGTTGATGTAGCTATACATACATTGCTGTACAGAGGAAGGTTGATGTAGCCATACATACATTGCTGTACAGAGGAAGGTTGATGTAGCCATACATACATTGCTGTACAGAGGAAGGTTGATGTAGCCATACATACATTGTTGTACAGAGGAAGGTTGATGTAGACATACATACATTGCTGTACAGAGGAAGGTTGATGTAGCCATACATACATTGCTGTACAGAGGAAGGTTGATGTAGCCATACATACATTGCTGTACAGAGGAAGGTTGATGTAGCCATACATACATCGCTGTACAGAGGAAGGTTGATGTAGCCATACATACATTGCTGTACAGAGGAAGGTTGATGTAGCCATACATACATCGCTGTACAGAGGAAGGTTGATGTAGCCATACATACATTGCTGAGCAGAGGAAGGTTGGTGTAGCCATACATACATTGCTGTATAGAGGAAGGTTGGTGTAGCCATACATACATTGCTGTACAGAGGAAGGTTGGTGTAGCCATACATACATTGCTGAGCAAAGGAAGGTTGGTGTAGCCATACATACATTGCTGTACAGAGGAAGGTTGGTGTAGCCATACATACATTGCTGAGCAAAGGAAGGTTGGTGTAGGCATACATACATTGTTGTACAGAGGAAGGTTGGTGTAGCCATACATACATTGCTGAGTAGAGGAAGGTTGATGTGGAGATACATTGCTGAGCAGAGGAAGGTTGATGTAGAGATACATTGCTGAGCAGAGGAAGGTTGATGTAGAGATACATTGCTGAGCAGAGGAAGGTTGATGTAGAGATACATTGCTGAGCATAGGAAGGTTGATGTAGAGATATATTGCTGAGCAGAGGAAGGTTGATGTAGAGATATATTGCTGAGCAGAGGAAGGTTGATGTGGAGATACATTGCTGAGCAGAGGAAGGTTGATGTAGATATACATTGCTGAGCAGAGGAAGGTTGATGTGGAGATACATTGCTGAGCAGAGGAAGGTTGATGTAGAGAGATACATTGTTGAGCATAGGAAGGTTGATGTAGAGATATATTGCTGAGCAGAGGAAGGTTGATGTAGAGATATATTGCTGAGCAGAGGAAAGTTGATGTGGAGATACATTGCTGAGCAGAGGAAGGTTGATGTAGAGATACATTGCTGAGCAGAGAAAGGTTGATGTGGAGATACATTGCTGAGCAGAGGAAGGTTGATGTAGAGAGATACATTGTTGAGTATAGGAAGGTTGATGTAGAGATATATTGCTGAACAAAGGAAGGTTGATGTAGAGATATATTGCTGAACAAAGGAAGGTTGATGTAGAGATATATTGCTGAACAAAGGAAGGTTGATGTAGAGATATATTGCTGTACAGAGGAAGGTTGATGTAGAGATATATTGCTGTACAGAGGAAGGTTGATGTAGAGATATATTGCTGTACAGAGGAAGGTTGATGTAGAGATATATTGCTGAACAAAGGAAGGTTGATGTAGAGATATATTGCTGTACAGAGGAAGGTTGATGTAGAGATACATTGCTGTACAGAGGAAGGTTGATGTAGACATACATTGCTGTACAGAGGAAGGTTGATGTAGACATACATTGCTGTACAGAGGAAGGTTGATGTAGAGATACATTGCTGAACAGAGGAAGGTTGATGTAGAGATACATTGCTGTACAGAGGAAGGTTGATGTAGAGACACACATATTGCTAAACAGAGGAATGTTGATCGAGTGATACACACATTGCTGAATATCTCAGATATCAGGCTCGGTGCTCTGTTTTTTTGTGGACATTTGCAATACCGGCCATTTCTTTCTTGTGGTAAAAACTGCTGACAGGCTTTTTTGTTTTGTTTTTGTTTTTGTTTTTTTGTTTTACTTCACTGCTCATTCTTCTTTTGTATTCTGATCGTCTTTGTGTTTTTAATTTGTTTTCCCTACAGCCATTACTGACATAGAGAATTAGGAAGTGGTCAGGTCTTCATGCTTGCCAGAAATTCATCTACATTAAAAGAAAGTTCTTATGAGGAAGATGACGAATATCGTAATCAAAAATGTGAGACAAGCTGAGCTATTATTGGAAGAGAGGGGGAAAAAAGGTAGAAAAAAAAATCCCCCAAATCCCAAAAATCCCAAATGAAAATTGAGATACTAATTTAATATATTTCTAACAAATGAAACAAGATATGTTGTGCTTATTGCCTGGTTCAGGGCTTATCATTGAAAGAACACTCTCATCTTGCTGACTGCTTGATTAAGACTTAGTGTCTGGACAATCAATAGCAAAGTCAGAACAAGATTGAGGCGTCTGAAATGTCGTTTCTAAAAAAGAATGTTAAGAGTTCCAAGGACGGCAAAGAAGAAAAAACGAGACAGTCTTGAAAGAAGCAGCACAAAAAGAACAATAATGAAGAAGATTAGGAAAAGATAAGCAACATTTACAAGACATTTTATGAGGCAAGAATAGTCACAACAAGAAAGCTGGAAGGAAAAAAACACTCGGTTGGCCCAAGGAGAAAATACTGGACAGTTTTGCCGAGTGGATGAGGACAGAAAGGATAGGACATATACTTGCAGAAATGAAAGATTCGTTAGAGGGTCATCATCACCAATGCCACCAGGCCACTTGATGATGATGATGATGATGATGATGATGATGATGATGATGATGATGATGATGATGATGAGAATGATGATGACTGTTGAAATCTCGATATTTAGAATTTGCTAAACGCTTTTTGTTGAAATCTCGATATTTAGAATTTGCTAAACGCTTTTTGTTGAAATCTCGATGTTTAGAATTTGCAAAAATTGTGCTTTCGACTTCAGGCAGCTCTATGTATACGCTCCACCCAGTTAAGTAGAAAGATTCTTCAAGCCTACCAAACACATTACATGGGCGAGACTTTCAGGTGGATATGTCCGAGACTAAAACGAACGGTGTTGCATTTTCACTGCTGCCACTGATTTTACCAGCTCAACATTATTTGGTCAACGCACGTGATCACTACAGTTGGTGGGTCAGACGGAGCAGATCTTCACCGAGTTAGGTCTCAAAATGTCAAAGGAAGGCGACATTCCTTGACACAGAGGAGACATACCAGGTCAACATAGTGCGTTCCACTGTCTGGCGCACTTTCCTTTCGGTCTCCGTTTAATTACGAAAAGAGAAGAGAGATTCAGATCCACCGGACGTTAAACATAATATCCATGCAAGTTTAAGCCAGTGTTTAGTCTTGTGATTAAGCCAGTGTTTAGTCTTGTTGTTAAGCCAGTGTTTAGTCTTGTGATTTATTTAAGCCAGTGTTTAGTCTTGTTGTTTATTTAAGCCAGTGTTTAGTCTTGTTGTTTATTTAAGCCAGTGTTTAGTCTTGTTATTAAGCCAGTGTTTAGTCTTGTGATTTATTTAAGCCAGTGTTTAGTCTTGTTGTTTATTTAAGCCAGTGTTTAGTCTTGTGATTTATTTAAGCCAGTGTTTAGTCTTGTTGTTTATTTAAGCCAGTGTTTGGTCTTGTGGTTTATTTAAGCCAGTGTTTAGTCTTGTGATTTATTTAAGCCAGTGTTTAGTCTTGTGATTTATTTAAGCCAGTGTTTGGTCTTGTGGTTTATTTAAGCCAGTGTTTGGTCTTGTGGTTTATTTAAGCCAGTGTTTAGTCTTGTGATTTATTTAAGCCAGTGTTTAGTCTTGTGATTTATTTAAGCCAGTGTTTAGTCTTGTGGTTTATTTAAGCCAGTGTTTAGTCTTGTTGTTTATTTAAGCCAGTGTTTAGTCTTGTTGTTTATTTAAGCCAGTGTTTGGTCTTGTTGTTTATTTAAGCCAGTGTTTAGTCTTGTGATTTATTTAAGCCAGTGTTTAGTCTTGTTGTTTATTTAAGCCAGTGTTTAGTCTTGTGGTTTATTTAAGCCAGTGTTTAGTCTTGTTGTTTATTTAAGCCAGTGTTTAGTCTTGTTGTTTATTTAAGCCAGTGTTTAGTCTTGTTGTTTATTTAAGCCAGTGTTTAGTCTTGTGATTTATTTAAGCCAGTGTTTGGTCTTGTGGTTTATTTAAGCCAGTGTTTAGTCTTGTGATTTATTTAAGCCAGTGTTTAGTCTTGTGATTTATTTAAGCCAGTGTTTAGTCTTGTGGTTTATTTAAGCCAGTGTTTAGTCTTGTGATTTATTTAAGCCAGTGTTTAGTCTTGTGATTTATTTAAGCCAGTGTTTGGTCTTGTGGTTTATTTAAGCCAGTGTTTGGTCTTGTGGTTTATTTAAGCCAGTGTTTAGTCTTGTGATTTATTTAAGCCAGTGTTTAGTCTTGTGATTTATTTAAGCCAGTGTTTAGTCTTGTTGTTTATTTAAGCCAGTGTTTAGTCTTGTGATTTATTTAAGCCAGTGTTTAGTCTTGTTGTTTATTTAAGCCAGTGTTTGGTCTTGTGGTTTATTTAAGCCAGTGTTTAGTCTTGTGATTTATTTAAGCCAGTGTTTAGTCTTGTGGTTTATTTAAGCCAGTGTTTGGTCTTGTGATTTATTTAAGCCAGTGTTTGGTCTTGTGGTTTATTTAAGCCAGTGTTTAGTCTTGTTGTTTATTTAAGCCAGTGTTTGGTCTTGTGGTTTATTTAAGCCAGTGTTTAGTCTTGTGATTTATTTAAGCCAGTGTTTAGTCTTGTGGTTTATTTAAGCCAGTGTTTAGTCTTGTGATTTATTTAAGCCAGTGTTTAGTCTTGTGATTTATTTAAGCCAGTGTTTAGTCTTGTGATTTATTTAAGCCAGTGTTTAGTCTTGTGATTTATTTAAGCCAGTGTTTGGTCTTGTGATTTATTTAAGCCAGTGTTTAGTCTTGTTATTAAGCCAGTGTTTGGTCTTGTGATTTATTTAAGCCAGTGTTTGGTCTTGTGATTTATTTAAGCCAGTGTTTAGTCTTGTGATTTATTTAAGCCAGTGTTTAGTCTTGTGGTTTATTTAAGCCAGTGTTTAGTCTTGTGATTTATTTAAGCCAGTGTTTAGTCTTGTGATTTATTTAAGCCAGTGTTTAGTCTTGTGATTTATTTAAGCCAGTGTTTAGTCTTGTTATTTATTTAAGCCAGTGTTTAGTCTTGTGATTTATTTAAGCCAGTGTTTAGTCTTGTTGTTTATTTAAGCCAGTGTTTAATCTTGTGATTAAGCCAGTGTTTGGTCTTGTGATTTATTTAAGCCAGTGTTTGGTCTTGTGGTTTATTTAAGCCAGTGTTTAGTCTTGTGATTTATTTAAGCCATGTGTTTAGTCTTGTGATTTATTTAAGCCAGTGTTTAGTCTTGTGATTTATTTAAGCCAGTGTTTGGTCTTGTGGTTTATTTAAGCCAGTGTTTAGTCTTGTGATTTATTTAAGCCAGTGTTTAGTCTTGTTATTTATTTAAGCCAGTGTTTGGTCTTGTGATTTATTTAAGCCAGTGTTTAGTCTTGTTGTTTATTTAAGCCAGTGTTTAGTCTTGTGATTAAGCCAGTGTTTGGTCTTGTGATTTATTTAAGCCAGTGTTTGGTCTTGTGGTTTATTTAAGCCAGTGTTTAGTCTTGTGATTTATTTAAGCCAGTGTTTAGTCTTGTGATTTATTTAAGCCAGTGTTTAGTCTTGTGATTTATTTAAGCCAGTGTTTGGTCTTGTGGTTTATTTAAGCCAGTGTTTAGTCTTGTGATTTATTTAAGCCAGTGTTTAGTCTTGTGATTTATTTAAGCCAGTGTTTAGTCTTGTGATTTATTTAAGCCAGTGTTTAGTCTTGTGATTTATTTAAGCCAGTGTTTAGTCTTGTGATTTATTTAAGCCAGTGTTTAGTCTTGTTGTTTATTTAAGCCAGTGTTTAGTCTTGTTGTTTATTTAAGCCAGTGTTTAGTCTTGTGATTTATTTAAGCCAGTGTTTAGTCTTGTTGTTTATTTAAGCCAGTGTTTAGTCTTGTTGTTTATTTAAGCCAGTGTTTAGTCTTGTTGTTTATTTAAGCCAGTGTTTAGTCTTGTTGTTTATTTAAGCCAGTGTTTAGTCTTGTGATTTATTTAAGCCAGTGTTTAATCTTGTGATTTATTTAAGCCAGATGCATGTGTACGCCGTTTTTTTTAATTTTTTAATTTTTATTTTTTTTATCTTTTAATGTATCGTTTTAAACGGGCGCGTGCCTCTCTGTCTGTCTGTCTGTCTGTCTCACTCTCTGTCTCTCTCTGTTAATTGCTCTATTAGAGATATATTGCAAGTGGTAATTCGGAAGAAACGGACGGACTCTACAGGCGGATATTCCCGTGGTGCGGATTTCAGGGAATTTTAGTATGGGAGAAGGGTGTGTAGGTGTGTGGGTCAGGGGTCGGAGGGCAAGTATGGTTGGGGTGGAAAATTGCTCACTGATGGGAGATAGTGCGAGAGAGACAGACAGAGAGAGAGGGGAGAGAGAGAGAGAGAGAGAGAGAGAGAGAGAGAGAGAGAGAGAGAGAGAGAGAGAGAGAGAGTATGGATGGAAGAGAGGAATCATCATCATCATCATTAAGTGCCTTGCCACATAACGTTGGTGATCGTGGCCCTCCATACGTCTCTATCCCTTCTTTTTTTTTTCTCAAACTGGACAGAGCAGCAGGGAAGTTTCAGTCTTTTTCTCCTAATTTTTGTATGTCGTGTTTGTTTGTTTGTGATCTTACGCTTGACAAAGACCAGTTGGCCGAAAATTTGCGCCTGTCTTGTCTTGTTGTATTAAATACGCGTTCTTGTTCTTCTTTCGTGTTTTTTCGAGTTTAATGTAAATTTGATTCGCAGTTCGCTCATATGTTAAACATACAAGTGGGAGTTGGGGATGGGTGGGTTTGGACAAATGGCACACATCTGTAGCCAGTAGCCATCTGCATTACATGTCAGAATAGTTACTATCTGAAAAGGATGCAACATCAACTCTAACTTACCAAAAGGATATGAAAAAAATAATGCATGCACACACACACACACACACACACACACACACACACAAGCAGGCACACACGTACACAAACACTTCATGGTAAAGAAAACACTGTTCTGATTTGTTTGTTTGTTTGTTTGTTTGATTGTTTGTTTGTTTGTTTGCATATTTAAAGAAAACATTATTCTCTTTCTTTTTTCTTCTTTTTTTTTTGTACATTGAATGGCAAATGAAAATAACCAAACCAAAATGAAAAAAGCAACAACAACAACAACAACAACAACAACAACAAAAATCGTCCACAACCGCAGTCAGCGGAAAAGCGACAGCGACGCCATGAAAAATGAAACCAATACATAACTCACCACCACCACCACCACCACCAAAAACAAAACGTAAACACCATCAACATTAAAACGTAAGAGAAATATTACTTGCAAAGGTAAGAGGCTGTCAGTATGGCTTAGCCTTTATTTTCACTAGGTGAGGGTTGTTCAGATGTGGTAGCTGAACTTGTTAAGTCAACAATGGCCATAGAGTCAGTGTGATAGGCGTACCCGGGCGCCGGTGTTTGTCTAGCTGTGTGGAAAGATTCGTTCAGTTTTCGGGGAGAATGGAAAACGCATTCAGCATTGCTTTTACCTTTCGCTGTTCTATTCCCATTCTTTCAGTGAAGCAATGTGAGCATTCGGAAGGAATCGAGAGAGGAGAAAGAGATAAGGGGATAGATAGATGGGCAGGTTGTAATTTCTACTGATCAAAGCTACTGCCTGAAAAGCCCTTGTAAAACTGGCTGTTGGCTAAAGTGCCTAGATTGCAAACGCAATATCAGTACTTAATTCGTTCATTTATTTGTGTATTTATCTTTAAGGGAGATGGAAAACCTGTGATCTTTTAGCAATCAATCTTTCAAGTCATGTTATCATCTAGTTCAGTTGGCGCCATAACGGCGGGACAATAAAGAGTTTTGATCCCCTCCCCGTTCCCCCCCCCCCCCCCGTACAAATTATCCTTTCATTGTAGATACTGAACTTGGACATGGTTTTGTTTGGTGTTCCAGTTCTCAGTTCTTTTCTTGTATCTGGCACATTGTTGCTTTTCTCTTTTTGTTCACACAGAATTTTTTTTAAATGACTATGCTTTTTATGTCGTTAGTCAGACTTTATCAATAGCTGCATTGTATAAGTCAATCCACAGATTCAGTTATATTCAGAGAACAAGTGATGTTGCCTTCCAGACACAGGAATCAGAGATTTTTTGACGTCTCTCCACAAGTTCAAGTTGTATTGCTTATAGCCCAGCCGACTACTAGAGCCATATCAGGGCTACGCCTCGCCACAAGATCTTTGTGGTTATCAAGGTCCTGCTGTTACGAATGAGACGATAAACCGAGTTTTTACTCAGAGTACATTAAAGATCCCACGGTGGCAAAGTTGTCTCTGACAAAAAAAAAAAAAAAAAAAAAAAGATAAAATTTCGCTTTCATAGATACAAATTTACACACATACAAAAAATTTTTTTTAAAAAGATAAAAAGACGATGCTGCACTGCTGCGACATATTGTCCCCGGAGCGAGCAGATGTGACAACACACACACACACATACACACACACTCACACACACACACACACACACAACACACACACACACACACACACACACACACACACACACACACACACACACACACACACACACACACATACACACACAAAACAACACATGAATACAAAGATACTGATTAGTTCACAGTCCTGTTAATGCATTACTTTAACTTTATGTATTTTGTGTTTTAGTGTTGAATCTTACCTTCATGTTGTTAATTGTTACTAATGTTAGAGTTAAGATTTCGTTCCATTTTACTATTCTACCACCTATTTATGACTTTTTCCTCTGTCTCCCCTCTGCCCCAATCCGACCCGTCCAACTATCGTTCTCCATTTTATTTTATTTATACATTTTTTTATTCCCCTCCCCGCCCCCCCTCCCCCGTCTAATATCACTTACAGTGAAAAGACGTTAAATCAAAGAACGAACAAAGAACGAACATACTGATATCCTAGAGGCAAACGTATAGGGCTGGGTTATTCAGTTCAGTTATGATCAATGTGTTAACGGAAGCCGAGACGACAGGAGGGAGTGTCAAACTGATCCAGCATACAGAAACATGAAAACAAGAAGAACCACAAAGGGACGACACTGGTGGTGACAAAACACAACCCTGTCTGACTCCTCTTTTGATGTTTTGGAAAGAGCTTATATTGTTTTCTGGTCTCATTGCAGCTGTTTGTTCCCAGTACATATTCCTGATTATTCGTAGATCTTTTCCATCAACATTGAGTCTCTCCAATTGATTGATCAATTCTTCATGTCGTACCCGATCGAAAGCCTTGGTATAGTCAACAAAGCATAAATACAAATCTTTATTCATCTCAACTGACCTCTCTATGATAGTTCTTAGGATGTATATGGCATTAATAGTTCCCTTCCCTTCCACAAATCCACACTGTTCTTCTGCTATTTCTCTTTTGATTCTATTCCTTGTCCTCTTAAATGATTATTCTTAACAGGATTTTTGTTACATGGCTCGTCAAACTGATTGTGCAATGGAGTTCGCATTCTATAGCCCCTGAGGTTCAGTTATAGTGGTAAGCGTTGATCAGCAAGCATTGGGATAATGACTAGATGAAGGAGGGTGTCATTTCTGTCGCTGAATACCGCAGACTTCATCAGAACAGCGTGAAAGAAAACAGATGGCGGCTTTTAAGGCACTAAAAATAGGAACTGAGCAACTGAATATCGTATTGTATGTGTCTTTGCATATATCGTCATCATCAACGATGTCTGAATTATAAAGGATCTGGCGTGAACATACACATGGAATGATGATGGTGGTGGTGGGGGAGATACTGGAGTTATTTCAAGAGGGATTCACCGTGCTCGGACAGCTCCATATATGCGCTCCACCTAAATCCGCCAGCAATTATCTGGCAGATTTCCTGAACCTGAACAAAAACCCTATGTGCTGGCAAGGTCTTGAAACAGAGAATTGGGAGAACGGACCCATAAAACATTAAGCTGACACCACCAGAATGATGGAAACATTAAGATGGGCAGCAAACAGGTCAGTTTTTAATGTTGCGGACCGGATATCAGATCTTGAGTCCATGGCTCTGTCAACTAGCGCTAAATGTAAACGTCATAAAAAACGATTGAGGTCTTTGCAAGAGAACTGGTAAATGCTAGGAAATAAATCAACAACTGCTCGTTTTTGTTCTTGGTCAGGGACAGATCTCCACCGTACCTAATGGGCTATAGCATAGACAGACAGACAGATAGACACACACACACACACACACACACACACACACACACAGACACAGACACACACACACACACACAGAGACCACACACACACACATATACACACACTCACACACACAGAGGTCTCCACCCTGCCTGATGGGCTATACCATAGACACATACACAGACACACACAGTCACACACACACACACACACACACACACACACACACACACACACACACACACACACACACACATACACACACTCACACACACAGAGGTCTCCACCCTGCCTGATGGGCTATACCATAGACACACACACAGACACACACACAGACACACACAGTCACACACACAGACACACACACACACACACACACACACACACACACACACACACACACATACACACACTCACACTCACAGAGGTCTCCACCCTGCCTGATGGGCTATACCATAGACACACACACAGACACACACACAGACACACACAGTCACACACACAGACACACACACACACACACACAGAGGTCTCCACCCTGCCTGATGGGCTATACCATAGACACACACACAGACACACACACAGACACACACAGTCACACACACAGACACACACACACACATACACACACAGAGGTCTCCACCCTGCCTGATGGGCTATACCATAATAATAATAATAATAATAGTGCATTTATAGAGCGCTTTCCGAAACCTCAAAGCGCTTTACATCAGTAAACCATACATATATAAACCAAATAACAGGCTACAATACAAACAAACTCATCAAAAACTATCCACAGGAAATCAACAACCACACAGACACACCAAATAATCTCTCTCCCTCTCACCCCCTCCCCGCCCACCCCTCTCCCCCCATTTTCAAACACACACACACAACACCCACACACACACAGCCACACATCACACACACACACACACACACACACACACACACACACACACACACACACACACACACACACACACTGGCATACACCCCATTGTGCACAATTTCATCCAGAATGTCAAGCAGGATCAACCCACTAGCCAAAATCAGGAAAAACACTGTTTAAAGAAGTAAGTTTTTAAACTTGTTTTGAAAGATGGTAGAGTTTTAGAGTGGCGGACGGACTGAGGCAACAAGTTCCATGTCTGAACAGCAAAAACTGCAAAGGCTCTACCACCGTGAGTTTATCTGTTATATTTTGGCACACGAAACTTCTTGTCATCCACAGAAGAGCGGAGTGATCGAGAAGGTACGTAGACAGTCAAGAGTTCAGAGAGATAGTCAGGAGCAGTTCCAGAAATGATGTGATAGACACACACACAGACACACACAGTCACACACACAGACACACACAGACACATACAGACACACACACACACACACAGAGGTCTCCACCCTGCCTGATGGGCTATACCATAGACACACACACAGACACACACACAGACACACACAGTCACACACACACAGACACACACACACACACACACACACAGAGGTCTCCACCCTGCCTGATGGGCTATACCATAGACACACACACACAGACACACACACACAGACACACACACAGACACACACACAGACACACACAGACACACACACACACAGACACACACACACAGACACACACACAGACACACACACACAGACACACACACATAGACACAGACACATGCAGACACACACATACACAGACACACACAGATACACACACACAGACACACACACACAGACACACACACAGAGACACACACAAAACACACACAGACACACACACACAGAGACTCCACCCTGCCTGATGGGCTATACCATAGACACACACACACAGACACACACAGACAGACACACAGACACACATACACACGCAGACACACACATACACAAACAAACACACACACACACACACACATACACACACTCACGCCCTGAGACACACACACAGAGGTCTCCACCCTGCCTGATGGGCTATACCATAGACACACACACAGACACACACACAGACACACACACACACACACACACACAGAAACACACACAGACACACACACACACAGACACACACAGACACACACACACATACACACACAGACACACACAGACACACACACAGACACACACAGACACACACACACACACACACACACACACACACACACACACACACACACACACACAGACAACGCAAACACACAGACACACACACAGACACACACACACACACACAAAACACACACAGACACACAGACACAGACACACACACACACACGCACACAACATGCTGTTCAGTTGATCCTAGTTAGGGCTGGTAATGGATGAAGCCACAAGATAAAACGGTGAACACATCAACATCAACATCAACACCAACATACAGCTATTGTTGTTCCACTGGCAGTCTGACAAAGGGTGTGTGTGTTGTGGATGTTTTACTTTTCTGAAGGGAAGTGTTGCACGATGCACACGTCATCACGTTTGTCTCTCTGCATGCCAACAGACTATGGCTTGCTTGTGAATGATGCTAGACATGTGTGCAAAACATGCATGTGCGTGCCATCTTTCCAATTCCTTCTTGAAGGCAATGGCACCGGCGTTTCATTCACCAGTCTCTCTGCAAGTGCACGTGCATAGCGCGCGTTCTGTGACGTCGACGTCTGTGTTAGCCAATGAAAATGCTGCGATGCATCGCTGTGGGGGGTGGGGTTGGGGAGGGGGGTGGGAGAGTGTACATAAACATGTATGCTCAGCAGAAGAAAATAAAGCGCATTCTGTATTAAACATGTCAGTGCATAGCTTAGTATGAAGGATGTTGCGTCTGAGGACTGGAGTCTTAGACACGTCAGTTATGTGTGTGTGTGTGTGTGTGTGTGTGTGTGTGTGTGTGTGTGTGTGTGTGTGTGTGTGAGTGTGTGAGTGCGCGCGCACTCGTGTGTGTGTGTGTGTGTGTGTGTGTGTGTGCGTGTGTATGTGACATGTAAATTACAATTTCACAGCTAGTGCAACAATTCCGTCAGAGCCTTGCTGTCTGGAGCTTAATGTCGGTTGGCTTGTTGCTATCATCCTGGTGATGAAGTTCCCTGCCTTTTGGTTCATATTCATTCATATTGCGTGATAACCCAGTCGACCGCCGGTTGTCTTTTTAAAAATTTTTTTTTTATTATTATTAAAACATTTTTTTTTATGATGACGTCGTTCAGCTTTGTGACAAATAACATCGTGTTGGAATTTAGACGTCACATCTCTTTCTCTCTGTCTCTGTCTCTGTCTCTCTCTGTCTGTCTGTCTGTCTGTGTCTCTGTCTGCCTCACTCTGTCTCTGTCTGTCTGTCTCTCTCTCTCTCTCTCTCTCTCTGTTCAATACACTAGTGTGTGATTTGTGTGATTTTATCGTTGACTTTTTTGAGTGGCATTCATTAATGCCTCGTTTGAGAATCAATCTGAAATGAAAGATGTAAGATGTCTGTTCCCTTTTTCAGTTCTGTGTTTGTTGTTAACTAAAATGTTTTGTATCCACATTTTCATTCCTCATATATAAATGTATGTGTATAAACACATTGACAAACAACATAAACTCCTTGTGAATACACAAAGAAAAATGTAACAGTTTTTTTCACGCAACAATCGTTCCACTGCACTGTTTCTAAGTTATTTTGAGGTATGATTGTAAACTGCGAAATGGATAATATATATATGAAAACCACGTTTTAAAAATACGAAATTTATCCTATTTTGTGGCTAGAGTACATCTTCGCTTGATTTCAGAACTTTTATATTTTCATTTTTATGTATTTATTTTTAATTTGTTTTATGACAGAACTTTTTGTATGGATATTTTGATAACTGAACAAAACTATTTTCATGATTTATACTCTGGAGTTTCTGTGTAATTTTTTTTTTCGCCATTTTATTTATTCATATACACATTTGCTCGGAAGACGTCCAGGAAAGACCAGATGACGCTGGGAAAGACTAAAAGTACTGACTTTGTGGGATTACTTGCCTCCTTGTCTCTCTGTTCAACTTGTTTTCAGTTCCGTAAATGAAAAATGCTTCCGGAATTCACCGAAAGGGGCAAAGAATAACGAATCCATCGACGCCAACCTTACAAGGACTGGAAAACACAGTGGACAATGCTTATACAACAAATAGACTTTCCGTGTGTCAGTGGGAGCAGATCCTCTACCAAGCGTAGCATGATGAGCCGCAGAAGGAAAGAGAGCTGCGTGAAGAATCTGATGAATGAGCGGCAGTGTACTGCGTCAGCAGAGAAGACATCGGAAAACCAAGGCTGGGAATCAAACGACAATGCCAAGGACATCCACGATGATGATTCAGACGGGAATTTGTACAGACTCTTGATTCCAAGCCAGAAAATCTGCCTGCAAGCGGAAAAAGCGGAACGAGAAAGGCTGAATGAAGAAATATTCCACAGACTAAATGAGCTCATAGGAAGGAGCACACTGGAACAAAAGCCAGCCACATTCGGATATATCAAATATGCAAATATGGAATAAAACAGCCAAAGATGAAAACATTTCCTCAGACATCCAGACGTCAGGATAGATGGAGGCTATCATCATCATCATCATCATCATCATCATCATCATCATCATCATCATCATCATCATCATCATCATCATCATCATATCATCATCATCATGCTTCTTGGCGTCGGCGATCATGGCCATTCATACACATCTATTGTCTCTGCAAGTATTTCTCTTATCCTTTGTATGCCCATTCACTTTTCAAAAATGTCTAATATTTTCTCCTTGGGTCTGCTTGGTGCTTTTTTCATCCAGCCATCCTGTTGTGACTAGGTGCTCAAATTTCTCTGTCCTCATAAAATACCCTATAAATGTTGCTTGTCTTTTCCTAATCTTCTTTATTACAGTTCTTTGTTACGTTTGCTTCTTTCAAGGCTGTTTCATTTGTTTTGTTTGCTGTCCATGGAACTCTTAATATTAATTCTTCTTAGAACCACATTTCAGCTGCCTCAACGTTGTTCCGACCTTGCTTGTTAATTATCCAGGCTTAGCATCCGTACAACAGTATTAATTCTATATAACACAGAAAAACTCTCTTCCTGATGTTAACTGATAGACATTTGTCGCTTGGTGTATGGATACACAGTTACAGAACACAGCAAGTGCGTCACTTGATGTATGGATACACAGTTACAAAACACAGCAAGTGCGTCACTTGATGTATGGATACATGGTCACAGAACACAACAAGTGCGTCACTTGATGAATGGATACACAGTCACAGAACACAGCAAGTGCGTCACTTGATGAATGGATACACAATCACAGAACAGCAAGTGCGTCACTTGATAAATGATACACAATCACAGAACAGCAAGTGCGTCACTTGATGAATGGTGATACACAATCACATGAACAGCAAGTGCGTCACTTGATGAATGGATACACAGTGATAGAACAGCAAGTGCGTCACTTGATGAATGGATACACATAGAACACAAGTGCGTCACTTGATGATGGATATCAAAAGAACACAACAAGTGCGTCACTTGATGAATGGATACACAATCACAGAAGAACATGCGAACAAGTGCGTCACTTGATGAATGTTACACAATCACAGAACACAACAAGTGCGTCACTTGATGAATGGATACACAGTATAGAACAGCAAGTGCGTCACTTGATGATGGATAGTCAGTTACAGAACAACAAGTGCGTCACTTGATGTAATGGATAACACAGTATTGATATGAACAGACAATGCGTCACTTGATGAATGGATAGTCAGTTACTAGATACACAGCAATGTCACCTATTGTATGTAAGCTGCGTTGATGATAAAAAGAAACTAAAAGAATCTTATGAATGTATGACACACATGAGGAACTATTTTCCAGCCTGTCTTTACAGCCTGTGGTCAGTCACTGCTGATTGTGTTGGAGCATTGATACGGGCAATGGACAGAACTCGAAACATCAGATCTTGAGTTTACAGCTCTGCCAACAGAGGTGCTTCATCATTATCATCATCAGGTGCCTTGCCACATGGCGTTGGCGATCATAGCCTTCCATCTGTTTCTATCCCTTGTTGCCTCAAGCATCTCTTCCACCCTCTTTGTCTTCAGCCACTCTGCAAATCCGTCCAATATCTTCTCCCTGGGTCTACCTGGTGCTCTCTTTCCCTCCTGTTTTCCCGTTGTGACCAGGTGCTCCAATTCCCCTTTCCTCATAAAATGGCCTATATATGTTGCCTGTCTTTTCCTAATCTTCCTTATGAGTGATCTACTTGTGTCTGCCTCCATCAAGACTGTCTCGTTTGTTTTCTTTGCTGTCCATGGAATTCTCAACATTCTTTTTAGAAACCACATCTTGGCTGCCTGAATCTTGTTATGGCTTTGCTTGTTGACTGTCCACGCCTCACAACCGTATAACATTATCGGTTCTATATAACATTCAAGAACCTCTTCCTGATGTTAATTGACAGGTCATTTGTTGGTAAGAATGCTTTTCATCTTCTTGAATGCTGTTTTGGCTTGGCCGATTCTGCTGGCTATTTCTGATGTGCATCTGCCGTCTGGTGAAATGATCGTGCCCGGATGTTTAAACTTATCAACCTGTTCAAGGTTGTGCCATTTGCTGTCATTTTTGCATGAGGGGATTTCATGTTTTTTACTGATCACCATGACTTCAGTCTTCCTGCTGTTTAGTTCCAACCCCTGACTTCTGCTTTCTTTTTCTAGTATATTCACTGGGGTGCTTAACCCTCATAAGATGTATACAATAGTAGATCGCCCAACAGAAAGATGAGGGCCCAGAGTAAGGCGAGGGAAGGCTCTTCCATTCTCTCTTGGTCCGGTTGCTGGGCTGGACCTGGTTGGTGCACATTGTGTGGCAATCCGAAACAAGTGTGACTGCCCACGTTCAAGTAAACAGGAACCAGGAAAAAAAAACATGAAAAAAGAATAAGAACGCTTATTTAACACAACAAAGAATAAGAACGGGTATTTAATACAACTTGTCTTGTTGTATTAAATACGCGTTCTTATTCTTTTTTCGTTTATTGTCTGGCTATGTCACGGGGTTTGTCATCTCTCCATCTTGCCGTTGGCTTGTGAACAAAATAATTGATGACGGGGTCCGACTGGGTCATGAAGCATATGGGCACCCCCCCCCCCTACTTAGCTTGATGAATGGCTACAGTGTCTAGTCGGGAGCTTGCGAGGTGACTGTCCAGAGAAAGTGGTGAAGCATTGGTGCTCTGGGTCCCATCCAGCACCTTCGGTGTTTCTTGTTAAGTATTAAAAGATGTAATACAAGACCCAGGGAAAAAATACTGGACGGACTCGCAGAGTGGCTGAGGACAGAGAGGTTGGAAGATGTGCTTGTGGCAACAAGGGATAGATACATATGGAGGGCCATGATCGCCAACGCAGTGTAGCGAGACACTTGATGATGATGATGATGATGAATACAAGATCAGCTTTTTTTTTTAATGGTGAAAATATGGTAACAGGCTAGATAGAAATGTTCCATGCAGTGACTGATGGCAAATTTACAACCTTCATTTGGCTCGGGTGGAACAGTGCTAAAACCATGGCCCGGCTGTCACCTGTCAGGTAGAGATACAATGCAGGAGACATGGCGCCAACAACCACTTGGCTTGTGTTTGTCTTACCGTCGTCTCTTTTGTCTCTTCCGGCCTATTTCGATAGTTAAGATAACAGGGGGTAAGTGGTGTGAAGTGTTCTGATTGTTAAGATAACAGAGGTTAGTGGTGTTAAGTGTTAAGACAACAGGAGTAAGTGGTGTCAAGGGTTCTGATTGTTAAGATAACAGGGGTAAGTGGTGTGAAGTGCTCTGATTGTTAAGATGACAGGGTAAGTGGTGTCAAGGGTTCTGATTGTTAAGATAACAGGGGGTAAGTGGTGTGAAGTGTTCTGATTGTTAAGATAACAGGGGTTAGTGGTGTCAAGTGTTAAGACAACAGGAGTAAGTGGTGTCAAGTGTTCTGATTGTTAAGATAACAGGGATAAGTGGTGTGAAGTGCTCTGATTGTTAAGATGACAGGGGTAAGTGGTGTCAAGGGTTCTGATTGTTAAGATGACAGGGTAAGTGGTGTCAAGGATTCTGATTGTTAAGATAACAGGGGTAAGTGGTGTGAAGTGCTCTGATTTTAAGATAACAGGGGGTAAGTGGTGTCAAGGGTTCTGATTGTTAAGATAACAGGGGTAAGTGGTGTCAAGTGTTATGATAGTTAAGATAACAAGGGTAAGTGGTGTCAAGTGTTAAGATAACAGGGGTAATTGGTGTCAAGTGTTATGAATGTTAAGATAACAGGGGGTAAGTGGTGTCAAGTGTTCTGATAGTTAAGATCGCAGGGGTAAGTGGTTTTCAAGTGTTAAGATAACAGGGGTAAGTGGTATCAAGTGTTTTGATTGTTAAGATAACAGGGGGTAAGTGCTGTCAAGTGTTTTGATTGTCAAGATAACAGGAGTAAATGGTGTGTAAACATGTGTGCATCATGTTCCTTAAGTAAGAGGCCAAATGATAAGTGGCTCAAGGTGACACGTATTTATAGACACCTATTGCTCTAGTGAACACCTGGTTAATGACGTCATGTATTGTATTGCAAATTAAAGGTATACGTCGTGCGTTGTTAAAATAATGCGTAAACGGTATCACATGTTACAAACTGACATGATACGAATGTATGTATGTTATCATTGTTGTTTTTGTTTGTCGTATTATGTTCCTTCTGTTGTTGTTAAATACCATGTCTTGTTCAGGTGTTGCAAAGTGCTAAATACCACGTATTAGTGTATGTCTTGTTCAGGTGTTGTAAAGTGCTAAATACCACGTATTAGTGTATGTCTTGTTCAGGTGTTGCAAAGTGCTAAATACCACGTATTAGTGTATGTCTTGTTCAGGTGTTGCAAAGTGCTAAATATCACGTATTAGTGTACGTCTTATTCAGGTATTGCAAACTGGCTAAATACCACGTATTAGTGTATGTCTTGTTCAGGTATTGCAAACTGGCTAAATACCACGTATTAGTGTATGTCTTGTTCAGGTATTGAAAACTGGCTAAATACCACGTATTAGTGTATGTCTTGTTCAGGTGTTGCAAACTGGCTAAATACCACGTATTAGTGTATGTCTTGTTCAGGTATTGAAAACTGGCTAAATACCACATATTAGTGTATGTCTTGTTCAG
>JAPXFY010000016.1:67052869-67055369 GCA_030674185.1 Monoplex corrugatus | reverse complement strand
CACACACACACACACACACACACACACACACACACACAACATCCACACAACCCTGAGCAAACCGATGAAGCCTGACGTCTAATGTTCTGATTGTTTTTCTCTTGTTCGTTAAATTGTTTGATGTTACCTTAATTGTACAATGCCTTCATGATTTCATAGATTCATTCATCCCATAGACATCTTCCCCCCCCCCCCCCCCCCCCCCCCCGTCTAAAAGCACGTATGTGAATAGACGCTAAAAGAAATAACAAACGAACGAACTGAGTGAGCGCTTTGCGATAAGGTCATCAACAACGACGCTACGTGTTTTTTTCTCACCATGTGGACTGCAGTTTCAGTTTCAATTTCTCAAGATGACGTCTCCGCGCTCTGAATGAATTCCATATGCTCTTACGTCACGGGTGCCATGTGATGGAATAAGATCCAGAATGATTATGGCACAAGCCTTAAGCCTGCACATAAACCTTGAACTGGCCAGGTCCTGAGGTCCTACCTAGATAGTTCCTTAACCGTGAGGTCGTAGAGGAGTGAGGAGGCAGAGACCTCAACTTTTCGTGGCGCCAGCCAACGAGGTCGGCGCCATCCCCTCTCCCTCGCTTCAAATTCATATTCATTTATTTTCAAAACCGAAGAAGGCTAATTGGTCTTCGAGAGATGGGACCTGGGAAATCAACCTATATCTCCAATGATTTTTTTACCAAGGCAGCCGGGCAATGCCCTGCTCTTCATCGATTTTCAACTGCCGTGGGATCTTTAGCGTGCCCAGCCAGAAGGCACACGAGTCCGACTCGTTTTTCGTCCCCTTCCGAAGGACTCAGACATTTCAGTACGATTTTCCTGGTTAAACTGAGGGGGAAAGTCGAGGCCTCTACGGGGAGCGAACCTTGGAACCTCGAGTTTAGTTATTGGCAGGCGAACGTCTGAACATTCTGCCACTCTTCTCCTTTTAAGTGGACCGCACTGGTAGATAATACATGTAACTAGATGGCTCCGTCAGTCTGATTAGACAATGGATGTGCCCGGCTGAGGACTCAGTTGGATGTGGGGGATGGGTATTAGTGTCTGGTCTCTTCCTTCAATCTGTCCGTTTTGGGTGGCGGGTACCTAGATTGAATTGTGCAACAGGTGTTGGAAACAATCGTTCCTTGTTGCCTCCACTTTCCTTCATTGATTATCAATACTGTTGCTGCACAATGATGTTTTAACATACTTGACAACTATGTGAACAATATACTAGTCTCCTTATTAAACAAATATGTAATTATCATTCCTGTCGTGTTATAACACGCGGTTTGTTATTTCATCAATGTTAAGGCACACATGGTTTTGTTTCTTGACCTGTTGTACGATTTATTGTTGTGTCGAATTATATAAGTGGGACTTGCCATCTCACCATAGTCCTCAGAATACCGCTACAGCTTGCTGACACGTGCCACTCGTGACCCGGGAAAGCTCGAGCTATGTGCATGCCACGTGCACCTCTTACCAGGTCACGAGGGAAACAGCCAAGCCTCACTTCCTCTCTGTTTCCTCCTGGTCTCCAGTATCAATCACATATGTGCCCCAAGAAAACAAACGTGGCCGAATGCTCACTCACAGAATAAACTTGCCCTAGTTTAACAACAACGCCAACATATACACAAAATGGCGCAGTGCAGGGTTCTGGTGTATATAATTGCATCCCCCCCCCCCCCATACGTATATCGGCCGTAAGGAAAAGAAAAAAAACCCAACTGATGTCTTCGTTTGTTTGGCATCGTTTCGTGTCTGCAGACAAAAGTCTCAAAGAATGTTTTATACTAGACAATAGTTTTTACCGCTCTTTTTCCTCAAGGCTGGTCTCGCTTGGCGGTGAGAATGACAATATGCTTTGCTGTGTTTTGGACTAGGGGGCCCATACACAGTTACTGTAAGGGGTTGTGGTTGGGAGCAGTAGCATTACAACATAGGTCTACTTTTATACTGCACATAACACATATAGTACGCATAGATAATAACAGATATGGACTTAGATTTCAATGACGCTGTTCAAAAAATAACTTTTCGATTTATCTCTATTGTCAGTACTCAAAGTGCATATGATTGAAATTTTAGTGCTATGTTGATGGAGGACTGTTACTCCATGACGTGTTCCGTCTTTGGCTGTTATTCCAGAACTAGACTCCCTAACACGCTGAACGCTGAACGATGTGTGAGGTCTCAGAAGAACACAATGGTCCTGTCTGCTGTAGAGTCAAGTGATCCCAGTACTTTCAGCAAAATGTGAAAGGATCTCTCCTTGGCATTCTCCCCCCCCCCCCACCCTATCTTTATTGTTATCTTTATTTTAGCATGATGATTTGACAAATCTTAAAGTCACGCTTTTTTGACAGCTACGTTGACCTGTCTCTGTCTCTCTCTGTCTCTGTCTCTCTGTCTCTGTCTCTGTCTAGCGTCTCTCTCTGTCTCTCTCTCTGTCTCTGTCTCTCTCTGTGTCTCTGTCTCTCTCTCTGTCTCTGTC
>JAPXFY010000016.1:67035369-67045369 GCA_030674185.1 Monoplex corrugatus | reverse complement strand
ATGTGTCTGTACAGTCTAAAACCCATGTGTCTGTATGTACAGTCTAAAATATGTGTTTGTATGTAAAGTCTAAAACCCATGTGTCTGTATAGTCTAAAACCCATGTGTCTGTATGTACAGTCTAAAATATGTGTTTGTATGTAAAGTCTAAAACCCATGTGTCTGTACAGTCTAAAACCCATGTGTCTGTACAGGCTAAAATATGTGTCTGTATGTAAAGTCTAAAACCCATGTGTCTGTACAGTCTAAAACCCATGTGTCTGTACAGTCTAAAATATGTATCTGTATGTAAAGTCTAAAACCCATGTGTTTGTACAGTCTAAAACCCGTGTGTCTGTACAGTCTAAAATATGTGTCTGTATGTACAGTCTAAAATCCATGTGTCTGTACAGTCTAAAATATGTGTTTGTATGTAAAGTCTAAAACCCATGTATCTGTACAGTCTAAAACCCATGTGTCTGTACAGTCTAAAATATGTGTCTGTATGTACAGTCTAAAATCCATGTGTCTGTACAGTCTAAAATATGTTTGTATGTAAAGTCTAAAACCCATGTATCTGTACAGTCTAAAACCCATGTGTCTGTACAGTCTAAAATATGTGTTTGTATGTAAAGTCTGAAACCCATGTGTATGTACAGTCTAAAACCCATGTGTATGTATGTAAAGTCTAAAACCCATGTGTCTGTATGTAAAGTCTAAAACCCATGTGTCTGTATGTACAGTCTAAAACCGATGTGTATTGTATGTAAAGTCTAAAACCCATGTGTCTGTATGTACAGTCTAAAACCCATGTCTGTATGTAAAGTCTAAAATCCATGTGTCTGTACAGTCTAAAATCCTTGTGTCTGTATTTAAAGTCTAAAACCCATGTGTACGTACAGTCTAAAATCCATGTGTATGTATGTAAAGTCTAAAACCCATGTGTCTGTATGTACAGTCTAAAATCCATGTGTATGTACAGTCTAAAACCCATGTGTCTGTATGTACAGTCTAAAATCCATGTGTATGTACAGTCTAAAATCCATGTGTCTGTATGCAAAGTCTAAAACCCATGTGTATGTACAGTCTAAACTCCATGTGTCTGTATGCAAAGTCTAAAACCCATGTGTCTGTACAGTCTAAAATCCGTGTGTCTGTATTTAAAGTCTAAAATCCATGTGTCTGTATGCAAAGTCTAAAACCCATGTGTCTGTACAGTCTAAAATCCATGTGTCTGTACAGTCTAAAATCCATGTGTCTGTACAGTCTAAAATCCGTGTGTCTGTATGCAAATCTAAAATCCATGTGTCTGTATGTAAAGTCTAAAACCCACGTGTCTGTACAGTCTAAAATCCGTGTGTCTGTATGTAAAGTCTAAAACCCATGTGTCTGTACAGTCTAAAATCTGTGTGTCTGTATTAAAGTCTAAAATCCATGTGTCTGTATGCAAAGTCTAAAACCCATGTGTCTGTACAGTCTAAAATCCATGTGTATGCAAAGTCTAAAGCCCATGTCTGTACAGTCTAAAATCCGTGTGTCTGTACAGTCTAAAATCCATGTGTCTGTATGCAAAGTCTAAAACCCATGTGTATGTACAGTCTAAAATCCATGTGTCTGTATGCAAAGTCTAAAACCCATGTGTATGTACAGTCTAAAATCCGTGTGTTCTGTATGTAAAGTCTAAAACTCACGTGTCTTTAAAGTCTAGAATACGTGTGTCTGTACAGTCTAAATCCGTGTGTCTGCACATATATAATTTGTTCATTTGTAAGGTAAACAACCAGTAAGCCTGCATGATCAGGAATCCGCGTGTCTGTGGAATACATGTACAGTTATGATTTATGTGCTGAGTCTGTAATCCGTGTGTCTGCAAAATCGAGAATCTGTTTGTCTTTAAAGTACAGCATGCGTGTATCTGCAAAGTGGAGAATCCGTGTGTCTGTACAGAATAGAATGGTATGTCCGAAAATTACAGAATATGTACTAAAGTATAGCATTGTGTGTCTGTAAAGTATAAAATTCATGTTTGTCTGTAAAGTATAGTATTCATGTGTCTGTAAGGAATGGGGTCAGTGTGTCTGTGTAAGATCCGTGTGTCTGCAAAGCATAGAATCAGTGTGTCTGTAAATGTAGATAGGATCTGTACATCTGTACAAAGTCCTATTCGTCTGTCTGTGCAGCCCATTGTCCGTGTGTCTTTGAAGTCTGTTATTCGTGTATCTGTGAATTCCTTTCCTCATACGATGTCTTTGAAGGTTGCAGGTTAGAAAACAGAGCCACAGCCAAGCTTCAGGTGGCTTGTGGCGTTGGTTGGGGAGCTAATAAGATTGGTGGGCGGAAGAAACATATTTCTCTAGTGTTGAGCCTGTTTGTTTTGGAAAGAATGTAGTTTCTGCAGCGTGTGGTTTTTGAAAAGAACAATGCTTTGTCTGTGTTTTCGTTGTGCTTTGTCTGTCTGTCTGTTTATCTGTCTGTCTCTCTGTCTCTGTCTGTCTCTCTCTCTCTCTGACTCTCTCTCTCTCTGTGTGTTTCAACTAGACATAGTTTTGTAACTGCAGTGGAAGAAACTAAAGTTAAAGGTAAGAAAAGTACTAATGCTATTTTAAGTACACTGAGAAAGATTAAATGTAATTAACCAGACATTTTCTTTAAAATGTTTGATGCTCAGGTAGTTCCATTATTACTTTATGGTGCAGAAATTTGGGGTCATGAAAGACGTTATCAGCTTGAACAGGTACATTTATTGGCATGCAAGAGATTTTTACACGTAAGAAACAAAACGATAAATGATATTGTGTACGGAGAATTGGGACGCTTTCCTCTCTGGATAACTGCTGTTGCTAGATGTATTAAATACTGGTTTCGACTGCTGAAATAGCCAGAGACTAGGTATTCAAAAAAAGCATATAAAATGTTATTCTCTATGCATGAAAAAGGTTATGTAATTTGGGTGTTCAAGATAAAAAGCATTTATATGAAAATGGTTTTGAAGAAGTTTCTCTGTTTGGGTGTGGCGACGAAAAACGATTCAGTAAAGAACTGAAAGAAAGATTACGTAGCAGTTTCTGTCATTGCTGGCGTAACCACTTAGATACCAGTGCACGCTGTTCACTATGTGACAAATTTAAACCTTTATTTGCAAGAGCAAAGTGTATTGAAATACTGTACGTGCAGGTGTTTAGGAATGCCATGGCACAATTTAGGATGAGCGTGTCCCAGTTAAACGTTCACAGATATCGCTTTGCGCCTACGACTGCCAACACTTCATGTCCAGTTTGTCCAAATGTGCAGGAAAACGAAATACATTTTCTGTTTGAATGCCCTCTGTACAACCAGGTCAGACAATCTTATCATTTAGAGGTCACTGAAGGCGATAACTTAGAAGATCTTTTTGTTAGAAAAATGATGAATGACTGCGGGAACCATAGTGAACCTGGCGAAGTTTTTTGTCGTTGCTTTTAAAATAAGAGAAAAAAGTATTTTGAACGTACGTACTTGAAACAATATTTGTTTTCTACATTAATACCTTTGAATATCCCATGTAAATACATCGAAGTGTGTTAATTAATCAAGTAATGTTGTATAGAAATGTGTCTTAAAATTTCCCCCATGAAAGGGGCTGTTGGCCTAAATTTATTAAAATTCCGAGTTCCGAGTTTCTCTCTCTCTCTCTCTCTCTCTCTCTCTCTCTCTCTCTCTCTCTCTCTCTCTCTCTCTCTCTTTCTGTCTGTCTCTCTGTGTCTCTCTGTCTCTCCTTGTCTCTCTGTCTGTCTGTCTGTCTGTCTGTCTCTCTCTCTCTCTCTCTCTCTCTCTCTCTCTCTCTGTCTCTGTCCCTCTCTCTCTCTCTCAATATGGCGAACATTCAAGAATTGTCAAAAAAAAAAAAAAAAAAAAAAAGGAACGGAGCTGTTAATAGTTCCAAAAGAGATGTTAAAAGCTGATGGCAGTGAGAGTGTCAGTCACCTAGATCCACCATGAATTTCATGACTATAATATAATGACTCCCATATCACTTGTGAATAATATCTCTGTGCATATACCTGTTAATGTTCATATATATATATATATATATATATATATATATATATATATATATATATATATATATATATATATATATATATATAGTGATGAACTGCAACTTTATTTGCGTTTTTATACTACCGTGATATGGTTTTTATGTTGCGAAGCCACCTGCCCCTCATGTCACCATGTTAATGGGCCTTATGGCCTAAAACATTAAACCATTCGTATTTGTATATAGTCTCCCTTAGTTTCTCCCATCCTTCATCCTTCACTTTTCACGCTTGCCTCTACTGTCTCTTGCTCTTTACCTTCACCACAGTTCCACATTCATTCCTGTTCAGTTTGTTAATCCTTCATTCTGATATTGCTCTCTCTCTGTCTGTCTGCCTGTCTGTCTGTATGTGTGTCTGTCTCTCTGTCTGTCTCTCTGTCTGTCTGTCTGTCTGTATGTATGTCTGTCTGTCTCTCTGTCTGTCTGTCTGTCTGTATGTATGTCTGTCTGTCTGTCTCTGTCTGTCTGTCTCTGTCTGTCTGTCTCTCTGTCTGTCTGTCTGTCTGTCATTCTCTCTCTCTCTCTGTCTGTCTCTCTGTCCGTCTGTCTCTGTCTATGTTGTTTGTCTGTCTCTCTGTCTCTCTCTGTTTGTTTGTCTGTCTGTCTGTCTCTGTCTGTCTTTCTGTCTGTCTGTCTCTCTATGTCTCTCTCTCTGTCTCTCTTCTGTCTGTCTCAGTCTCTGTCTGTAAGTCTGTCTCTGTCTCTGTCTGTAAGTCTGTCTGTCTCTGTCTCTGTCTGTCTGCCTCTCTCTCTCTCTCTCCCTGTTCTGATTAAAACAAACAAACAAACAAACAAGCAAACAAACGAATGAATAAATAAATAACAAACCACCATTAACAACGGTCAGAATTTTTACTCCTGGCGAATTACCTCCACTATGTGTGCTGTGCACAAAGTTCCTCTGGCGCACGTGTCCATCCGAAGTGAAATCAGTGTTCGGTGGGCTGGCCTTTGTTGTTAGAATCTGAAAGCTTGAGCCGTTTGTTTTACTGGAAAACATCTTGCGTGTCAGCTTTATCAGAGCATCTTTGTTGGAAATGGAATGGGAACTCCGGTCTAGCATAAGCAGCATCCAGACTCCAGCCTCAGTGTCTAGACTTCAGCAACAGCATAGACACCAGCCTCAGTGTGTCTATTCCATCAACAGTGTATAATCTGTCCTTTTACTGTTTTAACTTTGCTTAGGGTGGTGCCACATCTCTTAGATAAATCGGTATGCGCTACACCACCTAAGCTATATGATGGAAGGTAGAAAAGAAGACAATAATCGTGACAAAGGTCTTAAGTTTCCTCATAAAACAGACGTGCTGTAAAAGCTTGAGTTCCTGCCTATTTCTGTAATTGTATTATGTTTCCATATCGTTAGTGCATACTATCCTTGTAAAGTCATATCCACCTTCCATCGATCATGCATGGAAATACATCCCCTCCCCACCCTTCCCCGTCAGTGCGCCACCCATGGAAAAACTTGGCCCACAAGTCCTCACACCCATCTGGGACACATGGCCCACACAGTCTCAACACCACATCTTGGACACCATGGCCCACACAGTCCTCACACCACATCTTGTGACACCATGGCCACAAGTCCTCAACACCACATCTTGGACACCATGGCCACACAGATCCTCAACACCACATCTTGGGACACCATGGCCACACAGAGTCCTCAACACCACATCTGGGACACCATGGCCACACAGAGTCCTCAACACCACATCTTGTTGGACACCATGGCCACACAGGTCCTCAACACCACATCTTGTTGGACACCATGGCCACACAGTCCTCAACACCACATCTTGTTGGACACCATGGCCACACAGGGTCCTCAACACCACATCTTTTGGACACATGGCCACACAGGGTCCTCAACACCACATCTTGAGTTGGACATCCATGGCCACACACAGGGTCCTCAACACCCATCTTGGACACCATGGCCCACGAGAGTCCTCAACACCACTCGTATCTGGGAACTATGGCTACAACAGTCCTCAACACTCCATGTCTGGAGCAACTAGGCTACTGAGAGTCCTCAACACCACCGTGTCTGGAGCAACTATGGCTACAGAGAGTCCTCAACACCCCATGTCTGGAGCAACGTGGCAATAGAGAGTCCTCAACATCACCATGTCTGGAGCAACTATGGCTACAGAGAGTCCTCAACACCACCATGTCTGGAGCAACTAGGGACTACAGAGGCTATGTCCTCTCAAACCCTACTCCATGTCTGGAGCAATGTGCTGCAGAGAGTCCTCAACACCTCCATGTCTGGAGCAACTATGGCTACAGAGAGTCCTCAACACCTTATCTCAATATGCTGGAGTACAACCCCTATGGAGCTATACAGAGAGTCCTCAACACCTCCATGTCTGGAGCAACTATGGCTACAGAGAGTCCTCAACACCTCCATGTCTGGAGCAACTATGGCTACAGAGAGTCCTCAACACCCCGTGTCTGGAGCAACTATGGCTACAGAGTCCTCAACACCACCATGTCTGGAGCAACGTGGCACAGAGAGTCCTCAACATCACCATGTCTGGAGCAGCTATGGCTGCAGAGAATCCTCAATCACCATGTCTGGAGCACATGGCTCAGAGAGTCCTCAACATCACCATGTTTAAGCACTGTGCTACAGAAAGTCCTCAATATTACCATGTTTGGAGCAACTATGGTTACAGAGAGTCCTCAACACCACCATGTCTGGAGCAACGGTGGCAACAGAGAGTCCTCAACATCACCATGTCTGGAGCAGCTATGGCTACAGAGAGTCCTCAACACCACCATGTCTTAGCACTGTGGCACAGAGAGTCCTCAATATTACCATGTCTGGAGCAACTATGGCTACAGAGTCCTCAATATACCATGTCTGGAGCATTGGCTACCGAGAGTACCCTCAACACACCACACAATGTCATAGCATCTGTGGCTCACAGAGTCCTCAACACCACCATGTCTGAGACTGGGCTACAAATCTATACAGCAAGCCTTGTACAGAGTCCTACCCTGTCTGGAGAACTATGGTTACAGATCAATATTACATGTCTGGAGCAACTATGGCTAAAGACAGTCCTCAATATTACCGTGTCTGGAGCAACTATGGCTACAGAGAGTCCTCAACACCACCATGTCTGGAGCAACTATGGCTACAGAGAGTTCTCAATATTATCATGTCTGGGACACCATGACTTGCACACTGTCCTCAACATCACCTCACCTCATCATGGAACTACCCTCTCCACTACATGCGTGTGAGAGAGAGAGAGAGTGTGTGGTGTATGTGGTGTGTGTGTGTGTGTGTGTGTGTGTGTGTGTTGTGGTGTGGTGAAGAGAGAGAGAGAAGGAGAGGAAGATGACTGTGTGTGTGTGTTGTGTGTGTGTGTGTTTGTTGTCTGTAAGAGTGTTAGAGAGAGAAAGAGAGAGAGAAGATAGTGTGTGTGTGTGTGTGTGTGTTGCTGATGCTCTGTGTGTGTGTGTGTGTGTGTGTGTGTGTGTGTGTGTGTGTGTGTGATGTTGTGTGTGTGTGTGTGTGTGTGTGTGTGTGTGTGTGTGTTCGTTCTTTGATTTAACTTCTTTTCTCTATAAGTGATATTAGACGTGTGTGTGTGTGTGTGTGTGTGTGTGTGTGTGTGTGTGTGTGTGTGTGTGTGTGTGTGTGTGTGTGTTGTGTGTGTGTGTGTGTGTGTGTGTGTGTGTGCATTTAAGTCACTGTCATGAAATGTCCGGCAAACGATCTGTTTCAACTATGGGAGTTGGCCCAAACATGATATGGATCTGTTATGCTGACATGCCACGCCAAGAAAGGGTTAAAAGGGAAAGGAAATGGGTGTGCGGCAGAGAAATGATTATCTCGATAGCTCAGAGAATGAATATGTGGGCCTATGGCATCTGCCATGATTATCATTCAGCTGTTCCCTGAACGTTCAGACCCATCTGTTGATACTCAATGCTTTGTGCATACAGACGGAAAATGATAACTTGGCTCATCATCATGATGTGCTTTGCCGCTTGACGTTGGCGATTATGGCCCTCCATACAAATTTTATCTTTTATCGCTGTAAGCATATTTCCTGCCCTTATTATTCCCACCCACTCTGCAAGACTGTCTAGTATTTTCTCTCTATGTCTACCTGGTGCTTTTCTTTCTCCCTAGCTTTCCTGTTGAAACTAGGTGCTCAAATTTCTCTTGCATCGTAAAATATCGTATGAACGTTGCTTGACTTTTCACAATCTTCTTATTAATTTCTCTTTGTGTTTACTTCTTTCAAGACCGTCTCGTTTGTTTTCTTTACCGTCCATGGAACTCTTTAGATTCTTCTTAGATACCATATTTCATCTGCCTCAGTCTTGTTCTGACTTTTTGTGTTGATTGTCCAGGCTTTGCGTCCTTATAACAGTATTGGTTCTGTGTAACATTGGAAAACTCTCTTCCTGATGTCAGTTGATAGGTATTTGTTGGTAAGAACGTTTTTCATTTTCTTGAATGCTCTTTTAGCTCGGCCAGTTCTGCTAGATAATTCTAATGTGCAACTGCCGACTGATGAGATGACTGTTCACAGATATTTGAACTTATCAGCTTGTCTCAATGTTGTTTCGTTAGCCGTTATTTAACATGAGGGGATTTCTTTTTTACTGAGTACAATGACTTCAGTTTTCTTATTGTTTAGTTCTAGCCCTTTATTTCTGCTTTATATTTCTGTTACATTCACAAGATTATGTAGTCTTCTAAATTTTGTGCAGTTTGAACAGTGTCATCCGCATAACGAAGAATGTTTTTCATTTATTTTCAACGTTTTGTATTAGGGCATTCATGTTTATTTTTCATGATGGTTTCGCTGTAAAGTGAAAACAAATCTGGTGGCAGAACTCATCCCTGTCTAACCCCTATTTTGATATGTTGAAAAGAACTTTTTTCATTTTGTGCTCTCACTGCTGCTGTTTGTTTCCAATACATATTCTTTCTTACTTTTAGAACTTTTCTATCAGTATTGAGCTTTTTCCATTTGGTTGATCAATTCTTTGTGTATTACCTTTTAATCAAAAGTCTTGGTATAGTCAACAGAACATAACTAAAATCGTTATTCAACTCAGTTGATCTTTATACGAGTTCTTGGGCTATACGTTAACATTAAAAGTTCCTTTCCCTTCACCAAATCCACATTGTTGTTCTGCTATTTCTGATTTGATTTCTATTCCTTGCCTCATCATGATTATTCTTAATAGAATTTTTGTCACATGACTCATAAAGGTGATTGTACAATGGAGTTCGCATTCTGTAGCCCCTGCTTTATTTGGAATTGCGATGAATATTGACTTTCACGTATCTAGATGGATTTTTCTAGTGTCATAAATTTCACCTGCCTACAGCGTGGGTAATCGTGGGAATGACAAAGACTGACGGAGAGTCTGTATAAAAACCGATGAAAGGCAACGGGAAACCATCATTGTGTTCTCTCAAGAATGTCATGATGCAAAATATGAAAAGAAGAAAAGGGAACAACGTGTCCAGGGGCTCCACTGCACTACCTTTGCCTGGAAGTGGAAGTCATGATTGACGTTATGCAACTATTCTGTGTCTTAAATAAGCCATCTTTGAGTTTTCTCGAGGACGAATAAATAAGTCTGTGAGTCTAGTTTCACGTAAGAGTTTGTCACATAGAGGATATGAAATCATTTACAGGCTTAAGGCTAGATCTTGAGAGAAGTGACATTTCCTATCACCCCCCCCCCCCACACACACACACACACACACACGCACATACACGCATCCGCGCACGCGCATACATGCACACACACACACACACTCTCTCTCTCTCTCTCTCCCTCTCTTGTCTGTCTTTCTCTCTGCCTCTGTCTGTCTGTCTGTCTGTCTGTCTGTCTCTCTCTCTTCTCTCTCTCTCTCTCTCTCTCTCTCTCATGGAATGTAGTGGTTTCAAGTAT
>JAPXFY010000016.1:66995369-67025369 GCA_030674185.1 Monoplex corrugatus | reverse complement strand
TCTGTCTATCTCTTTCTCTCTGTCACGAGTCTTACCCCTGTATGTCCCTTTTAAATGAATAGAATTCAATTTGTTTCTAGATGTCATTAACCTGCACAGCCATTTTTCGTTTTGTTTTGACAAGAATAAATCACTGGCCACTTATTAATTCCAGTGAGAAAAAACACTGATGACGGCATGTTCTCCACTGATTTAAGTGATCCTCGGTATAACTACAAACAGGAACACTTTACTGGTTCCAGCAGACTCTTAAGAGACAGGGGCAACATGAGAACAGACGTTTTAAGCCCAAGAAGGGCCAACAAAGATCAGTCCGACAGCCTGGTGTCCTTTGGGAAGAAAAAAAACATCACCAAGACGCATCAAACACGAAGTAGCTGCTCCATGACCACCAGTTATAAGCCTGCCATATGCTGGAACAATAAGAGGAGCGTCATCTCATCATCATCATCTCTCTCTCTCTCTCTCTCTCTCTCTCTCGCCGGGATCGGTGGTAGGAGCTACGCTCGACGCCACAAGTCTTCTCCAGGTCACACGATTGAGACATCCGTAAGCGATCTCCTGAATCTCCAGACCACAGACTCAGCGATGTTGTTGAGATAGGAGGTGTGCGGTTGTCCCTTTCTTCTCCTCGTCTCAACTTTCCCCTGCAGGACCGTCTGACATCAGATCTGGTTTGGTGTTTCTGATCGCATGGCCTATAGTATTTCAGCTTTCTTTTGTTGATCTCTGTCAGCAGCTTGCGCCTGACATTCAGTTCCTTTAACACGCTATCGTTTGTTCTTCTGTCCGTCCATTTGACTCTAAGAAGTCGTCTATAGAGTCACATTTCTGTTGTATTGATTTTATTTTCTTGGTCTTTTCTAAGTGTCCAGGCTTCGCAACCATACATAAAAACACCCAAATAAAAACATTCAAGAGGAGCAAGTGAAAATGCATCGCCTGAAGACTGGCCACAATCTACTGTGTCAGCAATAGCACCCACAATTCAGTATCAGACAGCTGTCGAGTTCCTTGGCACCAATCTACAACAGACCACATTCTATCAGAACTGCCCCAAACGCCGTGTGTTTGGACCACACTGTATGACCGACATAGTAAGATCTGAGGTATCTGCACATTATAGCTGTCTTTATCCAGTCATTGGACTTTAAAGAGGACATGACCTCGAAAAAAGATGATGATATTGTGACAGACCATCACGATGATCCAGATTCAATCAAAGTTGGAGCAGAAAACGTTCTGAAACTTTTTCTTACTGACTTTAAGTTTATTAATGCCTTCGAGCAAAAATAAACGTGACCAGTATTGACAAACATTGTTTGTGTTGTGTGGTGTGTGTGTGTGTGTGTGTGTGTGTGTGTGTGTGTGTGTGTGTGTGTGTGTGTGTGTGTGTGTGGATGTGCGTGTGGATGTGGATATGTGTGTATGTGTGTGTGTGTGTGGATGTGGAACATGTGTGTGTTTGTATAATATATATATATATATAATGTGTGTGTGTGTGTGTGTGTGTGTGTGTGTGTGTGTGTGTGTGTGTGTGTGTGATGATGATGTATATATATATATATATTTGTGTGTGTTGTGTGTGTGTGTGTGTGTGTGTGTGTGTGTGTGTGTGTGTGTGTGTACAGGACCACAATGCAGCAAGAGCTGTCAAAACGGAGGACGGTGTGTGGGTCCTGACAAGTGCAGCTGTCCTTATGGCTTCACTGGCACCAGCTGTGAGCATGGTACGTAAACTCCATGGTCTTCCCATACTTGTTCCTTCACACACCTGTTTACTGGTGATCCTGTTGATTTGGTTAGCCCCGCGGGAATGCTTTTTGGTTAGAAATAGTATCCCCACCTTCTGGAAAGTCTGTGCTAGGCATGTCCGGAGAGTGGCGGGGCACTGGTGCTCTGGGTCTTATCCAGCACTCTATGGTGTTTCTTGTTCACTTTGATTTGCAGCCTAGTGCTGGCTTCAAGGGAATCACAGCTGATGACTGCAGGTGAAGTCCTGTGACAGCTCGGAAAGATGGCAAACTTGAGATCCTTATGGGGCACATTCATCATCATCATCATCATCATCATCATCATCATCAGCAGCAGCAGCAGCAGCAGCAGCAGCATCATGTGCCCTGCTGCATAGCGTTGGCGATCATGGCCCTCCATACGAATCTATCTTTTGTCGCTGCAAATACATCTCCCACCCTTTCTGTCCTCAGCCACTTCTCAGATCCGTCCAGTATTTTCTTCCTAGATCTACCTGGTGCTCTTTTTCCCTCCAGCTTTCTTGTTGTGACTAGGTGCTCTAATTTGTCTTGCCTCATGAAATGTCTTATAATTTGTCTTGCCTCATGAAATGTCTTATAAACGTTAGACCTTGCTAAAAAGCAAAATGGGCTGTGTCCGGAGCATCATACCTGGCCACTCTTGTGGAAGTTCGCACACCTTCTATGGTTGAAGTAAACCAGCGTTGGGACTTTCATACTGCTAAGTGTCGAGAGACTCAGGGGAGAAGAGCTGGCATCTACGTGAGTTAGAGTCTATGCAGGCTGTCCAACAGAGAGACGAAGACCCAGAGTAAGTGAAAGACAGCTCTTACTCTCTGGGTCCAGTAGCTGGGCTGGACCTGGTTGGTGCGCGTTGTGTGGCTATGTCCCAGGGTTTGTCATCTCCTCACTTGCCATTCGATTTGTCCGAATGGGTCATAGAGTGCATGGACAGACATCCCCCCCCCCCCCCACTCCTCTGTTTGGTGAAATGGCTACTGTGAGACATCGAGAGATGGGAAGTGGTTGTCCGGAGAGTGGCGGGGTAACGGTGATCTAGGTCCCACCCAGCATCCTGGGCTGTCTCTTGTCCATATGGACCTCTTTTTTTATCGTTCAAACATGTACCCCCCAAAAATGGGAGCACTTCTGTTGGAAATAGCGTCCTCGCCTTCTGGAAATTCTGTGCTAGGAATGGAGTCTTTGGTTTATTGTTCAAACATGTACCCCCCAAAAATGGGAGCACTTCTGTTGGAAATAGCGTCCTCGCCTTCTGGAAATTCTGTGCTAGGAATGGAGTCTTTGGTTTATTGTTCAAACATGTACCCCCCAAAAAATGGGAGCACTTCTGTTGGAAATAGCGTCCTCGCCTTCTGGAAATTCTGTGCTAGGAATGGAGTCTTTGGTTTATTGTTCAAACATGTACCCCAAAAATGGGAGCACTTCTGTTGGAAATAGCGTCCTTGCCTTCTGGAAATTCTGTGCTAGGAATGGAGTCTTTGGTTTTACTGTTCAAACGAGCACCCATAATAGATAACGTGAGTGTCTCCGATGGAATATTGTTAACAATCTGAGATGTGATCACGATCAAACACAAAAGAAGAAAATGGATTTGATCGCGTCATGGACAGTTTTGGTGGGTATTACTGTTGGTTTTTGAAAAGATATCTTCTGTCTGTCTGTCTGTCTGTCTGTCTGTCTGTCTCTCTCTCTCTCTCTCTCTCTCTCTCTCTTCCTCTCTCTCTCTCTCTTACTCACTCTCTCTCTCTCACTCTCTCTCTCTTGTCGTTTCTTTCTTTATATTTTCTGTAAATTTTTCTTTGCTTCTTTCATCCTTTTTTTCTTTCTCTTTCTTTTCTTTCTTTCTATGATCAACTTGAATGTGGATGGGTGTCATTTGTCTGATTTGTTTATAAAACTTTTTGCTTCCTTGATTATTTTTTGTGTTTCTTTCTTTGCTTCTAACTTTCTTTGCTTCTAATTTTGTTGTTTTCAATTCGTTTTCAGTTATTGATTTTATGGGTATAACAATGATTGTCTGTGATAATTGGTTAGTGCGGTATTATTGATGTACTCATAGCACTACTCATAATAACTTCCACTGATCATGATACTAGAATTATCATATGTTATATTCTGTCTGTCTCTATGTCATTGTCTTGACACACAAACACGTGCACAAGCACGCGCGCACACACACAAGCATACGCGCACACATACACACACACACGCGCGCGCGCGCACGTGTACGTCATTTCTCTGTCTGTCTGTCTGCCTGTCTGTCTCTTTCTCTCTCGTACGTCATTTCTCTGTCTGTCTGTCTGCCTGTCTGTCTCTTTCTCTCTCTCTATCTATCTATCTATCTATCTATCTATCTATATATCTATCTATCTGTCTATGTATCTATCTATCTATCTATCTGTCTGTCTGTCTGTCTGTCTATCTATCTATCTGTCTGTATCTCATCTCCATCACCATCATCACCCTTAACCAGCCTCGTCGTCACCCTCTCCCCCCCCCCCCCAAAAAAAAAAACCTTCAGAGAAACGTCATCATTCATTTACTAACTACCATTACCTTTGCATCATCAGATTTCCGAACAGGCCCCTGCTTCACGCAAGTGTCCAACAACATGTGTCGCGGGCAGCTGACAGGCGTGGTGTGCACGAAGGCCCTGTGCTGTGCCACTATCGGAGAGGCCTGGGGACGGCCCTGTGAGCAGTGTCCCCCGGGCACACACCCCTGCCGACGTGGCTACATTCCCAACCCCCAGACCAACACTTGCCAGGGTGAGAGGGGTAGAGAGGGTCGGGTGTGAATTACAAATACAACCACTTTTATTCCTATTTCAGTTTAGAGGTAGTAATTTTTTCAGGGATAAAGGGTCGGGTGTGAATTACAATTACAACCACTTTTATTACTATTTCAGTTTAGGGTTTGGAATTTTTTCAGGTATAGAAGGTCGGTGTGAATTTAAATTACAACTACTTTTATTACTATTTCAGTTTAGAGTTTGGATTTTTTTTTTCAGGTATAGAGGGTCGGGTGTGAATTACAATTACAACCACTTTTATTACTATTTCAGTTTAGAGTTTAGATTTTTTTTTCAGGTATAGAGGGTCGGTGTGAATTTAAATTACAACCATTTTTATTACTATTTCAGTTTAGAGTTTGGAATTTTTTCAGGTATAGAGGGTCGGTGTGAATTACAATTACAACCACTTTTATTACTATTTCAGTTTAGGGTTTGGAATTTTTTCAGGTATAGAGGGTCGGTGTGAATTTAAATTACAACCACTTTTATTATTATTTCAGTTCAGAGTTTAGAAATTTGTTCAACAGGAATTCATCGCGTTCGGATAATTCCGTATGCTCTCCATCCTAATCTGCCAGCAATTAGTTGGCAGATTGCCTGAGCCTGCATAAAACTCTATGTGCTGGTAAGGTCTTGAAATGGGGAAGAGGTAGAGGTGTGTGTGTGGGTGAGTGGTTAGAGAGACTAATGAAACACTAACATGACATCAACAGAAGTATAGAAACTTTTCAGATGGGCAGCGAACAGACCAGTCTTTAACCCTTTGTCTCCAGCACCCTGTCCGTCAACTGCAAAAAAAATTAACCCTTTGACTCCCTCACCCTATCCATCAACTGCAAAAACTTAACCCTTTGACTCCCTCACCCTATCCACCAACTGCAAAAACTTAACCCTTTGACTCCCTCACCCTATCCATCAAATGCAAAATTTTAACCATTTGACTCCCGCACCCTATCCATCAACTGCAAAAACTTAACCCTTTGACTCCCGCACCCTATCCATCAACTGCTTAAAACAACCCTTTGACTCCCTCACCCTATCCACTAGCTTCCTGCAGGAAGCTGGTGGATAGGGTGAGGGAGTAGTTAATGTTTCAGGCTGGTATTGAACTGGCGATATTGATCAGATCTTGACTCTAGTGGTGAGCACAAGACGTTGACTAAAACTGGATTTGAATTAGTATTCATCCACTCTCACTATGAACTTATGACAATGACAAAGGCTGAGTCTGAATTAGAATGAGAGCTACAACCACTTTTAATAGTGAAATAATTTTTATGTTTATATGGGGATGTGTGTGAATCCAGGTGTATCCATAGGTGTAGATATTTATGTATATATATATATATATATATATATATATATATATATATATATATATATATATATATATATATAGGTAGAAAGAAACTCTAGGGAGAGCTAGACAACAGAAGGTCTTCAGAGAAGTAACCCCCTTTAGACAAGTGTTTCGGCCCTGAATTCCTTACACTCTCGGGGGGCCGGGCCACATCCAGGTCATGACTCCTGGATGCCCTTCTGCTGTTGTCTATTTTTTTTTTTTTTTTTTTTTCCCACGCCGGGGATCGAACCTGGGCGATTCTGCGCTTCAGAACTGCGGTACGCGGTTTTACCAATGTGCTAACGGGGCACACATCATCTGTAGGGAATTTAATCATTATGAAGTTCACTTTTTTGGTTCCTCCTTGCCCAGATCCAGCTTGAGCTCCTTTCTGCTGCCTCTGCCATCGCTTTAAGGGCTCTAGTCCTCTTCTTCCCAGAAATGGCGAGTTGTTTTCATGAGATCATAAGCGGAGGTGCCCACAAACCCTCTTGCCCCGACCTCTATGGCGAAGATTTTGACCCGCAGACCTGCTTTCTTCAGGGTGCTGGCAAGACCGGCGTATTTTTCGGTCTTGTAGATATGTGCTTCTTCCATTCTGCTTTCGTATGGCACAGTGAGTTCTATCAGAATCACTTGTTTCGAGGAGTCAGAGTGGAGAGCGATGTCTGGTCTCATGCCTGTCTTGCTGATGACATCTGGGTAATTTCTCCACTCTGGGAGGTCTGCTGTACACTCCCAGTCGACTGCTCCATCCAGAAGACCCTTTGGCAATGTGCTGGTTGTCATAGCCCTTTCGGGCCAGACCTGTTTCCCTCCTGCTTTGTAGAACGTTGTCATAGCAATTGGTGCGTTTGGGGTCATGGCTTTTTCGCTAACCACATCTGTGATCACTTTCAGAACTTGGTTGTGCCTCCATGTATACCTTCCTTGGGCTAGCGCTACTTTGCAAGAGCTTAGGACATGTTCCACTGTTTGTTTCTTCTGACAGAGCGGACATGCTGGGTCGTCTGCTTTCCCCCATTTCACTAAGTTTGCATTCGAGGGGAGCAGGTCATATACAGATCTGAGGAGGAAGCTTATCCTTAGAGGAGCCATGTGCCACATATCGTTCCAGCTGAGACTTCTTTGGAGTGCACTGTCCCATGTTGTCCATTGCCCCTGTTGACCTTGCTGGACTGCCTTCTGCACTCTTTTGACATCTTCTTCTTCCTTCAACTCCTGTATGATCATGTCTCTTTTTTCCTTCCCTTTGGCTTTGGACCACCACTGCATTTTTGTTGCTCCCAGTCCCTGTCTGTTGGTTTGCGTGTGTCCAATTATTTCTTTGATGCTGAGGTTTCTCTTGGCATTGTTTTACAGCCTCTTGGACTTTCCACTTTCTGCCAGTTCTCAGCTTTGGATGAACTGCTCTCACGATATTGTCCTCCGATTCCTCCAGCATGCTCAACAGTCTTGCTTTTCCAACTTTGTATTCCTCCACTATGGATTTCAGAGGTAGCTTCAGCATTGCTTGACGACAGTAGAATGCAACATCAGTGAGACCAGGTGGGACACCGAGCCATTTTCTTGTGTATTTGTTGATTTTGGCTTCCATTGCTTCGACTGTGCTGGTGCAAATGTCATAGATTAGCAGTGGCCACAGCAGCTTTGGTATCAGCATGAACTGTAGACACCAGACTTTGTATTTGCCTGGCAGTCCGCAGTTATCTATTTTCTTCAGGCCTTCTTCTGCTGTTTGCTTGGTTTCACATCCCCTTTGTGTGTCTTTCAGGGAGTCATCATACCATCTTCCGAGACTTTTTACTGGCTCTTCTGTGACAGTGGGGATGGCTTGGTTGGCTACCATGAATTTGACTGAATCTGCCACTTTTCCTTTTCGCAGTGAGAGACTTCGGGATTTCTTAGGTTTGAACCTCATTCTTGAAGAGGCCACCAGCTCATCCAGCTGCTTTAAGATTTGGTGTGTCTCTTCCTCATCCGTGGACAAGACTGTTGTGTCATCCATGAAAGCTTTCAGAGGAGGCATCTGGTATCCATCTCCCAGATTCACTGGACCTGAACTCTTCATTGCAGCTTTCAAGATGACTTCCATTGCCAACACGAACAGTATGGGAGAGATTGCACAGCCCATTGCAATGCCCACCTCTAGGTCTATCCAGTCCGTGGTGTATTCTTTGGTAGAGAACCGCATTGAGAACCCTTGGAAATACTTCCTCAGCATTGTTCGGATGTTTTCTGGGATGTGATACATTTCAAGAGCCAGCTGGATCATATCGTGTGGAACTGATCCATATGCATTCGCCAGATCAAGCCAAACTACGTCAATGTCTCTCTTCTCTGTTCTTGCTTTTTGGATGGCATCCCAAATCAACGTGGCATGTTCCAAGCATCCAGGCATTCCTGGTATGCCTCCCTTTTGGACTGACATATCCAGATACTTGTTTTCAGTCATGTATTTTGTCAATCTTGCTGCCATAACAGAGAAGAAGATTTTCCCCTCGACGTTCAGAAGTGATATTGGCCTGAACTGATTGATGCTGCTGGAGTTCTGCTCCTTCGGAATGTACACTCCTTCAGCTCTCATCCATTGGTCGCTGATCTTCTGGTTCCTCCATGCTGATCGAATCATCTTGTGGAGCCACTCGAGCACTTTTGGGCATTTCTTGTAGAGCAGGTATGGTATTCCGTTTGGTCCAGGTGCTGACTTGGCTCTGGCTTTCTTTACTACGTTCTTCACTTCATCCAGTGTTGGTGGTTTGTTATTGAATTTTCCTTCTGGCGCTGCAGGCCAAACCAGATTTTGGATTTCAAGTGGTGCCTCGCGCTGAGAATCGGAATATGTTTCCCTGAGATGCTGCTCTAGGGTTTCCTTGCCCACTGTGAGAGTCCCTGATTTGGGTTGTTCAAACAGCTTTCTTGCAAAGTCAAAGGGATCTTTGAAGAAACGATCTTGAGTCTTCTTCTTTTTGCTCTTTCTTCGCCTTGCTGATTCCACTTTGCTGAGAGCATTGTGTTTGGCCTTCAGATCTTTCCAGAGTTCCAGGAGCCCTTGCTTCTCGAATTCTGAGGCAGTTTTCATTCGCTTTTTAAGCTTCCTTTTCTCCCTCCGGATGCTCTCCATCTGTTGCTGTCTTCTGGATTTCTGGGGAGGCGTTTTTGTCTTTGGCTGCTTCACTCCATAAGTGTCCCTGCAGATAGAGTATATGATGTCTCCGTATGTGTCAAGTTTGTGTTCCAGCGTACTGTTCCCTATTAGCGCATTCAGCTTAAGGACAAGTTCCTCATCTAATTTCTCCCATTGTTCTTTTGCACCGGCAGGCGGCAAATTGAGTTTTCCACGTTTGGCGTTAAGAGCTTGTGCAAAATCCGCATCAGAACCGTCAGCGTGGATGTCCTTGGCACTATGGTTTAATTCCTGGCCTTGGTCATCCAACGTCTCACCTGCTATCGCAGTGCGCTGCTGCTGGTTCGTATGTGTCTTCAAACAGCCCATTTTTGTCCTGTGGATCTTCATGCCGCGTTTGGTGGTGAATCTCCTTCCACACGCACACGGAAATTCCAACTGGTCATTAATCATGGTCCGTTGTGCGTTTCCAGTCGTGATGGAGTCAGTGCCGATGGATTCATCATTCTCTCCCCCTTTCGGTGAATCCTGGGAGCATCTTTCATTTGGAAAACTCGTGGCATGTTATCAAAGGCAAGGTGGGAAGCCAACCCACAAAGCCCGCAGATCTAGTCTTTCCCAGTGTCCTTCGGTCTTTCCCGAATGTCCTCCGAACTATTCCCGGAAGTCAATGGACTGACCATGTGCAGGTAGAAAGAAACTCTAGGGAGAGCTAGACAACAGAAGGTCTTCAGAGAAGTAACCCCTTTTAGACAAGTGTTTCGGCCCTGAATTCCTTACACTCTCGGGGGGCCGGGCCACATCCAGGTCATGACTCCTGGATGCCCTTCTATATATATATAGGGGGGTGCAAAAGTAGGTATACAGTTATGAAAAAAGAAAATACGTACAATACTCATTCCATTTATTATACAAACAAATGAATATTGCATATACATGTAATAACAAGCACAGCCTTTTAATCCCTCAGATACTCAAACTGCTTACCATCGGTATTCACACACTCCTCTAATCAAGAGTGGAATTAAGCATTATAATAGTGATGTGATACTTACTGTATACCTACTTTTGCACCCCCCTGTATATACATACACACACACACACACACATATATATATATATATATATATATATATATATATATATATATATATATATGTGTGTGTGTGTGTGTGTGTGTGTGTGTGTGTGTGTGTGTGTGTGTGTGTGTGTGTGTGTGTGTGTGTGTGTGTATGTCTATATTTGTGTGTATTGTTTGTTCTTTTGTCATCTTAAGTTTAAGTTTGACAAAGGCCAATTGGCCGAAAATTTGGGCTGTCTTGTCTGGTTGTGTTAAATACTCGTTTTGATTCTATGTTCATGTTTTTCTGGTTTATGCGTGAGAACGCTATGCACAGGAACAGTAAGTGTAAACTCATGTTGCTGTTTTAATCCAATGAATCTATAAAAAAAAAAAGTTCTTTCAAAGATGACGGTATGATGGTAAGACGAAGAAGAATGAATTGTACTCCCTCACTGAGTTTCATCTTTTTAGGATAATGATCATGACGAAGAAGAAAATAAGAAGAATTACAGTATCTGATTAGCTGATCGATTGACTGAATGATTGAATTTGTTAGTTAGTTATTGTTGTTTAAACTCCAGCCGACTGCGTAGAGCCATGTCAGGGCTATAACCGCTTCAAAACATACACGATTTCAACAGGAAAAAGAACAGAAAAAAGAAAATAAAGTACACATATCAAGGCATTCGCGCACATAATCTAAGGACGAGCCCCCGGCGTTGACCACCACCCGTCCTACTGAATGAGTGACTGAGATTGAATGATTGAATGAGTGAGTGAGTGAATGAATGAGTGAGTGAGTGGTTGATTGAGTGAGTGAGTGAGTGAGTGAGTGAGTGAGTGAGTGAGTGAGTGAGTGAGTGAGTGAGTGAGTGAGTGGTTGATTGAGTGAATGGTAGATGTTTCATCCTACGTTCAAAAATAGCTGAGAAAAAGACCTTTTTTTTTTTACTAGCTTGCCCAGTTTAAGTATGCACCAACGAAAATGTGAATTAAACAATCAACCAGTTAATAAGAAAAAAGAAACAAAGGAAGGAAAAAGAATGAACGAAGGAGACTAACTGACCGACCGACCGACCGACCGACCGACGGACCGACCTACCGTCTAACAAACAAACCAACTGACTAATCAAGCAAACAACCAATCTACCAGCTAGACAAACCACCATCCATCCACTCGACTCACCAGCCAAACCACGAACCATCCAACCTGTCCCATGTGACCAAAGATTCACCCATTCGATTGCCATCCAGGGTGGATCAGAGAACCGAATAAAGCATCGGTTTCTCACAATGCTTTAAAATTATTGAAGACTTTAAAACTCACTCAACTGAACTGAACCCATGTGACCCACTGACCTAATGGCGTGGTTTCAGATGTGGACGAGTGCAAGGCCATCCCAGGGCTGTGTGTGGGTGGGGAGTGTGTCAATACTCTGGGATCCTACCGCTGTGAGTGTAAGGCGGGACAGACGCAGAATCCTGTCACCAAAGTCTGCCAAGGTCAGTCACTGACAGACAGAGGGTGTGTGTGTGTATGTGTTGTGTGTGGGGGGGTGGGGGGGTGGGAGGGGAAGTTGTGTGTGTTTGTGTGTTTTTGTGTTTTGTGTTTTTGTGTGTGTTTGTGTGTGTGTGGTGTGTGTTTGTGTGTGTGTCGTGTGTGTATGTTGTTTGTTGTGTGTGTGTATGTGTTGTGTGTGTGGGGGTGGGTGGGAGGAGAAGGTTGTGTTTGTGTGTGTCTGTGTGTTTGTGTGTGTTTTTGTGTGTTTGTGTTTTTGTGTTGTGTGTGTGAGTGTGTGTCGTGTGTGTATGTATTTGTTGTGTGTGTGTGTGTTGTGTGTGAGGGGAGGGGGGGAAGGTTGTGTTTGTGTGTGTCTGTGTGTGTTTGTGTGTGTTTGTGTGTTGTGTTTTGTGTGTTTTTGTGTTTGTGTGTGTGTGAGTGTGTGTCGTGTGTGTATGTGTTTGTTGTGTGTGTGTGTGTGCGGTGTATGTGTTTGTGTATGTTGTGTGTGTGTTTTGTGTGCGTGTGTGTGTTGTGTGTGTGTTTTGTGTGTGTTTGTGTGTGTATGTGTGTGCGTGTGTGTGTGTGTGCTGTGTGTGTGTTTGTGTTTACATGTGTGTATATGTGTGTGTGTTTGTGTGTGTGTGTTTCTGTTTGTGTGTGTGTGTGTGTTTTTGTGTGTTTGTGTGTGTTTGTGTTTGTGTTTGCGTGTGTGTATATGTGTGTGCGTGCGTATGTGTGTGCGTGTGTGTGCACGTGCGTGCGTGCGTGTGTGTGTTTGTGTGTGAGTACGCGCGCATGTGTGTGTGTGTGTGCGCGCGCACGCTCGCGCAACTTGCGAACGAAAGAAAATGATATTTGGTGGAATGAGTTCTGGAAGTTATAATTCATTGAAACATTCTGGAACTGTTACTGTTTCCTTTCGGCGCCTGCCTGTTCCGATTTCCGTCCATCCGTTGTTTCATTGTTGATGGCTTTCAGTGTGTTTGTACTTCCGTGCTGCCATGGGCAAAAAACGGTCAGCAGAGATCTGTCTGCTGTTTCTGGGAGGTTCTGAGAATTTTCAGCGAGACATATGACGTAATTTGTCATTGACGGGATAAAGTCTGGAGGTGTGAGTTGTGGAATGGAATGGACGAGAGACGTTCTTTTCTTTCCTTTACGACCGCAGATTGAATCTGAACATGTTTCCACAAAGATTTTTGGCTGTTTATCTGGATGTTTTGGTTGGTTTGGACAAAATACGTTGTAGAGAGTGTGTAGCCTGTCTCCGCTCGGAGGGATCACATTGCATATAATTGTTATAATTATGTCTCTATAATTTTCGTTGTTTTTATGCTTTCTCCCCATTTAGCCGTGTGTGTGTGTGTTGTGTGTGTGTGTGTGGTGTGTGTATGTGTGTTGCGTGGTGGTTGTGTGTTTGCGTGTCGTGCGTGTGTGTGTGCGTGCGGGTGTGTGTGTGTGTTTCAGCGTTAATTGATTTTATCAAGATTTGCGCTTATAATATTGTAATTATTATTATTATTATAGATTAGCGGAGATTTGGACTGTATAACTTGTTCCCACTTTGAAAGTCAGTATGTGCTAGTTTGGCTTAACCATGTTCCCACTTTGAAAGTCAGTATGTACTAGTTTGGCTTAACCATGTTCCCACTTTGAAAGTCAGTATGTACTAGTTTGGCTTAACCATGTTCCACTTTGAAAGTCAGTATGTACTAGTTTGGCTTAACCATGTTCCAACTTTGAAAGTCAGTATGTGCTAGTTTGGCTTAACCCTGTTCCCACTTTGAAAGTCAGTATGTACTAGTTTGGCTTAACCATGTTCCAACTTTGAAAGTCAGTATGTACTAGTTTGGCTTAACCATGTTCCCACTTTGAAAGTCAGTATGTACTAGTTTGGCTTAACCATGTTCCCACTTTGAAAGTCAGTATGTACTAGTTTGGCTTAAACATGTTCCCACTTTGAAAGTCAGTATGTACTAGTTTGGCTTAACCATGTTCCCACTTTGAAAGTCAGTATGTACTAGTTTGGCTTAACCATGTTCCAACTTTGAAAGTCAGTATTGACTAGTTTGGCTTAACCATGTTCCCACTTTGAAAGTCAGTATGTCTAGTTTGGCTTAAACATGTTCCCACTTTGAAAGTCAGTATATGCTAGTTTGGCTTAACCATGTTCCCACTTTGAAAGTCAGTATGTGCTAGTTTGGCTTAAACATGTTCCCACTTTGAAAGTCAGTATGTGCTAGTTTGGCTTAACCATGTTTCTACTTTGAAAGTCAGTATGTGCTAGTTTGGCTTAAACATGTTCCACTTTGAAAGTCAGTATGTGCTAGTTGCTTAAACATGTTCCAATTTGAAGTCGTATGTACTAGTTTGGCTTAAACATGTTCCAATTTGAAAGTCAGTATGTGCTAGTTTGGCTTAAACATGTTCCCCTTTGAAAGTCAGTATGTATAGTTTGTCTTAACCATGGTTCCCACTTTGAAAGTCAGTATGTGCTAGTTTGGCTTGAACATGTTCCACTTTAAATCAGTAGAGGTCTATGCGTTAGTTTAGCTTAAACATATTCCACTTTGAAATCAGTATGTGTTAGTTTGACTTAACCATGTTTGCACTTTGAAAGTCAGTAAGTACAGGCCATAGAACTATCACAATGGAACTAGAAAAAAAAAGCACACGAAAAAAGAATCAGAACGCGTATTCAATACAACCAGACAAGACTCGACCTTTTCTCACACTGGACGAAGCAGCAGGAAGTTTCAGTCTTTTTCTCCTAATTTTTGTATATTTGGTGTTTGTTCGTTTGGATCTTACACTTCACAGAGGCCAGTTGGCCGAAAAATTTACGCTGGTTGTATTAAATACGCGTTCTGGTGGGTTTTTTTTTTGGTTTTTTTGGGGGGGGGGGGGGGGTTTCGTGGTTTTTTTTTTCTGGTACATGTTTGCTTGAAGCGGGCAGTCACACTTGTTTTGGATTTCACTATGGAAAAGAAGGGACGTCATGGAAAGGAGGCATGCCGTTAGATCATACATACCAGGGAACATGTGATAATATCCTTATTGTTATAAACAAAAACAGAAATGATATGGCCATGCCACCAGAACATCGGGTTTTGCAAAGGCTGCTCTTGTACTTTAAGGCACTGTGCCAGAAGACAAAAAGAAAAACTGATTGGAAGGTTGTGGGTTCGAATCCCCACAAGTCCCTTTCAAAATCATTCTGGGATCTTTCAACTCTAACCGGCTTCTACTCAGAGTTCGGCTTGCTATGGGCTCATTGGGAAGACTGGGATCACACAGTCGAGTCTCATCCGCTTCACGGATGCGTCATTGAGGGTGTTGCTCAAATCTTCTGACCTGCATCGCAGGTGCCTGTATCTCTCGGGCCTGGTTGAGACCAAGATATGTTATAATAGTAAGCGTAGAGTACAGCCCTGTCACACAGTCTCAATCCTAGATGGAACTCCATAGCATCATGGTTATCATTTCAACGACATCATCATCATCACATTGTCATTGTAAAAAGTATGCCAGCTTCTGTGGCCATTTAGGTGGCTGAGAAAAAGGGATGGAAAAAAAGTGGTAAGCAAGTGAAAAAAAAAGTGGTGAGCAAGTGAAAAAAAAAGTGGTGAGCAAACAGGTAACATCCCTGAGTGCGATGATCCTAAAAAAAAAAAAGGAAAGAACGAAAGACTGAAGGAGAGGTGGGAGTACAACATCAGGAAATTTTATTCATTGCCACGTAGCTGTAAAAGATAGAGAAAAGTGGAGTCAAATCGTTAGAAAATTGATATGTGGGTCAAGAGACAGGTGAAGATAAAGAGAAAAACAAAAGAAACAAAAACAAAACCAGGTGATGGTAGAAGTGATATGAAGGCATAGTTTATATGCATACAGTGTTAAATTATGGATTCGACGAATGTAAACTGCTGTATATCACATTCTGTATGTGTTTTCTGTGAGAACATATGGTTATGTGCGTACAGTATTAAATTGTGGCTTTGATTCAATGTAAACAGATCTATTTCACCTTCCTTATGTTTTCTGTGAGGACATTTGGTTATGTGCATACAATATTACATTATGACTTGGATTGAATGTCAACTGCTCTATATCACATTCCGTATGTATTTTCTGTGAGGACATATGGTTATGTGCGTACAGTATTAAATTGTGGCTTTGATTCAATGTAAACAGATCTATTTCATGTTCTGTATGTTTTCTGTCAGGACATTTGGTTATGTACACACAGTATTAACATTATGACTTGGAGTGAATGCAAACTGCTCTGTTTCACCTTCTGTATGTTTACTGCAAAGTCTTTTGCTTATGTGCATATGATATTGAATTATGACTATTTCACCGTCTGTATGTTTTCTGTACTGACTTACTGACGTTTAGCTATGACTGTTTCAGTTTCGTTTGGTACGGTTTTAACGAAGACATAGACTCATTGTGAACTCTTTTCGTTTCACTTTAGTTCAGTGAAGCCATGAAAAAGAAAGCGGGTAGATAGGTTTTTTTTAATGTATCCACATTTACTGACACAGACAGACAGACAGACAGACAAACAAAAAGAAAATAGAGACAGAGATAGAGAGAGAGACAGAGAGAAAGAGGGGGAGGGCATCCAGATTTAGACCCTTGGTTTTGCTGACACAAGCGAGTTTGAAAGGGACGCCATGTCGACTAGCATTTATTTTGTCTTCAAACGGGACGGACGTGGCGTGTTGCCTGTCGTCTTTTATCTTGGCCCAGTTAGCAAGTGTGCAGCTGCAAGGAAAGGCTCACAATGTGAACAGAACAAATGGCTTTTTTTTTCACTTTTCATTGTTAATGTGCTAGACTGGGGTTGTTACAAAGGCGTTACAAGTTGATATAATTGAATGTTCAGTACTTATTTGACGCACAGCTGACAGAGATCCCACGCACGCACTCATCACACGCATACACACACTCAACAGATACACACATACATACACATACGCACACCACACTCGCAGATACACACACTCATACACACACATACACTCACACACACACACGCACACTCACACTCACACACTCACACACACATGCACACAAGCACACACACAACTCACACACACATGCAAACTCACACACACACACACACAAACAAACACACAAACACACTCACCTCACACTCACACAGGCATACACACAAACACACACACACTCACTCACACACTCACACAAACACACACACACCACACACACACACACACAACACACAACACACAAAACCACACACACAAACACACACACACACACACACATACACACACACACACACAACACACAACACACACACACACACACTCACACACACACACACATACACACACACACACACACATACACACACACACACAACACACCACACACACACACAAACAACACACACACACACACACACACAACACACACACACACACAACACACACACACAACACACCACAACACACACACCTTTAAGCTTTATGTAACTGCATCTCAAGAGCAATTTTCGACGCGTGACATAAGGCTGCTGGGCTATAGAAACTCACGTCTCACGCCTCATGCTTCACGCCTCACGTTTCATGCACTGGTCCACAGGAGCTCACGCCTCACCGCTCACGCGTCTGTTTTGTGTTGACGGTGCCAGAATACAGTGCTGTGTGCTCACTTGATCAGAGACAATATTCGTGGTTTGTTTCTTTTTCCGAAGATGGATTCTTCCGACGAAGACATCCTGATTATGCTCTTGCTCAGGAGAAGGAAGCGAAAGAGACAAAGCATATGGTGCCGAGAACATTTCTTCCTTACAGAATCACGAGGAGAATTCCACCATACATTCCATCATCTCCTTAACTTTGGGTTCGTTCAGAATCTTCGCAAAGTCTTCCCAAACCTGTGTGTGTTTTTGTTGTTAATTTTATCTTTGTCCTTGTAGTCAGGCACACGCGGATTCCAGAGGAGGGGCCTTGTCCAGACCAACTCGATTAATTTTTCTTTGTCGTCATCCATCCTGCATGTGAGGAGAATTGAAATGGCCAGTGGTGACCAGGAATTTCCAGCTTCACGCATCGAAGAAAATGGACAGTCCCAATTCTCCGCTCTCGCGTGAACCATGAAGCGTGAAGCGTAAGTGGAGTTGTATGGCCCCACGCAAGAGAGACCTCTGTTCAATTTTCTGTTCACGCGTGAGGCGTGAAGCATGAGGCGTGAGACGTGAGGTGTGAGTTTCTATGGCACAGCAGCCTAAGCCAGCGTGTGGGCATTTATATAATAATAATAATTACAATATTTATATAGCGCAAAATCTTGATAAAATCAAATCTAAGCGCTGAAACAGACACACACGCACGCACGCACACACACGCACGCACGCACGCACGCACGCACGCACGCACACACACACACGCGCGCGCGCGCGGCTATAAATGGGGAGAAAGAATAAAAGCAATGGAAAATTATAGAGAGCATATTATATACACTTATATATTACAATGTGATTCCCCTCCGAGTGGAGACAGGCTGCAGAGGGGGTTGAGTGAGGTCAGGATTTTATGCAGAGGAGAAAAGGTGAGTTTTGAGAGCGGACTTGAAGGAGACAAAAGTAGGTTGCTGACGGACTGAGAGAGGAAGTTTGTTCCAGGAGAGTGGACCAGAAACAGAGAAGGCACGTGGACCATAGGTATTGAGCTTAGTGCGTGGAAAGCGAAAAGTCAGAGGATCGGAGGCAGAGCGGAGGATACGTGAGGGAACATAGATCTGAAGTAGGCTTGACAGGTAATCGGGGCTGCGTTATTGAGGCTTTTGTAGCATATGGTGTCTAGTTTGTACTGTATGCGCTTTGATACAGAGAGCCAGTGAAGTTGTGCCAGGAGAGGAGATATGTGGTCAGCTTTTTTTCTTTTTGAGTACAAAACGTGCAGCATTGTTTTGAATGCGCTGTAGGATGTGAATGGTGGGGGCAGGAAGACCAGACAGGAGTGAATTGCAATAGTCAATGCGAGGCATTATGAAGGAGAGAACGAGTTTTGCAGTTGTTTCGACAGAGAGATACTTCCTGATCAGCCTTATGCGATGGAGGTGATAGTAGCAAGATCTGGCAGTTTGAGAAACAAAGTTGTTCATGGAGAGGGTAGAGTCGAGGCAGACACCAAGGTTTTTAGCTGAATCAGAAATTGGGACTGATGTGTTACATAATGGGAGAGAAAGAGGAGGCAGCTGAGAAAGTTTCTGACGGGTGCCAATGAGGATAGCTTCTCTCTTGTCGTCGTTAAGCTGAAGTTTATTGTATGTCATCCAGTTCTTAATGTCCGAGTAACACTCAGTGGTGCGAGTCAAGAGGCGCTGTATATTGTCAGGTGAGTCACTGTCTTGAAGTTGGGTGTCATCAGCATAGAAGTGGTGTTTTATAGAGTGGAAGTTGATGATGGTGGACAGGGGGGAGGTGTAAGGAGTAAAAAGAACAGGGCCAAGGACAGATCCTTGTGGAACACCACAGGTCAGGTATGCAGGTTGAGAATAAGTGCCATTGATGAGAACAGTTTTGTTTTCTGTTTGATAGATATGAAATGAACCAGAAGAGACAGTGTCAGAGATGCCAAAAGTATGATGGAGTCTAGAAAGGAGAATACCATGATCAATGGTATCAAAGGCTGCAGAGAGATCAAGGAGTGTGAGGAGAGAGACTTTGCCAGTATAAGTTGCAAGGAGGAGATTGTTGAGAATGTGTAGTAGGGCAATTTCAGTGCTATGGCACTGGCGGTAGGCTGACTGGAAAGGATTGAGGAGATTGTTGGCGGACAGGTGAAAGTTCAGCTGGTTGAGGACAACTTTTTCAAGGAGTTTTGACAAGAAAGAGAGATTAGAGATAGGCCGGTAATTTTTCAGTTCATTTGGGTCTAAATTGTATTTCTTGAGGAGAGGGTGAACAATAGCAGACTTGAAAGAATCTGGGACAGTTCCAGTTTGAAGAGAAGTGTTGATGATGTCAGTGATGAATGGGAGGAGAGTAGGGAGACAGTCGGAAAAGAGATAACCTGGAAGATGATCTAGTTCGCAGGTTTTGAACGACATGGATCTGATTGTGTTGAGAATTTCTTTTTGTGAGACTGGGGTAAAAGTAGTAAGAAGTGTGCCAGAGAAGGAAGGGTCAGGTGGGCATGGTTGACAGGGTGTCCTGTCAAGCCTGTCACGAAGAGTTTGTATTTTGGTGGTGAAGTACTTGGAGAATACAGATGGGAGTTCTTCATTTGTGTGTTTTGTTGAGAGAGGTAAATCTTTTCGTGTGCCAAGGAGATGATTCATGGTTTTAAAGAATTCTTTCCATATCTCGTGTATGGCAGAGTCTGCAGCAGGTGTGTGTATGTTTCTTTGTCGTATGACCGAGTTCTTGGCCTGTTTGTATAGATGTCAACGAGTGTGAGACCGTCCCCGGGGTGTGTCGCAATGGCCAGTGCACCAACACAGAGGGCAGCTTCTTCTGTACCTGTAACCCGGGATTTGAACCCACACCTGACAGAACTGCCTGCACCTGTAAGTAACACCTGCTGTGTGGAAATGAGAAGTGAGCAGGTGTGTGTGTGTGTGTGTGTGTGTGGTGTGTGTGTGTGTGTGTGTGTGGTGTGTGTGTGTGTGTGTGTGTGTTTGTGTGTGTGTGTGAGTGTATGTGAGTGTGTGTGTGTATGTGTGTGTATGTGTTTGTGTGAGTGTATGTGTGTGTGTTTGTGTGTGTGTTTGTGTGTGCGTTTGTGTGTGTGTGTGTGTTAGTGTGTATGTGTGTGTGTGTGTGTGTGTGTGTGTGTGTGTGTGTGTGTGTGTGTGTGTGTGTGTGTGAGTGTATGTGTGTGCGTTTGTGTGTGTGTGTGTGTGTGTGTGTTTTCAGTTTTCAGTTTCAGTTTCTGAAGATGACGTCTCCTCCATGCTCGGGATGAATTCCATATGCTTTGAGTTCACAGGTGCTATATGATGGAGAAAGATCCAAAAAGATCAAGGCCCAAGCCTTAAGCTTGTACATAAACACACACGCCTACACACGTACACACACACTCACACACACACACACACACACACACACACACACACACACACACACACACACACATACACACACACACACACACACACACACACACACACACACACACACACACACACACACACACACACACACACACACAACACGCACACACGCAACATTCACTCACAGCACTCACACCAAGGCCACATCATACTAATTGTGAATTTCAGGTAATCAGTTCAGTTCTGTACGTCAGTTGACTGTATTTAGTTCGTGCATTATAGTAGACTGTATTTACTGCGTGCAATACAGTAGGTTATATATAGTTCCTGCATTATAGTAGACTGTATTTAGTTCGTGCATTACAGTAGGCTGTATTTAGTTCGTGCATTATAGTAGGTTATATTTAGTTCCTGCATTATAGTAGGTTATATTTAGTTCGTGCATTACAGTAGACTGTATTTAGTTCGTGCATTATAGTAGGTTGTATTTAGTTCCTGCATTATAGTAGGTTATATTTAGTTCCTGCATTATAGTAGGTTGTATTTAGTTCCTGCATTATAGTAGGTTTATTTAGTTCCTGCATTATAGTAGGTTATATTTAGTTCCTGCATTATAGTAGGTTATATTTAGTTCCTGCATTATAGTAGGTTGTATTTAGTTCCTGCATTATAGTAGGTTATATTTAGTTCCTGCATTATAGTAGGTTATATTTAGTTCCTGCATTATAGTAGGTTATATTTAGTTCCTGCATTATAGTAGGTTGTATTTAGTTCCTGCATTATAGTAGGTTATATTTAGTTCATGCATTACAGTAGGTTATATTTAGTTCCTGCATTATAGTAGGTTGTATTTAGTTCCTGCATTATAGTAGGTTGTATTTAGTTTGTGCATTATAGTAGACTGTATTTAGTTCCTGCATTATAGTAGGTTATATTTAGTTCATGCATTACAGTAGGTTATATTTAGTTCCTGCATTATAGTAGGTTGTATTTAGTTTGTGCATTATAGTAGACTGTATTTAGTTTGTGCATTATAGTAGACTGTATTTAGTTTGTGCATTATAGTAGACTGTATTTAGTTTGTGCATTATAGTAGACTGTATTTAGTTTGTGCATTATAGTAGACTGTATTTAGTTTGTGCATTATAGTAGACTGTATTTAGTTTGTGCATTATAGTAGACTGTATTTAGTTTGTGCATTATAGTAGACTGTATTTAGTTTGTGCATTATAGTAGACTGTATTTAGTTTGTGCATTATAGTAGACTGTATTTAGTTTGTGCATTACAGTAGACTGTATTTAGTTTGTGCATTATAGTAGACTGTATTTAGTTTGTGCATTATAGTAGACTGTATTTAGTTTGTGCATTATAGTAGACTGTATTTAGTTTGTGCATTATAGTAGACTGTATTTAGTTTGTGCATTATAGTAGACTGTGTTTAGTTTGTGCATTACAGTAGACTGTGTTTAGTTTGTGCATTATAGTAGACTGTGTTTAGTTTGTGCATTACAGTAGACTGTATTTAGTTCGTGCATTACAGTAGGCTGTATTTAGTTCGTGCATTACAGTAGACTGTATTTAGTTCGTGCATTACAGTAGACTGTATTTAGTTCGTGCATTACAGTAAACTGTATTTAGTTCGTGCATTACAGTAGGCTGTATTTAGTTCCTGCATTAAAATAAACTGTATTTAGTTCGTGCATTACAGTAGCGTATTTATTCGTGCATTCAGTAGTACGTATTTAGTTCGTGCATTACAGTAAACTGTATTTAGTTCGTGCATTACAGTAGACTGTATTTAGTTCGTGCATTACAGTAGACTGTATTTAGTTCGTGCATTACAGTAGGCTGTATTTAGTTCGTGATTACAGTAGGACTGTATTTAGTTCGTGCATTACAGTACTGTATTTTAGTTCGTGCATTACAGTAGGCATGTATTTAGTTCGTTGCATTACAGTAGACTGTATTTAGTTCGTGCATTACAGTAGGCTGTATTTAGTTCGTGCATTACAGTACACTATATTTAGTTCGTGCATTACAGTAGCTGTATTTGTTCCTGCTTACAGTAGGATGGATTATTTCGTGCATTACAGTAGACTTATTTAGTTCGTGCTTACAGTAAACTGTATTTAGTTCGTTATTACAGTAAACTGTATTTAGTTGTGCATTACAGTAAATGTTTTGTTCGTAGCATTGCCAGTAGGCTGTATTTAGTTCGTGCATTGCGTAGATTGTATTTATTTCTCATTACAGTAGGCTTATTTAGTTTCCCTGCATACATATACTGTATTTAGTTTTGTTACGTAGACTGTATTTAGTTTTGTTCATGTAGGTAGACTATAATTTAGTTCGTGCATTTACAGTATAACTGTTTTAGTTCATAATTGCATAGACTTATTTAGTTGATCCATTACATAAACTGTATTTAATTCATACATTGCAGTGAGATTTAATTTAGTTCGTGCTTACAGTAAACTGTATTAGTTCGTTCATTATATAGACTAATTTAGTTCGTGCATTATTGTAGGCATGTACTTAGTTCAGTTATTGCAGTAAACATTAGTTTAGTCGTTCATTATGGTATATATATTTAGTTCGTGTGTTACATAGCTTACTTAGTTCGTGCATTACATCTTATTTAGTTGAGTATTATGTGGATTGCTTTATTTGTTTGGTAATTAATATGTTAATACTTGGTCTCGTACTAGTCCTGTCCTGTTTTTTCATGCTAATGTAAGTATAGTAATATTGTTAACATATTCTGTGTCACTGTTTCATCATACTAATTGTTATGTTATGACGATTGTTGATCTATTCACTGTTTATTTATGTAATTGATAAATTACTGACGAGTGATTGAATATCTGTATCACTGTTTCTTATGCATACTGATAACTTAGACAATTGTTGACATTCTCTTGTCACTGTTTCTTCATGTAATTGATAATTACTGTGATGATCGTTGACATCTCTGTGTCAGTTTCTGCATGCTAATTGATAATTATTGTGACGATTCTTGACATGCATCAATTTCTTTGTTTCTTTGTGATAATTGATGAAAAGTAGTATAATGATTGTTGACATTGTTGAAATTCTCTGTGTCTCTATTTACTCAAACTCAATTGATCAGTACCATGACGATTTTTGACATTTTTTGTTTCTCTGTTTTTGCATGTTAATTGATAAGTTATATGACGATTGTTTACGTTGTGGACGTAATTGATAAGTTATTGACGATTGTTTACGTTGTTGACGTAATTGATAAGTTATATGACGATTGTTTTTTAATTGATAAGTTATATGACGATGTTATTAATTTAAAGGAACCAGAAAAAAACACGAAAGAAGAAAGAGAAGCGTATTTAATACAACAAGACAAGACTGGCGCAAATTTTGGGTCAACTGGCCTTTGTCAAGCGTAAGATTGCAAACAAACAAAAATTATGGAGAAAAAGACTTTTTTCTCACACTGGACCAAGCAGCAGGGAAGTTTAAGTCTTTTCCCCTTGATTTTTATACCTGGCGTTTCTTTGTTTGTAATCTTACGCTTGACAAAGGCCAGTTGGCCGACAATTTGCGCCTGTCTTGTCTTGTATTAAATACGCGTTCTGATTCTTCTTTCGTGTTTTTTTCTGGTTCCTGTTTGCTTGAACTGTTTGGTGTTCAGTGTTGACATATGATAATTAAACGACTGTTACGTTGTTGACATAATTGAAAGTTATTGACGATGTTACGTTGTTGACATAATTGATAAGTTATATGACGACTGTTTACGTTGTTGACATAATTGATAAGTTATATGACGACTGTTTACGTTGTTGACATAATTGAAAGTTATATGATGATGTTACGTTGACTAATGATGTTATGACATGTTACGTTGTTGACATAATTGAAAGTTATATGACGATGTGACGTGTTGATATGATTTATGAGACTGTGGACGTTGTTGACATAATTGAAAGTTATATGACATGTGATTGTTGACATATGAAAGTTTAGACGATGTGACTGTTGACATAATTGAAAGTATGACGATGGACTTTGACATAATGAACGTATATGAGATTGTTTACGTTTGTTGACATTCTCTGTGTCTGTGTATCTTGGTGCTAACTGAGAAATACTACGACGATTGTTGACAGCGGCTCAGTTAGGCTTCTGCTACACGCGCGTTATTGGAGGGAATTGCCAGGACCGTATCTCAGAGAAACTGTCACTGGAGGACTGTTGCTGTGCCGTCAACATGGGCAAGGGCTGGAGCCAGAGTAGGCAGTACTGTCAGCCGTGTCCCACCCCTGGTTCAGGTGCTGGATCGTCCCTGATTTTATTGCTTTTCTTCCATCTCCCTTACTGCCTTCACTGCTTGTGTGTGTGTGTGTGGGTGGTGGTGGTGGAGTGGTGGTGGTGGTGGTGTGTGTGTGTGTGTGTGTGAGTGTGTGTGTGTGAGTGTGTGCGTGTGCGTGTTTGTGAGTGAGTGTGTTTGTGTGTGTTTGTGTGAGTGTGTGTGTGTGTGTGTATGCATGTGTGTTGTGTGTGTGTTTGTGAGTGTGTGTGTGTTTGTTTGTTCGTGAGTGTGGGTGTCTAGGTATGGGGTTGTGTGTGTGTATGTGTGCTATGTGTGTGTGTGTGTGAGTGAGAGCGTGTGTATATGCGGTGTGTGAGTGTGTGTATGTGTGTGTGTGAGTGTATGTATGTGTGTGTGTGAGTGTGTGTATGTGTGTATGGGAATGTTGTGTGTGTGTGTATGTATGTATGTGTATGTATGTGAGTGTGTATGAATGTACGTGTGTTGTGAGTGTGTGTTTGTGTGCGTGCGTGTGTTTGTGAGAGTGCGTGCATGTGTGTGCGTGCGTGCGTGTGTTTGTGAGTGTGTGGAGTGTGTGTGTGTGTGTGACATAATTGGTGGAGAAGATTTTTAACTTAGTCTTTGGTGTGTGTGTGTGGTGTGTGTGTCGTGCGTGCGTGCGTGCGTGCGTGGTGTGTGGTGTGTGTGTGTGGTGGTGTGGTGGTGTGTGTGTGTGTTGTGTTGTGTGTGTGTGGTGTGTGTGTGTGTGTGTGTGTGGTGGATTGAAAACTGATGTTGTTGGTATGTGATGTGAGATTATTTATGTAATAGCGCAGGGAGTCGAACTGAGAACAGCGCTATACAAAAAGTTATTTATTATTACTATTATTATTATTGTTATTATTATTACTATTCTTATTATCATTTTATTATTATTATTATTATCATTATTTATTATCATTATTATTATCATTGTTACATTATATTATTATTATTATTATTATCATTATTATATTTGGGAAGATTTTCTACCTCAAACCTGCCTTTGATGATGCACGATTGTAAGGATGACTGTTTTAACAAATTAGGGATCAGTTTACAGAAAAATTCTATTGTCATGCAGACTGCACTGCTCTACACTACACTACACTGCACTGCATTACACTACACTACCTACACTACACTCACTACACTACACTACACTACACTACGCTAACGTACACTTGCACTACATACACTACACTACACTACCACTACGACTTTCGCTACACACATACACTACACCACACACAACCACATCACATCACTTCGCAACACAAACACCACATCACATCGCCACCCACAACACACACCACTCCACACCACACCACACCCATTACACACACACACATCACATCACACCACATCCGCCACGCCACATCCACACCACACGCACACACATCACACCACATACCCACACACACCCACCACATCACATCACACACACACCACGTCACACACACAATCACGCCACACCACATCACGCCATCCACATCACACCACACCACACCACATCACATCCACAACACACCACTCACCCACTCCACATCACACCACACCACATACAATACACACACCACACCACACCACCACACCACAAACACCACCGACCCCACCATCCACAACACTCACACCACATCACACCACGCATCACACACACCCATCACGTCCACACATACACACACCCATCACACACACCACCACACACAAACATCACACCACATCACACACACCGCATCACACACACCACATCACATCACACCACTCACACACACCGCATCACACACACCACATCACTCACACACACCCATCACAACCCACACACACCCACCACATCACACCAACACACCACTCACACACATCACATCACCACCACACACACACACCGCATCACAAAACACCGCATCACACACACCACATCACACACACGCATCACAACACACGCATCACACACACCACATCACATCACATCACATACACCACGCCACACCACATCACGCCACACAACACCACGCCACATCACCCACATCACATCACACCACATCACACCACATCACACACACTGCATCACATCACACCACATCACACACACCACGCCACACCACATCACGCCACACAACACCACGCCACACAACACCACGCCACATCACATCACACCACACAAAACCACACCACATCACGCCACACCACATCACGCCACACAACACCACACACACCACATCACACAAAACCACACCACACCACATCACGCCACACAAACCACACCACACCACATCACGCCACACAAACACACACACCACACCACCACACCACACCACATCACGCCACACAAAACCACACCACACCACATCACGCCACACAAAACCACATCACGCCACACAAAACCACACCACACCGCATCACCACCACACCACCCCACACACACCGCATCACACAACTCTACCGCACCATATCTAACCCTCTTCATGTGCACGCACTAACAAGCAAGCAAGCATGCGTGAACGCACTCACACACACCCGCTCTCCCTCTCTCCCTCTCTCTCTCTCTCTCACCACAACACACACACACATACGCATACAACACACACACACACAACACCATACAACACACACTACACACAACACACACACAACACACACACACACACACACACACACACACACACACACACACACACACACACACAAACAAACAAACAGCACACACACAATACACTACACACACACCTCACACGCACACACACACGCACACACCCACACCACACAACACACATACACACACACACACAAACAACACACACACACACCACACACACACACACACACACACACACACACACACACCACTCACACACTCACACACTACACACACACACACACGCGCACACACATCACACACACCACACACACACCACCCACACACACACCACACAATACACTACACACACACACAACACACATGCACACACATACTCACACACACCACATGCACACAACACACTACACACACAACACATACACACACACAGACACACACACATCACACACACACACACACACACACACAAAACACACGCACACACACACAGACACACACACACACAACACACACACACACACACACACACACACACACACACACACACACACACACACACACACACACACACACACCACACACACCAACAAGCACATTTGAATGACCTGTGTTGATGGTGTTCCAGACGCTACCGAAGACTGTGTCAGGCCTCAGAACCGTTTGTGGACTACTGCAGTCTGTTTGACAAGTTGTGTGTCAATGGTCGCTGTATCAGTGTCGACCGCTCCTTCCGATGTGAATGTAACCCGGGATACCGAAATGATTCTGCTGGCAACTGTGTTGGTCAGTAATTGTTGATACATCGCTCATCATCATCATCATCAGGTGCTCTGCCGCAGGGCGTTGGCGACCATGGACTTCCAACCATCTCTATCTCTCATTGCCCCCAGCATCTCTCCCACCCTCTTCATACATCGGTAGCCTCTACAAAATGACCCCTTGGCAAAACTGTTTGCTCCTTTCTGCATACATTCTTTCTGTGAAATGAATCATCGTCAACATCATCATCATCATCATCATCATCATCATCATCATCATCATCATTCCTCTCCATTCTTGGCCTGCCATGGCGCACCCCTCCATACGAATATATCCCTCGTCGCTGCAAGTACATCTTCCACCTCTCTGTCCTCAGCCACCCTGCAAGTCCGTCCAATGTTTTCTCCCTGGGTCTACCTGGTGTTTCTCTTTCCCTCCAGCTTTCCCGTTGTGACCAGGTGTTCTAATTCCCCTTTCCTCATAAAATGACCTATAAATGTTGCTAGTCTTTCCCTAATCTTTAATCAAAAAAATGACTTGGCCATTTTAGAGTTTGGTTCGTTGATTGGTTGTTGCCTGTTTTTGGTGGATTAATCTGTGTATTAGATTTACTACTTACATGGATAATGTTCTGAATTTCTTTGTGTAATTAATTAGGTATGTTAACATTTGTACACCTATTTTTACAGAAATTGTCGGAATGAAAGACTGAAACGGATACATGTACATGTACCAGTACTGTTTGTTATTGTTGTAAACACGAAGATATGGATTGTTGTTTATGATCCGCAAAATATGCTAATATATTGAAACGGACCTAGATTTTAAACAGTGTTGATTTTCATAAATCTTGTGTATAAACATTTTAAAACCGTATGATGTCTTTATGTTTTGTACTTGATGCCAATACCACAGATGTCTGATAGTCCGGAAGTGTGGAATCTCATGTTTGTTCATGAGGGATTCATGACACTGGAACAGTTCCACATGCGCTCCACCCTGATCTGCCAGCAGTTGTCTGCAGAGTGCTTGACCCTGAACAAAACACTATGCGGCTGGTAAGGTCGTGGAATAGGGCAGGGGGCGTGCCTGTGATGACACTGACAGCTACCTGAACGATTTGATTATTAAGATGGACAGCGACCAAACCAACATGTATATGGGGAATGGACTCGAAAGACTCGAAGTCTGGTAGATGGAGATAAAGATACTGGAGTTGTGATTAGTTTCTTAGGAATGGTGATCAGTAGAACGAAGTTGTGATTAGTTTTTATAGTGGTATCAGTAGAACTAGTTGTGATTAGTTTTTATAATGGTGATCAGTAGAACAAGTTGTGATAAGTTTTTATAGTGGTGATCAGTAGAACTAGTTGTGATTAGTTTTTTAAGTGGTGATCAGTAGAACAAGTTGTGATAGTTTTTATAGTGGTGATCAGTAGAACAAGTTGTGATAGTTTTTAGGAGTGGTGATCAGTAGAACAAGTTGTGATCAGGTTTTTAAGAGTGGTGATCAGTAGAACAAGTTGTGATCAGGTTTTTAAGAGTGGTGATCAGTAGAACAAGTTGTGATCAGGTTTTTAAGAGTGGTGATCAGTAGAACAAGTTGTGATTAGTTTCTTAGGAGTGGTGATCAGTAGAACAAGTTGTGATCAGGTTTTTAAGAGTGGTGATCAGTAGAA
>JAPXFY010000016.1:66977869-66990369 GCA_030674185.1 Monoplex corrugatus | reverse complement strand
TATATAGGTCTGAAGATAGAACATATATAGGTCTGAAGATAGATAACATAGATATAGGTCTGAAGATAGAACATATATAGGTCTGAAGATAGAACATTATAGGTCTGAAGATAGAACATGTATAGGTCTGAAGATAGAACATGTATAGGTCTGAAGATAGAACATATATAGGTCTGAAGATAGAACATATATAGGTCTGAAGATAAGAACATATTAGTGAGAAGACATGTATAGGTCTGCTAGTTTTGAAGTCGGCATGTATATCTCGAGCAGATGGACCAAGAGTAATATGCATCTTGATACATGCATCATATTCCGTGTTTATAAAAGTCTTTGCCATGATTTCAGATCAGCATTTTATGTATTGTTTAAAAAAGAAGTGTTGTGAAAAAATGTTTGACTGTGACTTTTTTATTTTTGGGAACATACGTCTAATATTATTGTTGTAAAAAAAGTAATTAGTTCGTGGATGAAGCTCTTAATTTCATTGGATATTCGTGTTTTGTTTTATTTTGTTTCGTTTCGTTTCGTTTCGTTTCGTTTTGTTTTGTTTTGTTTCGTTTCGTTTCGTTTCGTTTCGTTTTTGTTTTGTTTCGTTTTGTTTTGTTTCGTTTTGTTTTGTTTTTTGTTTTTGTTTCGTTTCGTTTTGTTTTGTTTTAGTGTTGCTGACTTTTAACACCGCCTGATAGATGGAGTTTTTTCATAGTTGGAAGCAGTGTAGTCCATCTTGTCCAAATGGTCAGTCAGGTTGTGTTTTACTGGTTGCTGTATGGTCAACAGATTACGACGAGTGTCGCACCACAGGCATGTGTACCAATGGACGGTGTCAGAACTTGATGGGCAGCTACAAATGCATCTGCAACCCTGGTTATCAGCTGTCACGCAGTGGAGAGGCCTGTGTTGGTAGGTGTCTGCTTTCTGGTACTGTATCAACTTTAAATGTGGTTTGCAACATGTGTAAGAGTAACTGTTCCTTGTCTTTCTGTTGATGGTTACAGGTGCAGTGTTAGACATGTCGTACAATCTGATATGTCTTGTTTGTTTCATGACCGGGGTTATGACTGGGTCGATTAATTTTAATCCCCCGTGGGGATGCCGGGGCTCCTTCGGTATGAACAGTATCCCCACCTTCTGGAAATTCTGTGCTAGAAATTTCCGCTTTTCTGTTTTACTCTCTTTGTTTCTTTCTGCCTCCTTTGCTTTCTGTCGTTTCTTCCTATCATTATCTGTCTTGCTGGTCCACTCACCAGTATTTGTTCGATAAAATCTTTTGTATTTTTTCTTAGGATTGATAATTGGTATATGTACTAAATGCATTTTGGCCGTAGGGAGATGAGATATGCAGAAGCAGTTTTAGGTAATTTATGCCCGTTTTTATACATGTTTTGGTGTCCTTAGGTATGCTTAAATTTGTATGCAGGTATGTTTTTTAAATCCTGTGTGTGCTAAATTGGATGGAATGGTCAGCGCCAGGGGCATGTCCTTCCTTAGATTATGTGCATGAATGCATTGATATTTGTACTTGAATTTTTTTTCTTTTCTTTTTTCCTGTTGAAGTTTTGTACGTTTCGAAGCGGTTATAGCCCTGATGTTGCTCTACTCAGTCGGCTGGGCTTTAAACAACAATAACAGTCACAAAAAATGATTAGTTTTAAACTTTGACATTAGTTAAACATGCATCGTTCAACATTGCTTAGCTTATAACTTGAAAAGCTCTTTAGGTATCTGTTTACTGCTTGTATGAATCACAGATAATAATCAGACAGTATCTACATGAATTGTTTCCTTTGTTTCAGTTTTAGTTTCAGTTTCAGTTTCTCAAGATATCGTCTCCGCGCTCGGAACGAATTCCATATGCACTAACGTCACAGGTGTCACGTGTATGGTGATCATGGCACATGCCTTACGCCTGCACATAAACCCATGAGCTGGCCAGGTCCTGAGGCCCTACCTAGACTATGTTATACCTAGTCTATATTCTACACTGGTATTTTATCAGCCTATCTAAATTATGTTTGTTTCAATTATGACAAAACAGTCCGGTGAAGTTGATCTAAAGTCATACATAATTATGATTTTAATTCAAATTCTTTCAGACATCGATGAGTGCACCAGCACCCCGGGTATCTGACATATGGTTTTAATTCATCTTCTTTCAGACATCGATGAGTGCACCAGCACGCCGGGTATCTGTGTGAACGGTCAGTGCATCAACAACCAGGGCAGTTTCCGCTGTGACTGTCCTCGGGGCTTTACACTTGGTCCTGATGGCCGCACATGTCTCGGTAACTGGTGACTTTGTCTTGTGTTATCATCCTTGTTGACCTCCATGATGACTGTGTTCTTTCCTCTGTCTGTCTGTCTGTCTCTGTCTGTCTGCCTGCCTGTCTGCCTGTCTGCCTGCCTGTCTGTCTGTCTATTTGTCTCCCCATCTGTCTGTCCGTCTGTCCCTGTCTGTCTCTCTGCCTGTCTGTATGTCTGTCTCTGTCTCTCTTCCTGCCTGCCTGTTTGTTTGTCTGCCTGTCTGCCTGTCTCCCTGTCTGTCTGTCTGCCTGTCTGTCTGCCTGCCTGCCTGTCTGTCTGTTTGTCTCTCCATCTGTTTGTCTGTCCGTCCGTCCGTCCGTCCGTCTATCTGTCTGTGTATCTCTGTATCTGCCTGACTGTCTTCCTGTCCTTACCCCCAACCCTTTCCATTTTTTCTTCCCCATGATCCCTCCTCCCCCCCCCCCCTCTTTGTTTCTTCCATTATACTATCCCTTATCATTTTGTGGGTGTTTCTGTCCATGTCTACAGGGCACGGTACGGTGTCGGTGTGTAGTTGTAAGGTCCCGGTCCGATCCTGTCTATCAGAAACCAGGAGAACAAGAAAACCAATATAAGCGCGTATTCAACAAAACAAAACAAGACAAGACAAGACAAGCGCAAATTTTCGGTTGGCCTTTGTCAAGCGCGAACGCACGGTCACAAACAGACCACAAACACCAAACAACGGATAAAAACAAGACGTAATAAGAAGACGTTTATACTGACAAAAAAGCAGTCTTGGGGTAACAAACACGAGATCCAAAACGAGTGCGACTGCCGTGCGTTCGCGCTTGACAAAGGCCGGTTGGCCGAAAATTTGCGCTTGTCTTGTCTTGTTTTGTTGAATACGCGCTTGCATTGGTTTTCTTGTTCTTCTGGTCCCTGTTTGATTGGGCGCGGGCAGGCAGTCGCACTTGTTTTGGATCTCGTGTTACCCCAAGACTGCTTTTTGTCGGTATAAGCGTCTTCTGATAACATCCTGTCTGTCAGAGCCTACTGACCAAAGGTCAGGGATTCAGTTTTCCCAAGGCAGCGTGATTATGTATAGATGTGCTGGTGTCTAAACTCTTTTCGTGTGTATACTTACGCCTACAGAATATCAACTACGCTTATCAAGATATCAAAAAAAAAATCTTACCAACAAATGCCTATAATAATAATAATAATAATTACAATATTTATATAGCGCAAAATCTTGATAAAATCAAATCTAAGCGCTGAAGCAGACACACACGCAGGCACGCACGCTCGCACACACACGCACGCACACATACAGACACACACACACACACACACACACACACACACACACACACACACCCACACACACGCATGGCTATAAATGGGGAGAAAGAATAAAAGCAATAAAAGCAAGAATAAAAGCAATGGAAAATTATAGAGAGCATAGCATACAATTATATATTATAACCATGTGATTCCCTCCGAGCGGAGACAGGCTGCAGAGGGGAGGGTTGAGTGAGGTTAGGATTTTATGCAGGAGAGAAAAGGTGAGTTTTGAGAGCGGACTTGAAGGAGACAAAAGTAGGTTGCTGACGGACTGAGAGAGGAAGTTTGTTCCAGGAGAGTGGACCAGAAACAGAGAAGGCTCGTGGACCATAGGTATTGAGCTTAGTGCGTGGAAAGCGAAGAGTCAGAGGATCGGAGGCAGAGCGGAGGGTACGTGAGGGAACATAGATCTCAAGTAGGCTTGACAGGTAATCGGGGGCTGCGTTATTGAGGCTTTTGTAGCACATGGTGTCTAGTTTGTACTGTATGCGCTTTGATACAGGGAGCCAGTGAAGTTGTGCCAGGAGAGGAGATATGTGGTCAGCTTTTTTCTTTTTGAGTACAAGGCGTGCAGCATTGTTTTGAATGCGCTGTAGGATGTGAATGGTGGAGGCAGGAAGACCAGACAGGAGTGAATTGCAATAGTCAATGCGAGACATTATGAAGGAGAGAACGAGTTTTGCAGTTGTTTCGACAGAGAGATACTTCCTGATCAGCTTTATACGATGGAGATGATAGTAGCAGGATCTGGCAGTTTGAGAAACAAAGTTGTTCATGGAGAGGGTAGAGTCAATGCAGACACCAAGGTTTTTAGCTGAATCAGAAATTGGGACTGATGTGTTACATAATGGGAGAGAAAGAGGAGGCAGCTGAGAAAGTTTCTGACGGGTGCCAATGAGGATAGCTTCTGTTTTGTCGTCATTAAGCTGAAGTCTATTGTGTGTCATCCAGTTCTTAATGTCCGAGTAACACTCAGTGGTGCGAGTCAACAGGCGCTGTATATTATCAGGTGAGTCACTGTCTTGAAGTTGGGTGTCATCAGCATAGAAGTGGTGTTTTATAGAATGGGAGTTGGTGATGGTGGACAGGGGGAGGTGTAAAGAGTGAAAAGAACAGGGCCAAGGACAGATCCTTGTGGAACACCACAGGTCAGGTATGCAGGTTGAGAGTAAGTGCCATTGATGAGAACGGTTTGTTTTCTGTTTGATAGGTATGAAGTGAACCAAGACAGAGCAATGTCAGAGATGCCAAAAGTATGATGAAGTCTAGAAAGGAGAATACCATGATCAATGGTATCAAAGGCTGCAGACAGATCAAGGAGTGTGAGGAGAGAGACTTTGCCAGTATCAGTTGCAAGGAGGAGATTGTTGAGAATGTGTAGTAGGGCAGTTTCAGTGCTATGGCACTGGCGGTAGGCTGACTGGAAAGGATTGAGGAGATTGTTGGCAGACAGGTGAGAGTTCAGCTGGTTGAGGACGACTTTTTCAAGGAGTTTTGACAAGAAAGAGAGATTAGAGATAGGCCGGTAATTTTTCAGTTCATTTGGATCTAAATTGTGTTTCTTGAGGAGAGGGTGAACAATAGCAGACTTGAAAGAATCTGGGACAGTTCCAGTTTGAAGAGAAGTGTTGATGATGTCAGTGATGAATGGAGGAGAGTAGGGAGACAGTCGGCGTAGACAGAACCTGGAAGAGGATCCAGTTCGCAGGTTTTGAACGACATGGATCTGATTGTGTTGAGAATTTCTTCTTGTGAGACTGGGGTAAAAGTAGTAAGAGGTGTGCCAGAGAAGGAAGGGTCAGGTGGGCATGGTTGACAGGGTGTCCTGTCAAGCCTGTCACGAAGAGTTTGTATTTTGGTGGTGAAATAGTTGGAGAATACAGATGGAGTTCTTCATTTGTATGTTTTGTTGGGAGAGGTAAATCTTTTCGTGTGCCAAGGAGATGATTCATGGTTGTAAAGAGTTCTTTTGAAGAAGAGGCATTCAGGATTTTGGTTTGGAAATAGCTTGTTTTTGCTGATGCAATGAGGGTGGATACTTTTGTTTTAGAGGCTTGGAAAAGTTGCCTGTGTACAGTGAGTTTGGATTTGCGCCAGCGGCGCTCTGCTCTGCGGCGGGCACGTTTTGCACAGGCGATCTCATGAGTGAGCCAGGGGGTAGGGGGGCGGTCAGGTAAAAGACGGGTTGTGGCTGGAGCATGAGTGTCCAGAAGATGGTGGAGAGTAGTATAGAATTCATCGGCAAGGTTATGTGACTTTTCAGAAAGGAGACGGAGGCATCAGATGAAAATGTGGAGAGGTCGATAGATTTGAGATTGCGTCGAGTCACTGTGCGCATGGTACGGGAAGGAGGAGAAATGTCGAGAGAACAGAGAATTGCAGAGTGGTCAGATGGAAGGGCTGAAGTTAGACGGGTAGAAAGAACTAAGCAGTTGTCAGTAGCGGAATTGTGATGATCACGAGAAATGATCCAGTCAAGAATGTGACCTTTTTGATGGGTTGGTTCAGAAATGTGTTGAGTCATATTGTGATTGGACAGAGAGTTGATGATATGTCTTGTGTCATAACGGTGAGTGTTGTCATAGTGGACATTGATATCACCTAGAATGATGAGATTTCCAGGTAAGAGGCAGTAGTGGTCAAGCAATTGGTCAAAGTCAGAGAGAAACATGGATGTGGTGAGTTTGTTGGCAGAGCTAGGTGGGGGTCGATAGACACAGGAGAAGGTGATGGGGTGAGGGGTGGATTGGAAGGATACTTCAACGTGCTCGAAAGAAGGATGGGAGAAAGGCAGAGACTGCGAGAAAGATAGGCGGGAATGGAGTGAGTCGTTGTAGAGGATGGCGATACCGCCACCTCGGGATGAGCGATGGAAAGAAGCAAGCCTGTAACCACTCGGAGTGAGGCTAGCAAGTATAGGTTCGTGACCAAGGGGGTTAAGCCATGTCTCCGTGATAAAAGCAATGTCAACATGCTCATCTGCGACAAAGTCAGCAATAACATCGGCTTTGTCACCAGTGCATGCCGACTGAGCATTAAAAAGGCATAGTTTCAGCCTATCACAGTCATATGGTGGCGGCTGAGGTGGCGACGAAGGCGGCACCAACGGGACAGAAGGCGAGAGCGGCACCGGCGGGACAGAAGGCGAAGGCGGCACCATCAGGACAGAAGGCGAAGGCGAAGACGGCAGAGGAGGAGACAAAGCTTGCAGCAGCGAAGTCAAGGGCAGGGGCAGTGGAGGAGAAGAAGAAGCAGGAGACGAAAAGTGGCGTCGGGCAGGAGGTAGGTTGTGCCAAAGACGGTGGAGACGTCCACCACGACAGGATCGCGCAGTGCGGGGCTTGCTACACAGCCCCAATGTACGTATGCGCTGGTAGACGCCTCCACCGAGGTAGCATTTGCTGTGTTTAAAAAGTGTCAGTCCAATTTGTTTTATAAAAGACGGGTCCATAATTGCGAGCGAGGCAGGAGAGGAAGACACTTGCAGGTTGGTGTGTGGGTTGGTCAGTTAATATCATGAAGAGAGTTCTTGAATGTTATACGAGTATAGAACCGATAATGTTACACGGTTGCGAGGCGTGGACAGTCAACACGCAAAGCCAGAACAAGAATGAGGCAGCCGAGATGTGGTTTCTAAGAAGAATGTTGAGAGTTCCATGGACAGCAAAGAAAACAAACCAGACAGTCTTGATGGAGGCAGACACAAGAAGATCATTGATAAGGAAGATTAGGAAAAGACAGACAACATTTATAGGCCATTTTATGAGGAAAGGGGATTGGAGCACCTGGTCACAACAGGGAAGCTGGAGGGAAAGAGAGCACCAGGTAGACCCGGGGAAAAATATTGGACGGACTTGCAGAGTGGCTGAAGACAGAGAGGGTGGAAGATGTGCGTACGGCAACAAGGGCTAGAAACATAAGGAAGGCCATGATCGCCAACGCCATGTGGCAAGGCACTTGATGATGATGATGAAGAAGAATGTTGAGATTTCCATGGAAAGCAAAGAAAACAAACCAGACAGTCTTGATGGAGGCAGACACAAGAAGATCATTGATAAGGAAGATTAGGAAAAGACAGACAACATTTGTAGGCCATTTTATGAGGAAAGGGGAATTGGAGCACTTGGTGTCAACAGGAAAGCTGGAGGGAAAGACAGCACCAGGCAGACCAGGGAGAAAATATTGGACGGACTTGCAGGGTGGCTGAGGACAGAGAGGGTGGAAGATGTACTTGCAGCGACAAGGGATAGATTCATATGGAAGGCCATGATCGCCAACGCCATGTGGCAAGGCACGTGATGATGATGATGGTGAAGAACAATGTTGAGAGTTCCATGGACAGTAAAGAAAACAAACGAGACAGTCTTGATGGAGGCAGACACAAGAAGACCATAAGGAAGATTAGGAAAAGACAGGCAACATTTACAGGCCATTTCATGAGGGAATTGGAGCTCCAGGTCACAACAGCAAATTGGAGGGAAAGAGAACACCAGATAGACCAGGAAGAAAATACTGGACGGACTTGCAGGATGGCTGAGGACAGAGAGGGTTGAAGATGTACTTGCAGCGACAAGGGATAGATTCATATGGAGGTCTATGATTGCCAACGCCATGCTGCAGGGCACATGATGATGATGATGATGATGATGATGATGATGATGATGATGATGATGATGATTATTATTATTATTATCAAGATATTGTAAGCTACGCCCGTGTCGGTGGCCTGTTTGGTAATGCACCCCCCTTGTGATGCCGGGGGCTCTTTCAGAATAAATAGTATCCCCACCCTCTGGAAATTCTGCGCCAGAAATTTCCTTTTTTTCTGTCATTCTCTTTGTTTCTTTCTTCCTCCTTTGCTTTCTGTCTTTTCATCCTACCATTTTCTGCCTTGCTGGTTCATTCACCTGTATGTGTTCGAGAAGGTGTCACGTGCTTTGTCTTGGAATTGATAACTGGGTACATGTATTAAGTGCATTTTGGCTCTAGAGAAATGAGATGTGCGGAAGCAATTTTAGGAACTTTAGGCCTGTTTTCACATATGTTTAAATTTGTATTCAGATCTGTTTTTTTTAAATCTCCTGTGCGATAAATTGGACGGAGTGGTCAACGCCAGGGGCATCTCCTTAGATTATGTACGTGAATGCATTTATATGCGTACTTAATTTTCTTTTCCCCCTTTTTTTTCTGTTGAAGTATTGTGTATGTTTTGAAACAGTTATAGCCCTGATATGGCTCTACACTGACGGCTGGGTTTTAAACAAAAATAACAGTAAATAACATTTGGTAACGTGAAAATATCCAGCGTGTGCATGCTTAAAGAACGGAGTATGGCTGCAGACAAACATGTGGACCTTACGTTTGTAAGCTGATAGGTCACTAAACTCTGATCGCATCAACGACAGTCAACTGAACACAGAGTATGTAGACCGTGTAGCAGAATAGAGCCTGTACTGTGCTATCAATAACACCAGGAAGAGAGTTCTTAAATCTTATATAGAACCAATAATGTTATACGGTTGCGAGGCGTGGACAGTCAACAAGCAAAGCCAGAACAAGATTGAGGCAGCCGAGATGTGGTTTCTAAAAAGAACGTTGAGAGTTCCATGGACAGCAAAGAAAACAAACGAGACAGTCTTGATGGAGACAGACAAAAGAAGATTATTCATAAGGAAGATTAGGAAAAGACAGGCGATATTTATAGGCCATTTTATGAGGAAAGGGGAATTGGAGCACCTGGTCACAACAGGGAAGCTGGAGGGAAAGAGAGCACCAGGTGGACCCATGGAGAAAATATTGGACCGACTTGCAGAGTGGCTGAAGACAAAGAGGATGGAAGAGGCGCTTGAGACAACAAGGGACAGAAACATATGGAGGGCCATGATCGCCAACGCCATGTGGCAAGGCACTTGATGATGATGATGATGATGATGATTGTGCTGGCCAAACAACCAGAACTCATGCATGCACTCCTCCGTGACAGTTCCCCGGGTTCAGAGAGTATCCGTTATTCTTTCCCGCTGTCTGTCTATCCTTTAATAACAAAAAGTGTTTACAGACAAAAACCTTCCAGGTATGTACTTCTGACCTATACGTATCAGGATAATTTATGCATTGATTTTTTTTTTATTATGCTTTCTTTATGTGAAAATAAATTATTTGAAAATTTGGATTGTAGCTTGTTTGATTTCCGTAATTGATCATGTGCTATACTACTCAGATGAAATGTACAGTTTTTGGTCTTGCCTTCAAGAATTAGTGTTGTATACCGTAATGCTGTTTAACGTGTGCCTCTCTTGTGCCATCCTACGTGTTGTGCCGCTCTATGGCGGTATGTTCTGAACAGAGAGAGCAGCCTTAGTTTCATACTTGAAAAAAAAAATGTTTCAACAAAATTCACAATGTAATAAAATGCAATACAAATTTGTATTATTGCATTATTTTCTTCTGAATCGCTTATCTAATGATGAAACATGACCTTTTTTCTTCATCAGATTTACGTCGCAACCTGTGTTACCCTGACGTCAAAGGGGGCCGGTGTTTGAACCCTCTGCCCATGATGGTGTCCAAGTCCACGTGTTGCTGCAGCCTGATGATTCGGGGCTTCACCTATGCCTGGGGCCAGGCCTGTGAGATCTGTCCCTCCATGACTGACCCCGCCTTCCGCACCCTCTGTCCTTATGGCAGGGCACTGACCATGATGGCAAAGGTACCTTGTCAACTTTTCCTCAGACATGCACTGGTCATAAATAAATAATGATACCATGTATGGCAAAGGTACCTTGTCTAACTTTCTCAACATCACATGCTTATAATAGAAACTACGTCACCAGATGGCAAAGGTACCCTCGAAACTTTTACACATGCATGGTGGCATAAGATACAAACTCACCTGATGGCAAAGGTCTTTACAAGTTTTCTCAGAATGGCATGGACATATACAACATGCCATGATGGCAAAGGTACTTATTAACTTTTCCTCAGATGCAATGGAATATAATAATACACCAATGTGAAGGTACCTTGTCAACTTTCCTCAGACTGCCATACAATAATGAACAACATGACCATGATGGCAAAGTACCATTCAAACTTTTCCTCAAGACATGCACATGGAAAAAATAACTGACACTGACCATGATGGCAAAGGTACCTTATCAACTTTTCCTCAGACATGCACATGGTCATAAATAACATAACATCACCATGATGGCAAAGGTACCTTATCAACTTTTCCTCAGACATGCACATGGACATAAATAACATAAACATCACCATGATGGCAAAGGTACCTTTCAACTTTTCCTCACACATGCACATGGACATAAATAACATAACATCACCATGATGGCAAAGGTACCTTTCAACTTTTCCTCAGACATGCACATGGACATAAATAACATAACATCACCATGATGGCAAAGGTACCTTTCAACTTTTCCTCAGACATGCACATGGACATAAATAACATAACATCACCATGATGGCAAAGGTACCTTGTCAACTTTTCCTCAACATGCACTGGACATAAATAACATAACATCACCATGATGGCAAAGGTACCTTATCAACTTTTCCTCAGACATGCACATGGACATAAATAACATAACATCACCATGATGGCAAAGGTACCTTACAACTTTTCCTCAGACATGACATGGACATAATAACATAACATCACCATGATGGCAAAGGTACCTTATCAACTTTTCCTCAGACATGCACATGGACATAAATAACATAACATCACCATGATGGCAAAGGTACCTTATCAACTTTTCCTCACACATGCACATGGACATAAATAACATAACATCACCATGATGGCAAAGGTACTTGTCAACTTTTCCTCAGACATGACATGGACATAAATAACATAAATCACCATGATGGCAAAGGTTTTGTCATTTTCCTAGACATGCACATACATAAATACTTAAATTCATACATGGAGTGGGAAAGGTACCTTGGGAAGTTTTCTCCCATGCCGGAAAAATAAATGAACATTACCATGTGGCAAAGGTACCATGATGCAACTTTCTCAGACATGCACATGGACATAAATACATAATAGCCATGATGGCAAAGTACCTGTCAACTTTCTCAGACATGCACATGGACATAAATAACATAATATCAATGATGGCAAAGGTACCTTATAATATTTCCTCAGATGAGATGGACATAAATAACAAAATCGATGATGGCAATAGGTACCTATCAACTTTTCCTCACACATGCCATGGACATAATACATACATCAATGATGGCAAAGGTCCTTAATTTTCCAGACATGTCATGACATAAATAACATGTAACATGGTTTGTTTGTTTTTCACGAGGAATTTTATCTCGCAACGATACACAATACTTAAACTTCATATATAGGAAAGCTAGGGGGAAAGAGAACACCAGGAAGACCCAGCGAGAAAATATTGGACGGACTTGCATGGTAGCAGAGGACAGAGAGGGTGGGAGATAGTTCTTGCAGCGAGAATGATAAATTCGTATGGAGGGCCAGATCGCCAACGCAGTGCGACAGGGCACATGATGATGATGATGATAATGATGATCATGATGATGATGATGATGATGATGATGATGATGATGATACACAAAGTGAATGAGCACGATCAGGCTCACCATACACACGTATCTCGTGAACACACGTGCATAGTCACCAAAGCACACTAATTACAGACATAGATACAAAATCAAACAATGCCCATAATATACTAAGAAATTTAGCTGTACACATGGACATTTTTATTGGAAAAGAGCAATTGAAAGAAAATTTATCATCCGTCGTTTCACTGATAGTAAATTTCTTGCCTAAATCACGCATATGTTTCAAATTGGCTACCTTTATAAAATTCTGATAAGCAGTGATTGTCTTCCACTAAAAAAAT
>JAPXFY010000016.1:66945369-66972869 GCA_030674185.1 Monoplex corrugatus | reverse complement strand
GTATGTGTGTATGTGTGTGTGTGTGTGTATGTGTGTGTGTGTATGTGTGTGTATGCGTGTATGTGTGTGTGTGTGTATGTGTGTGTACAGATGTGGATGAGTGTGCCTTAAACCCAAGGCTGTGTGACGGGGGGAGATGCCGCAACACACCAGGAAGCTATCAGTGTGTCTGTCCCTCTGGTTATCGCTTCAACACCGCCTCCAGAATGTGTGAAGGTTAGTTAACTGTCTTTTTGTTTTATCAGTGTGTCTGTCCCTCTAGTTATCGCTTCAACACCGCCTCCAGAATGTGTGAAGGTTAGTTAACTGTCTTTTTGTTTGATCAGTGTGTCTGTCCCTCTAGTTATCACTTCAACACCGCCTCCAGAATGTGTGAAGGTTAGTTAACTGTCTTTTTGCTTTATACGCCCACAGCACAGCACAGCACAGCACAGCACAGTATAGCAACACACACCTCACCACACTACAACACAACACCACACCATACCACAACACAACACAACACATCACAACACAACACAACACATCACAACACAACATTACACAGTACACCTCACCACACCATTCCACAACAAAACACAACACATCACAACGCATCATATCACAACGCAACACTACACACCACACCACAACACACCACAACACAACACAACACAACACAACACAACACCACACCACACTACAACACAACACACAACACAACACAACACAGCACTGCACATCACAGCACACAACACAACACGCAACACAACACACAACACAGCACAACACAACACCATACCACGCCACACCACAACACAACAAAACACAACACCACACACCACAACACAACATAACATAACATAACACACAACTCAGCACAACACAACACCACAACACACACACACAACACAACACAACACAACACCACAACACAACACAACACAACACAAGCACACACATATGTGCTAACGTGCGTGTATATACAGGGGGGTGCAAAAGTAGGTATACAGTATTCACATCATTATCATAATGCTTAATTCATTAAAATTATCAGCACATTAAGTTAGTTGGCCTTATTTTCGATATTTTCAGAGCCATTAATTAATGAAGTAATATGATACTTTTGTCCAAACTTTTAATTTTTCATTTTTTGCAGGTAAAGCGGCAATTCAATTTAGATCTAAGAGGCAATTTAATTTAACCATGGCTGGTAATTTGACAGACGAGGAGCGCAAATGGATTTGTAAAACAATACTGGAAGACAGATGGACTTCTTTTTGGGGGATATGTAAAGGAAAGGGTTTTCGCACGCAAGCTGCGCACTGTTAATGACATGATTCAGTTCATCTTGCAGGCTTGTAAGAAATTGATGCTGATAAAGATCTTTGTACTAGAGTGTGCGATGAGTGTCTGCTCTCGATTAGAGGAGTGTGTGAATACCGACCGCAAGCAGTTTGAGTATCTGAGGGATTAAGGCTGTGCTTGTTATTACATGTATATGCAATATTCATTTGTTTATGTAATAAATGCAATGAGTATTGTACGTGTTTTTTTTTTCATAACTGTATACCTACTTTTGCACCACCCTGTATATAGTTGTTGTTTTTTTATCTGTTTGCTTCGTCTGTTTTCTTTTGTGATCAGTCTCTCTGTTTCAGTCTCTCCCACCAACTCTGTTTTCCACCTCCACATTCATACAAACACGTTATCTTGTTTTTAGTTTATGTCTCTCGCTAAATTGGGGATGTAAAAAAAGTTGTCCATCACCAAGTCTCCATATTTAAACACTTTCTTCGTAATTTCTTTTTCATATTTTTTTCATTCTGTTGACATTATAGTCTGATCACTCAAAAGTTACTGATAGGTTTGTACACTTCCATATCATCACAACTGAAGATAACAGTGACTGCAAAAACGAACGTCGTAAGAAATGATGAGAAATTCAAAAATATGTGATGCATGTTTTGATGATACGTGATAGGGGTCGGCTGTTAAACTGTGTATAATCTCTGTCATTTTGTCCTTGTGCTTTTGAATATCTTGAAACCTTACGTGCTGTTTGTTTGCTTGTTTGTTTGTTTGTTTGTTTCTTTCTTTCTTTGCTTGTTTGCTTCCAATCAGTGAGTTTTGTTTTGTTTTTAATCATTCAGAAAAGGCGGTCGGCTGGGATTTAAACAATAATGATAAAAGAATATCTAATGGCTTCTCAGCGTAATGATTTGTTGGGCTTTGGAAGCTGGAAGTTGAAAACAGTATTGACAGATAAAAAAAAAAAGAATACAATGAGCAGTAAGGCGTAGTGAAGGCTCAGAGTCCATGAAAACTGAAGGAATGAGAAATCTGTTGACGTGTATTAATGTCTGTGTTATTTGTTGTCAGACATAGACGAATGCCGTGAGAGGCCGTGTACAGGGGGTCGGTGTGTGAACATTGCTGGCAGTTTTCGCTGTGACTGTCCTCCTGACACCATCAAGGACGCCAGTGGCAGAGTCTGTATAGGTCAGTTGTCGACTGCCTGACTTAAAACAATTGAGTGCATCATTAAAGTATGTCTTTTTATAAATATGTGTATACCAGCTCCACCTCGTGTTTATGGGTCCAGAGAAGGCATTCGACTATACAAGCTGAATCGGACTATGGGATCTCTTAAAGTTGTACGGAGTTGAGGGCCAGCTTCTCCACAACGAAAGATCAAGTCTATGTAAACAGAATGCTGCCAGGACGTAAATGGACTCACGAACTGATTTCAAGTAACATCTCTCTGGTCTGACAAGATGCGTTCAGTCATCACTTCTGTTCATCCTCTACATGGACAAAATTACTCGAGGTGCAAAATCCTGATCCAGAACTTCCCAATGAACTTCTGTCAGCTGATAACAAAGCGATCGTCAACTGCGACAAAATACAGCTGTAAAATTGTAGAAACGAGTTCAGCAACGACTGTAAAAACTATGGCGTGAAATATCAGCACCAACAAGACAGCTGTTATGTCAGTAGGACCAACATCTGACAAATAGGACATCAGCATCCAAGGGCAGCAACTCATCACACTTCAGAATTTAAGGTAATTGGAAAACCTATTCACTGAAGATACAAAACGGTCAGAGAAACTGAGGCCAGAGTGCAAAAGGGAAATGCAATGAGTTAGCAACTTTTACCTCTTCTAAACTTCCCAAGGATCCCTGTGGACACTAAACTGGACTTATCAGTACTGTCTTTGTACCTTCACTGTCTTACATATGCCAGACGTGGACTTTAAATTAAACCCAGGAGAGAAAGATAACAACCCGTGAAATGGAATGCCTCAAAAGAGCAGCAGGCAAAACCGAAAGAGACATGATTAGAAACAAAGAGATATGAGAACTGGATAGAACAACACCTGTCAACCACTACATTGAAAGAGACATGATTAGAAAAGAAGAGATATGAGAACTGGATAGAACAACACCTGTCAACCACTATACCAAAAGAGACATGATTAGAAACGAAGAGATATGAGAACTGGATAGAAAAACATCTGTCAACGACTACACCAAAAGAGACACGATTAGAAACGAAGAGATATGAGAACTGGATAGAAAAACACCTGTCAACCTCTACACCAAAAGAGACACGATTAGAAACGAAGAGATATGAGAACTGGATAGAAAAACACCTGTCAACCTCTACACCAAAAGAGACATGATTAGAAAAGAAGAGATAGAGAACTGGATAGAACAACACCTGTCAACCACTACACCAAAAGAGTCATGATTAGAAACGAAAAGATATGAGAACTGGATAGAACAACACCTGTCAACCACTACACCAAAAGAGTCATGATTAGAAAAGAAGAGATATGAGAACTGGATAGAACAACACCTGTCAACCTCTATACCTAAAGAGACATGATTAGAAAAGAAGAGATATGAGAACTGGATAGAACAACACCTGTCAACCTCTACATCACACAACAACGGATCCAGTGGTTTGGCCACCTGGCCAGGACACCAGCCAACCAGCCCGTCTTTCTGGCTTACAACATCAGATGCTGGGAATGAAGAATACGCCGACCCCGGACAGATGAAGTGACAGACACACTCACATCTACAACATGATTGTCCGCGATGCTTCCCACCTAGCTGCAGATTGTTAGTTTCATCACATCATCACAAGTACAAGTGGGCGGAAAACGCACAGTAAATTAAGTACTGAAGTGTTTGTGTGGGTTTTTAAGGACGGTCTTTCAAAAATGCTGTGTAAAACCTTAAATTGAACAGTTATATATTGTATTGAACAGTTTAGTAAGGCTGTGAAAATGATATCCTTGAAGTATGTGGTACGCTACAGTCAAGCATGATATCTTTAGCATATTTTTGTGCTTGAATGGTTGGACTGATTTTTTTTTTATGTGTGTGGAATTGTTTTGTAGTGTGACTATAAAATGCAATAAGAGACCAGTAAGGGTGCTGTACAAGTCTTCTTGTTACCACTACTATTGATACAACAACAACAACGACAATACTAATACTAATAATGATAATAATAATAATAACAATAATGATAAAATAATAATAATAATAATAACAATAACAGTAAAAATAACAATGATAATGATAATCATAATAATACCACTTCTTCTACTGGTGATGCTGAGTTTGTTTTTAACTGTATAGAGGGTGTTGTAATGTTATTGTAATTTGTACGTCAACTAAAACCAACAGCCAGCCACAAAATCCTGCTGTCTTGCACTAATCTTTGGGGGGGGGGGGGGGGGGAATGCTAAAAAGAAACCTGACAGAAATCCAGAACTGGAGTTCCTAAGGCGGTTCACTGTTGTTTTCAAGTACAGCCTGCTTCCGGCAACTGCAGTGACAAGTAACATGGCTGGTGCCACACTGTGCTGGCTTTTGCCTTTTCCTTGGACTAAATCATTGGTGCGGGAGACTGCTTCGTGGGCAACACTTGGTCTTCCAGATATTTCTACCCAGGCTTGCGCACTGGACCAGTCGCGGTGGTGAAGTGGTTAACGCAACGGACTGTACTACCGGCTGGAAGGTTGTGGGTTCGAATCGCCATCAGTCCCTTTAAAAATCATTGTGGGATTTTTCGGCTCTAACAGGCTCCTACCCAGAGTTGGGCGTGCTATGGGTTCATTGGGAAGACTGGGACCACATAGTCGAGTTTCATCCACTTCACGGATGCGTCACTGAGGGTATTGCTCAAATCTTCTGACCAGCACCGCAGGTGTCTGTATCTCTGGGGCCTGACTGACGCCAGGATATGTTAAGATAGTAAGTGTAGTGTACAGCCCTGTCACGCAGTCACAATCCTAGATGGAACTCCATAGCATCATGGTTATCATCCTCATCGACGTCATCATCATTGCATTGTCAAAAACTGCGCCAGCTTCTGTGGCCATTAGGGTGGCGTAGAAAATGGGAGGGGGGGGGGAGGTGAGCACAAAAGTAACCTCCCTAAGTACGACGATCTTTAAAAAAAAGATATTAAAAAAAGGCTTGCGCACTGGAAGTGCTAAATAAGGAATTGTACCTCAAACTCATCCCAGTGCGCAATTCCATGATCTGTCGAAATCAATGGAAGCTATTTGATTTGAGTTTGTACATGTAAAAACTTGCCTATGCTGGTTGGAACAGCTCAGGACGCCTTGGGCTTAATTTTGCCTGTAAGTGCATGTTTTCGATATTGTTATAATTATTGTTGTTATCATTGAGCAGATAATCGGCGTGGGTTGTGCTGGCTGAGCATCATTAACGGACAGTGTGAGAACAGCATCAAGACGGTCCTGACAAGGTCTGAATGCTGTGGATCTATTGGCAAAGCCTGGGGCAGTCCCTGTGTGCCATGTCCTGTGGAATGTACGTGTGTAGAAGCTTTTATGTCTCTGTCAGTATATAGTATTCATAGAAAACAAAAACAAAACAAAAACAACAAAAAAACAGTGTACGTATTAAGTATGAACATATTGATGTTCTGAATAATTGTCATGATATTCAATGATTTCGTTGATTGTATGTTTGTGCTCCCTGAGCTGTGCTCCCTTATGTTTAGATAAAGTTTCAGATGTCCCATTTCACTCTCTCACTTTCTCTCTGTCTGTCTGTCTGTCTGTCTGTCTGTCTGTCTGTCTGACTCTCTGTCTCTCTCTGTCTCCCTCTGTCTCTCTGCTTCTCTATTTGTCTGTCTGTATGTCTCTATGGGTCTCTCGCCCTCTTTCTCTCCCTCCTCCTCTCTCGCTCTGTCCCCTCTCTCCTTCTCTCTCTTCTCTCTTTCTCTTCCCTCCTGTTGATCTTCCTCTCTCTCTCTCTCCTCTCTTCTGTCTCTCTGTCTCTCTCTCTCTCTGTCTCTCTCTGTCTGTCTTTCTTGTCTCTCTCTCTCTCTCTGTCTCTCTCTGTCTCTCTGTGTCTGTCTGTCTGTCTCTTCTCTCTGTCTCTCTCTCTTCTCTCTCTCTCTCTCTCTCTCTTTCTCTGTCTGTCTGTCTGTCTCTCTCTGTCTGTCTGTCTCTTCTCTCTGTCTCTCTCTTCTCTCTCTCTCTCTTTCTCTCTCTCTTCTCTCTCTCTGTTCTCTCTCTGTGTCTGTCTGTCTGTCTGTCTCTCTGTCTCTGTCTCTGTCTCTCTCTCTCTCTCTCTCTCTCTCTCTCTCTCTCTCTCTCTCTCTTTCTCTTCCCTCCTGTCATTGTTGTTTCTGTGTTTATGTGTGATGTGTATCTCGAGTACTTTACTGATTTAAGCAGGTGTTTATTCAGGATAGCAATTTTCTTCATTATCGAACGCCAAAACAACAACAACAACAACAACAACAAGACAGTTAATAGGGTACGCCATGTGTATTACTTTGTTTGGATAGTATTATTTTGCTGTACTTTCTATTGTACTTTGCTGCATTGTATTTTATACATTTATTACGTTAATTGTGTTACATATGTGTGCAGAGCCTGTGTGTGTTGCGCATGCATGGAAGAGAGAATATACCTGTAAATATACCCGAGTGTAAAACGGTAAACATGATTGGATTGTGGAGTGTATCTTGTCAACACATTGTTCAAACCCTTATTTCTCTTTTCAGCCGAATTGGAGTGCCGGAAAGGCTTTTCCTTCAAAAACGGAATCACTTGTGTTGGTGAGTATGAACAATTGAAGTTTTAGTCTCTTTTTATGAATTTGAACTGCATTGTTTTAACACACAATAGATTTGGTGTTGTTTTCAAAGGAAGAAAGAGACTGAGCAGTGAGCTTTTAAATCCAATGAAAAAACCCGCCTCTTTTCCCAACAATGACTTTTACGATTATTTCTTTCTCTCAATTTGTGTACTTTCTTTTAATCTTAAACGTTGTACGGTTGTCTGTGTATCTTAAACGTTGTACGGTAGTGTTTGTATCTTTAAACGTTGTACGGTAGTGTTTATATCTTAAACATTGTACGGTAGTGTTTGTATCTTAAACACTGTACGGTAGTCTGTGTATCTTAAACGTTGTACGGTAGTGTTTGTATCTTAAACATTGTACGGTAGTGTTTGTATCTTAAACATTGTACGGTAGTGTTTGTATCTTAAACATTGTACGGTAGTCTGTGTATCTTAAACATTGTACGGTAGTGTTTGTATCTTAAACATTGTACGGTAGTGTTTGTTTCTTAAACATTGTACGTGGCTTTTAAATCAATGAAAAAACTTGTACAGGTACTTTTCGCTATCTTCTACAATTGTCGGTATTTCTTTATCTTAAACGTTGTACGGTAGTGTTTGTATCTTAAACATTGTACGGTAGTTGTTGTATCTTAAACATTGTACGGTATGTCTAGTGTATCTTAAACATTGTACGGTAGTCTGTGTATCTTAAACATTGTACGGTAGTCTGTGTATCTTAAACATTGTACGGTAGTCTGTGTATCTTAAACATTGTACGGTAGTCTTGTATCTTAAACATGTACGGTAGTTTTGTATCTTAAACATGTACGGTAGTTGTGTATCTTAAACATTGTACGGTAGTGTTTGTATCTTAAACATTGTACGGTAGTCTTGTATCTTAAACATTGTACGGTAGTCTGTGTATCTTAAACATTGTACGGTAGTGTTGTATCTTAAACATTGTACGGTAGTCTGTGTATCTTAAACATTGTACGGTAGTCTTGTATCTTAAACATTGTACGGTAGTCTGTGTATCTTAAACATTGTACGGTAGTCGTTGTGTCTTAAACATTGTACGGTAGTGTTTGTATCTTAAACACTGTACGGTAGTGTTTGTATCTTAAACATTGTACGGTAGTGTTTGTATCTTAAACATTGTACGGTAGTGTTTGTATCTTAAACATTGTACGGTAGTGTTTGTATCTTAAACATTGTACGTAGTGTTGTATCTTAAACATTGTAGGTAGTTTTGTATCTTAAACATTGTACGGTAATCTGTGTCGATTGTATGCGTATGCCTGGGGCGTGAGTGCGCTTTCATTTGAATTGTCAAGATTTGGCGCCGTATAAATCCTGTAATTAGTATTATTATATTATTATTATAATTAGTGTGTGCGTGTATTTGTTTCGAGGGTGTGGAAGGAAACACGCACACACAGACATGTTTTTTCCATGTCTGCTCTCATACATCGTTGAAGGTGAACAGTTTCTCTGGGACTGCTTTGAAGATGATCCGTGTGTCGAATTTCAAAAGAGTCGAGTCATGTGTATGGGTGTGTGTTTTTTCAGACATCAACGAGTGTGAGCTGTTCCAGGCATCTGTCGTGGCGGTGGCCAGTGTGTCAACTCTCAGGGCTCTTTCCGCTGTACCTGTCCTAGTGGCCTGACTCTGGACAGCTCGGGACTTCGCTGCGTGGGTTAGTTCCCTTCGTTTCTCTCTTGTTTCGTGGTTAGTTCCCTTCGTTCTTCTTGTTCTTCTTCGAGCGCACTTTTCATTGTTTACATGTGGTTAGTTCCCTTCGTTTCTCTCTTGTTCTTCTTCTTTGAGCGAACTTTTCATTTGTTTATATGTGGTTAGTTCCCTTCGTTTCTCTCTTGTTCTTCTTTAAGCGAACTTTTCGTTTGTTTATATGTGGTTAGTTCCCTTCGTTTCTCTCTTGTTCTTCTTCTTTAAGCGAACTTTTCGTTTGTTTATATGTGGTTAGTTCCCTTCGTTTCTCTCTTCTTCTTCTTTAAGCGACTTTTCATTTGTTTATATGTGGTTAGTTCCTTCGTTTCTCCTTGTTCTTCTTCTTTGAGCGAACTTTCCATTTGTTTATGTGGTTAGTTCCCTTCGTTTCTCTCTTGTTCTTCTTCTTTGAGCGAACTTTTCATTGTTTATATGTGGTTAGTTCCTCGTTCTCTCTGTCTTCTTTTTCGCCTTTATTGTGTTTTCCTTCCTTTTGTTCTCTTGAGCGTTTTTTTGTTTTAATCCCTCTTCGTTTTGGTTCTTGTTATGTGGTTAGTTCTCTTCGTTTCTTCTCATGACCGTCTTCTTTGAGCGTTCTTTTTATTGTTTATGCTATGTCTAGTTTGCTTTCCTTCGTTTTGTTTTTGTTTCTTAATCACACTGTACCCTTTCTTCCTGTTTAATAAATTAACGCTGTAGTATTGTTCTTATGTTCAGTTGATCTCAAAGAATTGTTTGCACACACACTCTCTCTGTGTCTCTCTCTGTGTCTCTGTCTGTCTGTCTGTCTGTCTCTCTCTCACATAAACATACACACACACGCACGCACACACACACACACACACACACTCACCGCACACACACACACACACACTCACCACACACACACACTCACCACACACACACACACACACACACACACGCACCACACACACACACACACACACACACACACACACACACACACACACACACACACACACACACATGTGCAGGCGTGCGTGTATGTGTGTGCAAGTTTAACATTCTCCTTAGCAACCATGAAGTTTTCACAGTTCTTCATTTTTCCACATATAGTATCAGCATCTTCAGGCTACCGATCGTATAAAAGGTATAGTGTACTCGTAAAAGTTATAGTATTGTAAACATGTTTTATGAATTTAACACACACACACAAAAAACGTCTGAAATCTGGTTTCATCTGCAATCAACAACTGACACCATATTTGCCACAGATAGTATGTTCCATGAAACAATGTTTATGTGTTTGTGCTCCATAAGGCGATATTCACGTGCGTTATATGCAGAAAAGCCAGGCAGTGTGTCTTGTTTTACATTTCATAAAGCTCAGCTAAAAACGTGTACAGTCTGTATAGATAGTTAATAATAATAATAATAATGTTTATTTGTATAGCGCATATTCCATATAAAAACATGCTCACCAGCGCTTTACATTTCGCAAGAAAGGCAAAAGGTGATAAAAAAATGTTCACAATTACATACACAATAAGATAACAACAAACATTAAAGCTATACAAGTAAGAAGACACATAAGAAACCACAGAATATTAAAATTTAAACACTGACTTATGTAATGAAGAAAGATTAACAGATTTTTCATATGAATAAAGAGGCATACTGTGTTTATATATTGCTGCGTGTGTGTGCTTGCGTACGTGTGTGTGTGTGTGTACGTGTGTGTGTGCGTGCGTGTGCGTTGCTGTGCGCGTGTGTGTATGTAAGAATGTGTGTGTGTGTTTGTGTGTGCGTGTGTGTGTGGGGTGTGTGTGTGTGTGTGTGTGTGTGTGTGTGTGGGGTGCGTGCGTGTGCGTTGCTGTGCGCGTGTGTGTATGTAAGAATGTGTGTGTGTGTGTGTGTGTGTGTGTGTGTGTGTGTGTGTTGTGTGTGTGTGTGTGTGTGTGGTGTGTGTGTGAGTGTGTGAGTTGCTACAGAGGACGCTTCATAGTGTTTTGTATGAAGATCTGGATATTAACCCTTTGACTCCCGCACCCTTTCTACTAGAACCCTGCATTGTCAACCATGTTAACAAAGCAGAAACTTAACCCTTTGACTACCTCACCCTATCCACCAGCTTTCTACACAAAGCTGGTGGATAGGGCGAGGGAGTCAAAGTGTTAAGTTTTTGCAGTTGGTGGATAGGCTGCGGGAGTCAAAGGGTTAAGCACAGTCCAGGACTTCAAGAGTTATGATTTATGTGGATGTTTGTGTGCAGACAACCGACGCAGCGTGTGTTACCAGCAGTACAGCAGTATGTACTGTGAACACCCGCTGATGGGGACTTACACCAGGAGTGAATGTTGCTGTCACATCGGCAAGGGCTATGGGGAACCATGTGTCGCCTGTCCCCTGGCTGGATCAGGTTTGTTGCTCCTTAGTCACTTAACCCTTTCGTTTCCTAGGGTACTCTGTCCGCCAGCTTGCTCCAGGAAGTTGGTGGATAACTCTGTATGCCAGCTTTCTCCAGAAAGTTGGTGGATAACTCTGTCCACCAGCTTTCTCCAGGAAGTTGGTGGATAACTGTCTGCCAGCTTTCTCCAGGAAGTTGGTGGATAACTCTCCGCCAGCTTTCTCCAGGCAGTTGGTGGATAACTGTCTGCCAGCTTTCTCCAGGCAGTTGGTGGATAACTCTGTCCACCAGCTTTCTCCAGGAAGTTGGTGGATAACTGTCTGGCAGCTTTCTCCAGGCAGTTGGTGGATAACTGTCCGCCAGCTTTCTCCAGGCAGTTGGTGGATAACTGTCCGCCAGCTTTCTCCAGCAGTTGGTGGATACATGTAACTATCCGCCAGCTTTCTCCAGGCAGTTGGTGGATACATGTAACTATCCGCCAGCTTTCTCCAGGCAGTTGGTGGATAACTGTCCGCCAGCTTTCTCCAGGCAGTTGGTGGATAACTGTCCGCCAGCTTTCTCCAGGCAGTTGGTGAATAACTGTCCGCCAGCTTTCTCCAGGCAGTTGGTGGATACATGTAACTATCCGCCAGCTTTCTCCAGGCAGTTGGTGGATACATGTAACTATCCGCCAGCTTTCTCCAGGCAGTTGGTGGATACATGTAACTATCCGCCAGCTTTCTCCAGGCAGTTGGTGGATAACTGTCTGCCAGCTTTCTCCAGAAAGTTGGTGGATGACTCTGTCTGCCAGCTTTCTCCAGGAAGTTGGTGGATAACTCTGTATGCCAGCTTTCTCAAGGAAGTTGGTGGATAACTCTGTCTGCCAACTTTCTCCAGGCAGTTGGTGGATAACTCTGTCCACCAGCTTTCTCCAGGAAGTTGGTGGATAAGTCTGTCTGCCAGATTTCTCCAGGCAGTTGGTGGATAACTCTGTCTGCCAGTTTTCTCCACGCAGTTGGTGGATAACTGTCCGCCAGCTTTCTCCAGGAAGTTGGTGGATAACTCTGTCTGCCAGTTTTCTCCACGCAGTTGGTGGATAACTGTCCGCCAGCTTTCTCCAGGAAGTTGGTGGATAAGTCTGTCTACCAACTTTCTCCAGGAAGTTGGTGGATAACTGTCCGCCAGCTTTCTCCAGGAAGTTGGTGGATAACTCTGTCCGCCAGCTTTCTCCAGGAAGTTGGTGGATAACTGTCCGCCAGCTTTCTCCAGGAAGTTGGTGGATAACTCTGTCCGCCAGCTTTCTCCAGGAAGTTGGTGGATAACTGTCCGCCAGCTTTCTCCAGGAAGTTGGTGGATAACTCTGTCCGCCAGCTTTCTCCAGGAAGTTGGTGGATAACTGTCCGCCAGCTTTCTCCACGCAGTTGGTGGATAACTGTCCGCCAGCTTTTCCAGGAAGTTGGTGGATAACTGTCCACTAGCTTTCTCCAGGAAGTTGGTGGATGACTCTGTATGCCAGCTTTCTCCAGGAAGTTGGTGGATAACTCTGCCAGCTCTCTCCAGGAAGTTGGTGGATAACTCTGTCTGGCAGCTTTCTCCAGGAAGTTGGTGGATAACTCTGTCTGCCAGCTTTCTCCAGGAAGTTGATGGATAACTGTCTGCCAGCTCTCTCCAGGAAGTTGGTAGATAACTCTGTCCACCAGCTTTCTCCAGGAAGTTGGTGGATAAGTCTGTCTGCCAGCTTCTCCAGGAAGTTGGTGGATAACTCTGCCAGCTTTCACCAGGAAGTTGGTGGATAACTCTGTCTGGCAGCTTTCTCCAGGAAGTTGATGGATAACTTTGTCTGCCAGCTTTCTCCAGTACGTTGGTGGATAGCTCTCTCCGCCAGCTTTCTCCAGGAAGTTGGTGGATAACTCTGTATGCCAGCTTTCTCCAAGAAGTTGGTGGATAACTCTGTCTGCCAGCTCTCTCCAAGAAGTTGGTGGATAACTCTGTCTGCCAGCTTTCTCCAGGAAGTTGATGGATAACTGTCTGCCAGCTCTCTCCAGGAAGTTGTGGATAACTCTGTCTGCATAGCTCTCTCCAGAAAGTTGGTGGATAACTCTGTCCGCCAGCTTTCTCCAGGAAGTTGGTGGATAACTCTGTCTGCCAGCTCTTTCCAGAAAGTTGGTGGATAACTGTCTGCCAGCTCTCTCCAGAAAGTTGGTGGATAACTCTGTCCGCCAGCTTTCTCCAGGAAGTTGGTGGATAACTCTGTCTGCCAGCTTTCTCCAGGAAGTTGGTGGATGACTCTGTCTGCCAGCTTTCTCCAGGAAGTTGGTAGATAACTCTGTCTGCCAGCTTTCTCCAGGAAGTTGGTGGATAACTCTGTCCGCCAGCTTTCTCCAAGAAGTTGGTGGATAACTCTGCCAGTTTTCTCCAGGAAATTGGTGGATAAGGTGAGAGAGTGACAGGGTTAGTCTTAATGGTAGACCTTGTTTAAAGTAGATTACTGTATAGTTTACTGTGTGATTACTGTGCACTTAAACTGCTTTGGAATGGTTATAGATAGAGCTTGGATTGTTTCGGGTAGTAGAGCTTCCTGATTAGACTTTTTTCACATGTACTATACAACAAAAGGAGAAAGTGAGAAGAAAAGCCTGGACACTGGGATGGCGTTATTAGCTGGGAAACCTTGTTTTACAGTGTATGGTTTGTGTCGTAGAGCAACACCTGTCACATCACATCATATAACTACGGGCCATGGCTTGGTCTCTAAGCACAGGATGCCAGTCAACCGTCCAGCCCTCGGAGCCCACAACACCAGATGCTCGGGCTTCAGAGCCAGAGGAAGACCAGAACGACGACGCTGGATAGATGGAGAATGGCAAACACATTCCACATCTATAACAAAACTAAGCCAGGCATCCCACCTAGCTGTAGACCATTAACTTCATCACCCAGCGATACCTGTCGGTACAGACGGACAGAAAAAAAAGAAGAAAAAAAAGAATAAAGTAAAGGAAGATTAGAAAAAGACAGGCTACATTTATAAGCCATTTTATGAGGAAAGGAGAATTGGAGCACCTGGTCACAACAGGAAAGCTGGAGGGAAAGAGCACCAGGTAGACCCAGGGAAAAATATTGGACGGACTTGCAGAGTGGCTAAAGACAGAGAGGGTGGAAGATGCTTTTGGCAACAAGGGATAAAAACAGATGGAAGGCCATGATCGCCAACCCCATGTGGCAAGGCACTTGATGATGATGAAAGGGTGTGCGTCATATGATAACACCATGCGGAATACATGTATGCCTTTGATAAGAATTGACTGATGGCTGGACGGGCTGCCCAAAAGAGAGACGAAAGCCCAAAGTAAAGCAAGAGAAGGCTTTTCTTTTCTCTCACGGTCAGGTGGCTGGTTGTTGCGCGTTGTGTGGCTATGTCCTGGGTTTGTCATCTCCCAAACTTGTCATTCGGTTTGTGAACAAGGTAACTGATGATTGGGCCCAAATGGATCATGCTACGCATGGAAGCACACCCCCCACCCCCCACCCCCCACTCCCACCCCGACCACCTTTGCTTGATGAAATAGCTATTGAGTGGTGTCGGGAGCTTGGGGAATTATCTGGAGAGTGGTGAGGCATTGGGGCTCTGGGTTCCATCCAGTACCCTCGGGTGTTTCTTGTTAATACGCTTCTGGTCACAGATACACAGCTTGCTCGGTTTTGTCACGTCAGCTGCCATACGACACACTATCACGACCATCCTTCAAGCTGCACTGGAAGGAGGTTGTTGCCGAGGTTGACAGAGGGAGAGCTGGGAGGGTCAACAGTCCAAAAAGGGACCGGCCTCGGCATGTCTGAGCTGCTTACTGCTTCACAGCAGAGGTGGAGATGGAAGGATCTTGTCTTCTGCAGCGTCTCAGCAGTTCCCCATACGACCACACTGGTCACTGGATTAGAAGAAGAATGAAAACATAAGTGTACAATGTCTAAGATATTGTGTTGTCCTAGGTTTCTTGCTGTTCCCACAGACACGATACTTTAACTTCGGGAGAAAAAATGACAAAATGACTTTCAGATAGACAGACAAAAATAACCCTCCGCGCGCTCATGCGTGCGTATTATCTTAAAGGCGCTATAATTGGAGTTTGAAGCCCAGTGTCCTCACCTGCTGTCGCTATAACTAAAAGAGGAAGAAAACACAGACCTGCTGTCTCTATAACTAAAAGAGGAAGAAAACACAGACCTGCTGTCTCTATAACTAAAAGAGGAAGAAAACACAGACCTGCTGTCTCTATAACTAAAAGAGGTAGAAAACACAGACCTGCTGTCTCTATAACTAAAAGGAGAAGAAAACACAGACCTGCTGTCTCTATAACTAAAAGGAGAAGAAAACACAGACCTGCTGTCTCTATAACTAAAAGAGGAAGAAAACACAGACCTGCTGTCTCTATAACTAAAAGAGAAAGAAAATACAGACCTGCTGTCTCTATAACTAAAAGGAGAAGAAAACACAGACCTGCTGTCTCTATAACTAAAAGGAGAAGAAAACACAGACCTGCTGTCTCTATAACTAAAAGAGGAAGAAAACACAGACCTGCTGTCTCTATAACTAAAAGAGAAAGAAAACACAGACCTGCTGTCTCTATAACTAAAAGGAGAAGAAAACACAGACCTGCTGTCTCTATAACTAAAAGAGGAAGAAAACACAGACCTGCTGTCTCTATAACTAAAAGAGGAAGAAAACACAGACCTGCTGTCTCTATAACTAAAAGAGGAAGAAAACACAGACCTGCTGTCTCTATAACTAAAAGGAGAAGAAAACACAGACCTGCTGTCTCTATAACTAAAAGAGGAAGAAAACACAGACCTGCTGTCTCTATAACTAAAAGGGGAAGAAAACACAGATCTGCTGTCTCTATAACTAAAAGGGGAAGAAAACACAGACCTGCTGTCTCTATAACTAAAAGGGGAAGAAAACACAGACCTGCTGTCTCTATAACTAAAAGAGAAAGAAAACACAGACCTGCTGTCTCTATAACTAAAAGAGAAAGAAAATACAGACCTGCTGTCTCTATAACTAAAAGAGGAAGAAAACACAGACCTGCTGTCTCTATAACTAAAAGAGAAAGAAAATACAGACCTGCTGTCTCTATAACTAAAAGGAGAAGAAAACACAGACCTGCTGTCTCTATAACTAAAAGAGGAAGAAAACACAGACCTGCTGTCTCTATAACTAAAAGAGGAAGAAAACACAGACCTGCTGTCTCTATAACTAAAAGAGGAAGAAAACACAGACCTGCTGTCTCTATAATTAAAAGAGGAAGAAAACACAGACCTGCTGTCTCTATAACTAAAAGAGGAAGAAAACACAGACCTGCTGTCGCTATAACTAAAAGAGGAAGAAAACACAGACAATGCTATGGTTCATCATCATCAGGTGCCTTGCCGCATGGCGTTGGCGATCATGGACTTCCATCTGTTTCTATCTCTCTTATTGCATCAAGCATCTCTTCCACCCTCCTTGTCTTCAGCCACTCTGCAAGTCCGTCTAGTATCTTCTCCCTGGGTCTACCTGGTGCTCTCGTTCCCTCCAGTTTTCCCGTTGTGACCAGGTGCTCCAATTCCCCTTTCCTCATAAAATGGCCTATAAATGTTGCCTGTCTTTTCCTAATCTTCCTTATCAATGATCTATTTGTGTCTGCCTCCATCAAGACTGTCTCGTTTGTTTTCTTTGCTGTCCATGGAACTCTCAACATTCTTCTTAGAAACCACTTCTCGGCTGCCTCAATCTTGTTCTGACTTTGCTTGTTGACTGTCCACGCCTCACAACCGTACAACAGTGTTGGTTCTATATAACATTCAAGAACTCTCTTCCTGGTGTTAATTGATAGGCATTTGTTGGTAAGAATGCTTTTCATCTTCTTGAACGCTGTTTTGGCTTGGCCAATTCTGCTGGCTATTTCTGATGTGCATCTGCCGTCTGGTGAAATGATCGTTCCCAGATATTTAAACTTATCAACCTGTCTCAAGGTTGTGCCGTAATGCTATGGTTACTGGTGCAAAACTACCAAGAGTAAAAGTGTTAGCTTATTAATATTTTGTCCTAGTACTTCAGTGATTCATTATGTGATGTTTCTTTCCGCCAGATGCTTTCACGGAACTATGTGATGGTGGGGTCGTCTCACCAGAGAGACCCAAAGGTAGGAATCTTTTTTGTTGTTTTTGTCGTCGTTGTTGTCGTCCTCGTTGTTGTTGTCGTCGTCGTCGTCGTTGTTGTTGTTGTTGATGATGATGATGATGATGATGATGATGATGATGATGATGATGATCTTGTGTGAGTGTGTTTTATGTTTGGGTGAATGTATGTGCGTGCGTGTGTGTGTGTGTGTGTGTGTGCCTTATGTGTGTAGTCTGTGTGTGTAGTCTGTGTGTGTGTGTGTGTGTGTGTGTGTGTGTGTGTGTGTGTGTGTGCGCCTTATGTGTGTAGTCTGTATGTGTAGTCTCTCTGTGTGTGTGTGTCTGTGTGTGTGTGTGTGTGTCTGTGTGTGTGTTTGTGTGTTCTCTGTGTGTGTGTGTGTGTGTGTGTGTGTGCCTAATGTGTGTAGTCTGTATGTGTAGTCTATGTGTGTGTGTGTGTGTGTGTGCGCCTTATGTGTGTAGTCTGTATGTGTAGTCTGTGTGTGTGTGTGTGTGTGTGTGTGTGTGTGTGTGTGTGTGTGTGTGTGTGTGTCTGTGTCTGTATGTGTGTGTGTGTGTTGCCTTATGTGTGTAGTCTGTATGTGTAGTCTTGTGTGTGTGTGCCTTATGTGTGTGTGTGTGTCTGTGTCTGTGTGTGTGTGTGTGTGTCTTATTATTATTATTATTATTATGAACATTTAGTACGCCTAATCAAATTAATGCCCTAGGCGTTTACAATGGCAAAACATATAACCAGAATCACAAGCACACCACACACACGCCCACAGAAGCACCCACACACACACAAACACACACACACACACACAAACACACACACAGCATGACATGCAAATACAATGACACATTGACACTAAGACACTATAATGTCACCATTACATTACATGGGGGGAAGGGGGCAGAGATTACCAGTTTTGGGAAACAGGTGAGTTTTGAGGGAGCGTTTGAAGGTGGACAGAGAGGGTGAGTATCTAAGAGAGCGAGGTAACTGATTCCAGATGGTTGGAGCTTGATAGGAAAAAGAACGCTGCCCAAACCTTTTAGTGCGGACTATGGGGATACTATAGAGACGGGTATCAGATGAGGACCGCAAAGCTCGAGATGGCGTGTAGAGATGTAACAGATGGGTGAGATACTCAGGACAGGAAGACTCAATAGATTTGAAGCAGAGGCAGGCAATCTTGTAGGATATTCTTTGCTGAACAGGGAGCCAGTGGAGAGAACAGAGCAATGGCGTAACATGGTTAAATTTTGAAGAGCGGAAGATGAGACGGGCAGCATGATTTTGAACTTTCTGAAGTTTGTTAATGAGATGAGAGGGGGAACCAGAAAAAAGAGCATTACAGTAATCGAGACGGGATAGAACAAATGCACAGACAAGAGCCTTTGTCGTGTCTTCTGAGAGGAGGTGGCGGATAGAAGCAATTCGGCGGAGTTCAAGAAAACAAGTCCGACAGACGTTGCTCACATGCTGGTGGAAGGACAGGGTTTGATCAAGAGTTACACCAAGGTTACGGGCAAAATGGGAGAGAGGGATAGATGAGTCAACAAGTGTGACAGAGGTTGGAAGAGAGGGGTGATTTTGGAGTTTGGGTGGGGTGATCAAGATCAATTCGGATTTCTCTTCATTTAATTTCAGTTTGTTATCAGTCATCCAATCCTTCAGGTCAGCTACACAAGATTGGGTTTTCTGGATCATGATGGGAAGGTCAGGGAGAGGCCCAGAGACATACAGCTGATTGTCATCCGAGAAAGAATGATGCTGAAGCAGGTGTTCTTGGACAATAGAGGAGACAGGGTAGGTGTAGAGAATGAAAAGTAGGGGGCCCAGAACAGATCCTTGTGGCACTCCGTAAGTCAGACAGGAAGGATTAGAAGAAAGACCATTGACAGAAACTACTTGCAGACGATTGGTGATGTAAGAATGAAACCAGTTCAAGACAGTATCATGGAGCCCAAAAGAGTGATGTAGACGGGAGAGAAGGATGGAGTGGTCAATAGTGTCAAAGGCAGCAGATAGGTCCAAGAGAGTCAAAAGTGATACGTTGTTAGAGTCGAGAGTAGTCAATAAGTCGTTGCAGATTTTGAGAAGAGCAGTTTCGGTACTATGTCCAGAACGGTAAGCAGACTGAAGGGAATAGACAAGGTTATTGGAATGAAGGTGGTTTAACAGCTGGTCAAGAACAACTTTCTCTAAGACCTTGGAAAGAAAAGGAAGATTTGACACAGGTCTATAGTTTTTCAAATTCTCAGGGTCAAGAGTCGTCTTTTTTAGAAGAGGTCTTACAATTGCTGACTTGAAAGAAGAAGGAAAGGAGCCAGTTGAGAGGGAATGGTTAATGATATTGGTGATGTGAGGGAAAAGAGTATCGAGACAATGGGTGAGAAAAGAAGCTGGCAATGGGTCGAGTTCACAGGTTTTAATGCCAGATTTCATGATGATTTTCTTAATAAAGTCCTCAGAAACGGGTTGGAAGAAAGTAAGGGGGATTCCAGAGAAAGGGGGTTCAGGAAATGTAGCATGAGTGTTCGTCGTGGAATCGAGAGAAAGCCTGAGGTTAGCAATCTTGTTGAAAAAATAGTCAGAGAAAGCCTGTGGAAGATCAGAAGGTGGCAGGTGAGATGGAAGAGGAGAAGAGCCAGTTTTGCCAAGAAGAGTATTAGTTATATTATACAGTTGTTTGGAAGTGGAACAGGCAAGAATTTTAGCATTGTAATAGGCTGATTTAGAGGCATCTACGAGGCTATTTACAATTTTGTTGGCAGTTTGAAAAATTTGCTTATGAACAGTCAGACTAGACTTGAGCCACTGTCTCTCGGCTCTGCGCCTTTCACACTTGGCCGCTTGCAGCTGAGGCCCAATGGAGGAGAACCAAGGTGATGGTGGCCTCTTGGAAACAAGGCGGCCACAGGCAGGAGCGAACCGATCCAGGAGCCCAAGGAGAAGGGAGTTGAGGTCATCAGGTGTGGTTGGCGGGGAAGCAGATAAGAGAGACTGAAGGTCAGCCTCAAAGACAGTCATGTCCACTGCAGAAAGGTGTCTGGCTTGAATGTACGTTTTGCGGGGTGGAGGGCGGGAAAAATGAAGATCAGCAACAAGGCAGACATGGTCAGATGGGAGGGTGTGGTCGATGATGATGGAACTCACCATGGTCTGGTCAGTCCTGTGGATTATATTATCCAATGTGTGCCCACGAATGTGAGTGGGAGCGTGGACGCACTGAACCAGGCCGTAGCAGTCCAGAAAATCGATGACTTTGGAGGTGGTGGGTTCGGAGGGGCGATCGAAATGAATGTTAAAGTCACCAGCAATGATGTAGGAACCATGGAGGGAGTTACAGTAGGACAGCAGATCCAGGAATTCGTCAATGAAGTTGGAGTCAGTGAGACGGTTCTTAGAGTTTGGAGGAGGACGATACAAACACAGAAGGTGGAAAGTGTGGTGGGGGAAGGTGAGGGTAAGTTGTGCCAGTTCGAAAGAAGTGTGGGTGAAAGGGAAGGAGGATTTGGTGGAGAGGAAAGGGGAGAGTGGATCAGCAACAACAAAAGCAATGCCACCACCACGGGACTGGCGGGGGAAGGAGAGGGTGTGGTGGCCAGGGGGAGCGATGTCACGGCACTTAGCCTCGTCACCTTCAGCACGAAACCAAGTTTCCACCACAGCAAAGACATCGACGTTGTTGTCGTGGATGAAGTAGGACAGAGCAGAGCGTTTTTCTGTGCCAGTCCCAAGCGCTTGGGCGTTGAAGACAGACAGACGAAATGAAGCAGATCGGCGGGAGAAGCAATTTACAGGAGAGCCAGTGTTGATGCGAGTGAGGTTGGCAGTGTTATGGTAGACGGTAGAACTTCGTTGTTTTTGATCATTTCTTCTGTTAGATACGATCACGGTAATGTTGTGTTGTTTACGTCTGCCACCACGACGTGAGCGCCTGCGTGGTAACGAGTAACCAATGCCAAGTTGGCGAAGTCGAGAGGTCAGGTCAGGGGTCAAGGGCACTGCACCGATAGATACCAGCTGTTGGCGTGTGTAGCAAAGCGACTCACACTGACCTGATAACACTGCTTCACGTTGTCTGCCACTCACAAAGCATGCCGGCTGCACGTGCGTATTGGCGAGAGGGAGGGGATATGGCGGTTGATTCAACTGTAAAACTGCCAGTCTTATCGAAAAGAACATGTAAAATACAGTCAATCTCACAAACATAGCAGCACCACAGCACCACGGAAACATCGTCCAGTCCATCACGAACCACCACAACAAAAACTAACAGCAAACACCGTACACAGACAGAGAATCCAACAAAAAACGCAGGAGCAGAATGCACTCAGCCTGCAAGGCGTGTGACCCTCTCTCTTATGTGTGTAGTCTGTGTGTGTGTCTGTGTGTGTGCGCGCCTTATGTGTGTAGTCTGTATGTGTAGTCTCTGTGTGTGTGTGTGTGTGTGTGTGTGTGTGTGTGTGTGTGTGCACCTTGTATGTGTAGTCTGTGTGTGTGTGTGTGTGTGCGTGTGCGCGCCTTATGTGTGTAGTCTGTATGTGTAGTCTGTGTGTGTGTGTGTGTGTGTGTGCGTGCGCGCCTTATGTGTGTAGTCTGTATGTGTAGTCTGTGTGTGTGTGTGTGTGTGTGTGTGTGTGTGTGTGTGTGTGTGTGTGTGTGCACCTTATATGTGTAGTTTGTATGTGTAGTCTGTGTGTGTGCGCGCGCTCGCGCGTGCCTTTGGGTGTGTACTTTGTGTATTAATTGTGTGTATATATGTAAAGTAGACAAACCGGTAAATCTTCTTGTAACATAAAATGCCTGACCTCACTATGCTGGCGACTGTGAGCACTACTGCACTTATGTCCGTCATTGCCGGCTTCACGGGAGACTAGTTACTGAAAAAGTCCAAGACGTGTACAGTCGATCATGACGTACATATACAACTGCAAGATTGGACATATGACCATCATCAAGCCTGAAGCCTGCCCTGTGTTGTGCTGATCAGGAGCAACAACTTTAATTCTGATGACAGTGACGTGACATTCTGCGCCTCTTGCTGTTCATGTTGCAGATGTGAACGAGTGTATGTTGTTCCGCGGGTTGTGTGCCAACGGCCGATGCCGGGACACGCTAGAGGGATTTGAGTGTGACTGCAACCCTGGCTTTGCCGTCAACAACCTGGGCACAAACTGTACAGGTAAGTCAAGTTGGACGTTGATATCGTGTCGGTCTGACAGTTTGTAAGTTGATGTCAGGCTTGTTCTGTAAGGAAGTTTGTAAGTTGATGGTCAGGCTTGTTCTGTAAGGAAGTTTGTAAGTTGATGGTCAGGCTTGTTCTGTAAGGAAGTTTGTAAGTTGATGGTCAGGTTTGTTGTGTAAGGAAGTTTGTAAGTTGATGTCAGGTTTGTTGTGTAAGGAAGTTTGTAAGTTGATGTCAGGTTTGTTGTGTAAGGAAGTTTGTAAGTTGATGGTCAGGTTTGTTGTGTAAGGAACTGTGTGAGTTGATGTCAGGTTTGTTGTGTAAGGAAGTTTGTGAGTTGATGTCAGGTTTGTTGTGTAAGGAAGTTTGTAAGTTGATGTCAGGTTTGTTCTGTAAGGAAGTTTGTAAGTTGATGGTCAGGTTTGTTGTGTAAGGAAGTTTGTGAGTTGATGTCAGGCTTGTTCTGTAAGGAAGTTTGTAAGTTGATGGTCAGGCTTGTTCTGTAAGGAAGTTTGTAAGTTGATATCAGGCTTGTTCTGTAAGGAAGTTTGTAAGTTGATGGTCAGGTTTGTTCTGTAAGGAAGTTTGTAAGTTGATGGTCAGGCTTGTTCTGTAAGGAACTTTGTAGCTAGATGTCAGGTTTGTTCTGTAAGGAACTTTGTAAGTCGATGGTCAGGTTTGTTCTGTAAGGAACTGTGTGAGTTGATGTCAGGTTCTGTAAGGAACTGTGTAAGTTGATGGTCAGGTTTGTTCTGTAAGGAACTGTGTGAGTTGATGTCAGGTTTGTTCTGTAAGGAACTGTGTGAGTTGATGTCAGGTTTGTTCTGTAAGGAACTGTGTAAGTTGATGTCCGGTTTGTTCTGTAAGGAACTGTGTAAGTTGATGTCAGGTTTGTTCTGTAAGGAACTTTGTGAGTTGATGTCAGGCTTGTTCTGTAAGGAACTGTGTAAGTTGATGTCAGGTTCTGAAAGGAACTTTGTGAGTTGATGTCAGGTTCTGTTAAGGAACTGTGTAAGTTGATGTCAGGCTTGTTCTGTAAGGAACTGTGTAAGTTGATGTCAGGTTCTGAAAGGAACTTTGTAAGTTGATGTCAGGTTTGTTCTGTAAGGAACTTTGTGAGTTGATGTCAGTTGTTCTGAAAGGAACTTTGTAAGTTGATGTCAGGCTTGTTCTGTAAGGAACTTTGTGAGTTTATGTCAGGTTTGTTCTGTAAGGAACTTTGTGAGTTGATGTCAGGTTCTGTAAGGAACTTTGTGAGTTGATGTCAGGTTCTGTAAGGAACTTTGTGAGTTGATGTCAGGTTCTGTAAGGAACTTTGTGAGTTGATGTCAGGTTCTGTAAGGAACTTTGTGAGTTGATGTCAGGTTCTGAAAGGAACTGTGTAAGTTGATGTCAGGTTGTTCTGTAAGGAACTTTGTGAGTTGATGTCAGGTTTGTTCTGAAAGGAAACTTTCTTCACTAAATAAACCATAGACCTTTAGACTGAAAGCTTGTGATTTGTTCTCTAAGGAACTTTGTGAGTTTATGTCAGGTTTGTTCTGTAAGGAACTTTGTGAGTTGATGTCAGGTTCTGTAAGGAACTTTGTGAGTTGATGTCAGGTTCTGTAAGGAACTTTGTGAGTTGATGTCAGGTTCTGTAAGGAACTTTGTGAGTTGATGTCAGGTTCTGTAAGGAACTTTGTGAGTTGATGTCAGGTTCTGAAAGGAACTGTGTAAGTTGATGTCAGGTTTGTTCTGTAAGGAACTTTGTGAGTTGATGTCAGGTTTGTTCTGAAAGGAAACTTTCTTCACTAAATAAACCATAGACCTTTAGACTGAAAGCTTGTGATTTGTTCTGTAAGGAAACTTTCTTCACTGTATAAATCATAGACCCTTAAACTGAAAGCTCGTGATATTGATAGTTCCATGTAAATTTCTTGTCTTTCTGTTCAGATATTGATGGTACATATAAATGTTGTTTCTTTCTGTTCAGATATTGATGGTACATATAAATGTTGTTTCTTTCTGTTCAGATATTGATGGTACATATAAATGTTGTTTCTTTCTGTTCAGATATTGATGGTACATATAAATGTTGTTTCTTTCTGTTTCAGATATTGATGGTACATATAAATGTTGTTTCTTTCTGTTCAGATATTGATAGTATCTATAAATGTTTTTCTTTCTGTTTAGATATTGATAGTACCTATAAATGTTTTTCGTTTCTGTTCAGATATTGATAGTACCTACAAATGTCTTTTCTTTCTATTCAGATATTGATAGTATCTATAAATGTTTTTCTTTCTGTTCAGATATTGATAGTACCTACAAATGTCTTTTCTTTCTATTCAGATATTGATAGTATCTATAAATGTCTTTTCTTTCTGTTCAGATATTGATAGTACCTATAAATGTCTTTTCGTTCTGTTCAGATATTGATAGTACCTACAAATGTCTTTTCTTTCTGTTCAGATATTGATAGTACCTACAAATGTCGTTTCGTTCTGTTCAGATGTTGATAGTACCTATAAATGTTTTTCGTCTGTTCAGATATTGATAGTACCTATAAATGTCGTTTCGTTCTGTTCAGATATTAATAGTACCTATAAATGTTTTTCGTCTGTTCAGATATTGATAGTACCTATAAATGTTTTTCGTTCTGTTCAGATATTGATAGTACCTATAAATGTCTTTTCGTTCTGTTCAGATATTGATAGTACCTACAAATGTCTTTTCTTTCTGTTCAGATATTGATAGTACCTACAAATGTCTTTTCTTTCTGTTCAGATATTGATAGTACCTACAAATGTCTTTTGTTTCTGTTCAGATATTGATAGTACCTATAAATGTCTTTTCTTTCCCTTCAAATATTGATAGTATCTATAAAATGTCTTTTCTTTCCGTTCAAATATTGATAGTACCTATAAATGTTTTTCGTCTGTTCAGATATTGATAGTACCTACAAATGTCTTTTCTTTCTATTCAGATATTGATAGTACCTACAAATGTCTTTTTTCTATTCAGATATTGATAGTACCTATAAATGTCTTTTCTTTCTGTTCAGATATTGATAGTACCTATAAATGTCTTTTCGTTCTGTTCAGATATTGATAGTACCTACAAATGGCTTTTGTTTCTGTTCAGATATTGATAGTACCTATAAATGTCTTTTCTTTCCGTTCAAATATTGATAGTACCTACAAATGGCTTTTGTTTCTGTTCAGATATTGATAGTACCTACAAATGGCTTTTGTTTCTGTTCAGATATTGATAGTACCTACAAATGGCTTTTGTTTCTGTTCAAATATTGATAGTACCTACAAATGGCTTTTGTTTCTGTTCAGATATTGATAGTACCTACAAATGTCTTTTCTTTCCGTTCAAATATTGATAGTACCTACAAATGGCTTTTGTTTCTGTTCAGATATTGATAGTACCTACAAATGGCTTTTGTTTCTGTTCAGATATTGATAGTACCTATAAATGTCTTTTCTTTCCGTTCAAATATTGATAGTACCTATAAATGTTTTTCGTCTGTTCAGATATTGATAGTACCTTACAAATGTCTTTTATTTCTGTTCAGATATTGATGAATGTCGCATCTCTCTGACGGAGATATGTGGCAACGGTCGGTGTGTGAACACAGCAGGTGGATTTCACTGTGAATGTGATCCTGGTTTTGTGGGGGTCATGATGATTTCAGATGTGTGAGGTAAGTATAACCGATCCTGGTTGTCTGTGTGTGTGTGTGTGTGTGTGTGTGTGTGTGTGTGTGTGTGTGTGTGTGTGTGTGTATGTGTGTGTGTGTGTGTGTGTGTGTATGTGTGTGTGTATGTGTGTGTGTATGTGTGTGATGTGTGTGAGTGTGTGTGTGTGTGTATGTGTGTGTGTGTGTGTGTGTGAGTGTTGTGTGTGCGTGGTTGTGTGTGTGTTATTATATATATATATTGTGTGTGTGTGTGTGTGTGTGTGTGTGTGTGTTTTATATTATTTTGGGGTTGTGTGTGGTTTTTTGTTGTGTTGTGTGTTTTGTTGTTGTTGTGTTGTGTGTTTTTTTGGGGGGGCGGTGCTCATGAACGGAATCAGTTATGTTCAGAATAATTCCTCTGTGGTCAAATTTGACGGGCTTCAGGCAGACTCGTTTATCAAACCAGGACATTGAATCATTTATACATCAAGTGTGGGTTCATATTTGTGCGTGCAGTATTATGATAATAATAGTGATAGCTATCTTTACAGCGCACATCTCACAAGATCCCTAAGCGCTTCGCAAAAGCTTAAATGGCAGAGGTGAACATATATAAAGTAAATATATATGTCAGCCACACCGCCATGGTGAAAGAGGCGAAACACAAAACAAAATGTTTAGCGATAGAAATGAATAAAGTATCTGCTTCCACATGTCGATTGCTTTTGGAACGACGATAGTAACAAATGAAAAATATGTATTATGAAATGAAAACGCACAATTTGTGTGCGTCTATATATAATAATATTATATATTATTATATATATATATTATTATTATATATTATTATGTGTGTGTGTGTGTGTGTGTGTGTGTGTGTGTAAGAAAATTCATGGGCTCTGTGTGTTTATCTGAGAGAGACAGAGAGAGCGAGAGGGGAAAGAGAGAGAGAGAGAGAAAGAGTGACCGAGAGAGTGTGTGTGTGATTGAGAGAGAGTGAGAGAGAGAGATGAGTGAGAGAATGAGCGAGGGGAGTTAGTGAGACAGAGTGAATGAGAGAGACAGAGAGAGTGAAAGAGAGTAAAAAGAGTGAGAGAGAGAGGAGAAAGAGAGAGAGCGAGAGAGAGAGAAAGAAAAGAGAGAGTGTGTGTGTGGTGTGTGAGAGAGAGAGAGAGAGAGAGAGAGGAGAGAAGAGAGGGGGGTAAATAAGTGAAAACGAGAGAGAGAACTCGTGGATTGCATATTCTATATAAAGTCTGTACCGCCCTTCGTCATACCACTGTGTGGTG
>JAPXFY010000016.1:66920369-66940369 GCA_030674185.1 Monoplex corrugatus | reverse complement strand
CGATAACACTCCTACCTGTCTTCCATTTCAGACATTGACGAGTGTGGTTCCAGCAGCAGTATTTGTTCCAACGGCCACTGTGAGAACTTCATGGGAGGGTATCAGTGTATCTGTAATCCTGGGTACATGCCCAACGAGCTCAAGTCCACGTGTGTGGGTGAGTCGCCTTTATGGATCTTGTAATGCTTGAGTGAAATGTTGTAGACACCATGTGCTACAAAAGCCTCAATAACGCAGCCCCCGATTACCTGTCAAGCCTACTTGAGATCTATGTTCCCTCACGTACCCTCCGCTCTGCCTCTGATCCTCTGACTCTTCGCTTTCCACGCACTAAGCTCAATACCTATGGTCCACGAGCCTTCTCTGTTTCTGGTCCACTCTCCTGGAACAAACTTCCTCTCTCAGTCCGTCAGCAACCTACTTTTGTCTCCTTCAAGTCCGCTCTCAAAACTCACCTTTTCTCTCCTGCATAAAATCCTAACCTCACTCACCCCCCCCCCCCCCCCCCCCCCCTCTGCAGCCTGTCTCCGCTCGGAGGGAATCACATGGTTATAATATATAATTGTATGCTATGCTCTCTATAATTTTCCATTGCTTTTATTCTTGCTTTTATTGCTTTTATTCTTTCTCCCCATTTATAGCCATGCGTGTGTGTGTGTGTGTGTGTGTGTGTGTGTGTGTGTGTGTGTCTGTATGTGTGCGTGCGTGTGTGTGCGGGCGTGCGTGCCTGCGTGTGTGTCTGCTTCAGCGCTTAGATTTGATTTTATCAAGATTTTGCGCTATATAAATATTGTAATTATTATTATTATTATTGTATTTGAATGACATGACAAAGGGAACGCAAGGCTTCCATAGATTTTTAACCACACAAGACATGACATATTTTGTCCCCGTTCATTGCATTTCGATTCCCATAATCAGTCATATTGTCTCAAACCGAAAAAAAAACGACCTTTGAGAAAATCTGTACAATGAATGTTTTGACCATTTGTTTCGTAATTTTTTAGATTCATTAGTTTCACATTTAACCGTATTTTTGGTAGGTTGTATGTTATTGTCCAAGGCAACTGAGAACTGAAATATGAAAATAATAAGTCGGAGCATGATGATACTATTGACAAGCCAAATTTTTTAGTATTTTTCAAATGTTCTTCATTAAGCTGTAAGCACTGTTGTGATTTGTGAAACAGGACGGAACAGTAGGAACAGCTAGGACTCTTTGTTTCTTACTTTCTGTTCACTTGACCTGTTCTTTTCACAAGTGACACACTTTGCACCTCACTGCATCGCGCTGTACCACACCACACTGTACCACACTACACCACACCACACCACACCACACCACACCACACCACACTGCACCACACCACACCACACTACACCACACCACACCACACCACACTGTACCACACTACACCACACCACACTGCACTACACCACACTGCACCACACCACACCACTTTAAAAGACATATTTTACCACACCACTCCACTCCACATGACACCACACCACACTACACCACACCACACTACACAATACCACATTACAGCACACTTTAGCTTTCTTGCTACACCACACCACATCACAACACACCACACTACACCACACCACATCACAACACACCACACTACACCACAGCACACCACATCACACCACACTTTAGCTTTCTTGCTACAGCACACCACACCACACCACACCACACCACACTACACCATGCCACACTACATCACACCACACCGCACCACATCACACCACACTTTAGCTTTCTTGCTACACCACAGCACACCACACCACAGCTCACCACATCACACCATACCAAACCATACCACACCACACCAAACCACACCACACCTTAGCTTGTTTCATTACACCGTCACTGCAGCACAGCACATCAACAACAAACCTCACCACGCCGCTTCACACAATAGTTCAATGATCTCACCACTACAGCACAGCACAGCACAGCACAGCACATCAACAACAAACCTCACCACGCCGCTTCACACAATAGTTCAATGATCTCACCACTACAGCACAGCACAGCACAGCACATCAACAACAAACCTCACCACGCCGCTTCACACAATAGTTCAATGATCTCACCAATACAGCACAGCACAGCACAGCACATCAACAACAAACCTCACCACGCCGCTTCACACAATAGTTCAATGATTTCACCACTTAAGCACAGCACAGCACAGCACAGCACAGCACATCAACAACAAACCTCACCACGCCGCTTCACACAATAGTTCAATGATCTCACCACTGCAGTAAAGCACAGCAGAGCACATCAACAACAAACCTCACCACGCCGTTTCACACAATAGTTCAATGATCTCACCACTACAGCACAGCACAGCACAGCACATCAACAACAAACCTCACCACGCCGTTTCACACAATAGTTCAATGATCTCACCACTGCAGTACAACACAGCACAGCACAGCACATCAACAACAAACCTCACCACGCCGCTTCACACAATAGTTCAATGATCTTACCACTACAGCACAGCACAGCACATCAACAACAAACCTCACCACGCCGCTTCACACAATAGTTCAATGATCTTACCACTACAGCACAGCACATCAACAACAAACCTCACCACGCCGCTTCACACAATAGTTCAATGATCTCACCACTACAGCACAGCACAGCACATCAACAACAAACCTCACCACGCCGCTTCACACAATAGTTCAATGATACCACTACAGCACAGCACAGCACAGCACATCAACAACAAACCTCACCACGCCGCTTCACACAATAGTTCAATGATCTCACCACTACAGCACAGCACAGCACATCAACAACAAACCTCACCACGCCGCTTCACACAATAGTTCAATGATACCACTACAGCACAGCACAGCACATCACATCAACAACAAACCTCACCACGCCACTTCACACAATAGTTCAATGATCTCAGACAAGACAAAACAACTGTGGATGTGCTGTGTGTGTTGCAGACAACAACGAATGTCTGGACAACAACGGTCAGTGTCAGTCTGTGTGTATCAACACACCAGGCAGCTTCAGCTGTAGCTGTCAGAGTGGATACCTGCTTCTGACTGATGGGCGCTCTTGTGTCGGTCAGGACTTCTCTTTTGTTTCATTCTGCGTGTGTGTGTGTGTCTGTCTGTCTGTCTGTCTCTGTGTATCTCTGTGTTGTGTGTGTGTATGCGCGCGTGTGTGTGTATGTTGTGTGTCTGTGTGTCTGTGTTGTGTGTCTGTGTTGTTTGTGTGTGTGTGTGTGCGTGTGTATGTGTGTGCATGCGTGTATGTGTGTATTGTGTGTGCGTATGTGTGTGTGTCAGTGTGTGTGTGTGTGTGTGTGTGTGTGTGTGTGTGTGTGTGTCAGTGTGTGTATGTGTGTGTGTGTGTGCATGTGTGTGTGTCAGTGTGTGTGTGCGCGCGCACGCGTGCAAGAAAAAGAGTATGCGTTTGTGAATGCGTAGATGTGTGGAAAGTCCTGTACGCGAGCACGTGCATGAGAAAAAGAATTGACAAAAAGATAATCATCTACGCATTAACTTTTCATGCAGATGTTCCACAGTCGATCGCCATTCATTTTCTGTGTCAGGTCCATCAACTGGAACATGCTTCCCTGTCTTTTGGACAATTACAAACTTCTTCCTTCAAGTCTGACCCCGGAAGACATGCCTTTTTTTATCTAACAGTGATTTCCCCTTTCACACACACGCCCACTCCCAGTCCTGTACTGTCCTCTGTTATCCTCTTCCTCCCATTGTGCAAGTAGTATGTACCCCTGAACTGTTTTTATCATTGTGAATGAATTTATGAGTGAATGACGTGCGTGCGCTTTGATTTACTTTATACATCGAGATGTAGCGTATTATAAAATCATTATTGATATTGTTTTTACTGTCATTATTGTTACAAATATTCACAGTTTACCCCCGTGGGGATACCGGGGATTCATTCTTTCAGTATAAATAGTATCCCCACCTTCTGGAAGTTCTGTGCTGGAAGTTTTCTCTTTTCTGTCCTCTCTTTGTTTCTCTGCCTTATTCGTTTGCTTTCTGTCATTTCTTCCCATCATTTTCTGCCTCGCTGGTCCATTTACCTGTATATGTTCAATAAAGTCGTATGCCTGACACGTTGCTGCACTCCAGTTACAGAGATGGAGGATCCTGTCTGCTGCTGAAGCTCATTCATTCTACACCGTCCCCTACTGATGACACTAGTTATGGGGATAGATGATAATGATTCCCTTGTCACTGGTTTCCCTTCCTGTTGGCAGATGAGTGCCGCCTTATTAGTTCTCCGCCGTCTCCCAGTGAAAACGTTGATTATGGGCTAGATGATATTGATGATTTCTCTTCTCACTGATCTCCCAGTTGGCAGATGTAGATGAGTGCCGCCTCATTAGTTCTCCACCATCTCCCAGTGATGACGCTAATTATGGACTAGATGATATTGATGATTTCTCTTGTCACTGGTCTCCCTCCCAGTTGGCAGATGTAGATAAGTGCCACCTCATTAGTTCGCCACCGTCTCCCAGTGAAAACACTGACGCTGAGGCTAGATGATGATGATTTCTCTTCTCATGATCTCCCAGTTGGCAGATGTAGATGAGTGCCGCCTCATTAGTTCTCCACCATCTCCCAGTGATGACCCTAATTATGGGCTAGATGATAATGCTGATTTCTCTTCTCACTGATTTCTCTGTTAGCAGATGTAGATGAAGATGAGTGCAGCCTCATTATTTCTCCACCGTCTCCCAATGAAAACACTGATGATGAGGCTAGATGATGATGATGATTTCTCTTGTCACTGGTCTCCCTCCCAGTTGGCAGACGTAGATGAGTGCCGCCTCATTAGTTCTCCACTACTCCCCAATGATGACACTGATTATGGGCTAGATGATATTGATGATTTCTGTTATCACTATCTCCCTCTTGGTAGATGTAGATGTAGATGAGTGCCGCCTCATTAGTTCTCCACCATCTCCCAATGATGACGCGATTATGGGCTAGATGATAATGATGATTTCTCTTCTCACTGGTCTCTCTGTTAGCAGATGTAGATGAGTGCCGCCTCATTAGTTCTCTGCCACTCCCCAATGATGACACATGATTGTGATGGGCTAGATGATAATGATGATTTCTGTCATCACTGGTCTCTCTGTTAGCAGATGCAGATGTAGATGAGTGCCGCCTCATAAGTTCTCCACCTCTCCCAATTAAAACACTGATTATAAGGCTAGATGATGATGATTCCCTTGTCACTGGCCTCCCTTAGGCAGATGTAGATGAGTGCCTCCTCCTTAGTTCTACACGTCTCCCAATGAAAACACTAATTATGGGCTAGATGATAATGATGATTTCTCTTGTCATGGTCTCCCTCCCTGTTGCAGATGTAGAATGAGTGCCACTCATTAGTTCTCCACCGTCTCCCAGTGAAAACACTGATTATGGGGCTAGGTGGTAATGATTCCCTTTTCACTATTCTCCCTGTTGGCAGATGTGGATGAGTGCAAAGAACAGCCGGACATCTGCAGCGGCGGACGCTGTGACAACTTGCCTGGTACCTATCGCTGTATTTGCCAGGGTGGACTGACCCCCGCACCTGACCAGAAGAGATGTCTGGGTACGTTTGGCTTTATCTAGCTTCTGCATTCATTTCCTCGTGTGTGTTTTTTTTATTACAAGGTGACTTGGGTGTTGGGTAGGTCGTTCTTTGAACAGATTCCTGTGTGTCTGGCTATTATCTTTATTCACTGTTTTAAAGTTAAAAGAACAAGTATTGAAACAACATACAAACACAGATCGTGTTAGTAAGATTTTTTTTTTCTCGTTTACACGCATTTGACATTTCACTTGGCCACAATTTCCATGGTTTTTGTCTCAGAGACTTAATGTATATATCGTATAATTAAAGATGAATGATGTCGATTTATCATTACAGATTGAAATATATGTTGGGTTCACAAGTAAATAAAATCACTTCTTTCCTGTTAAAAAGTAATATATATATATAATATATTAGATATAGATGTATATCTATATCTATGTATATGTCTACAAATCTACCTATCTACCTATCTATCTATCTATATGTATGTATGTATGTATATCAGCCATCTGGAGGAAGACATTTTAATGACATTTCGAATGAAGCCAGTAACTTGAAACCGCCAAAACTCGATTCATGTCCCATTCCCTTGTGAGAATGGGCCACATACAGTCATCCGTTACTGACGTCATGGTAATAATGATGGGCCACATTTATTCATCCATTACTGACGTCCAAATAATGATGATGGGCCAATTTATTCATCCGTTACTGACTTTTGATAATAATGATGGCCCACATACAGTCATCCGTTACTGACGTTTTAATAATAATAATAATGGGCCACATACAGTCATCCGTTACTGACGTCATGATAATAATGATGGGCCACATTTATCATCCATTACTGACGTCATGATAATAATGATGGGCCACATTTAGTGATCCGTTACTGACGTCATAATAATAATGGGCCACATTTAGTCATCCATTACTGACGTCATAATAATAATGATGGGCCACAATTAGTCATCTGTTACTGACGTCTTAATAATAATGATGGGCCACATTTAGTCATCCGTTACTGACGTCTTAATAATACTGATGGACCACATTTAATCATCCGTTACTGACGTCTTAATAATAATGATGATGGGTCACATTTAGTCATCCGTTACTGACGTCATAATAATAATGATGGGCCGCATTTAGTCATCCGTTACTGACGTCTTAATAATAATGATGGGCCACATTTAGTCATCCGTTACTGACGTCATAATAATAATGATGGGTCACATTTAGGCATCCATTACTGACGTCATAATAATAATGATGGGCCACATTTAGTCATCCGTTACTGACGTCTTCATAATAATGATGGGCCACATTTAGTCATCCGTTACTGACGTCTTAATAATAATGATGATGGGTCACATTTAGCCATCCGTTACTGACGTCATAATAATAATGATGGGTCACATTTAGTCATCTGTTACTGACGTCATAATAATAATGATGGGCCACATTTAGTCATCTGTTACTGACGTCTTAATAATAATAATGGGCCACATTTAGTCATCCGTTACTGACGTCTTAATAATAATAATGATGGGTCACATTTAGTCATCCGTTACTGACGTCATAATAACAACTATGGGCCACATTTAGTCATCCGTTACTGACGTCTTAATAATAATGATGATGGGTCACATTTAGTCATCCGTTACTGACGTCTTAATAATAATAATGATGGGTCACATTTAGTCATCCGTTACTGACGTCATAATAACAATTATGGGCCACATTTAGTCATCCGTTACTGACGTCTTAATAATAATGATGATGGGTCACATTTAGTCATCCGTTACTGACGTCTTAATAATAATAATGATGGGTCATATTTAGTCATCCGTTACTGACGTCATAATAACAATTATAATAATAATAATAATAATAATAATGGGCCACATTTAGTCATCCGTTATTGACGTCTTAATAATAATGATGGGCCACATTTAGTCATCCGTTACTGACGTCTTAATAATAATGATGATTTTTCACATTTAATGATCCGTTACTGACGTCTTGATAATAATGATGGGTCGCATTTAATGATCCGTTACTGACGTCATAATAATAATGATGGGCCACATTTAGTCATCCGTTACTGACGTCTTGATAATAATGATGGGCCATATTTAGTCATCCGTTACTGACGTCTTAATAATAATGATGGGCCACATTTAGTCATCTGTTACTGACGTCTTAATAATAATGATGGGCCACATGTAGTCATCCGTTACTGACGTCTTAATAATAATGATGGGCCACATTTAGTCATTCGTTACTGACGTCTTAATAATAATGATGGGCCACATTTAGTCATCTGTTACTGACGTCTTAATAATAATAATGATGGGCCACATTTAGTCATTCGTTACTGACGTCTTAATAATAATGATGGGCCACATTTAGTCATCTGTTACTGACGTCTTAATAATAATAATGATGGGCCACATTTAGTCATCTGTTACTGACGTCTTAATAATAATGATGGGCCACATTTAGTCATCCGTTACTGACGTCATAATAATAATAATGGGCCACATTTAGTCATCCGTTACTGACGTCTTAATAATAATAATGATGGGTCACATTTAGTCATCCGTTACTGACGTCATAATAATGATGGGCCACATTTAGTCATCCGTTACTGACGTCTTAATAATAATGATGATGGGTCACATTTAGTCATCCGTTACTGACGTCTTAATAATAATAATGATGGGTCACATTTAGTCATCCGTTACTGACGTCATAATAACAATTATGGGCCACATTTAGTCATTCGTTACTGACATCTTAATAATAATAATGATGGGTCACATTTAGTGATCCGTTACTGACGTCTTGATAGTAATGGGTCACATTTAATGATCCGTTACTGACGTCTTGATAATAATGATGGGTCACATTTAGTGATCCTTACTGACGTCTTAATAATAATGATGGGCCACATTTAGTCATCCGTTACTGACGTCTTAATAATGATAATGATGGGTCACATTTAGTCATCCGTTACTGACGTCATAATAATAATAATGGGCCACATTTAGTGATCCGTTACTGACGTCTTAATAATGGTAATGATGGGTCACATTTAGTCATCCGTTACTGACGTCATAATAATAATAATGGGCCACATTTAGTCATCCGTTATTGACGTCTTAATAATGATATGATGAAGATAATGATGATGATGATGATGATGATGATGATGATGATGATGATGATGGTGATTGTTGGGCGCTACTTATATGCTAGCATTGTATTAGACAAGTGTTGTTTCAGATGTGGATGAGTGTCTGCTGAACAGGAATCTGTGTCTGAACGGAGTGTGTCAAAATACTCATGGCTCTTTTATCTGCAAGTGTGACATTGGCTTTAGCGTCAAGACCGGTATCGGCGCTACTGGCTGTACAGGTGTGTGCTTGTGCGCGCGCACGTGTGTGTGTGTGTATGTATGTGTGTGTGTGTGCGTGTGTGTGTGTGTGTGCATGTGTGTGTGCATGTGTGTGTGCATGTATGTATGTATGTGTGTGTGCGTGTGTGTGTGTGTATGTATGTATGTGTGTGTGTTTGTGTGTGTTTGTGTGTGTTGTGTGTGTGTGCGTGTGTGTGTGTGTCTGTCTGTTTGTCTGTCTGTAGGCCTGTATGTGTATATGTGTGTCTGTCTGTATACAGGCACGTAAGCGTGTGTGTGTGTGTGTGTGTGTGTGTGTGTGTGTGTGTGTGTGTGTGTGTGTGTGTGTGTGTGTGTGTGTGTGTGTGTGTGTGTTTAAGTGTGTGTATGTATGTATGTGGGCAAAAAGGTATGTTACTGTTATTGATTGAGGTAGGTGATTACATTGATTGTTATTGAAATCCGCTCTGCTTTCGCCTAACGCCTACCCTTTCTGCTTTTAAATCCAATTTAAAAACCCACGTCTTTTCCCCAACAATGATAAATATTGTAAGACGGTCTTTGTGGATTGTACGCGTATGCCTGGTGCGTGAGTGTGCTTTGATTTGAATCGTCAAGATCTGGCACCGTATAAATACTGTAATAATTACTGTTATTGTTAATTCGATGGCTTTAGTGTCGGTTTTGTTATATGTGATATTGTACACAGATTATAATTTTTTTTCTTAATGTACAGAATGATATTTTTCACATTGGAAGTTCAAAAGGACCAACATTAAGATCTAGCGCATGTCGACATTTCCCTGATGAATCAATTTCAAAAACTGCATTGCTCTGCTTAAGTACATAGATTATTTCAACTTTAGAAGTTTCTTAGATTTTGACTGGTTTTCTTTCCATTGTCATCACCATAGTCGTCGTCGTCGTTGTTGTCAAAATGATGGTGGCTTACAGATGACAGCGAGTGTGAAACAGACCAGGACAACTGTGATGATCAGGCTGCCTGTATCAACACCCTGGGGTCCTACAAGTGTGACTGTAAACCTGGCTACACCGGTGATGGCTTTACGTGTAGAGGTCAGTGAGACAGTCCCTGTGTGCTGGATTGTGTGCACGCGTGTCAGCGCGCGTGCGCTTGTATGTGTGGTCCGTGTGTGTCAGCATGTAGATAAATCACTGCAAGCCAGGCTTGAACTGTGCTGTCAGATGATATGACGCATTTCATCTCCAAGCCATAATTGTCTTCCTTAAATAGGTGTTTCCGTTCCTTCAGGTATACATGTTTGTGTGAATTTATATCCTGTGTTTTCCCCGTAGTTTCTGTTGTGAAAGCATATACTGTTTTTTCTACCTGTATGTGATTTGAAACTCTAGTCTTATTGACAAAGATGTGGATGTATTGTGGCATTACATATCCATCTGTATATGATTTGTAATAAAGTATGGACATGTTGACAAAGGAGTGCATGTATTGTCAATATTTCTATTTGTGTGTGATTTGGAACTGAGACTTGCTGACAAAGGTGTGGTACTGAGACTTGTTGACAAAGGAATAAGACTTGTTGACAAAGGTGTGAGGCTTGTTACCAAAGGTGTGAGACTTGTTGACAAAAGTGTGAGACTTGTTGACAAAGGTATGTGACGTGATGACAAACGTGTGAGGCTTGTTGACAGAGGTATGAGATTTGTTACCAAAGGTGTGAGATTTGTTGACAAAGGTATGAGGCTTGTAACCAAAGGTATGAGACTTGTTGATGAAAGTGTGAGACTTGTTGACAAAAGTGTGAGACTTGTTGACAAAAGTGTGAGACTTGTTGACAAAGGTATGTGACGTGTTGACAAAGGTATGAGACTTATTGACAAAGGTGTGAGGCATGTTACCATAGGTGTGAAACTTGTTGACGAAAGTGTGAGACTTGTTGACAAAAGTGTGAGACTTGTTGACAAAAGTGTGAGACTTGTTGACAAAAGTGTGAGACTTGTTGACAAAGGTATGAGACGTGTTGACAAAGGTGTGATACTTATTGACAAAGGTGTGAGGCTTGTTACCATAGGTGTGAAACTTGTTGACGAAAGTGTGAGACTTGTTGACAAAGGTGTGAGATGTGTTGGCAAAGGTGTGAGACTTGTTGGCAAAGGTGTGAGGCTTGTTGACAAAGGAGTGAGGCTTGTTGACAAAGGTGTGAGGCTTGTTGACAAAGGAGTGAGACTTGTTGACAAAGGAGTGAGGCTTGTTGACAAAGGAGTGAGATTTGTTGACAAAGGAGTGAGGCTTGTTGACAAAGGAGTGAGGCTTGTTGACAAAGGAGTGAGGCTTGTTGACAAAGGAGTGAGGCTTGTTGACAAAGGAGTGAGGCTTGTTGACAAAGGAGTGAGGCTTGTTGACAAAGGAGTGAGGCTTGTTGACAAAGGAGTGAGGCTTGTTGACAAAGGAGTGAGGCTTGTTGACAAAGGAGTGAGGCTTGTTGACAAAGGAGTGAGACTTGTTGACAAAGGAGTGAGACTTGTTGACAAAGGAGTGAGACTTGTTGACAAAGGAGTGAGGCTTTTTATGAACAAAGGAGAGTGTAAGACTTGTTTGAAAAAGGAGTGAGGCTTGTTGACAAAGGAGTGCATGTTCAGTGTAATATACCTCCATCTGTACGTGATTCGTAGTTTGGACTTATTGACAAAGGTGTGCACGCATTGTCTACTGTATTTCTATCCGTATGTGATTTTGGAACTGAGATTTGCTGACAAAGGGTGCATGCGTTGTCTACTACTATATTTCTACCTGTGTGTGATTTTGTTTTCTAAGGAATGCACGTACTATTTTCAGACGTGAACGAGTGTGTAAGGGACAACGGTGGATGCGCCAGAGATGCTGGCTGTGTCAACTTTGCCGGCAGTTTCCGCTGTATTTGTGATGATGGTTTCAGCGGAGACGGCTTTGAGTGTAGAGGTAGGAATTTGGCACTCTTTGATTAACCCTTTGACTCCCACACCCTATCCACCAACTGCAAAAACTTAACCCTTTGACTCCCTCACTCTATCCGCCAGCTTCCTGCAGGAAGCTGGCGGACAGGGTGAGGGAATCGAAGGGTTAAGATTTTGCTTTGCTAGCATGGTTGGCGATGCAGGATGCTGGTGGACTGGGTGCAGGAGTCAAAGGGTTAGTTTAATGAGAGAAACACGTGTGCAAAAAAGTGATGCTATCTGTGCTGTTGTATAGTTATCAGCAGACTGGATACATTCTGAGACTTTTGTGGAACACGAATGTTGACAGGTGTAATTTTTGTCGTTTTTGATTTTTGTACTAAAGATCAACTCCATAAAAATACTTTGGACGGCGAGTTGTAAAGGTGTATGGTCATTGCCATCCATATGATACAGACATATGCTTGTCAGACACTGCATTTGTACTTTTTTTCTACCACGTTATCACATGAACATTAACCTTACTTTTAGTAGATTGTTTTCTTTTTTAACCTTACTTTCAATAGATTGTTTTCTGTTTTAACTTTACTTTCAATAGATTGTTTTCTGTTTTAACCTTACTTTCAATAGATTGTTTTCTGTTTTAACTTTACTTTCAGTAGATTGTTTTCTGTTTTAACTTTACTTTCAATAGATTGTTTTCGTTTTTAACCTTACTTTCAATAGATTGTTTTCGTTTTTAACTTTACTTTCAATAGATTGTTTTCGTTTTTAACTTACTTTCAATAGATTGTTTTCGTTTTTTAACTTTACTTTCAATATATTGTTTTCGTTTTTAACTTTACTTTCAATAGATTGTTTTCTTTTTTAACTTTACTTTCAATAGATTGTTTTCGTTTTTAACCTTACTTTCAATAGATTGTTTTCGTTTTTAACTTTACTTTCAATAGATTGTTTTCGTTTTTAACTTTACTTTCAATAGATTGTTTTCTTTTTTAACTTTACTTTCAATATATTGTTTTCTATTCTAACCTTACTTTCAATATATTGTTTTCTATTCTAACCTTACTTTCAATAGATTGTTTTCTATTCTAACCTTACTTTCAATAGATTGTTTTCTTTTTTAACCTTACTTTCAATAGATTGTTTTCTTTTTTAACCTTACTTTCAATAGATTGTTTTCTTTTTTAACTTTACTTTCAATAGATTGTTTTCTGTTTTAACTTTACTTCATAATTTTTTTTAACTTACTTTCAATAGATTTTTTCTATTCTAACCTTACTTAATAGATTTTTTTTTATTTACTTCAATAATTTTTTCGTTTTAACCTTACTTTCAATAGATTGTTTTCTTTTTTAACTTACTTTTTTTCTTTAACCTTACTTCAATAGATTGTTTTCTTTTTTAACCTTACTTTCAATAGATTGTTTTCTTTTTAACCTTACTTTCAATAGATTGTTTTCTTTTAACTTACTTTCAATAGATTGTTTTCTTTTTAGACCTTACTTTCAATAGATTTTTTCTTTTTAACTTTACTTTCAATAGATTGTTTTCTTTTTAACCTTTTACTTTCAATAGATTATTTTCTTTTTAACTTTACTTTCAATAGATTGTTTTCTTTTTAACCTTACTTTCAATAGATTGTTTTCTTTTTAACCTTACTTTCAATAGATTGTTTTCTTTTTAACTTACGTTCAATAGATTGTTTTCTTTTTAACTTTACTTTCAATAGATTGTTTTCTTTTTTAACTTTACGTTCAATAGATTGTTTTCTTTTTAACTTACTTTCAATAGATTGTTTTCTTTCTAACCTTACTTTCAATAGATTGTTTTCTTTTTTAACTTACTTTTTTGTTTCTTTTAACCTTACTTTCAATAGATTGTTTTCTTTTTAACCTTACTTTCAATAGATTGTTTTCTTTTTTAACTTTACTTTCAATAGATTGTTTTCTATTCTAACCTTACTTTCAATAGATTGTTTTCTTTTTTAACTTTACTTTCAATAGATTGTTTTCTGTTTTAAATTTACTTTCAATAGATTGTTTTCTTTTTTAACTTTACTTTCAATAGATTGTTTTCTATTTAACCTTACTTTCAATAGATTGTTTTCTTTTTTTAACCTTTACTTTCAATAGATTGTTTTCTTTTTTAACCTTACTTTCAATAGATTGTTTTCTTTTTAACCTTACTTTCAATAGATTGTTTTCTTTCTTTACATTACGCAGTTTATGTCTTCTTCCACAGATGTGGACGAATGCAGTCTGGACCCTGGCATCTGTGAGAATGGCAACTGTTTCAATTTCCCTGGAGGTTACCGTTGTGAGTGTGACATGGGATTCGCACCCACTGAAGATGAGAGGGCATGTGTGGGTAAGTGTTGATGATGCTATCGTTTTCAGCCTGGAGAGGGCGTGTGTGTGCAAGTCCTGATGATGCTATCGTTTTCTGTGTTCTTTTCTAAGTTAAAAGAAGTAATGTGTTATCTTTTCTCCTTTTGTTATCCATTTTGCTCTTAACTTCATATTACTCCGTGATATTCTTTTCTCATCAGTAAATCTGTCAACAAGTTGGATAATCCTCTACCTTCTACAAGTATGGACAAAACGTCTCCAAAATTATTGTGGTTATTTTCATTGCATTTCCTCGCCTGTCTCCGTTGTTTCAGACATCAACGAGTGTGAGATGTTTCCCAATCTGTGTGTGAACGGCAGGTGTGAGAACGTGTTCGGCATGTTCCGCTGTGCCTGTAACCAAGGTTACAAGCTGGACGTCACAGGTGGAAACTGCACAGGTAAGGAACTCACCCCACAGTTCTGTCACTCTGGGCATATAGGTTTGTTGCTATGATTGTGGGTTTGGGGTTTTTTTTTTGTTTGTTGTTGTTGTTGTTTTGTTGTGTTGTTGTTGTTGTTTCTGTTTTGTTGTTGTTGTTGCTGTTTCTGTTGTTGTTGCTGCTGTTTTTGTTTTGTTGTTGCTGTTTCTGTTGTTGTTGTTGTTGTGCTGCTGTTTCTGTTGTTGTTGTTGCTGTTTCTGTTGTTTGTTGTTGCTGCTGCTGTTTCTGTTGTTGTTGCTGCTGTTTCTGTTGTTGTTGTTGCTGTTTCAGTGTTGTTGTTGTTGTTGCTGTTTCTGTTGTTGTTGTTGCTGCTGCTGTTTCTGTTGTTGTTGTTGTTGTTGTTGTTGTTGTTGCTGTTTCTGTTGTTGTTGTTGTTTTTTGAGATGGGTGTTAGTGTACGTGTATGTGGTGTTGCTTTTTTTCTTTCTTTTTTTATTTGTTTGTTTCTTTTTCTAAATCTTCTTTCAAAGAGACGGGATTTTTTATATTACTATAGAAAGCCTGTGTTAGTGTATGTGTGTGTGTGTGTGTGTGTTGTGTGTGTGTGCATGTGTGTGTGTGTGTGTGTGTGGGGTGTAGTGTGTGTGTGTGTATGTGTGTGTGTGTGTGTTGTGTGTGTGTGTGTGTGTGTGTGTGGTGTTGTGTTGTGTTCGTTGTTGTGTCCTCTCGTAGTCTGTATACGTATTGGTTTGTGTCTTGTTTATCTTCTTCAAAGATCGATGTTTTGTAATTACCATACCATGTTGTGCGGTTGTGTGTGCTGTGCGTTGTGTGGTGGTGTGTGTGTGTGTGTGTGTTTGTGTGTGATGTGTGTGTGCGCGCGCGCGCGAGTGTGTTCTCCCGTATGTCTGTAAACGGCAGTAATGGTAAACGAGATCTTCTCGATTACATATTACCCCTGCGGGGATGCTGGGGGCTCTTTCAGAATAAATTCATGTGGTATACCCCACACATGAAGTATAGCCCACCTTCTGGAAATTCTATGCTTGAAATTTCCTTTTTTTCTGTCATTCTCTTAGTTTCTGTCTTGGCTGTTTTGCTTTCTGTCATCTCTTCCTTTCATTTTCCGCCTCGCTGGTCCCCCCCCCCCCCCGCCCCCGATTACCTATCAAGCCTACTTGAGATCTATGTTCCTTCACGTACCCTCCGCTCTGCCTCCGATCCTCTGACTTTTCGCTTTCCACGCACTAAGCTCAATATCTATGGTCCACGAGCCTTCTCTGTTCCGGTCCACTCTCCTGGAACAAACTTCCTCTCTCAGTCCGTCAGCAACCTACTTTTGTTTCCTTCAAGTCCGCTCTCAAAACTCACCTTTTCTCCTCTGCATAAAATCCTGACCTCACTCAACCCCCTCTGCAGCCTGTCTCCACTCGGAGGGGAATCACATTGTAATATATAATTGTATATAATATGCTCTCTATAATTTTCCATTGCTTTTCTTCTTTTTCCCCATTTACAGCCGTGTGTGTGTGTGTGTGTGTGTGTGTGTGTGTGTGTGTGTGTGTGTGTGTGTGTGTGTGTGTGTGTGTGTGCGCGTGTGTGTGCGTGCGTGCGTGTGTGTGTCTGTTTCAGCGCTTAGATTTGATTTTATCAAGATTTTGCGCTATATAAATGTTGTAATTATTATTAATTATTATTCACTTGTATGTGTTTGTTCATTTTTCTATTAGGACTGATAATTGCATACATACGGTAACTATATGTCTGTGTGTCTGTGTGTGTGTGTGTGCGTGCGTGTGTGTGTGTCTGTGTGTCTGTGTGTCGTGTGTGTCTGTGTGTGTTGTGTGTGTGTGTGTGTGTGTGTGTGTGTGTGTGTGTTGTGTGTGTGTGCGTGTGTGTGTGTGTGGTTCGTTTGTTATGTGTGTGTGTGTGTGTCTGTGTGTGTGGTGCGTTTGTGCGCGTGTGTGTGTGTCCGTATGTGTGTGGGGTGCGTTTGTGTGTGTGTGTGTGCGTTTGGTGTGCGTTTGTGTGTGGGGGTTCGTTTGTGTGTGTGTGTGGGGGGGGGGGGTGAGGTGTGTTTGTGTGTGCGTTTGTGTGTGTGGTTCGTTTTGCGTGTGTGTGTGTCGTATGTGTGTGTGTGGGGTGTTTTGTGTGTGCGTTTGTGTGTGTGGTTCGTTTGTGTGTGTGTGTTTGTGTGTGTGTTTGTGTGTGTGTGTGGTGTGGTGTGTTTGTGCGTGTGTGTGTGTGTCCGTATGTGTGTGGGGTGCGTTTGTGTGTGTGCGTGCGTGTGTGTGTGTGTGTGTGTGTGTGCGCGTGTGTGTATGTGTGTGTGTTGAGCCTTTGTGTGTGTGTGTGTGTATCTGTGTACGGATGTATGTCTGCGTGTATGTGTGTGTATGTGTGTGTTTTTTTTTGTTTTTTTTTGCTTGATGTATGCATATGCGCGTACTTTTACATGCGTGTGCGTTGTGTGTTTACGTTACGTGTGCCTGTGCCTGTGTACATGTTCAGACATCGACGAGTGTTTGAACCCTGACAACTGCCAGTACGGGACGTGTGTCAACCAGCAGGGCAGCTATGTGTGTCAGTGTCCACCCAACTTTGAGAGCAACCCCACCGGCACAGGGTGTGTAGGTCAGTATGACCACTGGTCCATCAGACACACGAAACACACAGGCACTACGCTCACTTTTCATTCCATCGTTACCGAAATCTGTTGTTAATGAGAGACAGACAGACAGACACAGAGACAGAGAGAGAGAGACAGACAGACGGACAGACAGAGAGAGAGAGAGAGACAGAGAGAGTCAGAGCGAGAGATTTTAACAGACAGACCATTGTTACCGAAATCTATTGTTAATGAGAGAGAGAGACACAGACAGAGAAAGAGAGAGAGAGAGAGAAGAGAGAGAGATTAACGAGCATGTTACCGAAATCTATTGTTAATGAGAGACAGAGAGGAGACAGACAGAGAGAGAGAGAGAGAAGAGGAGAGATTTAAACAGACAGACCATCGTTACCGAAATCTATTGTTAATGAAGAGAGAGACACGACAGAGAAAGAGAGAGAGAGAGTAAGAGGAGAGAGAGAGAGAGAGAGTACAAAGATCGTTACCGAAATCTATTGTTAATGAAGAGAGACACAGACAAAGAGAGAGAGAGAGAGAGAGAGAGAGAGATGAGAATATTTTAATGCAGACACAAACAAGAAGTGTGTAAGAGAGTGAGGTTTATCAGAAAATATGATATATAAGTATGTTTATAATATATATATATATATATATATATTATATTATATGTGTGTGTGTGTGTGTGTGTGTGTGTGTGTGTGTGTGTGTGTACGTTTGTGTGTATCTGCGTTTGCTTATCTTGATTATATGTAATATCCCAGTAGTATGAAATGGGTTGCCATATGAACTTTTAAGTGTCACATACTCGTCCACCAATCATCGATTCTTTTGTTTTACCGCTTTCAGTCGTGTTGAGTTGTTTCACATATGCATTTATTTTGTTAAAATATTCATATTCTGTTTCTCGCCTTGAAAGATTTTGTGTTTATTTTTGCGTATCATTTGCATAAGAAAAACTCTCATCAAATACATCAGCCATCATGATGACCCACGTAACGTAGGTAATATGTTTTCAGTGTTCCTCCCCTTTCACGTGATAGTAGAATCTATCCATCTGATTCATTTTCGAAAGTAAGCTGGGTATGTCTTTATCTTTGGAAGATGGTCCTCTTAACTTTGACGTATTAGTATAGGATTGGATTTCAAATTCATTATGTAGAGTGTTAGATTGATGTCTGTGTGCTTGTTTTTGCACAGCACATGATGATAAAGATGTCCGATTTTTTTTTTGAGGAGTGTTCTGAGCTTGCTGTTTTTGTACTTTGTGTCTGCTTCTATGCTAGCTGAGTGGGTAGCGTAAGCTGTGTTAGATTTGAGAAGTTCTATACAACATGGGAGATAATTCTCAAGAGTTGTGTCCTTTGATTATATTATAAAAATTCTCCCTGCTTCCCTCTATGGTATTACCTATATGCCTTGGAAGCAACCATGTATATGTTCTGTCTTGTCTATGTGTGTGTGTTTGGTCAGTTCAAAAATAAAAGACTATGTCAATCTTGAACATAAGACCAATATATTGTATGTATTTCTCTCCTCTCTCATAGTTGTGTGTAGTGTAGTTGCAGAGTATAAAGGTAGGCTTGGGCGCTCCTTTTTGAGGAGTGTTCTGAGCTTGCTGTTTTTGTACTTTGTGTCTGCTTCTATGCTAGCTGAGTGGGTAGCGTAAGCTGTGTTAGATTTGAGAAGTTCTATACAACATGGGAGATAATTCTCAAAGTTGTGTCCTTTGATTTTATTAAACCAGTTTTCGTGTACAAGATCAAGGTGTCTTTAAGATGCCTGATGGCAGATTTGGATGGACGGCATGTGGAATCTCCTGTTGAACAAATCCAAACAGACTGTAAACACCAACTCATTGCAACATGTGCTATAGGGATTTCACATGATACTTTTATTGGCAGTTTCATGCCCATCATAGACTGATACATGTATCAGGTTTAACCTTGCCTAACATTTTAGTCAGTTTATTCCGTTTCTCACACTGGACGGAGTAGCAGGGACGTTTCAATCTTTTTCTCCTAATTTTTGTATCTGGTGTTTGTTTGTATATGATCTTACGCTTGACAAAGGCCAGTTGGCCGAAAATTTGCGCCTGTCTGGTCTGGTTATATTAAATACGCGTTCTTTTTTTTTTCTGGTTCCTGTTTGCTTGAACGCGGGCAGTCACACTTGTTTGGGATCTTGCCTGACTTTGTTCTCAACACACGTTTTCAGACAAACGTGTGGGTGGTTGCTACATGGACGTACCGCAGTACCAGTCGGGGAGACTGGGAGTGTGTAACGATGAGATCGCCACTTCCGTGTCACGTGCCACCTGCTGTTGCACTGTGGGACTGGGCTGGGGGGAGGTGCCTGGTTTCTGCGAACCCTGTCCTAGAAACGGCACAGGTAATAGAGACAGGCAGAGAGACAGAGAGAAAGTGTGTGTGTTCGTGTGTGTGTGTGTTTGTGTGTTGTGTGTGTTTGTGTGTGTGTGTGTGGTGTGTGTGTATGTGTGTGTGTTTGTGTGTGTGTCTGTGTTTGTGTGTGTGTGTGCGTGTGTGTGTATGTGTGTGTGTGTGTGTGTGTGTTGTGTTGTGTTGTGTTGTGTGAGAGAGAGACAGAGAGAAAGTGTGTTGTGTTTCGTGTGTGGTGTGGGTGTTGTGTGTGTGTGTGTGTGTGTTGT
>JAPXFY010000016.1:66730369-66917869 GCA_030674185.1 Monoplex corrugatus | reverse complement strand
TTTTGTCTCTGTTTGTTTGTCTGTGCTTGTTGGATGTTTTGTCCTGTTTGTCTTTCTGATGCTTGTTGGATGTTTTGTCACTGCTGTCTTGTCTGATGGCTTGTTGGATGTTTTGTCTCGTTCTGATGTTTGATCTTGTCTGTCTGTCTGTGTTTTGGATGTTTTGTCTCTGTTTGTCTTGTCTGTTGGTCTTGTTGGATGTTTTGTCCACTTGTCTTGTCTGTGTCTTGTTGGATGTTTTGTCTCTGTTGTCTTGTCTGATGCTTGTTGGATGTTTTGTCTCTGTTTGTCTTGTCTGATGCTTGTTGGATGTTTTGTCACTGTTTCTTGTCTGATGGCTTGTTGGATGTTTTGTCCTGTTGTCTTGTCTGTGCTTGTTGGATGTTTTGTCACTGTTTGTCTTGTCTGATGCTTGTTGGATGTTTTGTCCTGTGTTGTCTTGTCTGATTGTCTTGTTGGATGTTTTGTTCCTGTTTGTCTTGTCTGTTGCTTGTTGGATGTTTTGTCCTGTCTGTCTTGTCTGTGCTTGTTGGATGTTTTGTCTCTGTTTGTCTTGTCTGTGGCTTGTTGGTGTTTTGTCTCTGTTCTTGTCTGATGGCTTGTTGGATGTTTTGTCTCTGTTTGTCTTGTCTGATGGCTTGTTGGATGTTTTGTCTTCTGTCTTGTCTGATGGCTTGTTGGATGTTTTGTCTCTGTTTGTCTTGTCTGATGCTTGTTGGATGTTTTGTCTCTGTCTTGTCTGATGTCTTGTTGGATGTTTTGTCTTTTGTCTTGTCTGATGGCTTGTTGGATGTTTTGTCCTGTTGTCTTGTCTGATGGCTTGTTGGATGTTTTGTCTCTGTTTGTCTTGTCTGTTGGCTTGTTGGATGTTTTGTCTCTGTCTTGTCTTGCTTGTCTGATGTTTTGTCTCTGTGTCTTGTCTGATGCTTGTTGTGTTTTGTCTTTGTCTGTCTGATGCTTGTTGGATGTTTTGTCTCTGTTGTCTTGTCTGTGGCTTGTTGGATGTTTTGTCCTTGTTGTCTTGTCTGATGGCTTGTTGGATGTTTTGTCTCTGTCTTTCTTGTCTGTGGCTTGTTGGATGTTTTGTCTCTGTTTGTCTTGTCTGATGGCTTGTTGGATGTTTTGTCTCTGGTCTTTGTCTTTGTCTGTGTCTTGTTGATGGTTGTTGCTGTTTGTCTTGTCTGTTGGCTTGTTGGATGTTTTGTCTCTGTTGTCTTGTCTGATGGCTTGTTGGATGTTTTGTCACTGTCTTGTCTGTGTCTTGTTGGATGTTTTGTCTCTGTTTGTCTTGTCTGTGGCTTGTTGGATGTTTTGTCTCTGTCTTGTCTTGTCTGTGGCTTGTTGGATGTTTTGTCTCTGTGTCTTGTCTGATGCTTGTTGGATGTTTTGTCCTGTCTGTCTTGGATCTGTTGTCTTGTTTGTGTGGATGTTTTGTCTGTCTGTCTTGTCTGATGGCTTGTTGGATGTTTTGTCCTGTCTGTCTTGTCTGATGCTTTTGGATGTTTTGTCTCTGTTGTCTTGTTGATGCTTGTTGGATGTTTTCTGTTGTCTTGTCTGAGGCTGTTGGATGTTTTGTCTCTGTTTGTCTTGTCTGTGGTTTGTTGGATGTTTTGTCCTGTTTGTCTTGTCTGATGTCTTGTTGGATGTTTTGTCTCTGTTTGTCTTGTCTGTTGCTTGTTGGATGTTTTGTCCTGTTTGTCTTGTCTGATGCTTGTTGGATGTTTTGTCCTGTTTGTCTTGTCTGTTGTCTTGTTGGATGTTTTGTCTCTGTTTGTCTTGTCTGTTGTCTTGTTGGATGTTTTGTCTCTGTTTGTCTTGTCTGTTGGCTTGTTGGATGTTTTGTCTCTATTTGTCTTGTCTGATGGCTTGTTGGATGTTTTGTCTCTGTCTTGTCTGATGGCTTGTTGGATGTTTTGTCTCTGTTTGTCTTGTCTGTTGGCTTGTTGGATGTTTTGTCTCTGTCTTGTCTGATGGCTTGTTGGATGTTTTGTCTCTGTTTGTCTTGTCTGATGGCTTGTTGGATGTTTTGTCTCTGTCTTGTCTGATGGCTTGTTGGATGTTTTGTCTCTGTCTTGTCTGATGGCTTGTTGGATGTTTTGTCTCTCTCTGTTTGTCTTGTCTGTTGGCTTGTTGGATGTTTTGTCTCTGTTTGTCTTGTCTGTTGGCTTGTTGGATGTTTTGTCTCTATTTGTCTTGTCTGTTGTCTTGTTGGATGTTTTGTCTCTGTTTGTCTTGTCTGATGGCTTGTTGGATGTTTTGTCACTGTTTGTCTTGTCTGTTGGCTTGTTGGATGTTTTGTCTCTGTCTGTCTTGTCTGTTGGCTTGTTGGATGTTTTGTCACTGTCTTGTCTGTTGTCTTGTTGGATGTTTTGTCTCTATTTGTCTTGTCTGTTGGCTTGTTGGATGTTTTGTCTCTGTTTGTCTTGTCTGTTGTCTTGTTGGATGTTTTGTCTCTGTTTGTCTTGTCTGTTGGCTTGTTGGATGTTTTGTCTCTGTCTGTCTTGTCTGTTGGCTTGTTGGATGTTTTGTCACTGTCTTGTCTGTTGGCTTGTTGGATGTTTTGTCTCTGTTTGTCTTGTCTGTTGGCTTGTTGGATGTTTTGTCTCTGTTTGTCTTGTCTGATGTTTATTGGATGTTTTGTCTGTGTCTTGTCTTGTCTGATGTTTGTTGGATACTTTGTCTCTGTCTGTCTTGTCTAATGGCTTGTTGGGTGTTTTGTTTCTGTCTGTCTTGTGTGATGGCTTGTTGGATGTGTGGCCTCTGTCTGTGTGTGTTCTCTTTTTAAGGCTTCTAAACATGTAACTGACGGTACAGTGGACGCAGTTTAATGTGAGAAATGTGAGACTAATAATAATAATAATAATTACAATATTTATATAGCGCAAAATCTTGATAAAATCAAATCTAAGCGCTGAAGCAGACACACACGCAAGCACGCACGCACGCACGCACGCACGCACACACACGCACGCGCGCGCACACACACACACACACACACACACACACACACACACACACACACACACACACACACACACACACACACACACACGCATGGCTATAAATGGGGAGAAAGAATAAAAGCAATAAAAGCAAGAATAAAAGCAATGGAAAATTATAGAGAGCATAGCATATACAATTATATATTATAACCATGTGATTCCCTCCGAGCGGAGACAGGCTGCAGAAGGGGGGGGGGGTTGAGTGAGGTTAGGATTTTATGCGGAGGAGAAAAGGTGAGTTTTGAGAGCGGACTTGAAGGAGACAAAAGTAGGTTGCTGACGGACTGAGAGAGGAAGTTTGTTCCAGGAGAGTGGACCAGAAACAGAGAAGGCTCGTGGACCATAGGTATTGAGCTTAGTGCGTGGAAAGCGAAAAGTCAGAGGATCAGAGGCAGAGCGGAGGGTATGTGAGGGAACATAGATCTCAAGTAGGCTTGACAGGTAATCGGGGGCTGCGTTATTGAGGCTTTTGTAGCACATGGTGTCTAGTTTGTACTGTATGCGCTTTGATACAGGGAGCCAGTGAAGTTGTGCCAGAAGAGGAGATATGTGGTCAGTTTTTTTCTTTTTGAGTACAAGGCGTACAGCATTGTTTTGAATGCGCTGTAGGATGTGAATGGTGGAGGCAGGAAGACCAGACAGGAGTGAGTTGCAATAGTCAATGCGAGACATTATGAAGGAGAGAACGAGTTTTGCAGTTGTTTCGACAGAGAGATACTTCCTGATCAGCCTTATACGATGGAGATGATAGTAGCAGGATCTGGCAGTTTGAGAAACAAAGTTGTTCATGGAGAGGGTAGAGTCAATGCAGACACCAAAGTTTTTAGCTGAATCAGAAATTGGGACTGATGTGTTACATAATGGGAGAGAAAGAGGAGGCAGCTGAGAAAGTTTCTGACGGGTGCCAATGAGGATAGCTTCTGTTTTGTCGTCATTAAGCTGAAGTCTATTGTGTGTCATCCAGTTCTTAATGTCCGAGTAACACTCAGTGGTGCGAGTCAACAGGCGCTGTATATTATCAGGTGAGTCACTGTCTTGAAGTTGGGTGTCATCAGCATAGAAGTGGTGTTTTATAGAATGGGAGTTGATGATGGTGGACAGGGGGGAGGTGTAAAGAGTGAAAAGAACAGGGCCAAGGACAGATCCTTGTGGAACACCACAGGTCAGGTATACAGGTTGAGAGTAAGTGCCATTGATGAGAACGGTTTGTTTTCTATTTGATAGGTATGAAGTGAACCAAGACAGAGCAATGTCAGAGATGCCAAAAGTATGATGAAGTCTAGAAAGGAGAATACCATGATCAATGGTATCAAAGGCTGCAGACAGATCAAGGAGTGTGAGGAGAGAGACTTTGCCAGTATCAGTTGCAAGGAGGAGATTGTTGAGAATGTATAGTAGGGCAGTTTCAGTGCTATGGCACTGGCGGTAGGCTGACTGGAAAGGATTGAGGAGATTGTTGGCAGACAGGTGAGAGTTCAGCTGGTTGAGGACGACTTTTTCAAGGAGTTTTGACAAGAAAGAGAGATTAGAGATAGGCCGGTAATTTTTCAGTTCATTTGGATCTAAATTGTGTTTCTTGAGGAGAGGGTGAACAATAGCAGACTTGAAAGAATCTGGGACAGTTCCAGTTTGAAGAGAAGTGTTGATGATGTCAGTGATGAATGGGAGGAGAGTAGGGAGACAGTCGGCGTAGAGAGAACCTGGAAGAGGATCCAGTTCGCAGGTTTTGAACGACATGGATCTGATTGTGTTGAGAATTTCTTCTTGTGAGACTGGGGTAAAAGTAGTAAGAGGTGTGCCAGAGAAGGAAGGGTCAGGTGGGCATGGTTGACAGGGTGTCCTGTCAAGCCTGTCACGAAGAGTTTGTATTTTGGTGGTGAAATAGTTGGAGAATACAGATGGGAGTTCTTCATTTGTATGTTTTGTTGGGAGAGGTAAATCTTTTCGTGTGCCAAGGAGATGATTCATGGTTGTAAAGAGTTCTTTTGAAGAAGAGGCATTCAGGATTTTGGTTTGGAAATAGTTTGTTTTTGCTGATGCAATGAGGGTGGATACTTTTGTTTTAGAGGCTTGGAAAAGTTGCCTGTGTACAGTGAGTTTGGATTTGCGCCAGCGGCGCTCTGCTCTGCGGCGGGCACGTTTTGCACAGGCGATCTCATGAGTGAGCCAGGGGATAGGGGGGCGGTCAGGTAAAAGACGGGTTGTGGCTGGAGCATGAGTGTCCAGAAGATGGTGGAGAGTAGTATAGAATTCATCGGCAAGGTTATGTGACTTTTCAGAAAGGAGACGGGAGGCATCAGATGAAAATGTGGAGAGGTCGATAGATTTGAGATTGCGTCGAGTCACTGTGCGCATGGTACGGGAAGGAGGAGAAATGTCGAGAGAACAGAGAATTGCAGAGTGGTCAGATGGAAGGGCTGAAGTTAGACGGGTAGAAAGAACTAAGCAGTTGTCAGTAGCGGAATTGTGGTGATCACGAGAAATGATCCAGTCAAGAATGTGACCTTTTTGATGGGTTGGTTCAGAAATGTGTTGTGATTGGACAGAGAGTTGATGATATGTCTTGTGTCATAACGGTGAGTGTTGTCATAGTGGACATTGGTGTCACCTAGAATGATGAGATTTCCAGGTAAGAGGCAGTAGTGGTCAAGCAATTGGTCAAAGTCAGAGAGAAACGTGGATGTGGTGAGTTTGTTGGCAGAGCTAGGTGGGGGTCGATAGACACAGGAGAAGGTGATGGGGTGAGGGGTGGATTGGAAGGATACTTCAACGTGCTCGAAAGAAGGATGGGAGAAAGGCAGAGACTGCGAGAAAGATAGGCGGGAATGGAGTGAGTCGTTGTAGAGGATGGCGATACCGCCACCTCGGGATGAGCGATGGAAAGAAGCAAGCCTGTAACCACTCGGAGTGAGGCTAGCATGTATAGATTCGTGACCAAGGGGGTTAAGCCATGTCTCTGTGATAAAAGCAATGTCAACATGCTCATCTGCGATAAAATCAGCAATGACTTCGGCTTTGATATAATATACATATATACATATGTGTGTGTGTGTGTGTGTGTGTGTGTGTGTATGTACATATATATACACATATATATACATACATATATATATATATTACACCTATGTAATTTATGTAATATATATATATATTTGAAGCAGCATGTGCACAGAAAAGGCAACTAATCAATGTAAAATTTTCCCAAATTTTCGGCGGTACATCCGCCTTCCTCAAGGGGACTTTAGTCACTGACTACGATATATATATATATATATATATATATATATATATATATATATATATGTGTGTGTGTGTGTGTGTGTGTGTGTGTGTCTGTGTCTGTGTGTGTGTGTGTGTGTGTGTGTATGTATATGTATATATATCCAGTTACATATCAGTTGATTTGTTACCTTTTAGCCTGTTATGAGTTATTCATATGTTCACTCTTCGGGATGCATATATCTTATATGATTTGATTCATGTATGAGTCATCTAATATATTTTCATTATTATTTGTCTGTCATTCATGCGATCGTTCATGTTTCTGTTTATTTACATTATGTTGTAACATGTGCGAATAATCCCATAATCAGTTATGAATAATTATTGTTGAACAGATGAAAGAGTCACGACTGGACAATGATTTAGAGATGGGAGACTATCGAATAAAATGTATAAAGACATACAGCTGGTGTGTCTAGCGATGAAGATTTTAATGCGTGCTGTGTTTTAGGATATCAACAAACGTTTTGTTTGTACTGGGTACAAACGTGTGATTGCTTTCAGGACCCGTATGTTTTTGTACGTTTTGGTTACAAACGCGTGGTTTGGTTTTAGGATACTGTTATTTTGTCCGTCGTGGATACAAACAGTTGACTGGTTTTAGGATACAGACGTTTTGTCTGCTCTGGATACATGCATGTGATTAATTTATGGATACAGGCGTTTTGTGTGTTTGGATACATGTATGTATTAGTTTTAGGATACAGATGTTTTGTGTGTTTGGATATATACATGTGATTACGTTTAGGATATAGACGTTTTGTGTGTTTGGATATATACATGTGATTACGTTAAGGATACAGACGTTTTGTGTGTTTGGATATATACATGTGATTACGTTAAGGATACAGACGTTTTGTGTGTTTGGATATATACATGTGATTACGTTAAGGATACAGACGTTTTGTGTGTTTGGATACATACATATGATTAGTTTTAGGATACAGACGTTTTGTGTGTTTGGATATATACATGTGATTAGTTTTAGGATACAGACGTTTTGTGTGTTTGGATATATACATGTGATTACGTTTAGGATACAGACGTTTTGTGTGTTTGGATATATACATGTGATTACGTTTAGGATACAGATGTTTTGTGTGTTTGGATGGATATATACATGTGATTACGTTTAGGATACAGACGTTTTGTGTGTTTGGATATATACATGTAATTACGTTTAGGATACAGACGTTTTGTGCGTTTGGATATATACATGTGATTACGTTTAGGATACAGACGTTTTGTGTGTTTGGATATACACATGTGATTACGTTTAGGATACAGACGTTTTGTGTGTTTGGATATATGCATGTAATAACGTTTAGGATACAGACGTTTTGTGTGTTTGGATATATACATGTGATTACGTTAGGATGCAGACGTTTTGTGTGTTTGGATATATACATGTGATTACGTTTAGGATACAGACGTTTTGTGTGTTTGGATATATACATGTAATAACGTTTAGGATACAGACGTTTTGTGTGTTTGGATATATCATGTGATTACGTTTAGGATACAGACGTTTTGTGTGTTTGGATATATGCATATGATTAGTTTTAGGATATAGACGTTTTGTGTGTTTGGATACATACATGTGATTACGTTTAGGATGCAGACGTTTTGTGTGTTTGGGTATATACATGTGATTAGTTTCAGGATACAGACGTTTTGTGTGTTTGGATACATAGATGTGATTGGTTTTAGGATATAGATGCTTCGTCTGATTTGGATCCATACGTGACTGTGTTGTGGTTTTCAGACATCAACGAGTGTGTGGAGGTGAGAGGGATCTGTGATGGAGGGGAGTGCCAGAACACGTTTGGTTCCTATGTGTGTCGATGTCCAGAGGGCTACCGTGTGGATGACGACAAGCATCGCTGTGTCGGTCAGTGCCCTGTCTGATTTTTCATTTGTGTTTTAACCCTTTTGACTCCGGCATCCTGTCCACCAGCGTACTGTAGTGTCCACCATGCTTGCAAAACAAAAACTTAACTCTTTGACTCCCTCACCCTATCCGCCAGCTTCCTTGGCAGGAAGCTGGCGGATAGGGTGAGGGAGTCAAAGAGTTAAGTTTTTGCAGTTGGTGGATAGGGTAGGGAGTCAAAGGGTTATTTAAGTTCTAGATTTAGTGGACTTTGTTGTTGTAACTGTACCCTTGACAAAGGTCATTTGTCCAAAAGTGTGCAACGGAACTTGTCTAAGTGAAACGTGGACCACTGTCTCATGGAAAGTTCGTCGCCCTAGAACGGCACCAACTTTCCTTTTCCCCTGTGTATTCGTACTGTGTTCACCTATGAAAATGTTGTTATTTTCTACAGAAAGTTGCCAGGAACAACTCAGTTAATGCATGGGATCTTTGACGTGCTCTAAATGCCAGCTGCACACGGGACCACGGCATACTGTCTTACCCAAAAGACTGACACCCTGGCCACAATATCTGATGTAGGATGGCGCTCGGAGAAGACGAATCCCTGTCTGAACCATAATCGAACCCAGGTTTTAGGTTTCGTGGTTGGGTGCTTAATCCACTAAGGCAGACATTCTACTAGTTTTATGTGTACTTTGATATATGACAGATGTTGTAAACAGTCATGAAAAGTCTTATTACATTGATGACATGACAGATGTTGTAAACAGTCATGGAAAGTCTTATTACATTGATGACATGACAGATGTTGTAAACAGTCATGGAAAGTCTTATTACATTGATGAGATGACAGATATTGTAAACAGTCATGAAAAGTCTTATTACATTGATGACATGACAGATGTTGTAAACAGTCATGGAAAGTCTTATTACATTGATGATATGACAGATGTTGTAAACAGTCATGGAAAGTCTTATTACATTGATGACATGACAGATGTTGTAAACAGTCATGGAAAGTCTTATTACATTGATGAGATGACAGATATTGTAAACAGTCATGGAAAGTCTTATTACATTGATGATATGACAGATGTTGTAAACAGTCATGGAAAGTCTTATTACATTGATGATATGACAGATGTTGTAAACAGTCATGGAAAGTCTTATTACATTGATGAGATGACAGATATTGTAAACAGTCATGGAAAGTCTTATTACATTGATGACATGACAGATGTTGTAAACAGTCGTGAAATGTCATTACATTGATGACATGACATATATTGTAAACAGTCATGAAAAGTCTTATTACATTGATGACATGACAGATGTTGTAAACAGTCGTGAAAAGTCTTATTACATTGATGATATGACAGATATTGTAAACAGTCGTGAACAGTTATTACATTGATGAGATGACAGATATTGTAAACAGTCGTGAACAGTTATTACATTGATGACATGACAGATATTGTAAACAGTCGTGAACAGTTATTACATTGATGACATGACAGATATTGTAAACAGTCGTGAACAGTTATTACATTGATGACATGACAGATATTGTAAACAGTCGTGGAATATCTTATTACATTGATGACATGACAGATATTGTAAACAGTCGTGAACAGTTATTACATTGATGACATGACAGATATTGTAAACAGTCGTGGAATATCTTATTACATTGATGACATGACAGATATTGTAAACAGTTGTGAACAGTTATTACATTGATGACATGACAGATATTGTAAACAGTCATGAAAAGTCTTATTACATTGATGACATGACAGATATTGTAAACAGTCATGAAAAGTCTTGTTACATAAATGACATGACAGATACTGTAAACAGTCATGGAAAGTCTATTACATTGACGACATGACAGATACTGTAAACAGTCATGGAAAGTCTTGTTACATAATGACATGACAGATACTATAAATAGTCATGAAAAGTCTTATAACTTTGATGACAGATTTTTTAAACAGTCGTGGAATGTCATTACATTGATGACATGACAGATATTATAAACAGTCATGGAAAGACCATTACATTGACGACATAACAGATATTGTAAACAGTCGTAGAAAATCTTCTGTATCTTTTTACCAAATGGCCGTTTAGAACACAACACTGCCACTACCGCTGATAAATGCTCCAAGCCAAGTAACAGTGTAAGGACACAGCAAGTGGTTTTATGTGGAAGGGTTGGTAAATGGTAGGGTTTACTGTAACATATGATAAGAACAGTGTGCTTACTGTCCTCAAGATACCTGTTCTTGGCCGTTTTCAGATATCAACGAGTGCTTAGAGCGGCCGGGCCTGTGTGGTATTGGGTCCTGCATCAACAAGGACGGCACTTTCAGCTGTATCTGTCCAGACGGTCATATCATGATGCCTGATGGAGTCACCTGTATGGGTCAGTATCAACATCTCTCTCCTCTTTTCCACAGCCAGTTTAGCAATGTTTCTTGTTGTTGTTGTTGCTGCTGTTGTTGTTGTTGTTGTTTGTTTTTTGTCGTATTTGTTTTTAGGATCGTTGCACTCAGGGATGTTACCTTCGTGCTCACCTTTTTTTCTCCTCCCATTTTCTACGCCATTTTAATGGCCAGAGAGGCTGGAACAGTTTTTACAGTGCCAGATGATGTCGATGAGGATGATAATCATGATGCTATGGAGTTCCATCTAGGATTGAGATTTCGTGACAGGGCTGTACCTACGCTTACTATCATAACATATCCTGGCGTCAACCAGACCCAAGAGATACAGACACCTGCGGTGTTGGTCAGAAGATTTGAGCAACACCCTCAATGACGCATCGTGAAGTGGATGAGACTCGACTGTGTGGTCTCAGCATTCCGAATGAGCCCATAGCACGCCCAGCTCTGGGTAGGAGCCGGTTAGAGCCGAAAAATCCAACAATGATTTTTGATGGTACTGATGGGGATTCGAACCCACAACCTTCCAGTCGGTAGTCCGTTGCGTTAACCACTACACCATGGCGACTGGTGTTGTTGTTGTTGGTGGCAGTGTTGTTGTTTCTGCCTTGTTTGTTTATCCATACTTCTAATCGTTCTTTCTGTTTTTCTCCATATAAAACAATAGGTGGAATTTGTTTATGATTTTTCGTTTATCCATCATCTCTGTTCTCTTCATATACAGGAATGGGTGAAATTCGTTTTTGAGTTTTCGTTTATCTTTCGTTATAAATCATTCGATTGGCTGGTCTTCCTACAAAAGTATGGGTGAACTGTCGTCTGTATGCATGAAAATCTGATTCCGTGGAGTTTTCTTTTAATCACCATCTTTTGAGAGCGGCAGTTCGTTTGATACGGACCAGAGGAAGAAACTGTTTGTGTTTGTTAGCCAACATGTTGGCAAAAGATTTCACGTCTACTGATAGACGAATCATCCCCAAATTTGGACCACAACAAGAAGCTTGAATTGCTTAAACTTGAATTGGCATGAATGGGCATTGTGCCCCCAAAATCTCCACATCTTTGAGCATTGATTTCTTGTCATTTTATGCAATGGTTTACATATTTTTGGCCACGTATACTGCATGATAGGAAGATTTAATTGTATAAGCGTTAAAGACAAGGAACCGTTATGTAGGTCATCATTACGTGAACGATACGATTGTAAGGAAAGGAACTGCCAATGTAACTAAACTGTCTGAAATCTACATCTCTTCTGCTCGTATGCACAGCTTCTACAAGAAAGAAGAAGATACTGATAAGGCTTAACCATCTCAGTGTTAACTTACAAATCAGAAATAAGATATGGCTTGACCATCTCGGTATTAACTTACTAACCAAAATATTATCGTTGCTGTTTTATCAATATACGATTCTGAGACAGAAAAAAATGGGATATTACGTGCTATATGAAATTCAATATGTGAATGTCATAAATACGGAAAATCTATGTCAGTGCAGCGTTACATTGTCTGATTTGCGAGGACTCTAAAGCTCAAGAATAAACCTTGTTGTTCACAGATATGCGGAAGAGCCGATGTTTCCGTGACTACTACAACACTACCTTACCACCCTACACCACAGTGTGTGAACCAGAAGATGCCCTCACAGTGGATGTGACAGAGTTCCAGTGTTGCTGCCTGTTTGGGGCGGCATGGGGCTACCCCTGCAAGGCCTGTCCAGCCAAAGGAACTCGTGAGTTGGACGTCGTTTTATTTTTCCTGGCCCTCATCATCATCATCATCAAGTGCCTTGCCACATGGCGTTGGCGATCATGGACTTCCATCTGTTTCTATCCTTGTTGCCGCAAGCACATCTTCCACCCTCTCTGTCTTCAGCCATTCTGCAAGTCCGTCCTAATATTCTTTCTCTGGGTCTACCTGGTGCTCTCTATCCCTCCAACTTTCCCGTTGTGACCAGGTGCTCCAATTTCTTTTTCCTCATAAAATGGCTTGTAAATGTTGCCTGTCTTTTCCTAATCTTCCATATCAATGATCTTCTTGTGTCTGCCTCCATCAAGACTGTCTCGTTTGTTTTCTTTGCTGTCCATGGAACTCTCAATATTCTTCTTTGAAACCACATCTCGGCTGCCTCATCTTGTTCTGGCTTTGCTTGTTGACTGTCCACGCTTCACAACCGTATAACATTATCGGTTCTATATAACATTCAAGAACTCTCTTGCTGATGTTAATTTCCTGGTCCTAAGCACCACTTATTCTTGTAATTTACAATTGCTAAAACTGAAATTGTTGAGGCATTGTTTGGCGACAAACATTACTGTCCTCAGAAGAAAAAAAACAGTCTCTGGTCTTGGCATAAAGTCAAATATATGTTGAAGCTGCTTTGGCTTGTGAATTGTCGTCAACAATAAAGTACGTTTTGTGTGAAGTGTTGTGCCGTAGATGAGCTAAGAGAAGAACTTATTCCGTAAATACAGGGGGTGTGCAAAAGTAGGTATACAGTTATGAAAAAAGAAAACACATACAATACTCATTGCATTTATTATACAAACAAATGAATATTGCATATACATGTAATAACAAGCACAGCCTTAATCCCTCAGATACTCAAACTGCTTGCTGTCGGTATTCACACACTCCTCTAATCGAGAGCAGAATTAAGCATTATAACAATGATGTAATACTTATTGTATACCTACTTTTGCACCCCCCCCCCCCCCCTGTATATTGGAACACTCCTGCAAAGATAAGGTTAGTTCGACTTCTTTCATCAGGAAATAAAGAAGTAATGGAAAAGTTGGCGATATTTCTGTATCAATCTCTCAAAAGAATAAACGATTTTTTTTACATGTGTATTTGTTCAATTTTTGTTCTTTCACTTGGTTATGCATCTGTTGCAAAATGATTTGACTTAAACTGATAAATGATGCTCATGTGCATACAACATACTTTGATAACTTGGTTTGTTTTGTAATGTCACAGCTCTTTATAAGGGGATATGATTTAAATGAACCAATCATGTGAAGCCTGAAATCTGACGTCAAAATCACATGACCGATGACATTAACATTTTTGTGAGTAAAGTTCTTCGTAGAGTATGGATGGATTCATACGGCATATTTGTCACAACATGGAGTTGCAATGGCACAAACATAAACGGATGTGGTTTGTGTGTCAGTTCATGATGGCAACGCATACATTGCTGACGACATTCCAGCTTGGCCCCATCCCTAACACATAAACAACACATAAATTGCTCAAGACATTCCAGCTTGGCCCCATCCCTAACACATAAACAACACATAAATTGCTGACGACATTCCAGCTTGGCCCCCATCCCTAACACATAAACAACACATAAATTGCTGACGACATTCCAGCTTGGTCCCATCCCTAACACATAAACAACACATAAATTGCTGACGACATTCCAGCTTGCCCCCATCCCTAACACATAAACAACACATAAATTGCTGACGACATTCCAGCTTGGTCCCATCCCTAACACATAAACAACACATAAATTGCTGACGACATTCCAGCTTGGCCCCCATCCCTAACACATAAACAACGCATAAATTGCTGACGACATTCCAGCTTGGCCCCATCCCTAACACATAAACAACACATAAATTGCTGACGACATTCCAGCTTGGCCCCACCCCTAACACATAAACAACGCATAAATTGCTGACGAATTTCCAGCTTGGCCCCCATCCCTAACACATAAACAACGCATAAATTGCTGACGACATTCCAGCTTGACCCCATCCCTAACACATAAACAACGCATAAATTGCTGACGACATTCCAGCTTGACCCCATCCCTAACACATAAACAACACATAAATTGCTGACGACATTCCAGCTTGACCCCATCCCTAACACATAAACAACACATAAATTGCTCAAGACATTCCAGCTTGACCCCATCCCTAACACATAAACAACGCATAAATTGCTGACGACATTCCAGCTTGACCCCATCCCTAACACATAAACAACACATAAATTGCTGACGACATTCCAGCTTGACCCCATCCCTAACACATAAACAACACATAAATTGCTGACGACATTCCAGCTTGACCCCATCCCTAACACATAAACAACGCATAAATTGCTCAAGACATTCCAGCTTGACCCCATCCCTAACACATAAACAACACATAAATTGCTCAAGACATTCCAGCTTGACCCCATCCCTAACACATAAACAACACATAAATTGCTCAAGACATTCCAGCTTGGCCCCACCCCTAACACATAAGCAACGCATAAATTGCTCAAGACATTCCAGCTTGGCCCCATCCCTAACACATAAACAACGCATAAATTGCTGACGACATTCCAGTTTGGCCCCATCCCTAACACATAAACAACGCATAAATTGCTGACGACATTCCAGCTTGGCCCCACCCCTAACACATAAGCACAAAATATCAGTATTATTCCTGTAGATTAATCGTGTGTGTGTGTGTGTGTGTGTGTGTGTGTGTGTGTGTGTGTGGTGTGTTGTGTGTGTGTGTGTGTGTGTGTGTGGTGTGTTGTTCGTCGTCGTTCGTTCGTTCTTTGATTTAACGTCTTTCACTGTAAGTGATATTAGATGTGTGTGTGTGTGTGTGTATGTGGTCTGTGTGCGTGAGTGCACGAGTGAGAGAGAAGGCATCATGTGCATCATTAAAATCTTTATGGATGAAATAATGTGTGGAGAAAGAGAATAACTATGACTGTGTCTGTTTCAGGGGCCTATAGAGGGCTGTGTGAAGATGGACCCATCACTATCGCAGGTAATGAGTTTGTCCAATATATTTTATTCAAATACATTATTCGAACATAAGATTTCTGTGTGTTTTTATTTTTGTTCACCACCTCAGTTTAGTTTAGTCGTGTAATTGAAATTATGGGAAAATGGACCAGTCGCCGTGGTGTAGTGATTAACGTTAGGACTACCGATTTGAAGGTTGTGGTTTCGAATCCCCATCAGTCCCTTCAAAAATCATTGCGGGATTTTTCAGCTCTGACCGGCTCCTACCCAGAGTTGGGTGTGCTATGGGGTCATTGGGAAGACTGGGACCACAGAGTCGAGTCTCATCCAATTCACGGATGCGTCACTGAGGGTGTTGCTCAAATCTTCTGACCAGCACCGCAAGTGTCTGTACCTCTCGAGCCTGGTTGATGTCAGGATATGTTATGATAGTAAGCGTAGAATACAACCCTGTCACGCAGTCTCAATCCTAGATAGAACTCCATAGCATTATGATTATCATTCTCATCGACATCATCATCATCATCGCATTGTAAAAAAAATATGTGTCAGGTTCTATGGCCATTAATGTGACATAGAAAAATAGGACGAAAAAAAAAAGTTGAGCACAAAGGTAATCCCCCTGAGTGCGATGATCCTGGAAAAAAAAAGAAATTGTGGAAAAATTGCAGCGTATTTTTTATGTTGTAATTAAATACATTGTGATGTTCTTTCCCAGAGGTGAACGAGTGCGAGATCAACCCAGACTTGTGCCGTAATGGTAAATGTATCGATACCCTGGGTAGTTTTCGCTGTCGCTGCTTTCCAGGCTTTGTCTACAACCCTCTTACTCAGACCTGTGATGGTAAGAGGATTTTATTGTATTTGCTCATGAGATGTATTTGAGCAAGTAATTGTTGGTACTGAACGTGTATCGATATGCATATTAGTCAGATAATTTCTGATGTATTTGGGTGTGTCATACAAATTTCTTATGTAATGGAGTTGTATTTTGCATGTAATAATATTCATTATAGATGAGCTGCATTGCCAAGAACAACATTCTACATCAAGGCAGCATTAGTTAAGCGCCAGCAAGTCACGTACAATCAGCATAGTTTAAAAGCCAACAAGTCACATACAATCAGCATGGTTTAAAAGCCAACAAGTCACATACAATCAGCATGATTTAAAAGCCAGCAAATCACATACAATCAGTATGATTTAAAAGCCAACAATCACGTACAATCAGCATGATTTAAAAACCAACAAGTCACATACAATCGCATGATTTAAAGCAGCAAGTCACGTACAATCGGCATGATTTAAAAGCACAAGTCACATCCAACAGCATGATTTAAAAGCATAGTCACGTACAATCGGCATGATTTAAAAGCCACCAAGTCACATACCAACAGCATGATTTAAAAGCCAATAAGTCACGTACAATCGCATGATTTAAAAACCAACAAGTCACATACAATCGGCATGATTTAAAAGCCACATCAATACAAGCATGATTAAAAGCCAAAAGTCACTCAATCGGCATGATTTAAAAGCCAACAAGTCACATACAATCATGATTAAGCCATAATGTACATCAGATGATTTAAAAGCCAACAAGTCATACAATCGCATGATTTAAAGCCAATCAAGTCCATACATCGGATTTAAAAGCCAGCAAGTCACGTACAATCGGCATGATTTAAAAGCCACCAAGTCACATACAATCAGCATGATTTAAAAGCCAATAAGTTGCATACAATCAGCATGACTTAAAAGCCGAAAAGTCACATACAATCAGCATGATTTAAAAGCCAATAAATAACGTACAATCAGCATGATTTAAAAGCCAGCAGGTCAAAGCAGTCAGGATGATTTAAAAACAAGCAAGTCATACATAATCAACATATTTTAAAATATTTCAAAGCAAGCAAGTGTGTGCGAGCATGCTATAGCGTACATGAATTTGTGGTGCTTGATTTTTGAGGCCTGAAAGATAACTCGAGCAACAATGAATCAATATATAAATAAACGCAGTATAAATGTAGATAAATGGATAAACAAACAAACACTGTGAAACATAAAAACGAAAAATTGAAAATCAGTAGTATGCGTGTACCTGGCAGTGGTGTGTTGTCATATGAGGACGAGCTTTGTTTTGAGTTTTCGCTTAATATTCCAAAGCTACACGTGTTTGTTGGGGAATCAAAGAGAGGGCAGTTTGTAAATAAATGACCGAGTACATAAATGAATAAACAGATGAATAACCAAACAATTGAATAAATAGATATGAACAAACATAAATAAATAAATAATCAATAAACAAACAAGCAAAGAAACAAGCAAACAAACAAATGAAAAAAAATAAATAAATCAACAAAGACAAATAAAGAAAGAAAGAAACAGTTAAGTCAGTAATCTGCGTGTAACCGCAAGTGGTATGTCGCCAGATGAGGACGAGTGCAAACGACAGCCGGGTCCCTGTATCGGCAATGCCCAGTGTCTGAACTTGCCCGGCAGTTACACCTGTGACTGTCCTGATGGCTACCGGATCCTTCCTGACGGCAGACGATGTCAAGGTCTGGCTGCTTGCAAATGCTTGGAATGCTTGCTATGTTTGCACTTCTTGGAATACTTGCAATACTTGCAATACTTGCAATACGTTTTGTGCTTGGAGTACAATTGACCTTCTTATTGTCTTTTGTTTGCTGCTGTTGTTGGCTTGTTTGATTCTGCGTTTGATTGTCTGTACCTCCACCCCCACCCCCCAACCTCTGTCTGTTTGTCTGTCCGTCTACCTGTTCTCTCTCGCTAAAGGCAAAGAGGACGAACATATCCTTCAAAACACTATCAAAACACGACATATACCTACACTCTCTACAAAGACAATTTCTGACATATTTGCCACACCATCATTAATATATGAATTTTTTGTTAGCCTGTCAAAAAGTCCTATAGCGAATTACCTTTAACATGTTATTTCACTTGTTCACCGTTGTGGTTAGTCGATTCTTAGTTTTTACTTTTATTCATTTATTCTAGATATTTATTAATTTTTTTTATTGTTTATTAGATTGTTCGTTTAAATCTTTAATTGTGATAACATTATTTGTTAGCTTTACCTTCCCCTCCTCAAAAGTAATTGTTTTCTGGATCATTTTTTCTCAAGATCAAAATTGTCAATTTTCAAATACCCTCTTCACTCCTCCTGTATTCCCCCCCCCCCCCCTTTTTGTTTTTGTTTTTTTGTTTTTGTTTTTTTGTTTGTTTGTTTGTTTGTGTCTAAAATCACTTTAGTGAATAAACATTAAACCACCACCATCAATTTATATTTAAAAAAAAAACAGGTTGTTGACGTTCATTTTCACAGTCTTGAGCATAAGAACAGATAATCTTTCTTTCGTAGTATCATGGTATGTGTCATGATTATTTGGAATCCACTGTGTGTGAGTGTGTTGCATGCGCGTGTGCGCATACAACTTGCGCTCAAGTCTGCGTGTGGTTGGAGGGGTGGGGTAGGTGGTGGAAGGGCGGGGAGAGTCGTGGGATATCGGCAAGGAGTTGGGAACGTCTGGTGCGTAACTGCATGTATGCGACTGAGCACACGTGCGTGTGTGTGTGTGTGTGTGTAAAAAAAAACTTTTTGGTGTAAACATTACCTACGCTTACCGCATCCGCCCGTGGGGATGCCGGGGGCTCTTTCAGTATAAATAGTATTCCCCCACCTTCTGGAAATTCTGTGCTAGAAATTTCCTCTTTCCTGTCACTCTCTTTGTTTCTGCTTGTTCCTTCGCTTTCTGTCACTTCTTCATGTCATTTTCTGCCTTGCTGGTCCATTTACCTGTATGTGTTCGATACAGTCGTACGTACTTTCACATAGGATTGATAACTGGGTACATGTAGGGAAATGAGATATGCAATATTAGGCAACTTAGGCCTGTTTTTAAAATATGTTTTAGAGTCCTTAGTTATGTTTAACTTTAAATTCTCTCACTCTCTCTGTGTCTCTCTGTCTCTGTCTCTGTCTCTGTCTGTCTGTCTCTCTCTCTCTCTCTTTCCCTCTCTTTCCCTCTCTCTCTCTCTCTCTCTCTCTTTCCCTCTCTTTCTGTCTCTCTCTCTCTCTCTCTCTTTCCCTCTCTCTCTCTCTCTTTACCTCTCTTTCCCTCTCTCTCTCTCTCTCTTTCCGTCTCTTTCCCTCTCTCTCTCCCCCTCTCTTTCCCTCTCTTTTCTCTCTCTTTTCTCTTCCTCCATGTAGTCCCCGTATTCACTGAATGTACATGTCACCTTATAGTGACTGATGGCCTGGGTAGTTGCAAAAGTGTTTGCATTTTCTTTTTCAACTCCTTTAAGATCCAAAATAAGTGCGACTGCCCGCGTCCAAGCAAACAGGAACCAGAAGAACAAGTAAACCGAAAAAAAAAACGCGTATTCAATACAACAAGACAAGACAAGCTCAAATTTTCGGCCAACCGGCCTTTGTCAAGCGCGAATGCACGATCACAAACAGACACCAGACAACGGACGAGGCGGCAGGGAAGTTTTAGTCTTTTTCTTATTATCCGTTGTTTGGTGTCTGTTTGTGATCGTGCGTTCGCGCTGGACAAAGGCCGGTTGGCCGAAAATTTGCGCTTGTCTTGTCTTGTTGTATTGAATACGCGTTCTTTTTCGGTTTACTTGTTCTTCTGGTTCCTTTAAGATCGTTCCACACCGGGCCTCTGTAATGCAGTAGTGTACTAATGTATGTGTATGTGTGTGTGTGTGTGTGCGTGCGTGTGGTGCGTGCGTGCGTGGTGTGTGTGTGTGTGTGTGTGTGTGTGTGTGTGTACATGTAAATTTGTGTATGTGTGTGCGTGTTTGTGTATGCGTGTGTGTGCGCGCGCGCGTGTGCGTGTGTATGCATGTGTGTATGTACGTGTGTGTGCATGTGTGTTCGTGAGTGTGTCTGGTTCTTTCTGTCATTGCCTGTGATTGTGTCGGTCTCATTGTCCATGTGTGTGTTTTCAGACATAAACGAGTGTCAAGAGATAGCGGGCATCTGTCTGAACGGGGAGTGTATGAACCTGCAGGGCAGCTTCAGCTGTCTCTGTCGACCTGGATTCCATCTGTCTGCTGATAGGACTACCTGTGTTGGTCAGTGTGTCTTTACTTACTTTCATATATTATGTTTTTTGTTTAATTATTTGTTTGTTTGTTTGTTTGTTGTTCTGTGCTGGTATTCTTTCATAAGGGGCCACGACCTATATATATATAGATAAACTATCTAAATTCAAACCTGTCTCTCGCTTCCCCCACCCTCTCTCTCTCTCTCTTGTCACTGACTCTCTCTCTCTCTCTCTCTCTCTCTCTCTCTCTCTCTCTCTCTGTCACTGACTCTGTCACAGACTCTCTCTCTCTCTCTCTCTCTCACTGACTGTCACTGACTCTCTCTCTCTCTCTCTCTCTCTCTCTCTCTCTGACTCTGTCACTGACTCTCTCTCTGTCACTGACTCTGTCACTGACTCTGTCACTGACTCTCTCTCTCTCTCACTGACTCTGTCTCATTGACTCTCTCTCTCTCTCTCTTTCTCACTGACTCTGTCACTGACTCTTTCTCTCTCTCTCTCTCTCTCTCTCTCTCACTGACTGTCACCCTCTCTCTCTCTGTCTCACTGACTCTGTTACTGACTCTCTCTCTCTCTCTCTGTCTCTGTCTCTCTCTCTCTCTCTGTCTTCTTCTTCTTCTTCTTCTTCTCTCTAAGTATACATTCCTCTGGAGAAAATCTGAAATCTGATGACGATATTCACATTGATATTGTTCGTTTTGTGTCCCCAGACATGGACGAGTGTATCGTGCGTCCTGGTCTGTGCCGGAACGGGTCATGTGACAACATGATGGGCAGTTACCGCTGTCACTGTAATCCCGGCTTCCGTCTCACGGACAGTGGCGAGTGTGAAGGTATAGAGGCGTCAGTCTTTTCGTCGTCGTTATTTATGTGTGTGTGTGTGTGTGTGTGTGTGTGTGTGTGTGTGTGCGTGTGTGTGTGTGTGTGTGTGTGTTTGTGTGTGTGTGTGTGTGTGTGTGTGTGTGTGTGTGTGTGTGTGCGTGCGTGCGCTCGAGTATGACACACCTTTTGGTTTAAAACTAGTGTGTGTGTGACACATCTTTTGGTTTATAACTACCTTGTGAGATGGCTTATCTGAAGTCCATTGTTAACGGTTTTTTCCCTTTGCAAAAAAATTTTTTTTTTCATATTCAACAAATTGTATAACAGTATTTCAGATGTCAGTTATGACATTGCGTGATCAATCAAAGGTGTTTGTATATGTTCATGGCTATAGGAATATATATATATATATATATATATATATATATATATATATATATATATATATATATATATATACATGTATGCATACTTACGATGATGAATACAGATACAATACACACGTACGCACATACACGCACACATACACACACACACACACACACACACACACACACACACACACACACACACACACACAAACACACACACACATATGTATATATATGTACATACATATATATACATATGTGTGTGTTTATACATATACGTTATTTTTTATTGGCAAACGATGTTTGAAATTCTTCTGAAATTTTTCGAGCTTGTATATATATATATATGTGTGTATATACAGAGAGACAGACAGGCAGGCAGACAGACTGACAGACTGACCAGTAGACAGGGAGAGAAAGAAAGAGAGAGGGTGATACAATCGATAAATTATGTAGCACAATCAAAATATACAGTTTCTTTTAATTTATCCAGATTTTCACTTATTGCAGCACAATGTTTTTCAATATCTTATAAGTTGAGAAACATTATTAAAGTATAATTTCTTGTAATTTATCCAAATTTTCACTTATTGCAGCACAATGTTTTTCAATATCTTATAAGTTGAGAAACATTATTAAAGTATAATTTCTTGTAATTTATCCAGATTTTCACTTATTGCAGCACAATGTTTTTCAATATCTTATAAGTTGAGAAACATTATTAAAGTATAATTTTTTGTAATTTATTCAGATTTTCACTTATTGCAGCACAATGTTTTTCCGTATCTTACAAGTTGTATGAATTTTTAGCAGTATGTTTCTTAAGGGATACTGGGCAGTGTCCGACAGAGTTTTACTGGTCAAATTGAGAGGCAAACCATTTGATATCAACATCATACAGGTGTATGCACCAACACCCGCAAGTACTCAGGAAGACAGTGACAACTTCTACGAAGTTTTAGAGATGGCCAAGGTCCAATGTAAATCACAAGAAGTTACAGTCATAATGGGAGATTTTAATGCTAAAGTGGGGCAGGATAGGGTGGAGGATATAGTTGGACCTCATGGCCTTGGTACACAAAATGAAAGGGGAGGGAAACTTGTAGAATGGGCACAGAAATTTAAGCTGAAATTGAGGAAAATGAAACAGACCAAAAGCAACATCAAACTAAACCTTGGACTCTTAAAGACAGATGAAATGATACGTCAAAAATTTAATGTACATGTTCAAAACAAATGCAGTGGTCTGGAAGACGTTGGTGACAGTGAGGAACAATGGACAAAGTTGAGAAGTTCGATAAATGAAGCTTGTGAAGAAATCCCTAAGGCAGATAGAAAAGCAAAAAAGAGCTGGATGACTAATGAAATTTTGGGCTTGATGGAGGAAAGGAGGAGGGCAAAGAGAAACGAGGAGATATACAGGAAGATAAGCAAAGAAATCAGGTATAGGTGCAATGAAGCTAAGGAAGCTTGGCTGAACACAAAATGCAGGGAGATGAAAGACCGACACAGGATGGATCCTCAGGGTATGTACAGACGAATTGAAGAAACTGCCCACAGGAAAAATACATGCACATCAACTGGTTGCTTAAAATCGAAAGATGGCACGCTTATCATGGAAAAAGACAAAATACTGGACAGGTGGGGAGAGTACATTAAAGACCTTTTTGAGGATGACAGAAACGAAGAACACATTATAAAAAAGAACTTTGAAGGACCACCCATAATGAAAGATGAAGTTAGAGCAGCACTGAAAAAGATGAAACCAGGAAAAGCCCCAGGACCAGACAACATTACTACAGAGATGATTGAAGCCCTGGAGGAATTTGGCACAGAAAAAATAACAGTCCTCCTAAATGAAATTTATGACACTGGAAAAATCCCCAAAGATATGTCAAAATCAATTTTCATTGCACTTCCAAAGAAGACAGGGGCTATAGGATGCGAACTCCATCGCACAATCAGTTTGATGAGTCATGTAACAAAAATCCTGTTAAGAATAATCATGATGAGGACAAGGAATAGAATCAAAAGAGAAATAGCAGAAGAACAGTGTGGATTTGTGGAAGGGAAAGGAACTATTAATGCCATATACATTCTAAGAACTATCATAGAGAGGTCAATTGAGAATTATGCTTTGTTGACTATACCAAGGCTTTCGATCGGGTACAACATGAAGAATTGATCAACCAACTGGAGAGACTCAATGTTGATGGAAAAGATCAACGAATAATCAGGAATATGTACTGGGAACAAACAGCTGCAATGAGAATAGAAAACAATATAAGCTCTTTCCAAAACATCAAAAGAGGAGTCAGACAGGGTTGTGTTTTGTCACCAGATTTGTTTTCACTATATAGCGAAAATATCACGAGAAACCTAGAAGAAGACTCTGAATTAAAGGTTAGAGGGGAAATGATAAACAACATTCGGTACGCAGATGACACCGTGCTAATTGCAGAAAATGAAAAGGACCTACAAAACCTTGTGAATATACTAGAAATAGAAAGCAAAGGTAAGGGGTTGGAACTAAACAGCAGGAAGACTGAAGTCATGGTGATCAGTAAAAAACATGAAATCCCCTCATGCAAAATAACAGCAAATGGCACAACCTTGACACAGGTTAATAAGTTCAAATACCTGGGAACTGTCATTTCATCAGACGGCAGATGCACATCGGAAATAGCTGGCAGAATCGGCCAAGCCAAAACAGCATTCAAGAAGATGGAAAGCATTCTTACCAACAAATGCCTATCAATTAACATCAGAAAGAGAGTCCTTGGATGTTATATAGAACCAACACTGTTGTATGGATGCGAGGCGTGGACAGTCAGCAAGCAAAGCCAGAGCAAGATTGAGGCAGCCGAGATGTGGTTTCTAAGAAGAATGTTGAGAGTTCCATGGACAGCAAAGAAAACAAACGAGACAGTCTTGATGGAGGCAGACACAAGTAGATCACTCATAAGGAAGATTAGGAAAAGACAAGCAACATTTATAGGCCATTTTATGAGGAAGGGGGATTTGGAGCACCTGGTCACAACAGGAAAGCTGGAGAGAAAGAGAGCACCAGGTAGACCCAGGGAGAGAATGCTGGACGGACTTGCAGAGTGGCTGGGGATGAGGAGGGTGGGGGAGATGCTGGGGGCAACGAGAGATAGAGATGGTTGGAAGTCCATGGTCGCCAACGCCATGCGGCAGGGCACTTGATGATGATGATGATGTTTCTTAATATCGTGTAAAAATTGACTGTATGTTGTCTCATTCTGCCTCTCTCTCTCTCTCTCTCTCTCTCTCTCTCTCTCTCTCTCTTCTCTCTCTCTCTCTCTCTCTCTCTGTCTCTGTCTCTCTCTCTGTCTCTCTCTCCCTCTCTCTTTCTCTCTCTCATTTATTACCTCTCTCTCTTACACACACATCTTTCTCACACTTACACACACACACACACACACACATATGCACACACACACATATGCACACACACGTACACACATATCACACGTGCACAAAGACGTGCGTGTACGTACACAGGTATGCAACAGACAATTTCCACTTGATAACCCGCTTGTTAATTTATCACAAACTCATACTTTTTTTTAACAGATAGTATTCCCGCTAAACAAAACATAAACAGACATACGCAATGCACAAATTGTAACTTTTTTTTCCTTTATGATTTCAAGTGTTTATCTACTGTCAGCTTGCCTGTCCAGCAATGAATAAGTTGAAATAGACGAGACATACTTAACATTGTGCTGTGAAACATAAGCGGGCATACGCAATGCACAAATTATTATAACGTTTTTTCCTTCGTGATTTCAAATGCTTATCTATTGCCAGCTTGCCTTTCCAGCAATGAATAAGTTGAAATAGACGAGACATACTTAACATTGTGCTGTGAAACATAAGCGGGCATACGCAATGCACAAATTATTATAACGTTTTTTCCTTCGTGATTTCAAATGTTTATCTACTGTCAGCTTGCCTTTCCAGCAATGAACAAGTTAAAATAGACGAGACATACTTAACATACTGAACATTATGCTGTGCGGTGATTTCAGATATTGACGAGTGCCGCACTCTGTTCGGTTTGTGTGAGAACGGACGATGCATCAACACCCAGGGCAGCTTCACATGCCAGTGTCAGAGAGGTTACACCCTGACTCCAAACAACATCTGTATTGGTACGCTCCCTTTCTTCCTGCAAGAGTTGTCGTTGATGATAAGCAGGCCCCTTGACATCGTTGTGGAGTATTTTCATGTTGTGGCTACGGACACATTTTATCCACATCGTACATCTGTGGTGTGAATCGATAACAGAGACGTTGACTCTTGTGATTGGCGTTTGTGGGTGTGTGCGTGGATGCGTCTATCTTTGGTGTATGTGTGTGTGTGTGTGTGTGTGTGTGTGTGTGTGTGTGTGTGTGTGTGTGTTTATGTATGTGTGTGTGGTGTGTGTTCTTTGTTTTGTGTGTGCGTGTGTGTATGCGCGTATGCGTGCGTATGTGTGTGTGTGTGTGTGTGAATGAGCGAGTGAGCGAGAGAAAAAAGAGACAGAGAGAGAAGCACAGAGAGAGGGGAGAGAGAGGGAGAGAAAGAGAGAGACTGTGCATTATGTACGTATAAATGCATGTGTCAGTGCACCGATGAGCACTTCTTAATTAAATAAGTTAGTTAAAAACCACACTTCTACATCTATACGCATGCAGAACCGGGAAAAAGTTACCACTTCATATATGAAAGTAAGGCATTTCTGTAAGGCTTTTATCTGCATGAGCATTAAATTCGCCACAAAAGACGGCAAGGTTTGATCGTTGCATTTTAATCATTACTTTCATTGCTTTACACCAGACATGCAGATATAAGTTCTATTTGACCTTGACGTTATTTGTATATCCCTAAGTGTGGGGTCTGTCTAGTAGAATGAACACAACTATGAGCAGTGTAATTGTCCGGTTTATTTAAGTTCGTTTTTATTCCTATCTGTGTTTTAACTATCGTCAGTTAGTACGTTGTGCATGAAATATGACACTTGGATCAGAAACAGTAAAATAGTCGTCTGTCTTTCAGTATTTTACAAGCAAATTTGTTTTTGTTCTTTTTCATAAGACTTTCTTGTTTTCTTCTGATGTATAGACGTGCAAGTATCAAAACCTAGAACAAGGAGAGGTGAACTTTTGGATTTCAACAAGTCAAATGAGTCTTATGATTTCTTCCCCTATCATCAGTCCCTTCAATGTTATATACACCGATGTTATCAAACAGGCAGATTGGGCTGCCTTAGTTCATTGTTGGTCTATTTTATCTCATTTTTGTATTTTTTCTTCGTTCCGTGTATTGCACGTAGAAGTATATAGTTTTTTGTTTTGTTTTGTTTTTGTTTTTGTTTTGTTTGGTTTGGTTTGGTTTGGTTTGATTTGGTTTTATTTGATTTGGTTTGGTTAGGTTTGCCATATATTGAATTGAAAACTAGTGCTATTGCCAACTTTCCTACTCTGCTAGACGTGCTTGTGTGTTTTATGGTATCCATTCGTTCGATATTTATTTTAACGTCTATTCACATAGATGTAATATATGCTCTTTTGACGAATTGTGATATATCATGAAAAGGGGGTGGATCAGGGAAGGGGGTTTCCAAGTAAATATCTGCTTCAAACAAGCAGTGGAGATGACCAGGGTGGGGGATCATGTCTTTGTGTTTCGTGAGGATGATGATGATGTTACTATGTTTCAGACATTGACGAGTGTGCAGAGGACGATCGAGTGTGTCGCCGTGGCATGTGTCAGAACGTGGAGGGTACCTACCTGTGTGAATGTAAAGACGGCTACCGTATGTCCCGTGTACGAGATGAGTGTATTGGTGAGTACCTGCTGCACACACGGTCAGGAACAAAACGTGCATCTGTTGTGTTGTTGACTCCTGTTGAGTGGATTCTATCGCCATCATCATCATCATCAGGTGCCTTGCCACATGGCGTTGGCGATCATGGCCCTCCATATGCATCTATCCCTTGTTGCCGCAAGCACATCTTCCACCCTCTCTGTCCTCAACCACCCTGCAAGTCTGTCCAATATTTTCTCTGTGGGTCTACGTGGTGCTCTCCTTCCCTCCAGCTTTCATGTTGTGACCAGGTGCTCTAATTCCCCTTTCCTCATAAAATGGCCTACAAATGTTGCCTGTCTTTTCCTAACCTTTCTTATTAATGATCTGTTTGTATCTGCCTCCATCAAGACTGTCTGGTTTGTTTTCTTTGCTGTCCATGGAACTCTCAACATTCTTGTTAGAAACCACATCTCGGCTGCCTCAATCTTGTTCTGGCTTTGCTTGTTGACTGTCCACGCCTCACAACTATATAACATTATCGGTTCTATATAACATTCAAGAACTCTCTTCTTGATGTTAATTGCCAGGCATTTGTTGGTAAGAATGCTTGTCATCTTATTGAATGCTGTTTTGGCTTGGTCAATTCTGCTGGCTATTTCTGATGTGCATCTGCCGTCTGGTGAGATGATCGTTCTATCGAATCTTCATGAATTTTGTTGTTGTGTGATGAGGTTTGTATTATTTTATGATGACATGTTTAGTGCAGTGTTTAAAATCAATGAGGATCGGCCATCAGATAAGTGGTATGTCCATAGATTTCATTTCCTACTCACTACGTTGATGTGTTAAATTACGGCTGTTTGATTTCCATACAGTTTGTTTCAATCACACGCACGTTTTGCCCCCCGTGGGGATGCCGGGATGTCTTTCAGTGTGTGCTATAAATTTCCTCTTTTCTGTCACTCTCTTTGTTTCGGCCTTGTTCCTTTGCTTTCTGTTATTTCTTCATATCATTTTCTGCCTTGCTAGTCCATTTATCTGTATGTGTTGGATAAAGCCTTGCATGTTTTCTCTTAGGATTGATAATTGGGTACATATATTAAGTGCATTTTTAGCTCTAAGGAAGTGAGATACGCGGAAGCAGTTTTATGTAATTTATGCCTGTTGTTATGTTTTGGTATCCTTAGGTATGTTTACATTTGTATTCAGGTGTGGTTGTTTAAATCCCTTGTCTGATAAATTGGATGGAGTGGTCAACGCCAGGGGCATCTCCTTAGATTATGTGCGTGGATGCATTGATATGTGTACTTAATTTTCTGTTTGTTTGGAGTTTTTTTTCCTGTTGAGGTTTTGTATGGTTTTGAAATGGTTATAGCCCTGATATGGTTCTACGCAGTCGGCTGGGCTTTAAACAATGTTAACTAAACAATAAACTCACGGTTTGGGCATTACATATTCGTGACGGTGCGCGAGTGCAACCGGCGATCGAGCAAATCTTTGTATACAGTATGTGGCCTCCAGTCTACTTAACTGTGGATGGATATTGATCTTCTTCACAGTTAGAGAAGGAAAAACAGCTGGGGGGAGGAGAAGGACATTGCCTTCATAATGCTGGCCACAAGAACTGTTGAGGTCTCTATCACCTCACTCCTTTACGACCTTAGGATTATGGTACATTTTTTTTTCTTGCCGTTTACTCATTGGCAAGTGGTAGTGAAAATTGGGTTATCTCTTACTCTTTTTTTTAAACAGTTGTTCAAGTTTCTTTGTTTTTTTATTTCGTTCGTTTTGACTTGTTTAAATAATTCGTGTATTGCGTGTGTGTCTGTGTACGATTCTCAACTCAGTTTTTCTTTCTCTTTAGAAGCTTGGCTGTGTTCACGAAATGATTGGATGTCGGTTGTGTTAGATTGGCTGTGTTCATGAAATGATTGGATGTCGGTTGTGTTAGATTGACTGTGTTGATGAAATGATTGGATGTCGGATGTGTTAGATTGGCTGTGTTCATGAAATGATTGGATGTCGGATGTGTTAGATTGGCTGTGTTCATGAAATGATTGGATGTCGGTTGTGTTAGATTGGCTGTGTTCATGAAATGATTGGATGTCGGATGTGTTAGATTGGCTGTGTTCGTGAAATGATTGGATGTCGGGTGTGTTAGATTGGCTGTGTTCATGAAATGATTGGATGTGTTAGATTAGATTGGCTGTGTTGAGGAAATGATTGGATGTCGGATGTGTTAGATTGGCTGTGTTGATGAAATGATTGGATGTCGGATGTGTTAGATTGGCTGTGTTGATGAAATGATTGGATGTCGGATGTGTTAGATTGGCTGTGTTGATGAAATGATTGGATGTCGGATGTGTTAGATTGGCTGTGTTGATGAAATGATTGGATGTCGGTTGTGTTAGATTGGCTGTGTTGATGAAATGATTGGATGTCGGATGTGTTAGATTGGCTGTGTTGATGAAATGATTTGATGTCGGATGTGTTAGATTGGCTGTGTTGATGAAATGATTGGATGTCGGATGTGTTAGATTGGCTGTGTTGATGAAATGATTGGATGCCGGATGTGTTAGATTGGCTGTGTTCATGAAATGATTGGATGTCGGATGTGTTAGATTGGCTGTTTTGATGAAATGATTGGATGTCGGTTGTGTTAGATTGGCTGTGTTCATCAAATGATTGGATGTCGGGTGTGTTAGATTGGCTGTGTTCGTGAAATGATTGGATGTCGGTTGTGTTAGATTGGCTGTGTTCATGAAATGATTGGATGTTGGATGTGTTAGATTAGATTGGCTGTGTTGATGAAATGATTGGATGTCGGATGTGTTAGATTGGCTGTGTTGATGAAATGATTGGATGTCGGTTGTGTTAGATTAGATTGGCTGTGTTGAGGAAATGATTGGATGTCGGATGTGTTAGATTGGCTGTGTTGAGGAAATGATTGGATGTCGGATGTGTTAGATTGGCTGTGTTGATGAAATGATTGGATGTCGGATGTTTCAGATTGGCTGTGTTCATGAAATGATTGGATGTTTCAGATTGGCTGTGTTGATGAAATGATTGGATGTCGGTTGTGTTAGATTGGCTGTGTTGATGAAATGATTGGATGTCGGATGTGTTAGATTGGCTGTGTTGATGAAATGATTGGATGTCGGTTGTGTTAGATTGGCTGTGTTGATGAAATGATTGGATATCGGTTGTGTTAGATTGGCTGTGTTGATGAAATGATTGGATGTCGGATGTGTTAGATTGGCTGTGTTGATGAAATGATTGGACGTCGGATGTGTTAGATTGGCTGTGTTCGTGAAATGATTGGATGTCGGATGTTTCAGATTGGCTGTGTTGATGAAATGATTGGATGGTGGATGTGTTAGATTGGCTGTTTTGATGAAATGATTGGATGTCGGATGTGTTTGTTTCAGACATCAACGAATGTCGTGAAGTGGAGGGGGTCTGTTACAATGGACGCTGTGAGAACACGGAGGGGGGTTTCCTCTGTGTCTGTCCTGCTGGCTTCATGCAAACCCTGGATGGAAAGGCTTGTATAGGTGTGTGTCTACGACCTCCTGGCTGCTTGTCTTTTTCCCCTCATGGTCGTGTTTTTGTTTACCACGTGTGACAGATGTTTTTGTGTTTACTACGTCTGACTGTTGTGTTTTTTGTTTACCACGTGTGACAGATGTTTTTGTGTTTACTACGTCTGACTGTTGTGTTTTTGTTTACCACGTGTGACAGATGTTTTTGTGTTTACCACGTCTGACTGTTGTGTTTTTGTTTACCACGTGTGACAGATGTTTTTTGTGTTTACCACGTCTGACGGTTGTGTTTTTGTTTACCACGTGTGACAGATGTTTTTGTGTTTACTACGTCTGACTGTTGTGTTTTTGTTTACCACGTGTGACAGATGTTTTTGTGTTTACTACGTCTGACTGTTGTGTTTTTGTTTACCACGTGTGACAGATGTTTTTGTGTTTACTACGTCTGACTGTTGTGTTTTTGTTTACCACGTGTGACAGATGTTTTTGTGTTTACCACGTCTGACTGTTGTGTTTTTGTTTACCCACATCTGACAGTTGTGTGTTTGTTTACCCACGTCTGACAGTTGTGTGTTTGTTTACCCACGTCTGACTGTTGTGTGTTTGTTTACCACGTCTGACAGTTGTGTTTTTGTTTACCACGTCTGACTGTTGTGTTTTTGTTTACCACGTCTGACAGTTGTGTGTTTACCACGTCTGACAGTTGTGTGTTTACCACGTCTGACAGTTGTGTGTTTACCACGTCTGACTGTTGTGTTTTTGTTTACCACGTCTGACAGTTGTGTGTTTACCATGTCTGACAGTTGTGTGTTTACCACGTCTGACAGTTGTGTGTTTACCACGTCTGACAGTTGTGTGTTTACCACGTCTGACAATTGTGTGTTTACCACGTCTGACAGTTGTGTTTTTGTTTACCACGTCTGACAGTTGTGTGTTTACCATGTCTGACAGTTGTGTTTTTGTTTACCACGTCTGACAGTTGTGTGTTTACCACGTCTGACTGTTGTGTGTTTACCACGTCTGACAGTTGTGTGTTTACCACGTCTGACAGTTGTGTGTTTACCACGTCTGACTGTTGTGTGTTTACCACGTCTGACAGTTGTGTGTTTACCACGTCTGACTGTTTTGTGTTTACCACGTCTGACAGTTGTGTGTTTACCACGTCTGACTATTGTGTGTTTGTTTACACGTCTGACAGTTGTGTGTTTACCACGTCTGACTGTTGTGTGTTTGTTTACACGTCTGACAGTTGTGTGTTGTTTACCACGTCTGACGTTGTGTTTTTTACCACGTCTGACTGTTGTGTGTTTGTTTACCACGTCTGACGTTGTGTGTGTTTACCACGTCTGACAGTTGTGTTTTGTTTACCACGTCTGACTGTTGTGTTTTTTTTTACCACGTCTGACTGTTGTGTGTTTGTTTACCACGTCTGACGTTGTGTGTTTACCACGTCTGACTGTTGTGTTTGTTTACCACGTCTGACGTTGTGTGTTTGTTTACCACGTCTGACTGTTGTGTGTTTTTTACACGTCTGACGTTGTGTGTTTACCACGTCTGACGTTGTTGTTTGTTTACCACTCTGACGTTGTGTTTGTTTACCCACTTTTTCTGCAGTTGTGTTGTTTACCACGTCTGACGTTGTGTGTTTACCACGTCGACGTTGTTTTGTTTACCACGTCTGACGTTGTTGTGTTTACACGTCTGACAGTTGTGTGTTTACCACGTCTGACAGTTGTGTTTTACACGTTGACGTTGTGTGTTTACCACGTCTGACGTTGTGTGTTTACCACGTCTGACGTTGTGTGTTTACCACGTCTGACGTTGTGTTTTGTTTACACGTCTGACGTTGTGTGTTTTACACGTCGACGTTGTGTTTTGTTTACCACGTCTGACTGTTGTGTTTTTGTTTACACGTCTGATGTTGTGTTTTACCCGTCTGACGTTGTGTGTTGTTTACCACGTTGACTGTTGTTTTTTACACGTCTGACTGTTTGTGTTTACCGTTGATGTTGGTTTTACCATCTGACGTTGTGTGTTTGTTTACACGTCTGACGTTGTGTGTTTACACGTCTGACGTTGTGTGTTTGTTTACCACGTCTGACGTTGTGTGTTGTTTCCACGTCGACAGTTGTGTTTTGTTTACCACGTCTGACGTTGTTTTGTTTGTTTACCAGTTGACGTTTGTGTTGTTTACACGTCTGACGTTGTGTGTTGTTTACACGTCTGACGTTGTGTTTGTTTACCAGTCTGACGTTGTGTGTTTTACACGTCTGACGTTGTGTGTTGTTTACCACGTCTGAGTTGTGTTTGTTTACCACTCTGACGTTGTGTGTTTGTTACCACGTCTGATGTTGTGTGGTTTACCACGTCTGACTGTTGTGTGTTTGTTTACACGTCTGACAGTTGTGTTTGTTTACCCCGTTGACGTTGTGTGTTTACCACGTTGACAGTTGTGTGTTTACCACGTCTGACGTTGTGTGTTTACACGTCTGACGTTGTGTTTTGTTTACCACGTCTGACGTTGTGTTGTTTACCAGTTGACAGTTGTGTGTTTACCACGTCGACTGTTGTGTTTGTTTACCACGTCTGACTGTTGTGTGTTTACCACGTCTGACAGTTGTGTTGTTTACCACGTTACGTTGTGTTTTGTTTACCACGTCTGACAGTTTGTGTTTGTTTACCACGTTGACGTTTGTGTTGTTTACCACGTCTACTGTTGTGTTTTGTTACCACGTCTGACAGTTGTGTGTTGTTACCACGTCTGACGTTGTGTGTTTGTTTACCACGTCTGACGTTGTGTGTGTTTACACGTCTGACAGTTGTGTGTTGTTTACCACTCTGACGTTGTTGTTGTTTACCAGTCTGCTGTGTGTTTGTTTACCACGTCTGACGTTGTGTGTTTACCACGTCTGACGTTGTGTTTTTACCACGTCTGACGTTGTGTTTTGTTTACCACGTCTGACAGTTGTGTGTTTACCACGTCTGACGTTGTGTGTTTCCACGTCTGACGTTTGTGTGTTTACCACGTCTGACGTTGTGTTTTACCACGTCTGACAGTGTGTGTTTACCACGTTGACGTTGTGTGTTTTTACCACGTCTGACTGTGTTGTTTACCACGTTGAAGTTGTGTTTTTGTTTACCACGTCTGACTGTTGTGTTTTTACACGTCTGACTGTTGTGTTTGTTTCCACGTCTGACAGTTGTGTTTACCCGTCTGACGTGTGTGTTTTACCACGTCTGACTGTGTGTGTTTACCACGTCTGAAGTTGTGTGTTTACCACGTCTGACTGTTGTGTTTTTACCACGTTGACGTTGTGTTTTACCCGTCTGACAGTTGTGTGTTACCACGTCTGACAGTTGTGTGTTTACCACGTCTGACGTTGTGTGTTTTCCACGTCTGACATTGTTTGTTTACCACGTCTGACATTTGTGTTTTACCACGTCTGACGTTGTGTGTTTACCGTCTGACGTTGTGTGTGTTTACCACGTCTGACGTTTGTTTGTTTCGTTCACGTTGTTTTGTTTACCGTCTGAGTTGTGTGTTTACCACGTCTGACTGTTGTGTTTTTGTTTACACGTCTGACGTTGTGTTTTTACCACGTCTGACGTTGTGTGTTTACCACGTCTGACGTTGTTGTGTTTACCACGTCTGCTGTGTTGTTTACACGTTGACGTGTGTGTTGTTTACCAGTCTGACGTTGTGTGTTTACCACGTCTGACGTTGTGTCTTTTTTCCACGTCTGACTGTGTTGTTTACCACGTCTGACAGTTGTGTGTTTACCACGTCTGACAGTTGTGTTGTTACCACGTCTGACTGTTTTGTTTTTGTTTACCACGTCTGACAGTTGTGTGTTTACCACGTCTGACAGTTGTGTGTTTACCACGTCTGACAGTTGTGTGTTTACCACGTCTGACTGTTGTGTGTTTGTTTACCACGTCTGACTCTTGTGTGTTTGTTTACCACGTCTGACTGTTGTGTGTTTACCACGTCTGACAGTTGTGTGTTTACCACGTCTGACTGTTGTGTTTTTGTTTACCACGTCTGACTGTTGTGTGTTTACCACGTCTGACAGTTGTGTGTTTACCACGTCTGACAGTTGTGTGTTTACCACGTCTGACTGTTGTGTTTTTGTTTACCCACGTCAATGGGTTAAGTTTTTGTAGTTGGTGGATAATGCAGTTAGAACGATTTTCATTCATATTCTAAAACAGTGCACGTCAGTAGTAATCCTTTGACTCCCGCACCCTGTCCACCAGCATCCTGCTTCGTCAACCATGCTAGCAAAGCAGAGACTTAACCCATTGACTCCCTCACCCTATCCACCAGCTTCCTGCAAGCGGAAGCTTAGTGAATAGGGTGAAGGAGTCAGTGGGTTAAGTTTTTGCAGTTGGTGGATATGGTGCGGGAGTCAAAGGGTTAATATGGGATAAACCTTTAATCACCGGCACCACATGTTTTATTCTTCAGACACTCGTAAAGGAATCTGCTATAACGGATTCCGACGGAAGGAGGCAAGGAGGAGGATCGGCAGACTGCCTCAAAACGAGATCGGCATTTGCACAGACCCTCGCTCTGTCAACCTGACCAAACCTGAATGTTGCTGCACCAATGCACAGGCGTGGGGAGCCACACGGAGCCAGTGTCTGCTCTGTCCCAAACCTGGTGACGGTATGTTGGTCCTTTGGCTAAACATGGAGATGGTCAAAGTACTAGATGGTCTAGCATTTGGGTGGGTGGATGTTATTGAGCACGTTGGTTGTTGCTGTTTTATTGGTGGTGGTGGTGGTGGTGGTGGTGGTGGTGGTGGTATTTTTGTTGTTGTTGTTGTTGTTTTCTCTTTGGTTGGTTTCATGTGTTTGTTTGTGTTTGGTTACAGTATGTTCTGTTTGTTTGATGCTGATTTTGTATCCCTTCATCCCATCGACCCATGCCTTTACTTGTTTTATTTATTTATTTATTTATTTATTTATTTATTTATTTATTTATTTATTTATTTATTTATTCATTTATTTATTTATTCATTTATTGTGAAGAGGGTAGTCCATATTGTTGGAAACCTACTATATGTTTCAGATGCCTTCCGGTATCTGTGTCCAGAAGGGTATGGTTACATCACAGTGACTACGGACGGCGTAATCAGTGGTGAGTTGCACTGTCATTGCACTAGTCAGTTTAGTGTATCTTTAGCTCTGAATTATGTGTGTACGTGCGTGTGTGTTGTATAAGTACACAGGTATATGTTTTTGAACATATGCACGTTTTTGTTTGTTTTTTCTCATGTAGTATGTGCCATAATCAGTCACCGATGTGACCAAAACTTGCATGAATTCAACGAATACTGGTTATCTATGGCACTATCAGGAAAGTTCACGTAAATGATTTGATTTTAAAAATGGACATTAAAAAGTGAATACAGTTTTGCACATAGTAGAGGAGGTCTCTAGTCATCATTAACTGTTAAGAAATTGTTGTGAAAGCTTTTAGAGAATTTGAGTCTGTTCAGCCATGATGTGATTGTACAGATATAAACGAGTGTCTGCTGAATCCTGGGATCTGTGAGAATGGACTGTGCGTCAATACAGATGGCTCATTCCGCTGTGAGTGTGGTCCCGGCTACCGCCTGGATGCCAGTGGTACCAAGTGTATCGGTGAGTCACCTTCGCTCTTAAGTGATATTGTTTTAAGGTCAACACTAGTGATACCAAGTGTATCGGTGAGTCGCCTTCGCTCTTAAGTGATGTTGTTTTAAGGTCAACACTAGTGATACCAAGTGTATCGGTGAGTCGCCTTCGCTCCTAAGTGATGTTGTTTTAAGGTCAACACTAGTGATACCAAGTGTATCGGTGAGTCGCCTTCGCTCTAAAGTGATATTGTTTTAAGGTCAACACTATGATACCAAGTGTATCGGTGAGTCGCCTTCGCTCTAAGTGATATTGTTTTAAGGTCAACACTAGTGATACCAAGTGTATCGGTGAGTCACCTTCGCTCCTAAGTGATATTGTTTTAAGGTCAACACTAGTGATACCAAGTGTATCGGTGAGTCACCTTCGCTCCTAAGTGATATTGTTTTAAGGTCAACACTAGTGATACCAAGTGTATCGGTGAGTCACCTTCGCTCCTAAGTGATATTGTTTTAAGGTCAACACTAGTGATACCAAGTGTATCGGTGAGTCACCTTCGCTCCTAAGTGATATTGTTTTAAGGTCAACACTAGTGATACCAAGTGTATTGGTGAGTCGCCTTCGCTCTTATGTCACGTTGTTTTAAGGTCAACACTAGTGATACCAAGTGTATTGGTGAGTTGCCTTCGCTCTTAAGTGATGTTGTTTTAAGGTCAACACTAGTGATACCAAGTGTATTGGTTAGGCACCCTGGCTCCTATGTCACGTTCTTTTAAGATCAATACTAGTGATACCAAGTGTATTGGTGAGTCGTCCTGATTCATATGTCACGTTGTTTTAAGATCAATACTAGTGATACCAAGTGTATTGGTGAGTCGTCCTGATTCGTATGTCACGTTCTTTTAAGATCAATACTAGTGATACCAAGTGTATTGGTGAATGGCCTTGTTTCTTGTGTTGTTTTAAGTTGTTTTTAAGGTCAGTCAACAACAGTGATATCAAGTGTATTGATGAGTTGACTTGTCCCTCATCTGTTGTTTCAAGGTCAACACTAGTAGTACTTAGTGTATTGATGAGTTGACTTGTCCCTCACCTGTTGTTTCAAGGTCAACACTAGTAGTACTTAGTGTATTGATGAGTTGACTTGTCCCTCACCTGTTGTTTCAAGGTCAACACTAGTAGTACTTAGTGTATTGATGAGTTGACTTGTCCCTCACCTGTTGTTTCAAGGTCAACACTAGTAGTAATAAGTGTATTGGTGAGTCGACTTGTCTCTCACCTGTTGTTTCAAGGTCAACACTAGTAGTGCCAGGTGTTTTGGTGAGTTGCCTTGTCTCTCACCTGTTGTTTTAAGGTCAACACTAGTAGTACTTAGTGTATTGATGAGTCGACTTGTCACTCATCTGTTGTTTCAAGGTCAACACTAATAGTGCCAGGTGTTTTGGTGAGTTGCCTTGTCTCTCACCTGTTGTTTCAAGGTCAACACTAGTAGTACTTAGTGTATTGATGAGTCGACTTGTCCCTCACCTGTTGTTTCAAGGTCAACACTAGTAGTGCTTAGTGTATTGACGTGTACCTTACCTGTTGTTCTAAGGTCAACACTAGAAGCACCAAGTGTACTGGTGAGTCGCCTTGTCTCTTTTATTGTTTTATGGTCAATACCAATAGTACCAGGTTTGTTGGTGAGTCACCTTCTCTCACCTATTGTTTTAAGGTCAACACTAATACTACCAGGTGTATTGGTGAGTCGCCTTGTCTTGCAACAGCGCTTGGTTCCTGTGAGGGTATGTTATGATTGATTAATGCTGGATAGTTCACTGATACCTAATCTTTATCAGTCTTTCTGTCTACCTGACTGAATAGAACTGTTTGTATATAGACCTGTCTGCTTGTTTTCATTCAAGGTTATGAAAGCATTCGTTTAAATATGTTTTAACCTTCTATTGAAGTATATCTAAACTGTTTTCTGTGATGGGTTGATTTGTTGCTAAATTATGGCATGTTCACGTGGAACTCCCTATTTTTTGTCTGTTGTGTATGATAAGTATTAGAACTATCTGTTCGTGTTTGTTTATTGGTAAATTACAACTGAATGGCTGTGAAAATTAGCTGCTTTTTTCGTTGTTAGTTTCATTCACTGCAAGTTTCTATCTTCTTGGATATCTTCGCCTGGTGAGTAAAGGCTAGAGATCTTTCTCAGATCTCTCAAATCAACATGTGTGCAGACCTGTCCCCTTCGTGTGTGTACAACATGCAGAATATCAAATATGCAAATAAAAGGTCCTGTAAGTCATGTCAGTGTCCCGTGGCTTATGGAACACAAATTATGTAATACGGTTGTGAGGCGTGGACAGTCAATAAGCAAAGCCAGAACAAGATTGAGGCAGCCGAGAGAACAAACGAGACAGTCTTGATGGAGGCAGACACAAGAGGATCATTCATTAGAAAGATTAAGAAAAGACAGGCAACATTTCTAGGCCATTTTATGAGGAAAGGGGAATTGGAGCACCTGGTCAGAACAAAAAAGCTAGAGGGAAAGAGAGCACCAGGTAGACCCAGGGAAAAAATATTGGATGGACTTGCAGAGTGGCTGAAGACAGATGTGCTTGCGGCAACAAAGAATAGATACATATGGAGGGCCATGATCTCCAACGCCATGTGGCAGAGGCATTTGATGATGATCATCATCATCATGCACGCCCAACGGAGATACAGACTGTGCAGCAGAGTACAGTGGAGTATGGCCAGCTCGCCTTACAGCTACAGTTCTCTGTGCTCCACTAAAAAACATCTGATAGTGTGCAATGTGCAATGAGCCCAAATGAGTGTGGTAGAATAGCGCCACACAATAATGGTTCATGATGATGATAAAACTGTTTCTGTCCATACCTCTGTCTCTCGCTTTCTCTGTCTGTCTGTCTGTCGTCTGACTGTCTGTCTGTCTGTCTCGCTCTCTCGCTCTCGTCTGTCTGTTTGTCTTCGTCTGTCTGTCTGCTGTCTGTCTGTTTGTTGTTGTCTCGCTCTCTGTCTGTCGTCTGCTCTCTCTCTCTCCCCCCCTCTCCTCCTTCCCTTCCTCCTCCTCCATCTTCCCTCTTGTTCTGTCTTGTCTCTCTCTCTCTCTCTCTCTCTCTCCCTCTTCCTCTCTTGTTTCTTCTTGTCTCTCTCTCTTTCTCTCTCTCTCTCTCTCTTTCTCTCCCTCCCTCCTTCCTCTCTTTTTCTGTCTTGTCTCTCTCTCTCTCTCTCTCTCTCCCTCCTTCCCTCTCTTTGTTTCTGTCTTTGTCTCTCTCTCTCTCTCTCTCTCTCTCTCCCTCCCCCTCTCTTGTTCGTCTTTGTCTCTTCCTCTCTCTCTCCTCTCCCTCCCCTCCCCTCCTCCTTCCCTTCCTCTTTTTCTGTCTTTTCTGTCTGTCTGTCTCTCCTCTCCTCTCTCTCTCTCTCTCTCTTTATCTATCGTGCTGTGAAGCTCACACACACACACACACACACACACACACACACATATATAATATTATAAATTAATATTATATATTAATATTACATATATATAACATATATATACACACACGTGCGGGCGAACGCATAACAGATAATTCCTCGCATTCACATATTATGCATTTATTCTCATTATGTGAAATCCACGCTTGTGTATAAAATGTCTACATAATTATATGAATGTGTTTAAACTGTGATTTCAGACAAAAACGAATGCCTGGACCGTGGTATCTGTGGTAACGGCACCTGTGTGAATGTTGTGGGCACCTTTAGCTGTTCCTGTAATGCCGGATTTGAACCCGGCCCTCAAGGAACCTGTCAAGGTCAGTCATACTGTGCGCAGTATACTTTTCTTTGTTGAATTATACAGGGAGTGGGAGTTACAAGAAAGCAAAGGGGAAAGGATGAAAGGTGAAGAGGTTTTGTTAAAGGGGTTGTATCTGGCTTTCTGTTTACCTGTCTATCTATTATTTACTTGTCTATTTATCTGTCTCTCTATCTATCTTTCTGTCTGCCTGTCTGTCTATTAGTCGATCTATCTTCCTATCTATATATCCGTCTATCTGTCTGTCTGTCTACTGTCTGCCTGTCTGTCTATCGTCTATCTACGCCTGCCTGTCTGCCTGCCTGTGTATGTGTCTGTCTATCTATCTATCTATCTATCTACTCTACGCTCGTGTCTATCTGTCTATGTGTGTATGTATGTATGTACGTATGTATTTATGTATGTATGTATGTATGTATGTATGTAGTATGTATGTATGTATCTATCTGTCTATGCTATCTATCTATCTATTTATATATTCTATATATATTATTTCTATCTATCATTCTTCTGTCTGTCTGTCTATTATCTCTATCTATCTATCTATCTATCTATCTCCCCCTGCCTGTTTGTCTGTTGTCATCTCTCTCCTCTATCTATCTGTCTGTCTATCTTCTATCTTCTCTCTCTGTGTCTTTCTCTCTCTGTCTGTCTGTCTGTCTGTCTCTCTCTCTCTCTCTCTCTCTCTCTCTCTTTCTCTCTCTCTCTCTCTCTCTTCTCTCTGACTGTCTGTCTGTCTGTCTGTCTGTCGATCGAGAGATTGATCGATTGATCAATAAACTTATATATAACTAATGTATGCGCGTGTGTGTAGGTGAAACAAGGAAGTCTTTATATGATATCGTAGATATGATTATCCATACATTTCCATAGTCCTTCGAACTGATGCCTGTCCAGACATCAGTTGCATCACCTTACACCTTACCAAACACATATCAAAAGTTTTGCTCTACACACTTGCTAGAGCATTATGTTCTCAAGGAGCCTGTTTTTCGATACTACCTCGCTTTTTGCTAACTACTCGCTGAAAGAAATCCTCCATTTTTGGCCCAGCGACATGGAATTCCCTCCAGTGTCGTAAAGACGAAGTACATTCCTGTTTATCTTACCAAAAACCTAAAAACATTTGTGACCTCCCACCATGAAATCAGTCTTAACCTCGCAGTCAGTCGAACAGCACTAGGAGCTGATAAGGTGACAGGGTCTATCTGGGGTGTTTTGACTTTTTCTCAAAATTGATTTCTGTAGACTATAATCTCTCCCCCACAGAATTTTTTCTCTTGAAAAAATATTATTAATCAATTTAAATCTGTATTTTAATGCACTGATCGCAGCAGAAAGAACGCAATTCCTACCAAAAGTACCTATTTTTGTCTCTTATTATGAACCCGTAATCTGTACAGCACCCGCACATGTAATATACTGACAAAAAGCTCTTCGGTGCACCTTTCAGATAATGACAGCGAAAATTAGAAACAAACCGGTCAAAGCTACTAAAGAAAGAAATTTAAGGAAAATGTGTAGGAGAGCACACAAAAACTTTAGAGGCCATTTTCTCAAAATGGCCGTCATACAACTGAATGACTTTAAACATACATAACTTCTACATTTTTTTTAGTACAAGCTTTGTTCAAGTACCAAAATAATCAGCTGAATGTACACTTTCCAGTGATACATGTATCTCAAAATGCCCAAAATGCTAGTTGAGACTGATTTCGTGGTGGGGGGTCACATTTCTTTCAGAAGCATCTACAAAACAGCAGAGACTATAATACATAATTAATTTTTAGGTTTGGTCATGTTGCAACTGAATCATATTTAAGTGTGTATTTTGTATGTACGTGTGTTGTGTGTTTGTGTTTGTGAAAGAATTACATTTATCTGAAGTTTTTTGTCCCCGTTTTCATCTTTTTATGTATTCTTTATGACGAGTGCTACTGATGCATATTTCTCCTGTCATGTTATCCGTTGTAGCTCTTGACGAACTCATTGTGCTCTGTTCCTATGTAAAGTGCGACGAGCTTGCTTTCTGCGTGAGCTGCTTGCGATGTTACAAATGAAAATGTTATGATTGTGAAAATGATGATGATGACGATGATGATGATGATTGTTGTTGTTGTTATCATTATCATCATCATCATCGTCGTCATCATCATTATCGTCGTCGTCGTCATCATCATCATCATCATCATCATTACTGTTGTTGTTATTCTTCTTCTTCTTCTTCTTCTTTTTCTTCTTTTTATTATTACTATTATTGTTGTTGTTGTTGTTGTTGTTTTCGTTATTACATGATCAATATGAGCGGTGGTATTACAATGGTGCATACAGTCATTAACGTTGACCACTTGTAACCCATTGTATTCCTATGTTTTTCGTACACAGATATTGATGAATGTGGAAGCCTATCCAACCAATGTGCTTTCCGCTGCTTCAACATGCCGGGCACTTTCCGCTGTATCTGCCCCATGGGATACAAGGTGGCTGCCGATCAGATTCACTGTGAAGGTTAGGATCTTTGTCTTCTGAAGAAAGGGTCTCGTTTGGTGTTCCACAAGGCTAATATCTTGGTCTAGTCTTATTTTGTATCTACATCAGTGATCTTCTGAGCTGCCTGGGTGTTATGTTGTAAGTAGCTCACTGTGAAGGTCAGGATCTCTGTCTTCTGAAGAAAGGGTGTCGTTTGGTGTTCCACAAGATTAATCTCTAGGTCTACTCTTATTTTGTATCTACATCAGTGATCTTCAGAGCTGCCTGGGTGTTATGTTGTAAGTAGCTCACTGTGAAGGTCAGGATCTTTGTCTTCCGAAGAAAGGGTCGTTTGGTGTTCCACAAGCTTAACCCTTCGAATCCCGCACCCTTTCCACCGACTGCAAAAACTTAACCCTTTGAGTCTCTCACACTATCCACCAGCTTCCTGCAGGAAGCTGGGGGATAGGTTGGGTAAGGGACTCAAAGGGTTAAGTTTTTGCTTTGTTCGCGTGCGTGGCTGGCAATACAGCATGCTGGTGGAGGGGGTGCTGGAGTCAAAGGATTAATCTCTAAGTCTTGTCTTATTTTGTATCTACATCAGTGATTTTCGGAGCTGCTTGGGTGTTATGTTGTGAATAGTTCACTGTGAAGATTAGGATTTGGATCTTACAATCACATGGGTATCAGGGCTGTATGGGCGTTATGGTGTAAATGATAATTCACTGTGCTGGATATCAGAGTTGTTTGGGTTTTACGGAGTGAAAATTTTGAAAGTCGTAGGCTGCATAAGGAATTGCTAGTTGTATGTAATGTAGTTCTTGTTATCTACATCTGTATGATTGTGTATTAATGTATACGATATTGTTGCTCTTTTTAATGTACTTATTTATGCAGTACCTTTACCGGGTGTGTTTCTCTCTCAGTCTCTGTCTGTCCCTCTGTCTCTCTCTCTCTGTCGTCTCTCTTTCTCTGTCTCAATATCAGTAGAGCGAGCTTGCGTTGGGTTTGGCCTTGCACACTAATTCAGACTTCTAGTATGATTGTGCAGATGTTTGTATGGTTTTGATGAAAGACAGGTGTAGGGACATACAGTATTACTTATCTGTTTTATATCGAAACCCGTAAATTAGGCAGAATCTCTTGATCTCACCATTGTGTAGGACATGTGCAAGTATGGTATCTGCCATGATCTCGTGTCATTCATGGGTAAACATAGACAGAATCATATCAATGCGTTCTGACTCTTCTTTGAGTCATTATACCTGAAATGGTAATACGATTAGATGTCTGTTGATTTGCCAGTAAAACACCATAATTGTCACAAATATGGAGATCTGAGGTTGTAGTTTGGTCCCCATCTTCTTCATACTCTTAAAGGATTAAAGGATCCTAACTGGAATTTGTCGATGGCATGGGCAGGCAATGATCTGGGTTTTCCCGAGAACTTCGTCAGGCCAGGTGGTTGGTTGTGGGGCAGGCTTTCTCTTTGCTGATGGAGATTACGGGACAGTCCGAAGCGTTGCCTGCTCAGTGATTGACGAAATCAGGCAGAGGATCCCCCACCCCCACCCCCCGCCCGTGGGGATGCGGGGAGGGGGGGGGGCTATTTCAGAATAAATAATATATCCACCTTCTGGAAATTGTGTGCTAGAAATTTCCTCCTTTCTGTCATTATTTTTGTTTCTGACTTGTTCCTCTGCTTTCTGTCATTTCTTGCTGTAATTTTCTGTCTTGCTGGTCCAGTCAACAGTGCGTGTTCTATAAAGTCTTACGTACTTTGTCTTAGGATTGATAATCAGGTACAAGTGTTGAATGGATTTTTGCTTCTAGGGAAATGAGATATGCCAAATCAGTTATAGGTAATTTAGGCTCGTTTTTATGTATGCTTTAGAGTCTTTAGTCCTGTTCAAATTGTATTCAAGTATGTTTTTTAAATCCCCTGTGCGATAAATTGGACGAAATGGTCAACGCCAGGGGCACCTCCTTAGATTATTGCGTTAATGTATTGATATATATGTGCACTTAAGTTTCTTTTTCTTTTTTTTTTTTTTCCTGTTGAAGTAATGTGTCTGTTTTGAAACTGTTATAGTCCTGATATGGCTGTACACAGTCGACTGGGCTTTAAACAAAAATAACAGCAATAAGCCAGGAGGATTTTTTCACTCCATAAAGTGAATGACGGTGTGTGTCTCAAATTTTGACGCTTGATTTACTGATATGGATGGCTCGTTAAACACTTATTATTATTAAAACGTCTCTTGTACATGCTGATGATAATGAGAATGCATGTGAATCCGGTGGGCTGTGATTTACAGATGTGGACGAGTGTGCCACCCCAGCCAACAAGTGTCGCTACGCCTGCAAGAACACTGTGGGTTCCTTCCTCTGTGTCTGTCCTGAAGGCTACGTGCAACGCGGAGCGGACGAGTGCATTGGTCTGTACAGAGCTTGGGTTTAGACTTAACCTTTTTCCTCCTCCTCCCCCCCTCCCCCCGCCCCACAGACAGACTACCCACAGATTAACCCTTTCATTCTCACCACACTCTCCACCAGCTTTCTGTCACCCCCCCCTCCTTCCCCCACAGACAAACTTCCACTGATTAATCCTTTCACTCTCACCACACTCTCCACCAGCTTTCTGTCACCCCCCCCCCCTTCTCCCACAAACTTCCACTGATTAATCCTTTCACTCTCATCACACTCTCCACCAGCTTTCTGTCACCCCCCCTCCTTCCCCACAGACAAACTTCCACTGATTAACCCTTTCACTCTCATCACACTCTCCACCAGCTTTCTTTCACCCCCCCCTTCCCCACAGACAAACTTCCACTGATTAACCTTTCACTCTCATCACACTCTCCACCAGCTTTCTGTCACCCCTCCCCCCTTCCCCTACAGACAAACTTCCACTGATTAACCCTTTCACTCTCACCACACTCTCCACCAGCTTTCTGTCACTCCCCTTCCCCCACAGACAAACTTCCACTGATTAACCCTTTCACTCTCATCACACTCTCCACCAGCTTTCTGTCACCCCCCTTCCCCCACAGACAAACTTCTACAGATTAACCCTTTCACTCTCATCACACTCTCCGCCAGCTTTCTGTCACCCCCCTTCCCCCACAGACAAACTTCACTGATTAACCCTTTCACTCTCATCACACTCTCCACCAGCTTTCTGTCACCCCCTCCCCTTCCCCTACAGACAAACTTCCACTGGTTAACGCTTTCACTCTCACCACACTCTCCACCAGCTTTCTGTCACCCCCCCCCCCCTTCCCCACAGACAAACTTCCACTGATTAACCCTTTCACTCTTTTCACACTCTCCACCAGCTTTCTGTCAACCCCCCCCCTTCCCCCAAGACAAACTTCCACTGGTTAACCCTTTCACTCTCATCACACTCTCCACCAGCTTTCTGTCACCCGTCCCCCCTTCCCCTACAGACAAACTTCCATGATTAAGCCCTTTCACTCTCAACACTCTCCACCAGCTTTTCTGTCACCCCCCTTCCCCACAGACAAACTTCCACTGGTTAACCCTTTCACTCTCACCACACTCTCCACCAGCTTTCTGTCACCCCTCCCCCCTTCCCCTACAGACAAACTTCCACTGATTAACCCTTTCACTCTCACCACACTCTCCACCAGCTTTCTGTCACCCCCCTCCCCCACAGACAAACTTCCACTGATTAACCCTTTCACTCTCATCACACCATCCACCAGTTTCTGTGTGAAGACATGATTAACCTTTCTCTATCCGCCAGTTTTCTGTAATTATGTGAGAGGGAAATGGTTAAGGGTGTCTTCGTTTTGTCTGTCTTTTCTTTGCAAATTGCATTCTGTTTGTGTGATGTGTGTTGTTGTTGTTATTATTGTCATATTGTGACTTGTCTTTTTCTTGTCTGTTGCTTTCTTTCTTCGGTTCTCTTTTATATTTTCAGTATGTTTACTCATTATCATTTCCTCACACTTTCTCTTTGTTTCTTTGTCTATTTGTCTGTCTGTCTGTCTTTCTGTCTCTCTCTCTCTCTCTCTCTCTCTCTCTCTCTCTCTCTCTCTCTCCAATATGACCTAATGCTACTATCTTTGGGTAATAAAGTGCATTGTGATTGCCTCTCTCTTTCCTTTCTACCTATCTCTATCTCTCTCTCTCTCTCTCTCCCTCCCTCTCCCTCCCTCCCTCTCTCTCTCTCTCCATTGGGATCCAATGCTACTATTTTTGAGTAATAAAGTGTTCGGTGTCTTTTCCTCTCTTGTTCTCTTTCGCTTACCTCTTTATTATGAATGTTTATGCAGTCCTTTGCGAAATGTTCTGGTAACGGTGCCAGGTTGTCGGCCTGTCTTTTGTCTTCTTTGACGACATCCTGCAGCTGGTGCTCAGTGTTGTCCTAGTGATATGTTTCTATTCTGCACTTTTTCTCTGTATACTTGTGATTCGTTGAATGGTGTGTTCATGTCTGAAAGTATGAAGTATGTACACGCACGTGCGTACGTGCAAATGTGTGTGTGTGTGTTGTGCGCGCGCGTACCTCCGGTTTTGTCTGTATGTTAGTGCGCAAGTGAGTATTTTGTGTGTATGAACAGTTCAGAACTCAAACACATTTACTTGCCATGAGAACCCACACGGGGCTACAAAAGACAGACTGATTGTAATAAATAGGCACAAGAGGTGTGTGTGTGTGTGTGTGTGTGTGTGTGTGTGTGTGTGTGTGTGTGTGTGTGTGTGTGTGTGTGTGAATGTGTGTGTGTGTGTGTGTGTGTGTGTGTGTGTGTATGTGTGTGTGTGAATGTGTGTGTGTGTGTGCGTGCGTGCATGTGTGTGTGGTTGTGTGCTTGTGATGAAAGAATATACATTCCTGTATTTACTCATTGTTCATATAGAAACCATATAAGGAAAATGAAAATCTTGCAGCCGCATAAGCATTAAACCATGCTGATGCTGGAATTTAATTAATAAGAAATGCCCCGTTCTGTAACCCACAGACATTGACGAGTGCCGTACAGTGCCGGACATTTGCCGCAATGGTCGTTGCTACAACACTCAGGGAGGTTTCCGCTGTGACTGTAACCCTGGCTATGTGGCCTCGGAAGACGGGAAAGCTTGCTATGGTAAGTCAAGGTTGACGTGTGCTTGTTGTGCAGATTGGTGACACTTTCCCTTTAGTAGTATTCATCTACCCAGGGAGAAAATGCTGAACGGACTTGCAGAGTGGCTGGGGACGAGGAGGGTGGGGGAGATGCTAGGGGCAACGAGAGATAGAGACAGATGGAAGTCCATGATCGCCAACGCCATGCGGCAGGGCACCTGATGATGATGATGAGTTCATCTACCAGCTTCCAGCGAGAAGAATGAGATGGATGAGTGAGAAAGTGGAAGGGTTACTCTAAAAAGTGTTCGTGCTAGGATTGGAATTGATTAGCACTTTTTTGTGACCATAATATCAGTAGGGTGTTAGAGAGGGTAATAAAAAAGAAGTTGATGACGAAAGACAGAATGTGTTGTTGAAATTACCGTAACAGCAATAGGGATGTTAGAGAGGGTAATAAAGGTTGATAATGAAAGAAAGAATGTGTTGTTGAAGTTAGCGTAACAGCAATGGGGGTGTTAGAGAGGGTAATAAAGGTTGATAATGAAATAATGTGTTGTTGAAGTTAGCGTAACAGCAATAGGGATGTTAGAGAGGGTAATAAAGGTTGATAATGAAATAATGTGTTGTTGAAGTTACTGTAACAGTAATAGGGATGTTAGAGAGGGTAATAAAGGTTGATAATGAAATAATGTGTTGTTGAAGTTAGCGTAACAGCAAAAGTGATGTTAGATAGGGTAATGAAGGTTGATAATGAAAGATAGAATGTGTTGTTTAAATTACCGTAACAGCAATAGGGGTGTTAGAGAGGGTAATAAAGGTTGATAATGAAATAATGTGTTGTTGAAATTACCGTAACAGCAATAGGGGTGTTAGAGAGGGTAATAAAGGTTGATAATGAAATAATGTGTTGTTGAAGTTAGCGTAACAGCAATAGGGGTGTTAGATAGGGTAATGAAGGTTGATAATGAAATAATGTGTTGTTGAAATTACTGTAACGGCAATAGGGGTGTTGGAGAGGGTAATAAACAAAGTTGATAACGAAAGACAGAATGCGTTGTTGAAATTACTGTAACAGCAATAGGGATGTTAGAGTTACTCAACACCTTCGACCTAACTCAAGCCATCCAAACTCCAACCCACATTAAAGGACATACACTAGACTGGCTTGTACACAGAGACAGTGACAATATCCTCCAGTCCACTGATGTCATTCAAACTCTCCCTTCTGACCACTACTGCATCCTGAGCCAACTTCAACTATCAAAACCTCCTCCACGTCAAATCTACGTCATGGCCAGAAACCTGTCAACCATCGACTTTCCATCGTTCAACAGCAACCTCCATTCCCAACTCCTCAATTCTCAGCCAACTTCTGCCGACGATCTTGACGCTGTCCTCCGCAATTGCCTCGATCAGCATGCTCCAACCACCCAAAGGAAGGTCTCTCATCGTCCCCCTTCACCCTGGTATGCTGCCGCTGGACCTCAGCTCCAGGCTGCCAAGCGTGAGAGAAGACGTGCTGAGAGACGGATGATCAAACACAAATCAACTGTGCATAAACAATCCTTCCAGTCTGCAAAGAAAGCATTTGATAAACTTGTCCATAGTGCAAAGGTTTCATTCTATAATGCTAAAATTACGTCTGCCACAACTTTTAAACAGCTCTTCAACATTACTAACACTCTTCTCTGTAAAACTAAAAACAGCCCTATACCTTCTCATGTTCCACCTGCTGACCTTCCTCTAGCATTCTCTAACTTCTTTAATGGGAAACTTTTTGACATTCGTGATAGTCTCGATTCGCAAAATACCCCTCCTCTTTCAATGCCTGAACCAACCTTCTCTGGCTGTCCACTGACATCCTTTCAGCCTGTCTCTGAGTCTTTTGTGAAGAAAACTATCAAGGACTCTGCTATCAAAACCAGTGAATTAGACCCCCTCCCGGCTTCTGTTTTGACACAATGTTTGGATACTCTACTCCCATTCTTTACATCTGTCATCAATCATTCACTGGTGTCAGGCATCTTCCCAAGCTCATTCAAATCAGCTATTGTCAAACCTCTCCTAAAGAAACCTTCTCTTGATCCAGATATTCTCAAAAACTACCGGCCTGTCTCCAATCTCCCCTTTCTTTCCAAGGTAACTGAAAAAATTATTTTACACCAACTTCTAGAACATCTTGAATCAAACCATTTATTATATCCCAATCAGTCAGCATATAGATCAGGACATAGCACTGAAACTGCTTTATTGAAAATTGTGAACGATCTTCTGACATCCCTTGATGATGGTGACATTTCTCTTCTCTCTCTCTTAGATTTGTCTGCTGCCTTCGACACTATAGACCATGAGATACTGCTTTGGCGCCTCCACAACTGCTACGGAATTTCTGGCTCCGCTCTCTCCTGGTTTCAGTCATATCTCTCTGACCGCACACAGACTGTATCTGTAAATGGCTTGCCCTCACCTCCCTCAGCCCTCAGATATGGCGTTCCTCAAGGATCCGTCCTGGGTCCAGTTCTCTTTGTTTTGTACACGCAGCCTCTCGCAAATATTATTCTCCGCCATTCTGTATCACATCATAGCTTCTCAGATGACAATCAAATTTACAATTCTGGTCCCATCTCTAATGTAAACAACATCGTACAAACCACTAAAGCCTGCATTTCCGACGTGAAAGACTGGATGACTTGCAACAAATTACAACTAAACCAAGACAAAACTGAAATGATTTTCATTACTCCTAAAAAACTTCTCAACTGTGACTTAATTCCATCTTCCATATCACTGAATGGGACAGACATCACCCTCTCCCAAAAAGTTAAGAATCTAGGTGTCACCATCGACAACACTCTTAACTTTCAGCAGCATGTCTCAAACATCTGTCGTGTCTGTTACCTTGAACTTCGTAGAATAGGTTCCATCCGTCATCTCCTTACTCTCGAAGCTACTAAAATATTAGTTTGTGCTTTCGTTCTTTCTCGTCTTGACTATTGTAATTCCCTTCTGTCTGGTTCCCCAAAACAGCTCCTTGACAAACTTCAGAAAGTACAGAACCATGCCGCTCGGCTAGTATTTCGGTCTTCCAAATTTCAGCATGTCTCTCCTCTTCTCCAAGACTTGCATTGGTTACCTGTGTTGAAAAGGATCCAACATAAAATTGCTGTTCAGTGCTTCAGATACTTCGACAATTCTATTCCCTCTTACCTGTCTGAATATCTTCAACTATACGTTCCATCTCGTCATCTTCGTACCTCAGCCGATACCCGCTTATTTCGAATCCCAACTTTTCGAACAAAATCATATGGTGAGCGATCCTTTTCTTTTCAAGCCCCTTCCTCATGGAATTCACTTCCCTACCCGCTGAGGCACAAAACAAGTCTTCAGTCATTTAAATCTGGCTTGAAAACGCATCTCTTTCCTCTCTGAAATTTATTAACCTAAAAGAGCTATGCTGTCTGCGCGCTAGCGTGCTTCTGTGTATGTTATTGCTGTGCGCCTATAGATATGTCTCGGGGTGGGAGGAGGATATGTGTGTGTGTGCCAGAGAGTAGGTACTAATATTTGATATTATTAACGGTGTGTATGTGCTTGTGGGATGGAGTGACAGAGGTCCGCCATGTATGATGAAAATTATATTAGGCCTATGTTTCTATGTTCGATGTAATGTGTATTGTACAGATTGTAAGCGCTTAGGGCTTTCCAGAAAGATTAGGCGCTCTAAATGCCCTTAATAATAATAATAATGAAATAATGCGTTGTTGAAGTTACTATAACAGCAAAAGGGGTGTTGGAGAGGATAATAAAGGTTGATAATGAAATAATGTGTTGTTGAAGTTACTGTAACAGCAAAAGGGGTGTTGGAGAGGGTAATAAAGGTTGATAATGAAAGAATGTGTTGTTGAAGTTACTGTAACAGCAAAAGGGGTGTTGGAGAGGGTAATAAAGGTTGATAATGAAAGAATGTGTTGTTGAAGTTACTGTAACAACAAATGGGGTGTTAGAGAGGGTAATAAAGGTTGATAATGAAAGAAAGAATGTGTTGTTGAAGTTACTGTAACAACAAAAGGGATGTTAGAGAGGGTAATAAAGGTTGATAATGAAAGAAAGAATGTGTTGTTGAAGTTACTGTAACAACAAAAGGGATGTTAGAGAGGGTAATAAAGGTTGATAATGAAAGAAAGAATGTGTTGTTGAAGTTACTGTAACAGCAAAAGGGATGTTAGAGAGGGTAATAAAGGTTGATAATGAAAGAAAGAATGTGTTGTTGAAGTTACTGTAACAGCAAAAGGGATGTTAGAGAGGGTGATAGACAAAGTTGATAAAGAAAGACAGAATGTGTCGTTGAAATTTCACTCGTGTGTTCCATGAGTCAGTGAGATGTATAATTTAAAATGTTGTACCTTAACCGTAAGGTCATTGGCGACTCAAATGATAGGAGATCCTTTGGCCAGAGGTTTGAGGGTGGTCATTTTCTTTTCCCTCACAACTTTAACACCCCCCTCCCAACCCAGAATAGGGTTAGATACCTGTCCACCGATGAACGGATGGGAGGCCATAGGTACGACGTTTCTTGAATCAGTCTTGAATCTGAGCAGAATGGAAGGCGAGAGTTGTACTTCTTCGCTATCCAAGCCTCTCAAAGTTCTGTAAAGGACTGACAGATGACTGCATTGTATTGTCTGTAATAAGATACACTGAATTCACTGTATAAAGAATTGACAAATGGCATCACTGTACTAATATTTTACATTGAATTCACAGTATTAATGATTGACAAATGGCATCACTGTACTAATATTTTACATTGAATTCACAGTATAAATGATTGACAAATGGCATCACTGTACTAATATTTTACATTGAATTCACAGTATTAATGATTGACAAATGGCATCACTGTACTAATATTTTACATTGAATTCACAGTATAAAGGATTGACAGATGGCATCAGTGTACTCTCTGTAGTATTATACACTAAATTCACAGCATAAAGGGTTGACAAATGGCTTCACTGTACTGTCTATAATATTTTGCATTGAATTCAAAATATGAAGGGTTGACAAATGGCATCACTGTACTGTCTATAATATTTTGCATTGAATTCACAGTTTAAAGGGTTGACAAATGGCTTCACTTTACTCTCTGTAGTATTATACACTAAATTCACAGTATAAAGGGTTGACAAATGGCATCACTGTACTGTCTACAATATCTTGCATTGAATTCACAGTTTAAAGGGTTGACAAATGGCTTCACTTAACTCTCTGTAGTATTATACACTAAATTCACAGTATAAAGGATTGACAAATGGCATCACTGTACTCTGTAGTATTATACACTAAATTCACAGCATAAAGGGTTGACAAATGGCATCACTGTACTGTCTACAATATCTTGCATTGAATTCACAGTTTAAAGGGTTGACAAATGGCATCACTGTACTGTCTACAATATCTTGCATTGAATTCACGGTATGAAGGGTTGACAAATGGCTTCACTGTCTGTCTGTAATATTTTACAGTGAATTCAAAATATAAAAGATTGACAAATGGCTACACTGTACTGTCTATAATATTTTGCATTGAATTTGCAGTATAAAGGATTGACAAATGGCATCACCGTACTGTCTATAATATTTTACATTGAGTTCACAGTATAAAGGATTGACAAATCATTTTACTGTACGACTATTAGACTTTGAATATTAGATACACTTTGAATACCATTCGTTAAATTCACCGCATAAAGGACTGAAATGAATTAACTGTATGTTAGGTTTTGAGTATTATATGCACATTGGATATTCCACATTGAATTCATATTCAAGCAGCTCTTTTTACTTGGAGTTCCAGCAATTTTTATGGAAAAATGAAAACGTGTAGTTTCTACTTTCGATATTTACACGTGATCACGCTTTACGTTAGTGTACAAAGGTCAATTACAAATGCTGACAATTATTTTCTACTGGAATTTGTGTAAATAGTATTCTGTCACTTTGTTTTTCGTTCCGAGTAATGCTGCTTCTCGGATGTGTGCATGCGTCTTTTTGCTTGTTTATGGGCTTTCGTTTTTTGTTTTGTTTTGTTTTGTTTTGTCTTGTTTCCCACACTGTGCAGGCGTTACGTTGTTGCACAGTCTGTATATTTCGTTATCAGTGTGTGTGTGTGTGTGTGTGTGTGTGTGTGTGTGTGTGTGTGTGTGTGTGTGTGTGTGTGTGTGTGTTGTGGTGTGTGTGTGTGTGTGTGTGTGTGTGTGTGAGATAAGTATTTTATTGTTTCCATAAGCCACCAGATTTACATTTTTGAATACCAAGGCGCTTACAATATCTTTCATCAGTGTATTTTGATCGAATTTTAGACTTGCAAGGATAACGGTAAGCATGGTTTTTAACTGTTGTCTTTTCATGTTAACCTGGGTATCGTTTTAAACGTGTAGTTAGCCCCTGATATGGCTCTAGTAGTCGGCTGGGCTATAAGCAATATGAACATGAACCTGAACCAGTATATTTGATGGTCTGCGCGCATATGCACATAAAGGGGATCCAGACACAAGCAGGTCGCCGCTGATTCTCCACCAGACTTTACCCAAGCAGAATCGAACTCAGACCTTCCAGTTCAAGGTCCGATGACCAAACCACTTGGCCACTGCACCCGTCATTCATTCACTCTACAATTCTATGCGTGTTCCACTATGTCAGTAATCTGTCAGATGTTTCAAGCATACATAAAACCTTGTCTTCAGGATTTGAAAAGAAAGTTAGGAGGGGGAAGAGGGTAAGGCCTTGTATGTATGTCTAGTACTGAGTTTTGTGTATCGTTTTTCTGGTTTGTGTAGTAAACAGATATAGCAAAGAAATAAGAGGGAAGCAGGGAGAATTTTTATAATATTAATCAAAGGATATAACTCTTGAGAATTATCTCCCATGTTGTACTTTTTTTCAAATCTAACACAGTTTGCGCTATCCACTCAGCTAGCATAGAAGCAGATACAAAGTACAAAAACAGTAAGCTCAGAAGATTCCTGAGTTATGTCCTTTGATTTATACTGTAAACAGATATAGTCTATATTAGATGACCTTTCCAGACCTCAACTTCTATGTTATTGTGACATTTTCAGACCTCATCCAGTGTTTCAGTCTATGATTATTTGACATTATCAAACCTCACCCAGTGTTGCAGTCTATAATATTCGACATTATCAAACCTCACCCTATATTGCAGTCTATATATTTGACGTTGTCAAACCTCACCCAGTGTTGCAGTCTATAATATTTGACGTTGTCAAACCTCACCCAATGTTGCAGCCTATATATTTGATGTTGTCAAACCTCGCCCAATGTTGCAGTCTATATGTTTGACGTTGTCAAACCTCACCCAATGTTACAGTCTGTAACATTTGACATCAAACCTAACCCTATGTTGCAGTCTATATTACTGACATTATCAAACCTCACCCAATGTTGCAACCTGTATGTTTGACGTTGTCAAATCTCACCCAATGTTGCAGTCTGTAATATTTGATATTATCAAACCTCACCCAGTGTTTCAGTCTATAATATTTGACATTATTTAACTTCACCTTATGTTGCAGTCTATAATATTTGACATTATCAAACCTCACCCAGTGTTTCAGTCATATTTGGCATCATCAAACCTCACCCGATGTTTCAGTCTATATATTTGACATTATCAAACCTCACCTAACTTTCAGTCTATAATATTTGACGTTGTCAAACCTCACCCAAGTTTCAGTCTATAATATTTGACATATTAACCTCATCCACTGTTTCATTCTATATTATTTGACATCATCAAACTTCACCCAGTGTTTCAGTCTATAATATTTAACATCAACAAACTTCACCCAGTGTTTCAGTCTATGATATTTAACATCATCAAACCTCACCCAGTGTTTCAGTCTATGATATTTGACATCATCAAACCTCACCCAGTGTTTCAGTCATATTTGACATCATCAAACTTCACCCAGTGTTTCAGTCTATAATATTTGACATCATTAAACTTCATCCAGTGTTTCAGTCTATGATATTTAACATCATCAAACCTCACCCAATGTTTCAGTCTATAATATTTGACATCATCAAACCTCACCCAATGTTTCAGTCTATAATATTTGACATCATCAAACCTCATCCACTGTTTCATTCTAAATTATTTGACATCATCAAACTTCACCCAGTGTTTCAGTCTATAATATTTGACATCATCAAACTTCACCCAGTGTTTCAGTCTATATATTTGACATCATCAAACCTCACCTAACTTTCAGTCTATAATATTTGACATCATCAAACCTCACCCAGTGTTTCAGTCATATTTGACATCATCAAACCTCACCCAGTGTTTCAGTCATATTTGACATAATCAAACCTCACCCAGTGTTTCAGTCTATAATATTTGACATCATCAAACTTCACCCAGTGTTTCAGTCTATAATATTTGACATCATCAAACCTCACCTAACTTTCAGTCTATAATATTTGACATCATCAAACCTCACCCAGTGTTTCAGTCATATTTGACATCATCAAACCTCACCCAGTGTTTCAGTCATATTTGACATAATCAAACCTCACCCAGTGTTTCAGTCTATAATATTTGACATCATCAAACTTCACCCAGTGTTTCAGTCTATAATATTTAACATCATCAAACTTCACCCAGTGTTTCAGTCATATTTGACATCATCAAACCTCACCCAGTGTTTCAGTCTATAATATTTGACATCATCAAACTTCACCCAGTGTTTCAGTCTATAATATTTAACATCATCAAACCTCACCCAGTGTTTCAGTCTATAATATTTGACATCATCAAACCTCACCCAGTGTTTCAGTCTATAACATTTGACATCATCAAACTTCACCCAGTGTTTCAGTCTATAATATTTAACATCATCAAACTTCACCCAGTGTTTCAGTCTATAATATTTGACATCATCAAACTTCACCCAGTGTTTCAGTCTATAATATTTAACATCATCAAACTTCACCCAGTGTTTCAGTCTATAATATTTGACATCATCAAACCTCACCCAGTGTTTCAGTCTATAATATTTGACATCATCAAACCTCACCCAGTGTTTCAGTCTATAATATTTGACATCATCAAACCTCACCCAGTGTTTCAGTCTATAATATTTGACATCATCAAACCTCACCCAGTGTTTCAGTCATATTTGACATAATCAAACCTCACCCAGTGTTTCAGTCTATAATATTTGACATCATCAAACTTCACCCAGTGTTTCAGTCTATAATATTTAACATCATCAAACTTCACCCAGTGTTTCAGTCATATTTGACATCATCAAACCTCACCCAGTGTTTCAGTCTATAATATTTGACATCATCAAACTTCACCCAGTGTTTCAGTCTATAATATTTAACATCATCAAACCTCACCCAGTGTTTCAGTCTATAATATTTGACATCATCAAACTTCACCCAGTGTTTCAGTCTATAACATTTGACATCATCAAACCTCACCCAGTGTTTCAGTCTATAATATTTGACATCATCAAACTTCACCCAGTGTTTCAGTCTATAATATTTAACATCATCAAACTTCACCCAGTGTTTCAGTCTATAATATTTGACATCATCAAACTTCACCCAATGTTTCAGTCTATAATATTTGACATCATCAAACTTCACCCAGTGTTTCAGTCTATAATATTTGACATCATCAAACCTCACCCAGTGTTTCAGTCTATAATATTTGACATTATCAAACTTCACCCAGTGTTTCAGTCTATAATACTTAACATCATCAAACTTCACCCAGTGTTTCAGTCTATAACATTTGACATCATCAAACTTCACCCAGTGTTTCAGTCTATAACATTTGACATCATCAAACTTCACCCAATGTTTCAGTCTATAATATTCGATATTATCAAAACACTGAGTCAGTCTATAATATTTGATATTATCAAAACACTGAGTCTGTCTATAATATTTGATATTATCAAAACACTGAGTCAGTCTATAATATTTGACATTATCAAGCCTCACCCAATGTTCCGTCTATATTATTGACATTTTTAGGCTTCACTCAATGTTTCAGTCCATCCTGTCATATTCTCAGACCTCACGCACTGTTTCAGTCCATACTATTTGACATTATAGGACCTTACCAGTATTTCAGTCTATAGTATTTTGACATTTTCAGACCTCACCACCCAAAGTGTAACCCTTTGACTCCAGCACACTGTCCACCAGCATCCAGCATCCAGCATTGTCAACCATGCTAGCAAAGCAAAAACGTGACCCTTTGATTCCCTCACTCTGGTAATCAAAGGGTTAAGTTTTTACAGTTGGTGGATAGGGTGCAGGAGTCAAAATGCCAAAAGTCTTGCGTTAGTTGACGTTTACAGATTTCAGCCAATACTGTCATGTCATGCCATTATTGTTCAGACCGTCGGCATGGTTACTGTTACCTGGAGCTGGTGGGCGGTCGATGTGTCCAGACACCGGAGCTGACTCGTCTGACCAAAGCCCAGTGTTGCTGTGCACTGGCAGGGGCGTGGGGACGGGCCTGTGAACGATGTCCTTCCGTTTCCTCGGGTATGTTCATGGCTGCTAGCCACCACATATCTCTACACTAGGCCTGTTGGGTGCTACGTCTGTCTGTCTGTCTGTCTGTCTGTCTGTCTGTTTTTTCATTCTCCTGCTAGCCACATATCTACACTAGGCCTAATGGTTGCTACATTTCTGTCTGTCTGTCTGCCTGTCTGCCTGCCAGCCTGTCTGTTTGTCTGTCTGTCTCGGTTTCAATCATTCTCTTGCTAGCCACATATCTACACTAGGCCTAATGGTTGCTACGTTTCTCTGTGTGTCTGGCAGGCTGTCTGTCTGTCTGTCTGCCTGTCAATCTGTCTGTGTGTCTGCCTGCCTGTCTGTCTGTCTGTCTGTCTCTGTTTCTATCATTTTCTTGCTAGCTTCATATCCACACTAGGCCTAATAGTTGCTACTTCTGACTGTCTGTCTGTCTGTCTGTCTGTCTGTCTGCCAGCCTGTCTGTCTGTCTGTGTCTGTTTCCATCATTCTCTTGCTAGCCACATATCTACACTAAGTCTAATGGTTGCTACGTTTCTCTGTCTGTCTGTCTGTCTGTCTGCCAGCCTGTCTGTCTGTCTGTCTCTGTTTCCATCATTCTCTTCTAGCCACATATCTACACTAGGCCTAATGGTTGCTATTTCTCACTGTCTGTCTGTCTGTCTGTCTCTGTTTCTATCAGTTTCTTGCTAGCCACATATGTACACTAGGCCTAATGGTTGCTTCTTCTCATTGTCTGTCTGTCTGTCTGTCTGTTTTTTTCATTCTCCTGATAGCCACATACCTACACTAGGTCTAATGGTTGCTACGTTTCTCTGTCTGTCTGGCAGGCTGTCTGTCTGTCTGTTTGTCTGTGTGTCTGTCTGTCTGTGTATCTGTGTGTGTGTGTGTGTCTGTCTGGCAGGCTGTCTGTTTGTCTGTCTGTGTATCTGTGTCTGTCTGTCTTTGTTCCTGTCATTTTCTTGCTGGCCACGTAACTACACTAGGCCTAATGGTTGCGAGTTGTCTCTGTCTATCTGTCTGTCTGTCTATTTGTCTGTCTGTTTATCTGCCTGTCTCTGTTTCTGTCTGTCTTATGTCTGTCTGCCTGCCTGTCTGTCTGTCTCTGTTTCTATCATTCTGTCTTCCTCTCAGTCATTCTATCTATTTGTCTGTTTCTTTCGTCGCACTGTTAAATCCATGATTCAGTGAGGTGTGGCGCTAGCCGCTCGCTATCTTCGCAAACAGGAACCAGAAATTAACACAAAAACGAATCAGAAGGTGTATTTGACACAATACTTGTAAAAACAAGACAAGACAAGACTGGCACGAATTCTCAGCCCTTTGGCCGTTTTGTCTTGTCTTGTCTTGTCTTGTCTTTTTATTATCCGTTGTTTGGTATTTGTGGTCTGTTTGTGACCGTGCGTTCGCGCTTGACAAAGGCTGGTTGGCCGAAAATTTGCGCTTGTCTTGTCTTGTTTTGTTGAATACGCGCTTACATTCGTTTTTTTTGTTTTTTTTGTTCTGGTTCCTGTTTGCTTGCGCGCGGGCAGTCGTACTTGTTTGGGGTCTTGTCTTGTCTTGTCTTGTCTTGTCTTGTCTTGTCTAGTTATATTAAATACGCGTTCTTATTCATTTGTTTTGTGTATTTCTGGTTCTTGTGTGCTTGAACATTGACAGTCACTGTGATTAAGATTTGCTATGTTAGCTGTAAGCTTCTGAGCATGTGACAGGTGTATTGAATGAGTTGTGTGGTGGTTTTGTTTCCCAGAAGTTAAATCAAATGTCTGAATTACATCATTGTACACATCCCTGCGTGTGTGTTTGTGCATGCGTGCACGTGAGTTGTGTGTGTGTGTGTGTGTGTGTATGTGTTTTGTGTGTGACTGCGTGTGTGTGTGTGTGTGTGCGTGTATGTGTGTGTGTGTGTGTGTGTGTGTGTGTGTGTGTGTGTGTGTGTGTGTGTGTGTTTACTGATTTAATGTATGTCCACATAAGTGATGTTCGATCCAAAAGTAGAAAGAGTTGAGGTAGGTGGAGGAAGAGCGACAGGGAGTACTTGTATATTGTCAGTCTTGGAACAGAAGGGAATGGAGTTGGAACTGGAAGGGAGAGGGGACAACAACAAAATTAAATAACTAACCAGAACTCATCATCATCGTTGGCATCTCGGTTTCGGGAAACCATGCTGAATGCACCTCTGGAATATCGTCTGCTGCTTGAGTCTGTTGGCACCGTTTGCTATGGCTGCTCAGGCCCATGCGTGAGTGGCAGTCCCTGTTGCAGCCGGTGCCGATAAACTGGGAGGCCAGGGATGCAGGTGTTGCTGCAGCACGCTTCTTCCGATCTCACCTGTCCGCTGCGAGCTGACTTTTCCTCGTGTCTGCCTCTGTGATGTCTTTGTAGACATTGTGACCCCAGGCAGCACGATCCATGGTCAGAGTTTCCCAGCTGTCTGTGAAGATGTTAGAGACCTTCAGATCTCTTTTGCAGGCGTCCTTGAAATGGAGTGAGAGGTGGCCGACTCTTCTGGTGTCCTGGATTAACTATCCACACAGGTGTCTTTTGGCAGTCTCCTATCCCCCATTCGACAAACATGCCCCAACCATTGTAGGTAGCGTTGGCTCATGTTGGGGATCTTGGTGTGCTACAGGATGTCTTCATGTGGGATGTGGCTCTGCCGGCTGATTCCAAGGATGCGTTTGAAGCATCACTTATGGAACGAGTTGAGCTGATGATCATGCCTTATGTAGGTGGTCCAGGTTTCGCTTACATACAGTAAGATGCTGAAGATGCAGGCCCGATACACTCGGGTCTTTGTGTGTACCGTCAGCACTTTGTATTCCCAAACTTTCTTTGTCAGTGTGGCCATGATGGTTTTTGTCCTCCCAAGTCGTCGGTTCACTTCAACGTTGAATGAAGACGGTGTTGCTGACGATGGACCCCAGGAAGGTAAAAGCTGTCTGCGGCTTCAGTGGTGACGCTGTCGATGGTGATGGAGAGAGGAGTGGTGACAACATGTGAGCTGACGTTCGTTTTCTTCAGGCTGATCATGATTTCCAACTGCTTGCATGCGTCAGCAAAGCGATTGCACAGTCTCTGGAGGACATCCTCGGTGTGGGTCACCAGAGCTGCATCATCGGCGAGGAGCATCTCCCTTATGAGTACGGTCCTGACCTGTGGTTTTCGAGTGCAGTCGTGCCAGATTAAGCAGCTTCCCATCAAACCTGCTTGTCATGTCTATGTCAGTACACTAAGCCCCAGGTACCCGCTGGACCAGCAGATAGATGTTGGCGGGCCCATACATTAATGCTGCCCAGCTTGAAGCAGGCGGTAGTTGACCTGTGGGACTTGAATGGTCCCTCTTACTGTCGAGGCTGACTTGTAGAACTTGGATGATCCCTCCTACTGTCGAAGCTGACCTGTAGAACTTGGATGGTCCCTCCTACTGTCGAAGCTGACCTGTAGAACTTGGATGATCCCTCCTACTGTCGAAGCTGACCTGTAGAACTTGGATGGTCCCTCCTACTGTCGAAGCTGACCTGTATAGAACTTGGATGATCCCTCCTACTGTCGAAGCTGACCTGTGCGACTTCGATGATCCCTCCTACTGTCGAAGCTGACCTGTGGAGCCCCTTCCCTACGCCAGTCAGGAGGGACTTATAACCTGTTGACTGATAGCTTCCGGGTTGAGTCCTCACTGGGGTGATACTAGAGAGGCCTGTCCAGGGCGCAGGCCTGGGCTCGAAGTACGAGTACGCAGATTTCGGGTCGCCTAATCGTCAGAACTCCTCCCCCCCCCCTTTCAGCCTCGCTGATAGGATCCAAAGAAATGCACAACGTGACGTTTGGCACCAGCTTGGCTGCAGGAGCTGTTGGAGAGTGACAGGTAATGCCATCCAACCTGCTTAGAGGCTCCACTCCGGAGTATCTGTTAGGGTTTACTCCCCTTGCTTTTGTCCTTCCAAGACGATCACGAGGGCAGCGGTGATTTTCTGTCAGGGTTTACTCCTGTAGTGTTGGTCTCTCCCGAGACAACCACAGGGCAGTGGTGTCATTCACCCATAGCTGGGGATCTGGTTCGTGAACACCAAAGCGTGTCCGCACGCCAGTGGGCCTGTGTGTCGCATGTCTTGGGGGCCAGACCTCCTTTGAGTCCCTCGAGGGTTCAGCCTGAGTCCATCAGATGCTCAGTTAACGTGTCGCCACGGGGAGGCACAACGTAGGGCTTGCTGATGGAGAGGCGGCATATTGATAGAGCTTTATGCATTCTGCTCTCCTTTTCTCAGAGCTGTAAACAGCAGTGCTAGTCAGCGGTGTGGGCTGGAAGCTAGAGGTGACAAGCACCCAGTCCCTAGCCAGCACACTGGACACGTCACATCAATCATTAAGACGCACTAACCAGAACTAACTAGTTAATAAACTGGCTACACGCAGCAGTGAACACTTAAGATACAGTAAATCATACAGAATTAGCTGTTGGACTTTTTGACAGGCTGACCAATGAATTTGTATGTTAGATACAGTCGCATCTAACAGAAAGTCATATCAGTGCCTCCTACAGATAGAACAAACAGATGTTTCAAAAGACTTTATCTACTCGTGCTCATGCCCAGTACATCATATATTGAATACATTAACTATGAGTTCGGACATACACTCTGCAATGACCTGCTTTTGCTTTTCTTGTTCATATTAAATTAGCAAAGAAAACAAACGAGACAGTCTTGGTGGAGGCAGACACAAATAGATTACTCATAGGGAAGATTAGGAAAAGACGGGCAACATTTGTGGGCCATTTTGTGAGGAGTGGGGATTTGGAGCACCTGGTTGCAACGGGAAGGCTGGAGAGAAGGAGGGCACCAGGTGGACCCAGAGAGAAAATGCTGGACGGACTTGCAGAGTGGCTGGGATGAGGAGAGTGGGGGAGATGCTTGGGGCAACGAAAGATAGAGACAGATGGAAGTCCATGATCGCCAATGCCATACGGCAGGGCACCTGATGATGATGATTAAATTAGAACTATTTTATCAAAGAGATGCATGGCCTTTTCCTAAAGTGTCAACATGGTATATGTTACAGCGGCTTTCAACAGACTGTGCCCTATGGGCCCAGGCCTTACCCCCGACGGAAAGGGTGAGTGTTTTTCTTTTCTTCATTGCTCTTCTTCCGTTACTCTGACTTCACGGGTAGACAGCTGGATTATGAGGACTGAGGTTCGGAGTTAAAACAAACATGAAGCCATGTTTGGCATGCATCAATGAATATGAAAGTAAATGCTACATTACTGTGTATTACTCTATGAAAGATATGCTGTGTGGCTTAACGAGACTATGGTTTCTTGTAGCATGATCAGATATGTCTCAATCCAGTCACTAAAATACAGAGGTTTGACTTTACGTTGTATATGTATCACTGTGAATGTTGGCTGTGAAATAACAAAATTCACTAGCATTCGTTTTCTTCAAACAAAATTTTGTTCAGGTAAATATGTAAGATGTAACATTAATAACAATGCCGCATGGGCGGAACAACAGGATATGGCTGTGGGGTTTTTCTGTCACAACTTACGTGCCGCCTCTGTGGCATTGACCACACACCGCTCATTCGGGCTGTACACCACACCACCAACCCCAAGTATATTCAATCGAATTTCCACCTGCAAGGAAGTCCTGGGAGCCAGAGATGTGGAGTCGCAATGGGCCCACCCACCAGAGGAGGTCTTGCACTGCTGCCGGAACATTTCTAATCCAGGTTACTAAGGACTCAGCCTTCTGAGCCTTCTACTGCTCAGTCACAGAACCGGACCGACTGAGAAACCCCTCGGTAAGGAGATCACCATTACCTCGTTCTCCAAGCACATTCCCATGAGCCACTGACACCAAAGATCACAATTGAATTTATTCACCTCAAGCATGGAAGCGGTACAGGAAAGCAAAACTGACGTCACCACGAGAATAGAGCATGAACGGGCCTCAGAATCTGGGACAGTTTTCACGATGCTAGAATGGTGGATGATTTCATGATAATGGGGATGACGATATGATGCTATCGAGTGCTGTGTAGCGGATGAGACTGTGAGACAGGACTGGACTCTACGCTTACTATCGCCAGGGTTTAACCTTACCCAGCCTTGTTTTCACTGACCTTCTTCTTTGCGATTGGAATCTGACCAAAGACTATTCACGAAGCAAAGATAGCCATAGCTTACAGCTGCAGTGGTATCATGCCCCACCCCCACCCACCACCCCTTTATTTGCCTCCAACCGGAGAACCCTCTGTTGATTGAGAAGCTGTATGTTTGAACACCCTTACCTTGCGTGCAGATATTGACGAGTGTTCGCGAATGCCCAATGCCTGTGAGAATGGTCGATGCCTCAACACCATGGGCTCTTACCGCTGTGTGTGTAACAAGGGCTATAAGACAGACCAGTCTGGCAAGCGTTGTGTTGGTGAGTTTTCTCCTCAGTGACAATTTTGAAGCAATCGTTGTTAGCATTACTGAAACCTAAGAAGGTAATAAAGTGAATTATTTTTTACAGGAGTTTGTTTCACTTGTCTTATTTTTTAGCTGTTCAGCAGCCATCCTCAATGATGACGAAGACGGAATGGACATAATGTTGTTTCTTTATTGTGTGACTTGTCACCATTTGTCTGTTCTTTTCTTTTTCTGCCTCCTACTTTTTTTTGTTGCTTTTAAGTTCTTGTAATAGTATGTGACAAATAGAGAGAATTAGTGACCCCGTTGTGTTACAATACACGTCTGAACAAATTGCCAGCTGAAGTTTCTTACTGGACTATAGACATAATTATCGGACTTGAACAAGGAAAATGTGGATTGATTTTGGCACGGCTTTTCATTCTACAGTGAATTTCGTGTAACCAAACTCATTTATAGACAAAAAGAGCGACATACATGAAAGTTTTTTTTTTATCTTTTATTGTTTTATGTCCACTGACGAGATGGGCGACGTCAGCACGAATGCCAGAATCGGTCAGTGCTACTGGTTGTTGTTTCTCATGATGTATGATTAAGATTCATATAAAACGATGATATGACTAAAGATGTGAAAGAAGATATCGTACTGCTGTTTTGTTGTAGATGTTGACGAGTGCCAACAACGTCCTAAGGTGTGTGACTTCACCTGTTCCAATACTCTGGGCAGCTTCGTGTGTGGCTGTCCGTCTGGCTACGTTCTCAACACGGATCAGGTCACCTGTCGCGGTCAGTCTTGGCTTATGTACATCTTAATCCATAAGTGGTCTTTACTTTAGAGAAAAACTGACAGATGCGTAGCATGTTGTTACAATGACAGATGCGTAGCATGTTGTTTAAACTGACAGATGCGTAGCATTTTTGTTTATAGTCAAATACAGAAAAAAAAATTAAGTATGAGAAATATTTCTGTATTTCTTACGGTGAACGTCTTATTTCGCCATGTGGGGGATGGAAGAATATCTGACAATTTTCAGTGAAAGAAAGGGAGAGAAGTGCGAAAAACAACAACATGAGTCTTGCGTGGTTTTTTGTGTGTTTGTTTGTTTGTTTGTTTTGTTTTGTTTTGTTTTTCATTTAGGATCCTTCCATTTGACGTTTCGGATGCGAAAAATGTTAGAATGTTGTGAAGCAGTCATAAAACTTTGTAACAGTGCCTCGGTAATAAATATTGTATTTTAAGAGTAGGAAGGAAATAAAAGAAGATCATTGATGTGTGCTAGCTGTGAAATATAAGATCTTTTATTCTATCATCAGATCTGGACGAGTGCACGATGATGCGGCACAATTGCCAGTTTAAGTGCATCAACACACCGGGCAGTTTTGAGTGTGACTGTGCTCCAGGCTTCAGAAAAGGTCCTCGAGGACAGTGTACAGGTAAGGCAATGTGTCTCGTCAATCACTGTTATGTAGTGGTCAGTGCAGTGGACTGATGACTGGACAGTTGATGCCCCATCAGAACAAAATTTCATTGTGTGATTTTCAGCCACCTGTCAGCTCCAGTGCCGGCGTGTTATGGACACTGCTGGGGACACGGATGCATCATTGAAGGTGTTGCTCAGATTTCATGATAAATTCTATAAACATCTGTATCTCTCAGACGAGGTTGATAACAGGGTACATTATAATAAAAAGTATAAACTACTGTTATGTCTCCAAAGTGTAATGCCATGGTATACATAATACCTTTATATTTCCTTTTCTCACACTGGAAGGAGCAGCAGGGAAGTTTCAGTCTTTTTCTCCTAATTTTTGTAACTAATGTTTGTTTGCTTGTCATCTTACGCTTGACAAAGGTCAGTTGGCCGAAAATTTGCGCCTGCCTTGTCTTGTTATACTAAATACGCGTTCTTATTCTTTTTTCGTGTTTTTTCTGGTTCCTGTTTGCCTGAACGAGGGCAGTCACACTTGTTTTGGATTTTATATTCCTTATCAGATGTCACATTACCGTGTGAATATGCCACAGATTTAGTTTTCCTATAGGTCCCATTCTTTTAATGACTTCATTTTCTCCTGCCACTTGCGTTCCAGCGGTAATTTCATGTCATGGTTTTCAGTGTCCTTTACTGAAGGGTTTTCAGGTGGATGGATTACCATAGTGTGGCTCCAAGCAGTCATTTGCCATCAGTATGTGGCTTGTCGGATTGAGTTTTCAGTAAACTGGATCAGAACAGACTCTACTAAAGTCCATCAAAATTTATCCGGCAGTAAATCAATCTCCACTGACCTTCATGATGACTTGAGGTTGCGGTGTGAACCTTGTTTGATGGTGTCTTGGAGAATAAGACTGAATGTCATGTTGTAAAGACACTGAAATAGTTCAGAAGATGGATTAAGAGAACTGTAAAATGCTCTGTTGTTTGTGTGTTTATAGTAATAATGCTGTCGGGCCGCATGGGTTCAAACTTGATAAAATTGTGCAGTAGTCTCTGTTCACCCATCAGAAGATGGGACCTGACCTGTTCAGGGTGAAAAGGGTATGTTAGCCAGAAACAGAAGTGAGCACCACTCTCAAAAAGCCTACTCAGGAGTAGTGAAGTATCTTCCAACCCAGTTTCTGTCTGTATCTCTTGGGCCTGGTTGACGCCAGGATACATCATGATAGTAAGCGTAGAGTAAAGCCCTGTCACGCAGTCTCAATCCTAGGTGGGTCTCTATAGCATCATGATTATCATCCTCATCAACATTATCATTTACTTATTGTAAAAATTGTTGCAACTTCTGTGGCCATTAAGATGGCGTAGAAAATGGGACGAAAAAAAGGTGAGTACAAAGGTAACCTCCCGATGCAATGATCCTAAAATATTTTTTTTAATCTTCCACCCCAGTTTCCGTTAACTCGTAATGGCACTGATTAAGGCCCTTGGATTACTCCATCTGCAGAACACTACAAATGTTATGTGACGGAACACCCAAAATAATCATGTGTGCCCTATGTTTGTCAGGTCTTGAAGTTCTACATAACTTATGAACTTGATTCTATACGATATACCAACATGGTTATCTGTTCGTACATCTATCACATAAAATCATGTATATACATATGTACCACCCCAGCAATAGTACTTACCCAACGCAAGTCTCCAGTCACTAACATATTAAGTTCCACCACCGCTGTTACCGACTTGCTAGGCATCCCATTCCCCAACGACCTTAGGAGTATGGGACTTCTTTTTTACCTGTATATTTTGTAACGACGATGACACACGCAAACGAATACACGTTCAGATTAGATCTGATTGCAGACAAACAGGTTATCTGAAAAAAAAATCACCCTACTGCCTTGTAGGTTGTCGTGGGAACGACAAAGGCTAGCGGAGAAACCGTAAACAAACCGATGGAAGGCAACGGGAAACCACCATCGCACTATCCCAAGATATCATAGCCAGACAATCCAATGAAAAAAGTGTAACATTTATAGGCCATTTTATGAGGAAAGGGGAATTGGAGCACCTGGTCACAACGGGAAAGCTGGAGGGAAAGAGAGCACCAGGCAGACCCAGGGAGAAGAGATTGGACTGACTTGCAGAGTGGCTGAAGACGAAGAGGGTGGAGAAAGTGCTTGAGGCAACAGAGATAGAAACAGAAGGAAAGCCATGATCGCCAACACCCCTGTGAACAAGGCAGCTGATGAGATTGATAATGATAATGATGATGATGATGATGATAGGTATCGGCAGTTTTGTGATTATGATCATTATCAGAATGCAAGCACAGGTGGTGACCGTAGTGATGCCCACTTGTTTCAGACATAAACGAGTGTGTGGAGACACCAGGCCTGTGTGGACCAGTGGGTACCTGCCATAACACCCAGGGTAGCTTTGAGTGTGTCTGCCCCCGTGGCTACAAACGAGACAAGACTGGCACCAAGTGCATTGGTATGTTTCTTTTTCTTCTTCTTTATCAACATTCATGGAACTTCAGTAGTAACCCTTTAACTCCCGCAACGTGTCTACCAACATCTTGCATTGTCAAGCACGCTACCAAAGCAAAAACTTAACCCTTTGACTCCCTCACCCTATCCGCCAGCTTCCTGTAGGAAGCTGGTGGATAGGGTGAGGGAGTCAAAGAGTTAAGTTTTTGCAGTTGGTGCCTAAGGTGCGGGAGTCAAAGGGTTAAAAATGGTGTGAAAAACTTGGTTGACATATGGTCATAGATGACTGCGAGACTAAAATATTCTACCGAAGGCATGAGTAAATATTTTGATGTATGTACGTGCTTATGTATCCACATCAAATAAAACGACTGGTTGAATGCTTTTATAATTTTGCGTCGCGCAGGAGATCCCAGCAATTTGTTGGGTTTTGATCATCAGTTATTTTAAGTAAACTTTATGGCGTTGATGTGTGTGTGTGTGTGTGATGTGTGTGTGTGTGTGTGTGTGTGTGTGTGTGTGTGTGTTGTGTGTGTGTGTGTGTGAATGTTGATGATGTGTGTGTGTGTGATGTGTGTGTGTGTGTGTGTGTGTGTGTGTGTGTGTGTGTGTGTGTGTGTGTGTGTGTGTGTGTGTGTGTGTAATAATTTTGCGTGTGCAGGAGATCCCAGGCAATTTGTTGGGTTTTGATAATCAGTTATTTTAAGTAAACTTTATGGCGTTGATTGTGTGTGTGTTGTGTGTGTGATGTGTGTGTGTGTGTGTTGTGGTGTGTGTGTGTGTGTGTGCGCGCGTGTGTGAGTGCGTCCGTGTGTGTGCGTGGGTCCATGTCTGTGTGTGTGTTTTACAGACCAAGACGAGTGTGAGGACGGGAAGTGTGAAGGAGAGTGTGAGAACACAGTGGGCAGCTTCAAGTGTACCTGCCTACCTGGCTTCGACGAACACTTTGGCAAGTGTGTTGGTAAGCACCTGTTTTTGTTCTTAGGTATCTGTTGCTTTTTCTTTCTTTGGGTGTTTCCTTACACCTGGTCAGATAAATACTCAAACCTCACTGTCCAGGATTCCCTTATCATACTGTTCTCTCTCTCTCTCCTCTCTCTCCCTCTCTCTCCTCTCTCTCCCTCTCTCTCTGTCTTGCTCTCTCTCTCTCTGTCTCTCTCTCTCTCTTGTCTCTCTCTCTCTCTCTCTCTCTCTCTCTCTCTCTCTCTCTCTCTCTCTCTCTCTCTCTCTCTCTCTTCTTGAGTACATTGTAGCAAACGTTCTTCCAGAATAATAATACCATTTTTAACCATTATGTTATCGTATACATCTGTACTTGTTTCAGGTGGGACATAGCAGGCAACCAACAATATGTCTTTATCAATATTAAACAAAGCTTTATCAATTTTAACGGCAATTACGTTATCAATTCCAATGTTAACAATTTTTTTACAAATAAATTTAACGTTTTCTTTATCATAAACAGGACTCCTCCTGAGTTTCTTCCTCGTGCTGAAATTTTTTTGCAGGAGAACTAAATTTCTCAAATACTATAAACAATTGCTAAAGTCAAAATTTCTGTCAACAAATGTTTCAGTTAAGCGATGAAATCAAAAGAAATTACATAATTAATTAAGTCTACATGGTTTCATTTGCTATAAAGATTTTTCAATATTGTAATTGAGGAACGTATGTTTATGTGTCGGATAGTCTGCTGTCTGTTATTGTGATGACGCTAGAGCGAAGCTGCCTGACACTGACACGCTCAGTGGTTTGTCCTGAACTAGTTTCTCCTCCCCCCCCCTCTCTCTCTTCTTCTCTCTCCTCTCTCTCTCCTATTATAAAATTTTATGCTTTTGCTTTTCAAGAATGTATCAAGTATGTTCTTCAGGCGTAGACTGTTTAGTTTCATTGGCGTTGTTCTATAACTCGGAACACTAAATTTTGTAGTCAACATGGTGTTCAGCTCCTTCTGACTAACTTTCGGTTCTTCATAAGATATTTCAAAGTGGATGTGCTTCAGTTTGTCAAGAAAAAAGCTGAACACTTGAGCTTACTGGTAATTTTTTTTTTTTTTTTTTTTTTTTTTTTTTTTTTTTTTTTTTTTTGGTATGCCACTCTGACTAGAGGATGATTCAGATTACACTGAATGTCTTAGAATGGTGTGTATAAGTTCTGATCGTGAGGACTGTATCGTGTTTTCAAAAAAGAACTGTGTAGTATGTTTGAAAAGCATTTCTTGGTGCATCCAGATACGGTCTGGTTGGTTCCTTTGATCAGCAGAGCCATGGACGTTCGTTCTTTGATTTAACGTCTTTTCACTATGAGTGATATTAGACGGAAGATATAATTTAAGAAACGAAACATCAAGTCTTCATGAAAAATCGCTCGCGCATGCACGCACACGTCACCGCACACGCACACACACACACACACAACACGCGCGCGCGCGAGCGCGAACATTCGGGTGTGCACACACGCGCAAGTGCGCGCGCACACAGACACACAGACAGACACACAACGACAGACACACACACACACCACACCACCACACACACACACACACACACACACACACACACACACACACACACACACACACCACACACACACACACAACGTATCAGTAAACGTTATTGAGTTTTGAGTTTGTCAAAGAAGTATTCACGTACTCGAACAATTTCACAAGCGCTCCATCCAAATATGCCTGAAGTTATGTAGCAATATTCGAGTTACATTCCAACCGGCAACTTTAACAATTGGTACTGTTGTTGCCCAGCTTAATGTTTCCATCATTGTGGTGGTGTCAGCTTCGTGTTTCATAGGTCCCTCTACCCCTCTTCCGACTTTTCAGGCCTTGCCACGCATGGAGTTTTGCGTATGCTCAGCGAGTCTGCTAGATAACTTCAGGTATTTGGGTGGAGCGCTTTGGAATTGTTCGAGTACGATGAATACTTCTTCTCGAACAAACTCCAAACAAACTCACATAACAAGTTTACTGATACATTGTGTATGTGTGTGTGTGTGTGTCGGTGTGTGTGTGTGTGTGTGTTGTGTGTCTGTCTGTCTGTGTGTGTGTGTGTAGTGTGTGTGTGTCGTGTTGTGTGTGTCTGTGTGTTTTCTGTATGTGTGTCGTTGTGTTGTGTGTGTGTGTGTGTCTGTGTGTGTGTGTCGTGTGTGTGCGCGCACTTGTTTCGTGTGTTGTGCACACTCCAATGTGCAATGCGGCGTTCGCGTGTGTGTGTTTGTGTGTGCGTTTGCATGTGCGTGTGTGCGTTCGCGCGCGAGCGAATTTTCATGAAGACTTCATGTTTCGTTTCTTAAATAAGAACTGCCTGATATGTATGACAACTGTTCTTGGTGTTTTCAGAGAACACGCTTACTGACGTGTTGTGTGCGTCTGTATGTGAGTGTTGGGTGTGTGTGGTGGTTTTTGGTGAGGGTTTCATGGTGTTTTTAAACAAGAACTGCATAGCATGGATGAGGAAAGCTGGAGGGAAAGAGAGCACCCGTAACCCAGGGAAAAAATATCGGACGGACTTGCAGAGTGGCTGAAGACAGAGAGGGTGGAAGATGTACTTGGCAACAAGGAATGGAAACAGATGGAGGGCCATGATCGCCAACATCATGTGCCAAGGCACTTGATGATGATGATGATGATGATGATGATGATGATGATGATGATGATAGCATGGATGACACATATGTCTTAGCGTATTCAGATACCAAGTTGACTTACCAATGTGTACATGCGTGCGTGTGCGTGCGCGCGTCTATGTATATGAGTGTGCGTGTTGGCTGTGTTTTGTTTATCATAAGCACCCCACCCCCACCCCCACCGCTGTGGGGATGCCGGGGGCTCTTTCAGTATAAACAGTATCCCCACCATCTGGAAATTCTGTGCTGGAAATTTCTTTTCTGTCACTCTCTGTTTTTCTGCCTTGTTGCTTTGCTTTCTGTCATTTCTTCCTATCATTTTCTGCCTTGATGGTCCATTCACCTGTATGTGTTCGATAAAGTTTTACACACTTTCTCTTAGGATTGGCAATTGGGTACAATGTATTAAGTGCATTCTGGCTCTAGAGAAATGTGATGTGTAGAAGTGATTTTAGATAATTTAGACCTGTTTTTATATATGTTTTAGTGTCCTTTATTTTAAATATGTATTCAGGTTTTTTTGTTGTTGTTTTTTAAGTCGCCAGTGAAATAAACTGGACGGAGTGGTCAACGCCAGGGGCACATCCATATGTTACGTGCGCGATACGCATTGATACGTACACGTAATTTTCTTTTCGTTTTTGTCTTCCTGTCTGTTTCCCTCTGTCTTCCCCCCCCCCTCTCTCTCTCTCTCTCTCTCCCTCTCTCTGTCTCTGCCTCTCTCTCTCTCTCCCTTCTCTCTCTCTCTCTCTCCCTCTCTCTGTCTCTGCCTCTCTCTCTCTCTCTCTCCTTTCTCTCTCTCTCTCTCTCTCCTTTCTCTCTCTCTCTCTCTCTCTCCTTTCTCTCTCTCTCTCTCCCTCTCTCTGTCTGTCTGTCTCTCTCTCTCTCTCTCTCTCTCTCTCTCTCCCTCCCTCTCTCTGTCTCTGCCTCTCTCTCTCTCTCTCCTTTCTCTCTCTCTCTCTCCTTTCTCTCTCTCCTCTCTCCCCTCTCTTTCTCTCTCTTTGTATTGTATGTTTTGAAATGGTCATAGCCCCGACACGGCTGTACGCAGTCGGCTAGGCTGTAAACAAAAACAACAATTACAGCACCAGTGTGTTTTTTCATGGTGTTTTTCAGATGTGAACGAGTGACTGAGTATGGTATGGGTTGTGTGGTGTGGCACTGGCAGTCACATGTCATGCCGGCAGTTTTGACACTTTGGTTGAATGACGAGCGGTTGTTCAATTTGTGACTCAACTCGTCTTTGTGTCGTTATAGTTTTCCTTCTCTGTACGACTGCTTACCTTGGAGACAGTACTGCTGGGTCTTGTCTGTCGTTCATGCTCTCTCTCTCTCTCTGTGTCTCTCTGTCTCTCTCTCCTTCTCTCTTTCTCTCTCTGTCTCTCCTCTCTCTTCCTCTGCTCTCACTCTCTCTACTTATCTTCATCTCTCTCTACGCCCCAAATCTGATACTCTCATCTACTCCCTCTAGCTGCACTGCTGGGTCTTGTTGTCTGCATTCAGTCTCTCTCCACTCCCACCCTCTGCTCTCCCCTCTCTATCTCTCCTACTCTATCTACCCCCCCACTCTCCTCTCTCAATCTACTAAACTTCCAGCAGACTCAACTCTACTGCACTACTGGGCTTGATGTCATTCATTCTCTCTCTCTCCTCTCTCCCCCTCTCTCCTTCTCCTCTGTTCTTCTTCTTACTTATCTCTCATCGTCTGTCGTCGTCCCTCTCTCTCTCGCCACCCTGTCGAGTCTCCGTCGCTCACTTTCTGCTGACTGGTCTTGTCTGTATATATCTGGCTCTTCGTCTGTCTCTCTTCTCTTCCCCCCTCCCTTTGCTCTGGAAAGTCCGTTTTTTCTTCTGACTATCCCTTCCCTCTCTCTCTCATTTCTCTCCTCTCTTCTCTTCGCTCTGTCTTCTCTCTCTCCTCTCTTACTGTGTGGTCTTGTCTTTCATTCTCTCTCTCTGTCTCTCTTCTTCTCTCTTCTTCTCTCTCCTCTGTCTCTCCTCTCTCTATCTTCTCTCTCTGTGTCTCCCCCTCTTCTCCCCTGTCTGTTCGCTCTCTTGTCTCGCTGCTCTCTGCAGTGCGTGGGTTTGTTGTCAGTTTCGCTCGTTGACCTGTCTCTCTCTCTGCCCCCTTCTGTCTGCTGCCTCTCCATATCTTCACCTGTCTCTCCCTGGTCTCTCTCGTTCGCCGGTCTACCTCTGTCTCTCTCCTTCTTTCCTCATGCTGGTCCTTTAATTCACATTCTCATCCTAGATGTCTCTGCTCTCTCTCTTTCTAACTCTCTCTCTTCACACCGTTGTCTCCCTCCTCCCACATCTATCCCTTATCATCATCTATTTTCACTCATTCTCTCTCTCCCTCTGTCTCTCTCCCTCTCTCTGACTCGGGTCTGTCTTTCATTATCTCTCCTTGCCATCTCTGGTCTTACTTCTCTACGTCTTCTCCCCTCTTCCCTCCTCTGTTTCCTCTCTACTCCCTCTTCTGCACTGTGCTTGTCTGGTACATTCCTCTCTCTCTTCTTCTCTCTTACCTCTCAAGTTTTCCCATTCTTCCATCTCTTCTATGACTCTCTCTTCAGCTTCTTTACCCTTTCTCTCCTCCCACTGTTCTCTCTCCATCGCTCGTTCCCTAGAGGTTGGTCTTGAATGTCATTTTCGACATTCCGTCTCTCTGCCTACTCTCTCCCTTGTCTTCTCATCTAATCTCTCCTCTCTGCGGTTCTTTTCGTACTTCTCTTCGTCCTTCCCTCGTTCATGTCTTCGCTTTCGTCTGTCTTCAATGCTGGGTCTTGTCTGTCATTAGTTCTCTCTCCTGCTGGTCGTGTCTCTCTCTCCTCTCTCGTCACTCGTCTCCCTCTGACCAACCTACCCTCTTATAGATCTCTTCTGCCATGCATTGCACTCTATCTCTCCACCCAACTCTGGCTCTCTACCCGTCTTCTACTCTTGTCTATCTTGATTTACTCCTCTATCTCTCTCTACTTATCTCTCTCACTCGTCTACCAACCACCTTCTTCTCTAATTCTTTGACGCAATGGGTCTAGTTCACATTCTCTCTCTCTCTCTCTCTCTCTCTCTCCCCTCTCTCTCTCTCTCCCTCTCTCTCTCTCTCCCCTCTCTCTTTCTCTCTCTCTCTCCCCTCCCTCTGTCTCTTCCTCTCTCTCCCTCTCTCTGTACTGCTGGGTCTTGTCTGTCATTCATTCTCTCTCTGTCTCTCTCTCTCTCCTCTCTCTCTCTCCCCTCCCTCTGTCTCTCCCTCTCTCTCCCTCTCTCTGTCTCTCCCTCTCTCTCTCACTCCTCTCTTTCTCTCCCCTCTTTCTGTCTTTCCCTCTCTCTCTTTCTCGCTCTCTCTCTCTCCCCTCTTTTTCTCTCTCTTTGTCTCTCTCACTCTCACTCTCCCCCCTCTCCCTCTCTCGCCCTGTGTGTGTGTATTTTCAGTGTGTATGTACATGTGAGAGAGAGAGAGAGAGAGAGAGAGAGAGAGAATGGGGTGTTACTGTGTATGCGTATGGGAAAGTGAACGAGAGGTAAACTTGCGTCTGAACGTTGCTGTTGAGAGCTGCATTTGATCTGTGGGGAAAGGTGGACTGTGTTTTGATGTATGAACACCGTGTTGCCCACTTCTATGGACAGTGTTATTGACCATGTTGTGTGGTTGTGTGTGTGTGTGTGTGTGTGTGTGTGATTGTGCGTGTGTGTGTGTGTGATTGTGTGTGTGTGTGCGTGTGTGTGTGTGCGTGTGTGTGTGTGTGCGTGTGTGTGTGTGTGTGATTGTGTGTGTGTGCGTGCGCGCGCGTGTGTGTGTGTGTGTGTGTGTGGTGTGTGTGTGTGTGTGTGTGTGTGTGTGTGTGTGTGTGTGATTGTGTGTGTGATTGTGTGTGTGATGTGTGGTGTGTGTGTGTGTGTGTGTGTGTGTGGTAGACCAGAACGCATGTGGTGGCAGCCCCTGTCTGTTTGGCTGCTCTCCCACAGGTAGTGGCTTCACCTGTGACTGCCCCACTGGATACGTGCCTGTTGGACAGGGGTAAAACCTCATTCTACTCTTCTTTTTTTTTTCCTCACTTCCACTCTAACTCAATTGGCATGCAATCCTTAGATTGTAGATAGCACTACGAAAAGTCATTTACTGAAATATTCGTCTGTAACAAGCGGTGTTCGTCTGTCGTCGTCGACAATGACCACGGCTTACAATACAATACAATACAATATTTTATGAAGTTGCTTTGAGTCAGTGTGTACGGAGTGACTGATCAATCCGATCCGGGCACAGAAGTAACGTCCACAGGTTGGACATCTATGGTCGGTTACTGTGGTTGAAGGGTTTGCAGCCCTAGCTTTCCGTGCAGCTCGTTTTTCTTGTGCAGATTGGATACGAGACACTTCTGAAGTGGTACATCCGGTTTTGATTCTTCTACGCCAGACTGTACGGTCGAGGGCAAGGTTTTCCCAATTCTCCCAGTTTATGTTGAGGGACTTTAGCGATGCCTTCAAGCTGTCTTTAAACCGTTTTCTCTGGCCTCCAACTGTTCTCTTGCCAGACGCTAGTTCCCCGTAGAGGAGTTGCTTCGGAAATTTGTTGTCAGACATCCGGTACACATGGCCAGACGAGCGAACTTGACTCTTTTGAAGTAAAGTGTGGATGGAGGGAGATTGGCTCTCTCTAGTACTTCTGTATCAGGGATCTTCTCTTGCCATCGGATATTCAGAATCTTTCTGAGGCTTTTGGTGTGAAAATTATTCAATTTCCTTGCGTGTCTACTGTAAACAGTTCAGGTCTCACTGCCGTAGAGGAGAGTGGTGAGGACCTCCGCTTTGTAACAATGGGATTAGGAAAAGACAAAAAGCAACATTTATAGGACATTTTATGAGGCAAGAGAAATTAGAGCACCTAGTCACACACGAAAGCTAGAGGGAAAGAGCACCAGGTCTCTAACTCAATTTGCATGCAATCCTTGGATTGTAGACAGCACCACGAAAAGTCATCTACTGAAATATATGTCTGTAACAATGGGATTAAGAAAAGACAAAGCAACATTTATAGGAAATTTTATGAGGCAAGAGAAATTAGAGCTTCTAGTCACAACAGGAAAGCTGGAGGGAAAGAGCACCAGGTAGACCCAGGGAGAAAATATTGGACGGACTTGCAATTTAGCTGAGGACAGAGAGGGTGGGAGATGCACTTGCAGCAACAAGGGATAGATTCATATGGGGGGGGGGGGGGATGATCGCCAACACCATGCGTCAGGGCACATCATGATGATGATGATGATGATGATGATGATGATGATGATGATGATGATGATGAAGAACAATGGGTTAAGATACTGCAGTGAGTTACGTCCTTTCCGTGATATGAAAATCCTGTTAGAATAATCAACACTGTTTTATTATAGAGAATGATACAACGGTTCTATGCTTTTTTGTTTATCCTCGTATCTACCATGAATGTCATGGTATCATGTCTTAAATACAGAAGAAGTGTATGTCGCAAGGTTATTATGATGGCTCGTGCCATATTGTTTACAGACCTTGAATCACAGACCTTTTCGGAGGAAATCTGTAAACTGAATCAGGATAACCATCAAAGAAGACATATCATTAAAATCCTTGAATATGCTTCCTTTCTTCCCATGGTCATCAGAATTACTGTTATGAGATTCAGTCTGTTTGTAAACAAGCAGACAAAAAGTTTAAAACTAAATTTGATTTCAAGTACCTCACATATGAGAGCAGAATTTATGTTACAAGAGAAAAACAACTTCTGAAGTACCCCGCTCAGTTGATGCCTAGCAGAGTTGCCACTGGGCAGATCTTCAAATGATGTTTGCTAACGGTTTTTGAAAGAAGAAACCACGTTTTATAGCTGTAGGGAGGACTGGAACTTTGAAGGTTGTCGTTGGGTTTTACTGTTATCGTTGCTGTTGTTTGTTTTTCTTAGTTTATTTTTTTATTTTTTTTATTTTCAATGATTGTTTTAGGATTTTGGTAGGTTGGACATTGTTGTAGGCGAGCTTGTAGACATCACCACTGAACTGTTGTAACAGTAAGATGGAATAATAGAAGCAACCACAGGCAGTGTGTTCAGGTGGTCAGAAAGCACTGGTCACTTTGCCAGTTTGGAGCAATTAGTTTGTACACATTGTGTTATTAGGGGCAGGTCAGTTTGTACACAATGTGTTATTAGGGGCAGGTCAGTTTGTACACATTGTGTTATTAGGGGCAGGTCAGTTTGTACACAATTGTTATTAGGGGCAGGTCAGTTTGTACACAATGTGTTATTAGGGGCAGGTCAGTTTGTACGTAATAATTAATAATAATAATAATTACAATATTTATATAGCGCAAAATCTTGATAAAATCAAATCTAAGCGCTGAAGCAGACACACACGCACGCACGCACGCACGCACGCACGCACGCACGCACACACACGCACGCACACACACACACACACACACACACACACATACACACACACACACACACACACACACACGCATGGCTATAAATGGGGAGAAAGAATAAAAGCAATAAAAGCAAGAATAAAAGCAATGGAAAATTATAGAGAGCATAGCATATACAATTATATATTATAACCATGTGATTCCCCTCCGAGCGGAGACAGGCTGCAGAGGGGGGGGGGGGGGGGGCTTGAGTGAGGAGGAGAAAAGGTGAGTTTTGAGAGCGGACTTGAAGGAGACAAAAGTAGGTTGCTGACGGACTGAGAGAGGAAGTTTGTTCCAGGAGAGTGGACCAGAAACAGAGAAGGCTCGTGGACCATAGGTATTGAGCTTAGTGCGTGGAAAGCGAAAAGTCAAAGGATCGGAGGCAGAGCGGAGGGTACGTGAGGGAAGATAGATCTCAAGTAGGCTTGACAGGTAATCGGGGGCTGCGTTATTGAGGCTTTTGTAGCACATGGTGTCTAGTTTGTACTGTATGCGCTTTGATACAGGGAGCCAGTGAAGTTATGCCAGGAGAGGAGATATGTGGTCAGCTTTTTTCTTTTTGAGTACAAGGCGTACAGCATTGTTTTGAATGCGCTGTAGGATGTGAATGGTGGAGGCAGGAAGACCAGACAGGAGTGAATTGCAATAGTCAATGCGAGACATTATGAAGGAGAGAACGAGTTTTGCAGTTGTTTCGACAGAGAGATACTTCCTGATCAGCCTTATACGATGGAGATGATAGTAGCAAGATCTGGCAGTTTGAGAAACAAAGTTGTTCATGGAGAGGGTAGAGTCAATGCAGACACCAAGGTTTTTAGCTGAATCAGAAATTGGGACTGATGTGTTACATAATGGGAGAGAAAGAGGAGGCAGCTGAGAAAGTTTCTGACGTGTTATTAGGGGCAGGTCAGTTTGTACACAATGTGTTGTTAGGGGCAGGTCAGTTTGTACACAATGTGTTGTTTGGGGCAGGTCAGTTTGTACACAATGTGTTGTTAGGGGCAGGTCAGTTTGTACACAATGTGTTATTAGGGGCAGGTCAGTTTGTACATAGTGTGTTATTAGGGGCAGGTCAGTTTGTACACAATGTGTTATTAGGGGCAGATCAGTTTGTACACATTGTGTTATTAGGGGCAGGTCAGTTTGTACACAATGTGTTATTAGGGGCAGGTCAGTTTGTACACAATGTGTTATTAGGGGCAGGTCAGTTTGTACACAATGTGTTATTAGGGGCAGGTTAGTTTGTACATGGTGTGTTATTAGGGGCAGGTCAGTTTGTACATAATGTGTTATTAGGGGCAGATCAGTTTGTACATAATGTGTTATTAGGGGCAGGTCAGTTTGTACACATTGTGTTATTAGGGGCAGGTCAGTTTGTACACAATGTGTTATTAGGGGCAGCTCAGTTTGTACACAATGTGCTATTAGGGGCAGGTCAGTTTGTACACAATGTGTTATTAGGGGCAGGTCAGTTTGTACACAATGTGTTATTAGGGGCAGGTCAGTTTGTACACAATGTGTTATTAGGGGCAGGTCAGTTTGTACACAATGTGTAATTAGGGGCAGGTCAGTTTGTACACAATGTGCTATTAGGGGCAGGTCAGTTTGTACACAATGTGTAATTAGGGGCAGGTCAGTTTGTACACAATGTGTTATTATGGGGCAGGTCAGTTTGTACACAGTGCTATTAGGGGCAGGTCAGTTTGTACACAATGTGATATTAGGGGCAGGTCAGTTTGTACACAATGTGTTATTAGGGGCAGGTCAGTTTAGACACAATGTGCTATTAGGGGCAGGTCAGTTTAGACACAATGTGCTATTAGGGGCAGGTCAGTTTAGACACAATGTGCTATTAGGGGCAAGTCAGTTTAGACACAATGTGCTATTAGGGGCAGGTCAGTTTGTACACACTGCGTTATTAGGGGCAGGTCAGTTTGGACACATTGTGCTATTAGGGGCAGGTCAGTTTGGACACATTAAGTTATTAGGTGCAGATCAGTTTGTACACAATGTGCTATTTGGGGCAGGTCAGTTTAGACACATTGTGTGGTGGCAGTGCTAATTGCCTTGAACTCAGATGGCGCTGCAGTGAAGTGTTGTTACATGTGTCCTATCAATGTTTTATCACTTGTGGACACTGCTCCACTTTTTCGAAACGACTTTTGGGCAAACCCAGGTGTGTGTGTGACACAATTAAATTCTTTCAATTGAATGAGCACTTTTTACATTAAGTCTTACAAATAGTGGCTGTATTAAGATTATAGTGGTGTCAAAACCCATGCTTATAAATTAAAAAAACATAAGTGTTGTTATTATTGATGAATCATGTTCATGCTCCGTTGATGTATTGGTGAATGTGTCCGATTGTGTTTGTACTGCATTGAATGATAGATGTACTGACATGTCGGGCCTCCATTATTTCTGTTTGTTTGTTTGTTGTTTGTTTGTTTGTTTGTTCGTTTGTTTGTTTGTTTGTTTGTTTGTTTGTTTGTTTGTTTGTTTGTAAAGTGCAAGGAGCATTCTCTGACACAGACTGTTTGCGCTCAGTGAGTGGCATTGTTAGTATGATTATGTCTCCCTCCGTGGAATGCCGGGAGTTCTTTCAGTATAAATTGTATCCCCACCTTCTGGAAATTCTGTGCTAGAAATTTTCTCTTTTCTGTCACTCCCTTTGTTTCTGCCTTGTTCCTTTGCTTTCTGTCATTTCTTCCTATCATTTTCTTCCTTGCTGGTCCATTCACCTGTATGTGTTTGATAAAAGTCTTACGTACTTTTTCTTAGGATTGATGATTGGATACATGTATTAAGTGCATTTTTGGCTCTGGGGAGGTGAGATATGCAGAAACAATTTTAGGTCATTTATGCCCATTTTTATACATATTTTGGTGTCCTTAGGTATGCTTAAATTTATAGAGGTTTGTTTCTTAAGTCCCCTGTGTGATGAATTGGACGGAGTGGTCAACGCCAGGTGCATGTCCTTAGATCATGTGCGTGTATGTATTGACACGTGTACTTAATTTTCTTTTCTTTTTTCCTGTTGAAGTATTGCGTATGTTTTGAAGCAGTTATAGCCCTGATATGGCTCAACACAGTAGGCTGGGCTTTAAACAACAATAACAATAACAATGATTATGTCTGCCCATTTAACTGACTGCATGACTCTTGCACCCTTACAGACACTGTATGGCCAGCAACCCGTCCATCACCCAGTACCCACCGGGTGTACAGCTCCCTCACGAGCCAGGCCCTTCAGGAGGTGAACTGCCCCCTGGTGAGGGCTGTTACAACTGTAACCACGACTTTGGTGACCTGCCTCTGTCTAAACCTTACACTGGCCGTACCAAGCGGAGTGTGGCAGAGACCAGCGTGATGATGGAGGAGGAGGAGGAGGACGAGGACCTGGACTGGGTGGTGAGTCACTTCCATGAGCAGCTGGTGCAGGAGAAGGCCATGTCTGTAGGAGACATTGTCAGGTCACGGCGTAGTGTCGACCCCTACTACAACTGGCGACACCTTCAACAGGTTAGTGACAGCTTTCAATATCAAGGTGCATTCACCAATTATGATTCAGATTCTGAACACTTTACAATCTCTTAAAAAAAAGTAGAGTGTAGCTGTTGCCAATGGTATTCTAAAAAGCATATTAGAATATGTTACAAAAAATTACAATTACACAACAACAACAACAAAGCAAACCAACAAAATCATTCACAACATAGGCAACTGAAAAACTGTTATAGGGCAACGAGAGCATTCTTCGTGGCCTTTGGTTGATTAGTATTAAAAAAAATGACCGTTCGTCTATATTTTTTATTTATCTCTTGCGCAGCTGTTGGTCCATTAAATGAATCAGTCTGCTCTGTGCTGTCTGTCAATTCATTTTCAATTTCAGTTTCTCAGGATGACGTCTCCGCGCTCGGAATGAATTCCATATGCACTAACATTTGATGTCTGTCATTAAATCTCTGGTTGTTTATCTGAATCCCACGTGTGACAGTTGGTTTGTTGTTACTTTTAGTTGACGGTAACTTACAGCATGTCTGTGAGAAATCCTTGTATGGCTTAGATCCATTAATTAAAGACATGATTTGGATTGAAATAGCCGTTTGGTTTCGCTCAAGAAGGTATCGTTGGATGCAGATATTTCATAAGCACTGCATTCTGGTTACTATAAACTCTGTTCACCCACAGAAGCAGATTATCGTGGTTCCACCATGCACGTCGTATGCACGTCGTATGTCTTAGGTTTGCCACTTGATTTAATAATAATTACAATATTTATATAGCGCAAAATCTTGATAAAATCAAATCTAAGCGCTGAAACAGACACACACGCACGCACACACACACACGCACGCAAGCACCACACACACACACACACAACACACACACACACACACACACACACACACACACACACACACACACATGGCTATAAATGGGGAGAAAGAATAAAAGCAATGGAAAATTATAGAGAGCATATTATTTGAACCGAGTTGTTGTCTTGACAGAATCTCGGTTGCCAAAAAAATTTTAAATTATTATTTATGTCTTCATATCTGTAATCGACACCTCAAAGAAAAGTTACGGCAGTGCTTGTATGTGTCCCTTATTGCTGAGATCTCAGGACTGTTATGGTTCGCCTTGTCTCTCCGCTCTTCGGCACTCAAGACTGACATTGTTTCCTGCCTTTTCCCTTTTTTTGTCTCTACCCATTAGTGGTTAATTCACTTCATGTTTCATTACTACAAACTCTAAAACCAACAGAATAATTTGTGGATTACTACCAAATGTACCAGAATGGAGTAGTACAAAAGAAACGAAGAAGGCAGGTACACCATTCTGGCAGCTAAACCCTCCAGATGGTCTCTATTCCATGTTCCTCGTAAATCGTGTTTTGCTGAATTTCTGGTTGATATGACCGGACACGTCTCACGCAATAGTATGATGCAACCTAACTTGCCTGAGGTCACAATTCTCCCCTTCCGTTGCAGAAATCAGCCCACAATGCATCTACGACAACAACGCCAGGAAGGCACAGAGAGCTGACATACGAAAACCAGACGATTATTCTACGACTTCGACGAAAACAAACCCGACCCAAAGTGCGCATTATCAAGGTTCTTCCCTCAATGGTGGCTCTGAAGCACAACGCACGTTACGCCATCGTCGGTGGCAACGAGGGAGGCGTGTTCTCAATACACGAGCGCCGTGGGATCAGCTCTCTGCATTTCACACGGAAACTGGCGGAGCCTGCCGAGTTCCATTTGCAGATCCAGTGTGAGCCTGTTGTCAGTGATGTGGATGTGGATGGGAAGCCCCTGCATTTAGGTACCTACACAATACGCCTTGTTATCCTGGTACAGTGATACTAAGTGCAGGTGGAGATTATTGAAGCAACATGTTAGTGGATACTTTCACCCGTTGTTGATGTCTGTGTATGAAATGTTTTTGTCGTTTGTCATTGTTGTTGTTGCGTGTTTATTATTCAAATTTATTGACTTCGTTATAATTTTTCTTTTCATTTATTTCATTTTTGTTCATTTAGATATTTTTCTACTTTATTTTGCTTATGTAGGAGATTTTTTGGGGGTTTCTCAAATTGTAATTACTTTTATGTAGTGATAATATATTTCTGAATTTTGAATATATTTCTTAATTGTTTTTCTTTTGAGTTTTGCGTTACTGTGATGACTGTAATGTCTGCTGAAGTGCCATTATACGATTTTTAGATAGTTTGTGTGATTTTTTTTTTTCGAATACTTTTCACAAGATTTGATTTGCATTGTACACTTTTATCTACCGGTACATGCGCAATGGAGGAAAAGGAAAAGTGGACAGGAAGAAAAGAAAAGACAACGATAAAGTGAAGACAATCAGGAGAAGAGAACTCTGTGCTGCCTAGTCAGCAGCAAAGGGGGATAGTTAAAAGGATTGGTTTAAATATTGGCTCAAATACCCAGATTCCTCTAAAAATTGAGTCGTTTTTCCAGTTTGTTAAAAAGGGCATTGCAAAGGACTGTTTACAGTAATGGCTCATACACCTTGATCCTGTACAATGATATCGTTTCCCAGTCTGTTTTCATCATCATAGCACTGTTACATTCTTGCGCATAACTCTTCACTGAAATGACATCTAAACAGGACACATTTTGCGAAAACATGTTGACAGAGTGTGGAGAGAAGTGACACAGACACACAGAAAAGTGAGATGCTGTTTGACAGCAGACAAGATGATGTATGTGGCACAGCTCGTTCAGAATTCATCCCACATCCAAACAACACTCATCTATCCATCAGCTACAAATAGCCAATGCAGCCCTGTTATTTTAGGCAACTTGATAGCCCAATGATTGTACCGCCAACAGACTGGTCAGGATACGGCATGCAACCAGTCCGCCACTCCAACCGCCACTAAGTCTTGTTTCATTTCCTTTTTTACGTCAGTTTATTTTAAAAACCTATACACGACATAAAGGCTAGTGAATTGCTTTCTCAGTATGGCAGATTAGTGAATATCTATATTTTACATGACAGTACTAGTCATTTAAAAACAAGAATTTCAACTGGATGTGTGCATTCGATTGATATGATTGAAACTGAAGCTATCTGGCTGTATTTCATCTTAATTATATATATGCAGATGACTGTGCCACAACTGAGCATTAACGATAATATCACCCAGTATGTAGTTGCCATTGACTGTGCCTCAACCATTAATAGTTTATCATCTTCCATGTACATTATCTGCATAATACAATTTACGCAATATTGACTGTTGGTGCTTCTGTACGTCAGGTTTATGAAACTTGAAGTATCACAAGTGGCAGTCCTTTGATCATGCTTTCGGTGTTCTTGTGTAATTGTGTAGAGGAAACGATATATCGTATGTAAAAGTGAAAGAGAATGTATGTCTGAATATGTAGCGTGTGCTGTAAATACTGCAATTAATCAAAGCTTCCTGCCTTTATCTTACGTTCGATACAAGCGGACGACACAATATTTAGCTAAGTGTCTTCAGTGTTCTGTGCCTCATTGATTTCAATCCTAAGAGTAATTTTTCTTCCTATTTCAATCTTTGCTTTTCAAGTTTTGCATGCTGTTCCCCATATGCTGTTTTATAACCGTACTCACGTTGTGTTGGGTATAATGTGTTATGCACGTAGGTAGTGTGTTATACACGTAGGTAGATGAGTATAAAGTGCCATACTTTTTTTTTTCAAAAATCAAGACTTATGTTGTAGTCTCAGCCAATTAAGTCCCTTCAGCATCATGCCTGTAGACATCACATACATTGTATGCAGACGGACAAGTGATTCCTAATATATTTGTCATGAATTATCACAATGCCATGGCATTGTGTACACGCAACAACAATGTAATGGTGAATAGTTAAATACAAACGTACACACTAAAACACAGTTTAATCTACACTGCTTTGTCAAACAAGTTATTGAAAGACATTCAAAAGTGTCACAGTACAGTGCAGGTTGTGATACATACGTCCAGTTAAAAATTACAAGATCAGTACATGTCCCGACCATGCACAATTCAGGTTTCAAGGCAAATCAATGTCATGTCTTTCCAGACAGACGCGATATTTCACGTTATTAAATGTATGACCAGTCAGAGACTTGACTGGAAGTTACTGTCAACACGTTTGTTTGACCAGAATTGATGCCATACAGACCTTCATCAAGACATTTGAAGTCAGGTGTGTTGGATGGCGATGTGTCTGTGTGGTTGCTCACCTGCAGCTTACCTGGCCAAATAATGGATTCATGAATCGTTGATTGTTGTAACAAAACCATAAAGCTGTGATCGCAGATCTGGTCACTCAGACTCGCATCCCTGGGATACAGCAAGGCAAGATCACATAAACATTCAAACTATAGATTGAAATTCTTTGCTTGTTTTCTCTATCAAAGTAGAACATTGCAGGGTTTGTGTTAACAGATTCGTAGTTACTTGTGTAAGAGCTTTCCTTGCTTCTGCGTTGACTAATGTATGAATGGCAAACGGTTCATGTAAAATAGAAATGGCTTTTTTTTTTATACAAGTAGTGGTAAATTGTACCAGTTGTGTTCAACACTATTGTAGTTGATTCATTATCACCATTTTGCTGTATGTGTGCAAGTGTCGAGTGCTCAGAAGTGTATATGCCCATAGATTTTAAGTGACTATGCAAGCATATTGTGTAACATCACTTGTGTACTCGTATCGTATTTGTACTGAATGAGCAATAAAGTTGGTGATTTATCACAAGCAGCGTGCACGAGTTCTCACTGTGCAAGTCTTTGTTTGTTTATCCCAAACCAATATATAAATACAAAATTACAGACTTATCACACGCGCGCACTCTCACAAACACGCGCGCGCGCGTACACACACACACACACACACACACACACACACACACACACACACACAACACACACACATACACACAGGCACACACAGGCTCACACACATAAACTGTCAATCGAGAGACGTAGTGTATAAAATACTCGACACAAAGCAAAATAAAACACCTGCGCGCACATACATGCATGCAAGCATGGACACACACACAAGCCAGACACTACACACACACACACCAACACACACACACCACACACACACACACACACACACACACACACACACACACACACACACACACACACACACACACACACAAACAAACAAACAAACAAACAAACAAGACAAAACATTATTTATTCCCAATAACTGACAGCGGAATCAAACTGTTGAAAATACAAAGCATAAAAGAAAAAACACTGCTTCCACAAGTTTATACAATCTCTCAAGCTGCTGGTCACAACAGGGTCGAGCCCTCATAACTGGACAAACCAAAGTCTTAGGAACGCAGGGCATCGGAACACCTTATCAGCAGAATCATCTAGATAAGTCTATTTATAATACCACACTAGCATATTCACTAGATCAGTATATTTATAATCCATAGAATCATCTAGATAAGTCTATTTATAATACCACACTAGCAAATTCACTAGATCAGTATATTTATAATCCATAGAATCATCTAGATAAGTCTATTTATAATACCACACTAGCATGTTCACTAGATCAGTATATTTATAATCCATAGAATCATCTAGATAAGTCTATTTATAATACCACACTAGCTTATTCACTAGATCAGTATATTTATCCATAGAATCATCTAGATAAGTGTATTTATAATACCACACTAGCATATTCACTAGATCAGTATATTTATCCATAGAATCATCTAGATAAGTCTATGCATAATACTACACTAGCATATTCACTAGATCAGTGTATTTATCCATAGAATCATCTAGATAAGTATTTATAATACCACACTAGCATATTCACTAGATCAGTACATTTATAATCCATAGAATCATCTAGATAAGTCTATTTATAATACCACACTAGCATATTCACTAGATCAGTATATTTATCCATAGAATCATCTAGATAAGTCTATTTATATATACCACACTAGCATATTCAATAGATCAGTATATTTATAATCCATAGAATCATCTAGATAAGTCTATTTATAATACCACACTAGCATATTCACTAGATCAGTATATTTATAATCCATAGAATCATCTAGATAAGTCTATTTATAATACCACACTAGCATATTCAATAGATCAGTATATTTATAATCCATAGAATCATCCAGATAAGTCTATTTATAATACCACACTAGCAAGTTCACTAGATCAGTATATTTATAATCCATAGAATCATCTAGATAAGTCTATTTATAATACCACACTAGCATATTCACTAGATCAGTATATTTATAATCCATAGAATCATCTAGATAAGTCTATTTATAATACCACACTAGCATATTCACTAGATCAGTATATTTATAATCCATAGAATCATCTAGATAAGTCTATTTATAATACCACACTAGCATATTCAATAGATCAGTATATTTATAATCCATAGAATCATCCAGATAAGTCTATTTATAATACCACACTAGCAAGTTCACTAGATCAGTATATTTATAATCATCTAGATAAGTCTATTTATAATACCACACTAGCAAGTTCACTAGATCAGTATATTTATCAGCAGAATCATCTAGATAAGTCTATTTATAATACCACACTAGCATATTCACTAGATCAGTATATCTATAATCCATAGAATCATCTAGATAAGTCTATTTATAATACCACACTAGCATATTCACTAGATCAGTATATCTATAATCCATAGAATCATCTAGATAAGTCTATTTATAATACCACACTAGCATATTCACTAGATCAGTATATTTATCAGCAGAATCATCTAGATAAGTCTATTTATAATACCACACTAGCATATTCACTAGATCAGTATATTTATAATCCATACTAGCAGAATCATCTAGATAAGTATTTTTTTAACACCACAGTAGCAGAATCATCTGGATCACTATTTTATAACACCATATTAGCAGAATCATCTAGATCACTATTTTTATAACACTACACCAGCAGAATTATTCAAATCACTATTTTATAACCCCATATTAACAGAATCATCTGGATCAGTATTTTTATAACACTACAATCGCAGAATCATCTAGATCACTATTTTTTCTAACACCACGTTGTCGAAATCATCTTATCAGCATTTTTATAACACTACACTCAACAGAATCAGATAGTTCAGTATTTTTATAACACTACATAAGCAGAATCGTATAAATCAGCATTTCATAGCACCATACTAGTACAATAATATAGATCAGTATTTTTTATAACACCACAACAGCACAGTGGTATAGATCAGTATTTTTTGTAACACCACATTAGCATAATCGTATAGATTTCTCTGTATATATAACACCACACTAGAAGAATTATCTGGATCAGTATTTTTATAACATGTACTAGCAGAATAGTCTGCTTTAGCATTTTCATATGACCAATTAGCTGAATCGTCAATATCATGTAATTTTTTTAAACGCCATGCTGCTAGCAGAATCATATAGATCATTCATTTAATAACACCACACCAGCAGAATCTTATGGATCAGTATTCATATAATGCCATACTGGCAAAATCGACTGAATTACTATTTTTGTAACACCACACTGCCAGAATCGTGTGGATTGGTATTCTTTTTACACCAAACTAGCAGAACCATCTAGATCACTATATTAATAACATCACACAAGCAGAATCGTACAGATCACTATTTTATACCACCACTGTAGGAAATTTACATAGATCATTACTTTTACAATACCAAACTAGCAGAATCATCTAGATCACTATATTCATAACACCATACCAGTAGAATCATCTAGATCACCATATTCATAACACCATACCAGTAGAGCGATCTAGATCATTATATTCATAACACTTTACCAGTAGAACGATCTAGATCACTATATTCATAACACAATACCAGTAGAATCATCAGGATCACTATATTCATAACACCATACCAGTAGAACGATCTAGATCACTATATTCATAACACCATACCAGTAGAATCATCAGGATCACTATATTCATAACACCATACCAGTAGAATCATCTAGATCACTATATTCATAACACCATACCAGTAGAATCATCTAGATCATTATATTCATAACGCCATACCAGTAGAATCATCTAGATCACTATATTCATAACACCACACCAGTAGAATTATCAGGATCACTATATTCATAACACCACACCAGTAGAATCATCTAGATCATTATATTCATTAACACCATACCAGTAGAATCATCTAGATATATTCATAACGCCATACCCGTAGAATGATCTAGATCATTATATTCATAACACATACCAGTAGAATCATCTTGATCACTGTATTATAACACATACCAGTAGAATTATCTAGGATCACTATATTCATAACACCATACCATAGAATCATCTACATCACTTATTCATAAACACACACCAGTAGAATCATCTAGGATCACTATATTCATAACACCATACCAGTAGAATCATCTAGATCACTATATTCATAACACAACCAGTAGAATGCATCTAGATCACTATATTCATAACACCATACCAGTAGAATCATCTAATTACTTATTCATAACACCATACCAGTAGAAATCATAGATCACTATATTCACAACACCATACCAGTAGAATCATCTAGGATCACTATATTCATAACACCATACCAGTAGAACATCTAATCACTGTATTCATAACACCAATACCAGTAGAACGATCTAGATCACTATATTCATAACACCAACCAGTAGAATCATCTAGATCATCTAATTCATAACACATACCAGTAGAATGATCTAGATCATTATATTCATAACACCATACCAGTAGAATCATCTAGATCAGTAATATTCATAACACCATACCAGTAGAATCATCTGGATCACTATATTCATAACACCATACCAGTAGAATCATCTAGATCACTAATATTCATAACACCACACCAGTAGAATATCTAATCATATATTCATAACAACCATACCAGTAGAATCATCTAGATCATTATATTCATAACACCATACCAGTAGAATCATCTAGATCACTATATTCATAACACCATACCAGTAAATAATCTAGATCATATATTCATAACACCACACCAGTAGAATCATCTAGATCACTATATTCATAACACCAACCAGTAGAATCATCTAGATCATTATATTCATAACACCATACCAGTAGAACGATCTAGATCATTATATTCATAAACAATACAGTAGAACCTCTAGATCACTATATTAAACAGCCAGGAATGATCCAATTTATCATAATCTTACACACATAACCAGTGATCTAATCTATCATCAAATCATAACAGTGAACATGAACTTAGATCATATATTCATACTCCATTACAGTAAGTTTAAGGTCTAATTCAACCTCCATTAGAATCATCTGTCATATTTATGCTTAGACATTGCATTAATTCTGTAATGTAAATTCTAGATCATTATATTTCATTAAAAACACCATAAAGTAGAAGTATCTTGCCATATATTTCATTAACTACTTACCAGTAAATCTAGATATTAATATTCATAACCCCATACCATTAAATTATCTGTTGTAAATAACACTCAATTAGAATCATTGATCATTATTCATACACCATACATGTATGAAAGTCTAGTTCCATTAAATTCTTTAATCACTTACCATAAATGGGATTAGATCACTATTTTTCATAACACCATACCATTAGAATATCTAGTTATATTATTCATAAATCGACCAGTTAGATTGCATTAAATCATTATTTATAAATACATACCATAAATCATCTGTCAAATTCATAACGCCATTAACAGTGTAAATATCTAGATCATATTTCATAACATTACGGGTAAGATCATCTAGATCATTAATTTCATAGCCATACCGTTAGAATGATTAGATCATTTTTTCATAACACATCCAGTAGAATTGTTTGTCACAAATTATAAGCACTTACAGTGAAAATCAGTTTCACTATTTTATAAGTTACCATACCAGTAAATTGATTCTAGATACTATTATTTCTTAAAACGCACCATTAGAATATTTGGATCATATTAAAGTACATACCATTAAATGATCTGATCATTATTTCATAACCCATTAAGTGTAAAGTTACTAGATCATTAATTTGTATAGTAAATCAGTTAGCGTTTGCATTAAATTGATGTGTTAATTACGTTCATTAATTTGATACACCTACAGTAAAATTATTAGACATATAAATTTAGGTTATTAAGTTAGCATTGCCATTAAATATACGTGAATTGTAATCATATTTAGCATCCATTAAATATTAGATCATTATATTCATCATTAAATCATTAGATTATTTTAAACACGTATACAGTAGATTACATATTCATAGATTAGTAAAACTTGACAGTAGACATTAATAGTGATTTAAAAGACATAGTGCATCTGCCATTTAACACATCAGTGTAGTTAAGGTACTATTGCATTAAACACTGTGTCTTAGATATTACTATTCATAAAATTTCAGTGTTGTAAAAGTTAGCATTGCATTAAATTTGGCAATGTAGATTAGTTAGCTTGCCATTAAATATGGTGATTAGTAAAGTTAGCTTGCCATTAAATCTTGGTGTTGGTCAAAGTAGCATTGACATTAAATTTGGTGTTGTAAGGTTAGCATTGCCATTAAATTGGTGTTGTTAAAGGTTAGCGATTGCATTAAATTTGGTTGTTGTTAAGGTTAGCATTGCCATTAAATTTGGTATTGTTAAGGTTAGCATTGCCATTAAATTTGGTGTTGTTAAGGTTAGCGTTGCCATTAAATTTGGTGTTGTAAAGGTTAGCATTGCCATTAAATTTGGTGTTGTAAAGGTTAGCGTTGCCATTAAATTTGGTGTTGTAAAGGTTAGCATTGCCATTAAATTTGGTGTTGTAAAGGTTAGCATTGCCATTAAATTTGGTGTTGTAAAGGTTAGCGTTGCCATTAAATTTGGTGTTGTAAGGTATAGCGATTGCATTAAATTTGTGTTGTAAATTGCTTGCTTAATTGGTGTGTAAGGTAGCATTGCCATTAAATTTGGTGTTGTAAAGGTTAGCGTTGCCATTAAATTTGGTGTTGTAAAGGTTAGCTTGCCATTAAATTTGGTGTTGTAAGGTTAGCGTTGCCATTAAATTTGGTGTTGTAAAGGTTAGCGTTGCCATTAAATTTGGTGTTGTTTTGTGATAAGTTTGTAAAGGTTAGCGTTGCCATTAAATTTGGTGTTGTTAAGGTTAGCATTGCCATTAAATTTGGTGTTGTAAAGGTTAGCGTTGCCATTAAATTTGGTGTTGTTAAGGTTAGCATTGCCATTAAATTTGGTGTTGTAAAGGTTAGCGTTGCCATTAAATTTGGTGTTGTTAAGTTAGCATTGCCATTAAATTTGGTGTTGTAAAAAGCGTTGCCATTAAATTTGGTGTTGTATAAGGTTAGCGTTGCCATTAAATTTGGTGTTGTAAAGGTTAGCGATTGCCATTAAATTTGGTGTTGTAAAGGTTAGGTTGCCATTAAATTTGGTGTTTGTTTTTAAGGTTAGCGTTGCTATTAAATTTGGTGTTGTAAAGGTTAGCATTGCCATTAAATTTGGTGTTGTTAAGGTTAGCGTTGCCATTACATTTGGTGTTGTAAAGGTTAGCATTGCCATTAAATTTGGTGTTGTAAAGGTTAATTCAGTGTTCGGTGAGTTAACATAATCATATGAATTTTTACAAGTATTTCTTGTGTATGAGTGGCTTAATAACCCCATCACTGGACTGAAATCCAGAGGTGGCATCAATAATGATTTTGTCATGTCTGCATTTGTTTATGATGGACTCAGTGAGTGCAGCAGCCAGACATTGCAAAGTTCTGGTGACTGTCTTAGCCTTTTTCTTCTTGATCTCTGTTTCGTGAAAGCAAAATATGGTTGCTTACATTGAAAGCTAGAATCCAAAAGCTGCCTTTTGCCTGTTTGGTTAACAATTACTCTGTATCTTTACGATACACTCTGATCATTATTGTTTCATTATTTTAAACGACACACTTTGCTTATTTGAGTAAAACGTGTAAGTCCTGTGAGTGAAAACAATTATACAGAGACTAATGATTCTATACAGATTTTGATAAGCTTTCATAATTTCTTATACACATTGATTGTAAGCATACATTTTTATAAGCTTCAGTAATACTTAACAGGGTCTGATGACTTGAAGCATAGCAGATTTTGATAGTTCATAATATTATACAGGTTCTGAATGACTTGAAGCAACGATTTTGATAGAGCTTTCAGTATATAGCTTATACAGAGTCTGATGACTTGAAGCATACAGATTTTATAAGCTTCAGTAATACTTATAATCTGATGACTTAAGCATAGTTTATAAGCTTCGAATCAGAGATCTGATGACTTGAGCATACAGATTTGATCAGCTTCAGTAATCTTATGAGACTAAGCATACGATTTGATAGCTTCGATTCATAGAGATTTGATGACTGAGCATACAGTTATACTTAGTAATTCTATGATTTGATAGAAAATTGATAAGCATACGGATTTTTGATAGCTTCATAATATAATTAGCTTCCTAGATGACTGATATGCATACGATTTAATAAGCTCAGTATTCTTATAGAGATTCTGATGACTTGAAGCATACAGATTTTATAAGCTTCAGTAATTCTTATAGAGATTCTGATGACTTCAGCATACAGATTTTGATAAGCTTCAGTAATCTTATAGAGATTCTGATGACTTGAAGCATACAGATTTTAATAAGCTTCAGTAATTCTTATAGAGATTCTGATGACTTCAAGCATACAGATTTTAATAAGCTTCAGTAATTCTTATAGAGATTCTGATGACTTGAAGCATACAGATTTTAATAAGCTTCAGTAATTCTTATAGAGATTCTGATGACTTGAAGCATACAGATTTTGATAAGCTTCAGTTATGCAGATATGATGGTGTACTTAACAACCTGCCATATTGTGCCACATTGTGGTGACAGTTGCACAAATCTCAGGAGTTTTATGTTATCGTTTGCACAGACAAGTCAGTTTCACGGGCACTTTGGAAAGTTACAAACTTTGACTCTGTTGTTGTACAGGTTTCTAAATACTAGTCTGTTGTTGTTTCAGTTATATTTTAATTGCCGGGGGCTCTTTCAGTATAAATAGTATCCCCACCTTCTGGATATTTTGTGCTAGAAATTTGCTATTTTCTGTCACTCTCTTTGTTTCTGCCTTGTTGCCTTGCTTTCTGTCATTTCTACTTATGTTCTGCCTTTCTACTTTTTCTTAGGATTGATAATTGGGTACATGTATTGGGTGTATTTTTGGCTCTAAGGAGGTGAGATATACGGAAGCAATTTTAGGTAATTTGTGCCTGTTTTTATATATGTTTTGGTGTCCTTATGTATGCTTATAATTGTATTGAGGTGTGGGTTTTTTTATATCTCCCCTGTGCGATAAATCGGACAGAATGGTCCTACACCGGGGGCATGTCCTTTGATTATGTGCGCGAATGCATTGATATGTGTACTTAATTTTCTTTTTCTTTCTTTTTTCTTCCTCTTGAAGTTTTGTGTTTTGAAGCGATTATAGCCCTGATATGGTTCTGCGCAGTCGGCTGGGCTTTAAACAACAATAAAAGGGGGGAAAAAACGTAAAAAATTACATTTTACTCAATGCCTTGTAAGTCTGAAGCATAGTTGGACACGTTGAACATGTAGATAGGGTTTCTGTATTTAATATAGCAGTTGTTGAAGCTACACTGTTTTCGTTTTACCATGCAAAATGTAAATAGGCATGTTTACTCTGCCATCATGCTGACTCCACCAGTTGTTGCTAGTCATCACAGACAAGTCCAGTTGCTGTAAGCATCATGGCTGATGTCATGCAAAGTTCAAAATGTTCATGCTACAAATCAAATTAAATGGCACTAAGTAGCTGACTTGGATCAGATTCAGCATGAACGTTATTGCCAAATCACATGATGGGAGAAAGAATTTGATGTAGACTTAAAATTTGGTTAAGTATCAGCAACTGTTGCAAGCATTTCGGCCGTGTTAATGTGAATGCAGCCTTACAGTTGTGTATGAGTGTTGGAAAGTAAGGTCTAGAACTGAATTTCCATGACTACATGTAATACGAGTTCTCATAAGAGTTTATAAAACACTAAGGTGGCAACATGTTGGTCTCTTTGTGAGAGCTTCAGGCTGCATGGTTGGCATTATACAAACGCAACTCAGAGAATGTGTACTATATACAGCATAGCAAACTTGAGCATCAACCTACATTCTCAAATATCTCCATGATATCTGATTTTGTAGTAGCCAGATTATGAGGAAAGGAAAGGAAAGGGGTCATTTGAGGTCATGTCATCACAGGCCATGTTGTGACATCTGTGATGTTTGCCATTTTCACTGTTGTTTATGCTGATTGTGTTTGACATCTTCATTAATCTGTGATTGTTTTCAAATAAACCGTCTTCCAATTCACAGCCATCTTTTTGAGTTGTTTGTGGTGGGGTGCCAGATTATGTGCATGTATGTGTGTAAACAAGTCAACAAGCAAAGCCAGAACAAGATTGAGACAGCCAAAATGTGGTTTCTCAAAAGAATGTTGAGAGTTCCATGGACAGCAAAGAAAACAAACGAGACAGTTTTCATGGAGGCAGACACAAGAAGATCACTTATAAGGAAGATTAGGAAAAGACAGGCAACATTTACAGGCCATTTTATGAGGAAAGGGGAATTAGAGCACCTGGTCACAACGGGAAAGTTGGAGGGAAACAGAGCATCAGGTACACCCAGGGAGATGATACTAGACGGATTTGTAGAGTGGCTGAAGACAAAGAGGGTGGAAGAGATGCTTGAGGCATCAAGAGACAGAGACAGATGGAAGTCCATGATCGACAACGCCATGCGGCAAGGCACCTGACAATGATGATGATGTGTGTAAAAACTGTACTAACAAGACTGACCAGACCACGGTAGGCATATTACTATACCTGATACTACAGACAGAGACATTGTGCAATTAGACAGTCATACAGAATGACAACGAAAGGCATCAGCTATTAGGTGACGGAATAAATATATACCGTCAAATGACCAGGTTTCAGACACAAACACACCTGTGGAGTATACCATCAAATGGCCAGGTTTCAGACACAAACACACCTGTGGAGTATACCGTCAAATGGCCAGTTTTCAGACACAAACACACCTATGGAGTATACAGTCAAATGGCCAGTTTTCAGACACAAACACACAGATGGAGTATACAGACAGATGGCCAGTTTGCAGACACATTAATTATGAGTATAACAGTCAAACGGCCAGTTTTGATAATAATAATAATAATAATATATTTTATTTATATAGCGCAAAATCTTGACAAAATCAAATCTAAGCGCTGAGCGTATACATGCATACATACCTACATACATATGAGCGCATACATGCATACATACATGCTTACATACTTACATACATAAATCTAAGCTGAGCGTATACATGCACACATACATACATACATAAATCTAAGCGTATACATACATACATACATACATACATACGTACGCACATGCATACATAATAATTACAATATTTATATAGCGCAAATCTCGACAAAATCAAATCCAAGCGCCGAAAAGACACACACGCACACACGCACGCACGCACGCACACACACACACACACACACACACACACACACACACACACACACACACACACACACACACACACACATGCATGGCCACAAATGGGGAGAAAAGAATAAAAGCAATAAAAGCAAGAATAAAACCAATGGAAAACCACAGAGAGCACATCATATACAATTATATATTAAAACAAAGTGATTCCCCTCCGAGCGGAGACAGGCTGCAGAGGGGGGTTGAGTGAGGTTAGGATTTTATGCAGAGGAGAAAAGGTGAGTTTTGAGAGCGGACTTGAAGGAGGCAAAAGTAGGTTGCTGACGGACTGAGAGAGGAAGTTTGTTCCAGGAGAGTGGACCAGAAACAGAGAAGGCTCGTGGACCATAGGTATTGAGCTTAGTGCGTGGAAAGCGAAAAGTCAGAGGATCGGAGGCAGAGCGGAGGGTACGTGAGGGAACATAGATCTCAAGTAGGCTTGACAGGTAATCGGGGGCTGCGTTATTGAGGCTTTTGTAGCACATGGTGTCTAGTTTGTACTGTATGCGCTTTAATACAGGGAGCCAGTGAAGTTGTGCCAGGAGAGGAGATATGTGGTCAGCTTTTTTCTTTTTGAGTACAAGGCGTACAGCATTGTTTTGAATGCGCTGTAGGATGTGAATGGTGGAGGCAGGAAGACCAGACAGGAGTGAATTGCAATAGTCAATGCGAGACATTATGAAGGAGAGAACGAGTTTTGCAGTTGTTTCGACAGAGAGATACTTCCTGATCAGGCTTATACGATGGAGATGATAGTAGCAAGATCTGGCAGTTTGAGAAACAAAGTTGTTCATGGACAGGGTAGAGTCAATGCAGACACCAAGGTTTTTAGCTGAATCAGAAATTGGGACTGATGTGTTACATAATGGGAGAGAAAGAGGAGGCAGCTGAGAAAGTTTCTGACGGGTGCCAATGAGGATAGCTTCTGTCTTGTCGTCATTAAGCTGAAGTCTATTGTGTGTCATCCAGTTCTTAATGTCCGAGTAACACTCAGTGGTGCGAGTCAACAGGCGCTGTATATTATCAGGTGAGTCACTATCTTGAAGTTGGGTGTCATCAGCATAGAAGTGGTGTTTTATAGAGTGGGAGTTGATGATGGTGGACAGGGGGGAGGTATAAAGAGTGAAAAGAACAGGGCCAAGGACAGATCCTTGTGGAACACCACAGGTCAGGTATGCAGGTTGAGAGTAAGTGCCATTGATGAGAACAGTTTGTTTTCTGTTTGATAAATACGAAGTGTAAAAGGAGAGAGCAATGTCAGAGATGCCAAAAGTATGATGAAGTCTAGAAAGGAGAATACCATGGTCAATGGTATCGAAAGCTGCAGACAGATCAAGGAGTGTGAGGAGAGAGACTTTGCCAGTATCAGTTGCAAGGAGGAGATTGTTGAGAATGTGTAGTAGGGCAGTTTCAGTGCTATGGCACTGGCGGTAGGCTGACTGGAAAGGATTGAGGAGATTGTTGGCAGACAGGTGAGAGTTCAGCTGGTTGAGGACGACTTTTTCAAGGAGTTTTGACAAGAAAGAGAGATTAGAGATAGGCCTGTAATTTTTCAGTTCATTTGGGTCTAAATTGTGTTTCTTGAGGAGAGGGTGAACAATAGCAGACTTGAAAGAATCTGGGACAGTTCCAGTTTGAAAAGAAGTGTTGATGATGTCAGTGATGAATGGGAGGAGAGTAGGGAGACAATCGGAGTAGAGAGAACCTGGAAGAGGATCCAGTTCGCAGGTTTTGAACGACATGGATCTGATTGTGTTGAAAATTTCTTCTTGTGAGACTGGGGTAAAAGTAGTGAGAGGTGTGCCAGAGAAGGAAGGGTCAGGTGGGCATGGTTGACAGGGTGTCCGGTCAAGCCTGTCATGAAGAGTTTGTATTTTGGTGGTGAAATACTTAGAGAATACAGATGGGAGTTCTTCATTTGTATGTTTTGTTGGGAGAGGTAAGTCTTTTCGTGTGCCAAGGAGATGATTCATGGTTGTAAAGAGTTCTTTTGAAGAAGAGGCATTCACACAGACACAAACACACAGATGGAGTATACAGACAGATGGCCAGTTTGCAGACACATTAATTATGAGTATACAGTCAAACGGCCAGTTTTCAGACACAAACACACAGATGGAGCATGCAGACAGATGGCCAGTTTTCAGACACAAACATACCTATGGAGTATACAGTAAAATGGCCAGTTTTCAGACACAAACATACCTATGGAGTATACAGTCAAATAGCCAGTTTTCAGACACAAACACACAGATGGAGTATACAGTCAAATGGCCAGTTTTCAGACACAAACACACAGATGGAGTATACAGACAGATGGCCAGTTTGCAGACACATTAGATATGAGTATACAGTCAAATGGCCAGTTTTCAGACACAAACATACCATGGAGTATACCGTCAAATGGCCAGGTTTCAGACATAAACATACCGATGTAATATACAGTCAAATGGCCAGTTTTCAGACAAACATACCTATGGAGTATACCGTCAAATGGCCAGGTTTCAGACATAAACATACCGATGGAATATACAGTCAAATGGCCAGTTTTCAGACACAAACATACCCATGGAATATACAGTCAAATGGCCAGTTTTCACACACAAACACACATATGAAATGTACAGTCAAATGGCCAGTTTTCACACACAAACACACATATGAAATGAACAGTCAAATGGCCAGTTTTCACACACAACATACCAATGGAGTATACAGTCAAATGGCCAGTTTTCAGACACAAACATACCTATGGAGTTTATAGTCAAATGGCCAGTTTTCAGACACAAACAATTCAATAGAATATGCAATCAAATGGCCAATTTTCAGACACAAACACACCCATACAATATGCAACCAAATGGCCAGTTTTCAGACAAACAAACTTGTAGAGTATACAGTCAAATGGCCAGTTTTCAGACACAAGCACACCCATAAAATGTGCACTCAAATGGCCAGTTTTCAGACACAAACACACCTACAGACAAATTTTCTGACATAGTCGACCTTTTTTTTCTTCAAATTTGCTAGTGACTAAAATAATGTACCTTTAGATTTAAGGAGAAAGGAAGGGGGCTGGGGAATCCCTTGTCACTGTTAGAATGTACTGGATTCACTCAATCATTTTTAATAGTAATCCTACAAGCGTTCAAATTTGAACAGGCAATATGTCTTGATGATCAAATGACGGGAAAATTGTTATTTACTTCATAATCTACAACAACACACATTCACTGTAAGATGCGAACTTTGTTCTACATTTTTCTGACTGCAAAAGCCAACAAGAAGCAGTGAAAAACATAGGATACATATTTCACAGAGTTTACGTTCGTTATGGAGCCCCGATCATTCAATGGTACAGGAACGTCACACATAGTAATAATAGTATTCATCATCATCATCATGAATAACAATTTCACTTACGTTGCGCAAAACATACTGATTGCGCTTTACTGAAATAGAATAAACATTACGTATATGCACACGCAGGCACGCGCGCACGCACGCACGCACACATACACACACACACACACACACACACACACACACACACACACACACACACACACACACATACACACACACACACACACACACAAACAACAGAGGATGTTGAGGTAGATTGCACTCAGCCTGTTATGCAAATGACCTTGACGCAACTTGTCATTCCTCTGTCTGTCCTACCTAAACACACACACACACGGACACACACACAGACACACACTCACACACACATACACACACACACACACACACACACACACACACACACACACACACACACACACACACACACACACACACACTCACACACACACTGGATGTTGAGCTAGAGTACACTCAGGCTGTTAGGCAAATGACTTTGACTCAACTTGTCATTCTTCTGTCCCCTTACCTAAACACACACACACACACACACACACACACACACACACACACACACACACACACACACACACACACACACACACACACACACACACACACACACACAACACACACACCACACACACACACACACACACACACACACACTGGATATTGAGCTAGAGTACACTCTGCCTGTTAGGCGTCTGACCCTTGACCCAAGTGGTCATCCTGCTCCAACCAGGTGGTTGGTTTGTCCTGATCATGAACACGAGTCCGTTGAACTACTTGGAGCTCCCGTCCACCTTGGCCGTTGACTCCTTTGTGGAAGTTCGTTCACCCAGTGATGACGTGTTAATATCAGCCCTTATGTCGTTTCGCCAAGGCAGAGTAACTGGGATGTGGCACTACGTACATACATGATATACACATATATACATACATGCATATACACACATACATACATGCTACATAAATACAGAGGCTTCAACATACATAGCCCAAATACATACATACGTACTAGTACAACATAGATACATACAGTATACATACAAAATGCATACATACATACATACATGCATGCATACATGCATGCATGTATGCTTACATAATTACAAGCTACATAAATGCACAGGCCCAAATACGTACATAATACATACATAACATACACATACATACTACATACATACATACATACATACATACATACATACTACATACATGATACAATACATACATACATACATACATACATACATACATACATACATACATACATACATACATACATAACATACACATACATACATACTATAATGCATGTATGCATACATAGATACAGATGCTACATACGTTGTTCGTCCAGTCCTTCATCCATGCATGCATACATAAATACATATACTACATACATACTTTGTCCAGTCCTTCATCCAGCGTGGTCTTGGAGAGACTCACCAGACGCAGTAAAATCTTCCATCTCTGTTCATAAGCTGCTCCAACAGTCAGATCAGGCATCTTGAGATTGGTCATGTGTTTGTTTGCCACCCAGCTCTTCTTCTGTGGACCTATGCGATGGCTTCTTTCTGGGGCACCTAGTTGATAGACAGCTGAGGCTTTGTGCATTGACTGGGGGGAAGGGGGGGGGGGGTCTGTCATATGAGACGAGTTTACGCAGAATAGCTAGTTGTGTTGAGATTCAGACCTTTAATTATTTATCTGTTTGCTTTATATGCATGTATATAGATAGATAGATAGATAGATAGATAGATAGATAGATAGATAGAAAGCATAGATAGATAGATAGATAGATAATAGGATTATAGAAATAGATAGATAGATCGATGATAGATAGATAGATAGAATAGATAGATAGATAGATAGATAGATAGAGTATAGTATTATATAGATAGATATATAATATATTATATATATATATATATATATATATATATATATATATATTTTTTATTAATTTTTAAATACACAGATACACATGTCACTTACGTGTAACCAAGACTATTCCAATGATAAGCTGATAAAATACCAGCATATAGTCTAGGAAGGGCCTCAGGAGCCTGGCCAGCTCATGGTTTATGTGCAGGCTTAAGGCCTCTGCCATGATCACCATACACATAGCACATGTGACGTTAGTCATATGGAATTCGTTAACGAGTGCAGAGACGTCGTCTTGCGAATAAACTGAAACTGAAACTAACTGAAACTGGAGCACCTAGAACGATAGTCCTAGTGTGTTGTAGTCACAGAAATCCTCTATAGGATGTCTGTGGTTGTAGTGACCAGACCAAGCAATCTGCATCGTTTCACAGTTGTACGATGCAGTGCCTGCGTGGGCACATGAATGTGCTGATCCGTAGTAATGAGAATTGTACAGTTCATTTTTTCTAAACCTCTTTATTGGCTCCAATCCTCCTCATCGTCATCAGGTGCCTTACCACATGGCTATGGCGATCATGGCCTTCCATCTGTTTCTATCCCTTGTTGCCCAAGCACATCTTCCACCCTCTCTGTCATCAGCCACTCTGCAAGTCCGTCCAATATCTTCTCCTCACTGGGTTTTTCCCTCCAGCTTTCCTGTTGTGACCAGGTGCTCCAATTCCCCTTTCCTCATAAGCCTGCAATATTAAAAACTGGCCCGTTCGCTGCCTCTTAACTCCTTTGAAACCGCACCCTGTCCACTAGCATCCTGTATTGTGACCATGCTAGCAAAGTAAAAACTTAACCCTCTAACTCCCTCAACCTATCCACCAGCTTCCTGAATAGAAAGCATGGGCAGGTGGATATGGTGGGTGAGTCAAAGGGTTAAGTTTTTGCAGTTGTTGGATAGGGTGAGGTGTTTCCATTATTCTGCGGTGTTTCATATATCCCTTCTCCTTTCCTCTCCATTCCAAGACCTTGCCAGCTTCACAGGGTCTTGCGCAGGCTCAGGGAGTCTGCCATACAATTGCAGGCACGTTTGGCTGGAGCGCATATGGAATTGTCAGAGTGCGATGAATCCGTCTTGGAAAACATCTTAACTCATCATTGACCTGATGGTTCTATATATATATATATATATATATATATATAGAGAGAGAGAGAGAGAGAGAGAGAGAGAGAGATGTATATACATATGTATATACATATACATGTATATATACATATACACATGTATATATATATGTGTGTGTGTGTGTTGGTGTGTGTGTGTGTGTGTGTGTGTGTGTGTGTGTGTGTGTGTGTGTGTGTGTGTGTATTTATATATCATATATATATATATATATAGTGTGGTGTATGTGTACATGTATGTATATATATATATATATTCTATTTATATATATATATATATAATTATGTATATATATATTGTGTGTGTGTGTGTGTGTGTGTACACATATATATATGTTTTGTGTGTGTGTATGGGTGTGTTGGTATGTGTACGTGATTGGATGAGTGTATGTGTGGTGTGTGTATGCACATATGCTGTTGTTTGTATATGTGTAAATACATGTACGATGCAGACATAGGCGAGTTTACGTGGTCATCTGCGTACGTATGTACAAGAAAATCAAAACACAAATACAAAAACAAAATAAAAAACAAAACAAAACAAAAAACGTGCACTTGTGTGCATGCATGTCTTGATCACAACAACAGAATAAAGAACTTCTGAGGTCAATCGTCTTTATTTAGAAACATTCATTCAATGCAAAAACATCAGAGGTAGAATTTGAAACATCATACACAAATTTTCAAGACAGCAAGACTGCATTCAGTTAATCTTGAGTACCAAAGGGCATGTATGCTGATATGCATGCATCGCGCATGCGCGCGCGAGCGTGTGTGTATAGGGCACATACACGGGCGCACTTGCTTTAGTGTGTATGTGTGTGTGCTTTAATGTGCATATGAATAAAAAAAAAATCATAATTATAACAAAAAACGAAAAACAAAAAAATGAATGGCTTTTCATTATCAGGTTGAAGACATTTTACAATCTTCTGGGGGAAAATGTTTGATTCATCAACACAAGATGTCCGTTCGCTCGTTGTTTGATTTAACGTCTTTTCACTTTGAGTGATATTGGACGGAAGACACAAGATGTGTGCTTATGATGATGTTACTGTTCCTTGTTCTATTTGTTGTTACGTGGCTGATGTGATAATTGTTGTTGTACCTTTTGGCTTTGTAGTGTAATGTCCTGTCACACATCAGCCTATGCACATTGACAGTAACTCATCAAGAACACCAACCTATAGCACCATTATGATTATGTAATAATGACCATCACTATAAGAACGTCCACAGGTGTTCTGACAAAGTTCATATCACAGAGATTGCACAAAACATGAATTTGAATTTTGTATCCAGTTTTCAAATGTCCTCTAGGTGAATATTCAAGACTTGTATAGCTTGAAGACATGCCTGTCATGAGACTAGGCTTATTTTGTGTGATATCCACAGAAATTCACATGATGTTCCACTTCCCCTTGCGCCAGTAGGATGTCAAACACTGGTGGGCCTTTCTCCTGATCTTGGGGTCAGAATCACGGTTCAAGGTGTCTAACGCCTCCGCCACCCGCTGCTCCAAGTGATTGGGGGATCCATCACAGAGCGTGTGTAGCACCTGGTACCTGTCAGTGACATGGATATGTGCCATTAGTTCTACGTCCTCTGATCTTAACTTACATTCGATATTCAACAGGATAAATGGGAATTGTATCGGTTTTGCTAGGATTAACTGCAGTGATTTGTATAATGAAATGAATAACTGTAAAATTCAGCAAACAGTTGTGTTTCAATTCTGTTTATGTAACATGCACACGTCCTTGTGATAATGCGTCTGAGAGAGAGAGAGAGAGGGAGGGAGAGAGTGAGAGACAGAGACAGAGACAGAGACAGACAGACAGAGACAGAGAGAGAGAGAGTGTGAGAGAGAGAGAGAGACAGACGCAGATATATATATATATATACAGACAGACAGACAGAGACACAGAGAGAGAGACAGAGAGAGTGAGAGAGAGAGAGAGAGAGACAGAGAGGGGGGTGGGTGGGTAGAGAGGAATACAGAGAGAGGGATGTTCTCGTGCGCACTTAATCCTTCCCTTGAGATATCTGATCAGTCCTTTAAAACGGCAACAGTAGTGGAAGTTCACTGAGTAGCTGCACAAATATTCTTCATTACTAGTTTATATTCACAATGCAACCATGAAAAGATTCCTCTCCACAGGCTTGCTCATGATTCTCCCCGAAAACACTATCATTGCACGCCTACATATACAGGGGGGTGCAAAAGTAGGTATACAGTTATGAAAAAAGAAAACACGTACAATACTCATTGCATTTATTATACAAACAAATGAATATTGCATATACATGTAATAACAAGCACAGACTTAATCCCTCAGATACTAAAACTGCTTGCCGTCGGTATTCACACACTCCTCTAATCGAGAGCAGAATTAAGCATTATAATCATGATGTGACACTTACTGTATACCTACTTTTGCAATTCCATGACAACACATGCTGTATGCTGTTTGTGTTTAATAGTACACACAGATATAAGCCTGAGCCCCAAGAGAAGGAAATGAAATAGGGTTGTTTATCCTGCAATGGGGGGGGGGGGGGGGCAATCCTGCTCTCCCTGTCTTGTTATCTTGGGGCCCAGAAACTGTGCCTGCATTTACTCTGCTCAGTGCAATCCGTAGCAGTCACTGTCTTATATTGAGCAAGAGAGAGAGGCATGCATACAACTAGAAAGAGAGGAGTGAAAGAAAGAGAGAGACAGAGACAGAAGAGAGAGAAGAGAGAAAGAGAGAGAAAGAGAGAGAGAGAGAGAGAGAGGAGAGAGAGAAGAGGAGAGAAAAAGAGAAGAGAGAGAGAGAGAGAGAGAGGAGAAGAAGGAGAGAGAGAAAGAAAGGAGAGAGAGAGAGAAGAGAAGAAAGAGGAGAGAAGAAGAAGAGAAAGAGAAGAGAGAAGACGATGATAGAAACAGAAACAGAAAGAGGGGAGAGACAGACAGACAGAGAGAGACACAGAGAAAGAGACAGACAGACAGAGACAGAGAGACAGAGACAGACATAGATGCAGAGAGACACACACACAGACAGACAGAGACAGAGAGGGGAAAGGGAGGCAAAGAGCCACAGATCATGAACTGTAAGAAGACAAGACTCACCTGACGTCTGGGTCCTCATCACCCAGCATTTCAAAGACACGTTCCCAGAATTCAGTGAGGTCTTCCTGCACTCTGCACGGACACATCTCTACCAGGGCACGCTTCCTCACGCGGGGCACGGGGTGAAAGGTCAAGGCGATGATGGTTTCAATGTTCGTCGTCTTCTCGCACATGCGCAGAGCTTCACCCATGCTGAGTGACGTCATCTGTGTCTTGAGATCCTCGGTCGTCATTGTGGTGATGACGGAATTTGCTGACGTTTTGTTCAGTGAGGATATGAGTCTTCTTTGCCGGTGGTTTGTTTGAATACTGCAACAGTACAATGAGGATTGTTAGGAAAATAACGCAACAGAAATGGGTACTTTCATCCCATTCGTACAGACATGGTCATATATATATATAATATATATATATGTATATATATAATTATATATAATCATAATATATATATATATATATATATATATATATATATATATATATATATATATATATATATATATATATAAATACGATAGTTTCCAAACCAGAGTTGAGCAAGACAATAATTACAACACAAGTACAGAAAACGACAATGTATATATGCATGCCTTGTTAGTTGTCAGTTTCAGTTTCTCAAGATGAAGTTTCTGCGCTCGGAACGAATTCCATATGCACTAACGTCACAGGTGCCATGTGTATGGTGATCATGGCACACGCCTTAAGCCTGTATATAAACCCATGAGCTGGCCAGGTCCTGAGACCCTACCTAGACTATGTTTTACCTAGTCTACATTTTTTTTACAGGTACTTTATCAGCCTATCTCTGGAATAATCTTGGTTACATGTACATGACATGTGTATCTGTGTATCTTACCTTCAAAAATAAAAAGGAATATACACATAAAGTAAATATAAAAAAAATTAAAATTCTGAATCACAACACAACTGGCAATTCTGTATAAACTCGTCTCACATGACAGAGAAACACCCACCCCTCCAGTCAATGTGCAAATGCTCAGTTGTCTATCAACAAGGTGAAGGCAATATTTTCTAATCATAGATAGGTATGTAAGTAAGTAGGTTAGGAGAACTTACTGTTAACATAGTGCATACAACGTGTGTGTGTGTGTGTCTGTTGTGTGTGTGTGTGTGTGTGTGTGTGTGTGTGTGTGTGTGTGTGTGTGTTGTGTGTGTGTGTGCGTGCTGCATGCGTGTGTGTGTTGTAGTTGTGTGTAAGTGTGTGTGTGTGTGTAGTGTGTGTGTGTTGTGTGTGTGTGTGTGTGTGTGTGTGTGTAAGTGTGGTGTGTGGTGTGTGTGTGTGTATGTGTGTAAGTGTGTGTGTGGTGTGTGTGTGTGTATGTGGTGTGTGTGTAAGTGTGTGTAAGTGTGTGTGTGTTCAAAACCAATACTCACCTAGTTATGTCCTAAATCTTTGCTATCACAAGTGAAGTTCTTCACAGGATTTAGTGTTTCTCTCCTCTGGTCATTTACTGCCGAAATGAGAACGATTGAGCGTCGATCCTCGATGACTGGACAGCTGTGGTCTGTCTACATAGTGGTGGGTGGCTGTGCTGTGCTGCCTGTTTCTCCTTGTCTTTATACCTGGTCCGCTACCAAACTCACCGCATTGCACAACCCGCGAAAACCGCGCTGCGTTAAATATAGAACAGAGGCGGTGTCCCGATTATGGTGCAATAGAATTACAAAGCCAAGGGAAACAATGCCATGGGACTTCCGCGCCGTAGTATTATGCTGCGGTTGCGTACCTTGGAACGCTGACGAGGAAAACGCAGTCTGATGAGCGACGTAAAGTAACACTATACATGTAAATACCAAGAGAGAGAGAAGAGAGAGATGGGGGGGGGGGGGGTGCGTGCTATCCTCATTCCACCTCAATCCCTGCAATCTTGGATTGTGGGATCGTTTTTACAATTATAGAGTGACCAGGAAAACGAACGTGACGTAGGCATTAAGATATCACGTGATCATCATATACATTCTACAAGTACAAGCATCTTTTAGTGTAACACAATGCTTATCAAGTTCATCAACAGGTACATCAGATCAATGTGCTTGTGTTACAATCGCACAAACACTAAATATGTCTACACGCATATAACAACAACAACAACAACAAACAACAACAACAACAACAATAATAATAACAATGGTGATGTGATAATGATGATGATGATGATGATGATGATACGAAGAAGGAGAGGAAGAGGAAGAGAAAGAAGAAGAAGAAGGAGAATAGGAAGAGGAAGAAGAATAACAACAACATAGACAACAACAAAATTGACAATAACAACAACAACAACAACAGCAAGACCAACAAGAACAACGACATCAACAACAAAAACAACAACAACAATGCCGCCTACACGGTGCCAACACTCACTGTCAGAGAATGCTCAGTACACGTTATAAAACAACATAAACATTGCCATGTACATATAATTATTAATGCAGTACAAACACAGACAGATACATCCACCTGTGCACCTATACATCAGTACAGAATAAACATTGCCCTGTCACTACATTTAATGCAATACAAATATCTGAACATCCCATACATGTACGTACACACCAATAAATCAATGCAGCATAAGCATAGATCATCAAAAATCAAGAAATGTGTTTTTCAGTTTATCGGAGACAAACACACATACGTGAAAATACTTATACGTATAAGCACACACACACACAAATGTGCGTTGTGCATACACAGACAGACAGAGAGGGGGATGGGATAAAGAGACAGACAGACAGACAGAGAAACTGCCATTTGATTTAGAAGAACCACAAGCATTAATTTAGGAGCAACACAACAATAAAGATTGTAACAGTAATAACAGCAACAACAACAACAATGATGATGATAATGGTGACGATGATGATGATCAAGATGATGATGATGATGATGATGATGATGATGATGATGATGATGATGATGATGATGATAACAAACACACAACAAACAAACAACAACAGAGACAGACAAAAGACAGACAGACAGAGACAGACAGAACAGAGAGGACAGACAGACAGAGAGACAGACAGACAGACAGAGACAGACAGAAGAGAAGAGAGAGGACAGACAGAGAGAGACAGAGAGAGACAGAGAGAAGAGAGAGGGAGTGCAGACACACATGCACAAACACTTAACTCTCGAGTTTGTTTTTAACAACGCATCCACTATTCATATTTTTGTTGTTTGTTTGTTTGTTTTCTGTTGATTGGTTCGCTTGTTTTTTTGTTTTATTTGTTTGTTTGTTTGTTTGTTTGTTTGTTTGTTTGTTTGTTTGTACTAATTTTTGGTTTAAAGTTACAAGCACATTTGCAACTTTTCGCAGTTAGAACTATAATACTGGTATCAGTCTTTCAGCCCTTTCCCAGGTGAATCATTACTACAGCAACAAACAACAACAATAACAACAACAGCAACAGCAACAACAACAATAATAATGATAATAATTAATAACAATAATTATAACAATAATAACAACAACAACAAGAAGAAAAACACCTTTATCTTTTTTTTTACCCTAAGGAGGAGAAGAAGAAGAAGAACAACAACAACAACAACTTTATCTTTTTTTGACCTTGTACCCGACATGTGTGATATCGCCTTTTCCGCCCTTTCTGATCGTGCCACCGTGAATCATCTAGATCACTGTATTCATAACACCATACTAGCAGATTCGTCTGAATGACTATTTTTACAACACCACACTAACAGAATCGTACAGATCACTACATTTACATCACCACACCAGCAGAATCACATAGATCACTGTTTTTATAACACCACACTAGCAGAATCATCTAGATCACTGTTTTTATAACACCCTACTAGCAGAATCATATAGATCACTATTTTCATAACACCCTACTAGCAAAATCATCTAGATCACTATTTTTATAACACCACATCAGCAGAATCATCTAGATCACTTTTCATAACACCACACTAGCAAAATCATCCAGATAACTGTTTTCATAACACCACATTCGCAGAATCATCTAGATCACTGTTTTTATAGCACCACACTAGCAGTCATCTAGATCACTAGTTTTATTGCACCACACTAGCAGTCATCTTGATCATTAGTTTATAGCACCACACTAGCAGTCACTAGATCATAGTTTTATAGCACCACACTAGCAGTCATCTAGATCACTAGTTTTATAGCACCACACTAGCAGTCACTAGATCACTAGTTTTATAACACCTCACTAGTTTATAACATCATACTAGCAGTCATTAGATCACTAATCCAAAATATCTAGATCATATTTCATAACACCACACTAGCAAAATCATCTAGATCAATATTTTCATAACACCACACAAGCAGAATCATATAGATCACTACTTTTACAACACCACGCTAGCAGAATCGTCCGGATCAGTATAACACTACACTAAAACAATTGTTGAAATGAAATAGTCAGGCAGCAGGTTGGAATTGTGCCAGTCATGAAGTTTACTGAAAAAAAACAAATAATGAAATAGGAACCAGAAAAAACGCGAAAATAGAATCAGAACGCGCATTTAATAAACCAAACAAGACAGGCGCAAATTTTCGGCCAACTGGCCTTTGTCAAGCGTGAATGTAAGATCACAAACAAACAAACACAAAATACAAAAATCGGGAGAAAAAGACTGCAACATCAAATATGCTTTGTGATTCTATTTTCGTGTTTTTCTGGTTCCTGTTTGCTTGAACGCGGGGAGTCGCACTTGTTTTGGATGTCAGAGAATGAAATGATTTGGACATGTGTGATCAGAATGCTAACCAATGAACCGCTGCAAGAGCATTCTACGCTAGACATTTGGAGTTCAAGAGCTGAGGAAGACCAAGGAAAAGATGGTTGGATGGTGTAAAGAAAGTCTTGCGACAACACGAATTCCGAACCGTGACAGCGGAAGCTACGTATCTAGCCCAGACCCATCAGCTGCATCTCCCCTCGACACCCGTAATGGGCACCACAGATGACTTGAGATGACTTACGAACCATACTGGTCACGCCAGAGGTCGGAACTGGAAAAGAACTCCAAGAGAGAATATTAGCCTACTCTGCTCATAGTACACCTCACTCACAAATAGCAATAGAACTCCAAGAGAGAATATTAGCCTACTCTGCTCATAGTAAACCTCACTCACAAATAGCAGTTGAACTCCAAGAGAGAAGATTAGCCTACTTTGCTCATAGTAAACCTCACTCACAAATAGCAATAGAACTCCAAGACAGAATATTAGCCTACTCTGCTCATAGTACACCTCACTCACAAATAGCAATAGAACTCCAAGACAAAAGATTAGCCTACTCTGCTCATAGTACATCTCACTCACAAATAGCAGTTGAACTCCAAGACAGAATATTAGCCTACTCTGCTCATAGTACACCTCACTCACAAATAGCAATAGAACTCCAAGACAGAATATTAGCCTACTCTGCTCGTAGTAAACCTCACTCACAAATAGCAATAGAACTCCAAGAGAGAAGATTAGCCTACTCTGCTCATAGTAAACCTCACTCACAAATAGCAATAGAACTCCAAGAGAGAAGATTAACCTACTCTGCTCATAGTAAACCTCACTCACAAATAGCAGTTGAACTCCAAGAGAGAAGATTAGCCTACTCTGCTCATAGTAAACCTCACTCACAAATAGCAATAGAACTCCAAGAGAGAATATTAGCCTACTCTGCTCATAGTAATAATAATAATAATAATAATAATAATAATAATAATTACAATATTTATATAGCGCAAAATCTTGATAAAATCAAATCTAAGCGCTGAAGCAGACACACACGCAAGCACGCACGCACGCACGCACGCACACACACGCACGCACACACACACACACACATACACACACACACACACGCATGGCTATAAATGGGGAGAAAGAATAAAAGCAATAAAAGCAAGAATAAAACCAATAAAACCAATGGAAAATTATAGAGAGCATAGCATATACAATTATATATTATAACCATGTGATTCCCTCCGAGCGGAGACAGGCTGCAGAGGGGGGGGGGGGGGGTTGAGTGAGGTTAGGATTTTATGCGGAGGAGAAAAGGTGAGTTTTGAGAGCGGACTTGAAGGAGACAAAAGTAGGTTGCTGACGGACTGAGAGAGGAAGTTTGTTCCAGGAGAGTGGACCAGAAACAGAGAAGGCTCGTGGACCATAGGTATTGAGCTTAGTGCGTGGAAAGCGAAAAGTCAGAGGATCGGAGGCACAGCGGAGGGTACGTGAGGGAAGATAGATCTCAAGTAGGCTTGACAGGTAATCGGGGGCTGCGTTATTGAGGCTTTTGTAGCACATGGTGTCTAGTTTGTACTGTATGCGCTTTGATACAGGGAGCCAGTGAAGTTGTGCCAGGAGAGGAGATATGTGGTCAGCTTTTTTCTTTTTGAGTACAAGGCGTACAGCATTGTTTTGAATGCGCTGTAGGATGTGAATGGTGGAGGCAGGAAGACCAGACAGGAGTGAATTGCAATAGTCAATGCGAGACATTATGAAGGAGAGAACGAGTTTTGCAGTTGTTTCGACAGAGAGATACTTCCTGATCAGCCTTATACGATGGAGATGATAGTAGCAGGATCTGGCAGTTTGAGAAACAAAGTTGTTCATGGAGAGGGTAGAGTCAATGCAGACACCAAGGTTTTTAGCTGAATCAGAAATTGGGACTGATGTGTTACATAATGGGAGAGAAAGAGGAGGCAGCTGAGAAAGTTTCTGACGGGTGCCAATGAGGATAGCTTCTGTTTTGTCGTCATTAAGCTGAAGTCTATTGTGTGTCATCCAGTTCTTAATGTCCGAGTAACACTCAGTGGTGCGAGTCAACAGGCGCTGTATATTATCAGGTGAGTCACTGTCTTGAAGTTGGGTGTCATCAGCATAGAAGTGGTGTTTTATAGAATGGGAGTTGATGATGGTGGATAGGGGGGAGGTGTAAAGAGTGAAAAGAACAGGGCCAAGGACAGATCCTTGTGGAACACCACAGGTCAGGTATGCAGGTTGAGAGTAAGTGCCATTGATGAGAACGGTTTGTTTTCTGTTGGATAGGTATGAAGTGAACCAAGACAGAGCAATGTCAGAGATGCCAAAAGTATGATGAAGTCTAGAAAGGAGAATACCATGATCAATGGTATCAAAGGCTGCAGACAGATCAAGGAGTGTGAGGAGAGAGACTTTGCCAGTATCAGTTGCAAGGAGGAGATTGTTGAGAATGTGTAGTAGGGCAGTTTCAGTGCTATGGCACTGGCGGTAGGCTGACTGGAAAGGATTGAGGAGATTGTTGGCAGACAGGTGAGAGTTCAGCTGGTTGAGGACGACTTTTTCAAGGAGTTTTGACAAGAAAGAGAGATTAGAGATAGGCCGGTAATTTTTCAGTTCATTTGGATCTAAATTGTGTTTCTTGAGGAGAGGGTGAACAATAGCAGACTTGAAAGAATCAGGGACAGTTCCAGTTTGAAGAGAAGTGTTGATGATGTCAGTGATGAATGGGAGGAGAGTAGGGAGACAGTCGGCGTAGAGAGAACCTGGAAGAGGATCCAGTTCGCAGGTTTTGAACGACATGGATCTGATTGTGTTGAGAATTTCTTCTTGTGAGACTGGGTTAAAAGTAGTAAGAGGTGTGCCAGAGAAGGAAGGGTCAGGTGGGCATGGTTGACAGGGTGTCCTGTCAAGCCTGTCACGAAGAGTTTGTATTTTGGTGGTGAAATAGTTGGAGAATACAGATGGGAGTTCTTCATTTGTATGTTTTGTTGGGAGAGGTAAATCTTTTCGTGTGCCAAGGAGATGATTCATGGTTGTAAAGAGTTCTTTTGAAGAAGAGGCATTCAGGATTTTGGTTTGGAAATAGCTTGTTTTTGCTGATGCAATGAGGGTGGATACTTTTGTTTTAGAGGCTTGGAAAAGTTGCCTGTGTACAGTGAGTTTGGATTTGCGCCAGCGGCGCTCTGCTCTGCGGCGGGCACGTTTTGCACAGGCGATCTCACTCACAAATAGCAGTTGAACTCCAAGAGAGAAGATTAGCCTACTCTGCTCATAGTAAACCTCACTCACAAATAGCAGTTGAACTCCAAGAGAGAAGATTAACCTACTTTGCTCATAGTACACCTCACTCACAAATAGCAATAGAACTCCAAGACAGAAGATTAGCCTACTCTGCTCACAGTAAACCTCACTCACAAATAGCATGGGCACCAGAAGAAGGAAAAAGTAAAAGTAAGCTTGTTTTGTTTTGTTTGTTTGTTTTTTTGTGTGTTCAATTGGTCATTGGGAATGGAGTACCCGGGCTGGAGGAGCTAGGACAATGAAGGTGATAAATCGTGTTGATGAGTGGATGGAGGCTTTGTCATGGTGTGGTGTTGTCTGGAGATTAACTGGGCATAGTGACTGTTGTGGTTGTATAGGACGCATGGTCACGGTAGCACAATACTGGGGGCTGGACGAGTTTTCACCGTTTCCACGGTTTGTGTGTGTGTGTGTGTGTGTGTGTGTGTGTGTGTGTGTGTGTGTGTGTGTGTGTGTGTGTGTGTGTGTGTGTAAGTTGTGAGATGGGAGATATAAGCCTACATCAGTTTCACTACAATGTGGCCTAGGTTGTCAGAACCAATAACAGAATGATACAAAGACAGACAAAAAATCCATTGTTTTAGGATTTCGAGACCTTGCCAGCGCATAAGCTTTAGTGCCACTTATGGCTTGTACAATGGCTTCTTCTTTCCCTTGGCTACTGCCTTCATCATTGTGAAGATTCTGTAGACTATAAGGGGGGTCTGCATGCAGTTTCAAGTTTCCTGGGGTAGAGTATGCTGGGCTGGGGGGTGTTGGGGGTGGGGACAGGGGGGAGGGGTATGGGATGAGATTTGAGATTTGAAGCCTTCCAGGGTTGGGCTTAGGGCAACCTCAGCAGGAAGGCTGTTCCAGTCGGTTATGGTCCTGGAAAAGAAAGACTTTTGTCTGTATAGCGTCCTGCAGTTGGAACGGTGGTACGTTGCTGGGTGCGACCGTCGGGTTCCTTTGGATGCAGGATTTTGAGAAGGTTTGTGGCACGTGTTGATGATGAGGCTTCCATTGTGGAACTTATAGAAGTTTGTCAGCCTCGCCTTTCTCCTTCGCTCTGTGAGAGGGGACCACTGGAGAGAGCATGTCTTGAACTCTGGACGTTTTCTGGTGTCGATGGGTGACCCAGCGAGCAGCCTGGCGTTGGATCGCTTCCAGTTTCTTGACATCCTCCTCTATGTAGGGGTCCCACACAGAGCTGGCATACTCAAGGGTTTATGCGGACTAGTGTTTGGTAGGCATGCTGCTTGATACGTTGGGAGGCTACTTTCAGGTTTCGTCTCAGTAGGCCAAGGGTCTTGTTGGCATGACTGGAGACATTTGAGATGTGGGGGCTCCAGCTGAGATCAGAGGTGATGGTGATACCAAGGTATTTGGACTTGCTGACTGTATCAAGGGTGTGGCCACGGAGGGTGTACTTTAAAGGTAGGGGGTTTCTCTTCCGGCTCACTTGCAGTGTCTGGCATTTGTCTGGGTGAAAACTCATGAGCCACTTTTGCTCCCACTCTGCGAGGCGGTTGAGATCCTTTTGTAGGGCTTGCTGGTCGCTGGTGGAGGAGATAGTTTTGTGGCACAGAGTGTCATCAGCAAAGAGATGAGCAGTGGAGGAGTCCCGTCGGCATGTCGTTGATGTAGAGTAAGAATAAGCTAGGCCCAAGGACAGAGCCTTGGGGAACTCCAGACTCTACAGGAACATAGCTGGAAGTAGCTCCATCCACCACTACTGACTGCTGTCTATCCGAGAGGAAATTCTTAATCCAGTGTGTATTTTCCCTGTGATACCAAGGGAATGGATCTTGTGGAGCAGGAGGGGTGGCAGACTTTATCAAACGCTTTGAAGAAGTCCATAATGAGGGCGTCTGTCTGTTTTCCAGCCTCAAGGTTTACGGATAGCTCATCCACAAGTCCGATAAGCTTGCGCTTATGGCTTGTGCAGTGATCATTTAGATCTTGTTAATCACAACGCATCAGTAGCGTCGGTGCATATGGAAGTTACTCTGAACGCGGAGAAACTGAAACGGAAACGGAAACCAAAATTTTGCCAGCACTCATACTGTTTTGCGCAGGCTCACGGTGCGCAGCTCACGGGGAGTGCATGAATTATTTGTGGTCTGGGGTGGAGCATATGGATTTGCCGAGTGCTACGAATAATCCCTCATAAAAAATTCCAGATTTCTTCGAGACATTTTGAATCTGATCTCGAATACTTGTTTACTTGTTTGTTTATCTTGTTGTTTTGTTGTCGGTTTTTTGTTGTTTTTTTTCGTGTACGGTCAGCGCCACCAGGGTTGTCTTTCTTGCAGTAGATGCTTCGATATGATTGGACCGCGTGAAAGTAACGTCACGCTGAAGAAGATGGCTGGCTACGGGTGAGTGTACAACCTTGCTTAGTGAGGAACGTTGTTTTCTTTATGCAGCAAATCTTTGTGCATTAAGAATAATTTGCACACCGGCAACTCGAGCAGCATCCTTTTTTGAATAAAAGTGTTTAATATAGTAAGACCAATTTGTACTTAGAAATTTATTTTGAATACGATTTAAGGCAGCAAGCAGGTTCGGTCGATTCTGGAGCGTTGGCTCAAGTTGACGGTAGTCAGTCTATCCGCCATTCATTTGTTTCGTGTATTATTATCTATCATAGATCTACTTTTTAAGACTTACTTCACGATCCATTGCTCCTTGTTTAATTTTACATTTCAGCATTCTGTTTTGTATTCCTTGCATATTCCTGTCTGAGTAATTTTGACTGCAGTTTTAATTTTTGACCTATAACGTGGGTCGCTGCGACTCATATCTCATTCATCTATTCTATGCCTATGCCGGCTATGGCTGTATCGTGATCATTCCGTTAATCCAGTATCACGAATGTGTATTACAGCGATACGCTACAGTCTCGGTATTGTGAATTTGTGGACTTACATCAGTTGAGACTTCAGGTTTTGTCAATATATCAAACAATAAAGAAACAAATTATACTACTATTACTAGGCCTACCTATGGTAACACTGGAAGAAAACAGAACTGACCTGATATTTCACCGAGCTGGAATGGGGAGGAGGGGGGAGAAGCACACCTTTGTGTCAGTTTGATTTGTCATGTGTCTGTGTTTACAGTAAGTAGTAACTCAGAATTTATGTAACAGATTTAAAAGAAAAAAAAATTTTTCAACGGTCACACTCACACTAGTCACAGGTTCCAGAAAGAAATATTTTTCCCCAAATTTTCAAGTAAATATTTCTGTTATTAACGAATATCTCAAAATGTATCACTTTTGTGTGTATGTGTTTGGTCTTTAAAAATGTGGTTTGATAGAAATGAAAGTTCTATTTTTGAAAACCAATTAAACCAGAAATAGAAGGCAAACCTTGCTACCTTGTTGTTCTCATGTTTAACTTGTACTACTGACAATGGGAAGGGAGGAAGGAAAAAACACCAAAAAATCTACAACTATATGCATGTTTTATACTACTGCAAAAATAGTATTTTGTATTAAATCTTAAGGCACATCTTGAGGCACATTTTGACAGTCAGTGAAGTAAAATCTTGCTCATGCTACCTTTTTTTTTTTTTTTTTTTTTTTTTTATAGCTTTCCATACTCAACATTGAATGAAATGGGTTTTCAGATAATTTGAACTGAAAATGGCTCACAGTTTTGGAGAAGATCCATATATACTGGTGGTGTGCAGGGAATTATTATTTATGAAATTATGTTTATTTGTTGAAAGTGAGACATCTATAGATGGTGTGAATGGTTCAGAAACACTAAACCAGATTTGCTCTGTAAATAAAGGAGCTTAGCTGTATTAAAGATTGATTAAAGATGTAAAGTTCTAGACTTCAAAGTTGCTGTAAACAAGAGGCTAAATTTAACACAGAATGAAATAGGAGACATCTGTAGATGGTCCGGAAATACTTAAAACTAAAGAGATTTACAAAATATAAATAGAGATTTGCTCTGTAAGTAAAGGAAAGCTGTCCTGGTAGTGTCCATCATATTACAAAATATTAGTTGAAGAGGAAGCGAGATCTAAATGTTTGTAGACCTATTAATGGGAGGCAAAACTTCATAAAGAAATTGAATGGAAAGAACATTCAGAAGATTAAAGAGATAAATTACCTGATTTCAGCTAATATGACATGATCTAGCAACAAATGTTGTTCTTAGGACAATTTGCAACAAGTTTTGGGGATGTAAAAAGGTAGGCTACAAACCTTGTAACAACTGGGGAATGTTTGCCAAAATGTTAATGAAACAGTTTTGTTTATTGGAAGTGACAGATTTTAGATCAGAAAACATTAGATTTTATAATGCTGCTTGCAGGATTCTATTTCTATATATTTATAAATGCAAAAATCAAGGTTATTTGCACAAATGAATATATTTGAACAGTATTTGAAAACAGTTTATAACACTGAAATCTGTAGTACTATTACTAGTATTAGTGAACATTATGTAATAGACTTATAAATGAATGCGTTTGCTTTTATATTATATATATATATATATATATATATATATATTATATATATAATTTTATATATATATATATATTATTATATATTATATATATATATATATATATATATTACATAACATTTTGTGACTATGGTGTTATTCAAATGCATATTTGCTTGAATATGTAATATATGTGAATGTGTATGATTGTAATATGTATGGTGTGTGTATGCAATATGTATGGTGTGTGTATGCATACATACAATGATACATACATACATGGATGGATTTCAAAATTTCTTTTGTTTGGTCAGTCTGAAGAGAAATACAAGTATAAGAAGACATTATCTGGGGGTCAGTCTGAATTTTTTTTAAAATTCTGTCATGGTCAGAATTTTGGTCAGAATGACTGTCAGAAATAGGGGGCCTTTAAAAACCCACTTTCGCTTATGATTTGATTTTTTTTTTTTTATGAGAAACATTAGCAGAGATGTACTCTTACACCGTAACAGAGACAGAAGGAAGCCTAGACACTAAGGGATCCTTGTACCATTGTGGTTTAGTTATCTTAGGCTTATCTTATAGTCAGGCCTTCAAAGTTAGACGGAGAGCTCGGGTTAGAATTAAAACCGGAACCTACTTAGACTTAATTCCATTACCTAAGTTTGGTATCAGTGGTATTAGCCTGCCCCAAGTCGATTATTCCATCTTCAAAGTGAATATTGTTCAGATTCTTTAATATGATTGGATATCCTTTTGAATTATTTAGTTTTATATATGTATAGAATTTCATTTATATACAATCATCATCATCATGTGCCCTGCCACATGTATTGGCGATCATGGCCCTCCAGACAAATCTATCCCATGTCGTTGCTAGTATGTCTTCTACCCTCACTGTCCTCATTCATCCTGCAAGTCTGTCCAGTATTTTCTCCCTGGGTCTACCTCTTGTTCTCTTTCCCCAGCTTTCCTGTTGCGACCAGGTGCTCTAATTTCTCTTTCTCACAAAATTGACTATAAATGTTGCTTGTCTTTTCCTAATCTTCCTTATTAATGATCTTTTTGTGTCTGCCTCCCTCAAGACTGTCTCATTTGTTTTGTTTGTAATCCATGGACCTCTCAACATTCTTCTCAGAAACCATATTTCAGTTGCCTCAGTTTTGTTCTGACATGACGTGTTGGCTGTCCATGCCTCACAATAGTACAATAGTATCGATTCTATATTATAACACTCAAGAACTCTCTTCCTGATGTTAATTGGTAGGCATTTGTAGGTAAGATCGGTTTTTATCTTCTTGATTGATGTTGTCTTGGCTTGGCCAATTCTGCAGGCTATTTCTGATGTGCATCTGCCATCTAGTGAGATGACCGTTCCCATATATTTAAAATTTTTAACATGTCTCAAACTCAAAGTTGTACCATTTGCTGTGTTATTTTGCATGAGGGGATTTCTTTTTTTTTTTTTTTTTTTTTACTGATTATCGCGACTTCAGTCTTCTTCCTATTTAGCTCTTTGCTTTCTGTTTCTGTTATGTTCACATGGTTTTGTAAGTCTTTCATTTTCTGCAATTAGCAAGGTGTCATCTGGTAACGAATGTTTATCATTTTTCTCCAACCTTTATCCGATGGCAATGTGTACCAAACATCTTGACAGAAACATTAGTTTTGCAATCCCCAAGGGTATTATTATTGCCTTTGAATAGTTTGATTGACAATATATTCATCTTTTCTAAAATTACTGGACTTCCCTGGTGGGTATGTCTTCCTATAGAACTCATCTGCAGCCTGATACTAGTGATACAGGTATACAGAATGTGGCCTACTTGCCTACACTGCTTTGCAGCCATTGCTAGGTGTATATCTTTGGATGCTTTAGCTGGCACCAATGACATCCAATGATCCATTTTCACAGGATTTCCCACAGGACATAGCAGGTGGTCAGAAGAAAGGATGATTGATACTAATTTTTTTCAAAAAAGGAATAGTTTGTGCCTTATATTTCCTGAATTAGTGAAACAGAAACAAATTTATCATAATGAATAGGGGTTTCATGACCTATCTCAGTGTCTGCCATCATTTTTTTTTTGGGGGGTGGGGGTGGGGGAATGGGTGTTACTGATGTCTGTGAAGATAAATTTTCTGTTACTGCAACGGGATGCTCTCCAGTACTAATATTTTTAACAGAAAATTGGGCCTTATTCTGTTACTGTGTGTGTGTGTGTGTGTGTGTGTGTGATTTTCTTTTGCCATTGTTTTATTTTTCTTTGGCTGCTGATGAAATACTGATTTGAAGGTTATAATGTGTCAGTATTAAATGTTACATGTATTTCTGTTTATTGCAGGAATTTTATTCCCAACCAGTTTCAACCAGAGAAAAGTAGTTTAGAAGCTGCTGCTGAAGCTGCTGCCAAAGTGAATGCTATGCTCATTGCCAAGGGGAAACTTAGACCAAACCAGGTACACAACAATCTGCAAAATCAGAAAAAGGTAAGAAAAGAGTGATTAATTCATTGCTTAACCCCTTAACTGCTCAGTATAATAGCACTTTCGAATAACTGCTTGCCAGGGTAAAATTTAGCTTTTTAGGGTAGGTTCAATAAAATGGTTACTGCTTATTTATTTCTTGACAGATCTCTCAGATTTTTTGCATGTTTTGTTGTTATGCATTGGTCTACAATGTCCTGTCAAAATAACTTGATTATGTTGATAATTAGTATAGCAGAAACTGACATAACTACAAAAAATTACCAAAAAATAACAGCTTTCGAGTATACACAAATACACTGTGCCACACAAAATGAGTCAGAACATTGGAAAAGTGGTTTTACTATTTATTCAACATCAGCACTAACACATGACAGTCATATAAATCCCAAGGAATGTTGCTCTTGATCATAATCTGCTCATAATTGGGAGTACTATTTTTTAGGAAAAAAGGGGCATAATCATGCTTTTTGCAGTATGTTCACTAACATGTACATTACTCATCCACTTATTGAGTTATTTGTTAGATTTTTTGTGGACTTCTTCCTTATACCCTTGTTTACAATTTCACATCATTCTAATTTGATTTTGTTGGTAATGATGATGGTTCACACTAATAACATGTGATAAATCAGTTTTTGTTTTGTTTTCAATTTGAGAGTTTTAGAACAATTCAGCACATAAAAGCCCACTGAACAAAGCAAAATACCTTTTGGTGTTTGCTCAGCAATATTACAAACACCTGGGATTCAAACTGATGTCAATAAATGTCCCTCTGTGTAACAATCTGTATGTTACTGGGGGTACCCCAATTCTACTGGAAAGGGGCATAATTTTACTATTTGGGGTAGGTTCAGTACCGCAATCACTGCTTATTCATTTGTTGACATATGACTTAGATTTTATGGCTTCTCTTTCATTTTACCCCAAGTTATAATGCTATATAACAATAGTGTAATTTTGTTAGCCATTGGGAAGATGGCCAGGGATATAACGGATGGTGGTTTTACAGAAAATAAAAGTTTCTAAAAACATACACATGTTACAACACATAAAACCTGTAAAACACTGACAAAAACTTCTGTTAGTGTTTACTCAACATCACTGTAAGTACACAGTATGGTCCAAATTGTTATAGTATAATATTATACATATTGGTAAATGTTCAAAATGACAACTATGGGAAAAAAAAGTCTGAAGAAAAAAATAAACAATTGTCTGTTCAAAAAGAAAGACCCCCCCCCCACATACACACACACTTGGTATCCATTTGTTATCACATAAAACACTGTGGGAACTGTGTTAGTGTTTCTGAACATATTGTACTCACATTACTGCCATACTGTTCTATAGGAATCCAGCACTTGCGCTTGGACATAATCCTCAGGTTGTCTACATTCGTTACTTCATAACTTTGGGGGATGGTGTTCATTTTTTTGTCTGTCCAAATTGTGGTTCAAAGAAACACACAAGGGGATTCATTCTATACTCCACTTGGTCTTCTTTCACTGATGGCACTCAGTCTTGTCACAGCGTTCACAAAACGGTGAACACACACACAAGGTGAGGAAAAAAAAATGCACTGTAGAATGGAAAACTAAGAACACAAAAACAAAAGCACAAAAAAGCAGAAGAAAATGAAATATATATAACTGAGGGGAAAAAAAAAACTAACACAGAACACCCTACTGCCAATACACAAACTTGGTGTGGTAGTCCTTGAAACATTGGCCTAAGCACAATCCAGGCTTGGATGGGCAGGAGGGGCAGTAGTAGCGGGATTCCTTCCGCACTTTTATTTTCTTCGTGCTTGGTGGGGTTAGACTTGTTTGGTGTCGGTGGCAGTGGAAATAAAAAGTGGTGTGCACCCACCCTCACCTCGTCATCTGTTTTTCCCTCTTCCACAGCTGGCACCTGATCTGGCCAAATCCAAGAGGTGATGACACTCTCCAAAAAACTTAGGAAAGTGTTACAGGAGTCATCACCTCTTGACTTTTGCAAGATGAATGCATTGCAGGCTGCAACCTGCAGAAAATGGAAAAACAGTTTTTTTGTCCATTTCATCGACTTACGTGAGCAGTCATATGGGTGAAGCAGCTGATCTTGTTTGTCAACTCCACCCATATTCCTGTTGTAATTCGATGAAACAGACGGACGCATGTTGACACCCCGTCGTCCCCGGTGTGGAATGGGTGCCTCAGTGTGGCCATGCACAGAGGACAGCAGGTGCACCACTTTTGTGCTGTGGTACTTTGTGGCGACGATCTTGTTGTCACCACAAAGAGCAGCTGATGATCCGGGGTCCAGCTTCACTCCACGTAGCTCCTCTGGAATACCCCGGTTCTCCCGGACGGTGCCGCAGGCCAAGGTGTTCCTTTCCAGGAGGTAGAGGTACAGCCGCAGACTACTGTACCAGTTGTCCGTGTAGACATGGTAGCCCTTTTCCAGGAGAGGGGCTACCAAGTACAGCACCATCTTCTCGCTGGCCGAGAGAGTTGGGTTGTCTGCATTTACGGACTCTAGGACAGGCTGCACCTCATTGACGGGGTCCTCCTTTCCAGCATACACCTTGAAGCGGTAGCAGTAGCCACCACTTCCCTTGACACCGCCGTCAGACTCACAGCACAGGTATATTTTGATGCCAAACCGGGCACGTTTCAACGGTATGTATTGACGAAATATCAGTCTACCCTTCCAAAGAAGTAGACTTTCATCAACACATACCGCTTGCCGGGGCTCATACACCTCCTGGAACCTCTCATGCAGATGATCCAGAATAGGACGGATCTTGTAGAGCCGGTCGTACGCTGGATCACCTGGCACTGGCATGGCTGCATTGTTGTTGAAGTGCAGAAACTGAAGAAGAATCTGAAATACAGAGTAAACTTTCAAGATAAGTAAGCAGACCCACAACTGGGCACACCACACACACACACACACACACACACACACACACACACACACACACACACACACACACACACACACACACACACACACACACACAGCCTACACACACACACACACACACACATACACACACACACACACACAGCCTACACACACACAGCCTACACACACACCCACTACACAAGCACACACTGACAGTATCACACACACTTGAATATATAAAAACACCACACTGGTATAAAAAAGTGCTTTTGTCTTTTACAAAATGAATAAACTTGCATGGAAAACTTACACACAGAAAATAAATAATGCTTATGCACACACGCGCGCGCACCACACACACACACACACACACACACACACACACACACACACACACACACACACACACACACACACACACACACACACACATACACACACACACACATTCACACAAGCACACACTGACAGTATCACACACACATGAATATAAAAACACCACACTGGTGTACCAAAAAAGTGCTTTTGTGTTTTACAAAATCAGCAAACTTGTATGGAAAACTTGCAAACAGAAATAAATAATGCGTATGTACACATGTGCACTCACACACACACACACGCACATGCACACACACACACACACACACACACACACACACACACACACACACACACGCACACACACACACAGCCTACACATACACACACACACACACACACACACACACACACACACACACATTTACACAAGCACACACTGACGGTATCACACACACTTGAATATATAAAACCACACACACACACACACACACCACACACACACACACACACACACACACACACACACACACACACACACACACACACACACACACACACACACACACACAAAATGAATAGTGGAGGGATGAAGAATCAAGTAGTGAAAAAAAGAAAAGAAAAAAAAATAGAGCTACTTGCCTGGAACCGGTTTCTTGTCATGATGGAGCTGAAGACTGGAATTCTGTACAGCACCTTCTTAGACCAGTACAGTTCAATTGAAGGTAGCCGCACAATGCCCATCAGCAGAACCAGGCCCAGAAACTTCCTCATTTCTGCACAGTCGACTTTCTCCCACTTGTTGGCCCTGGAAAACTGTGGAAGATTGGGGTGTGCCTCGAGAAACTGGTCAGCATACAGGTTTGTCTGAATGACGAGATGGTTGACTAGGTCAGAAAAAAATAATTCCAAATAGTCAACCGGCCTAAAATTAGCACAGCTGACCTTCAACCCCGGATTTCCAGTGAAAACTACACCAGGGTTGGGGTGCTGTGCATCAGCTTCTCGCCATTCTCTCACTAGCTGTTGCTGACCACGCCTCACGCCAGCCCCCTGCCGCTTCCACGGGGCCCTCGCCGTCGTCCAGACCCCCTACCACGTCCACGACCCCGTCCCCTCCTGACAGGAGGGGGTGCAGTGCTTGTTGATGGTAGAGGATCCCCCATTTCCTCTTCTTCACCCTCGCTAGCACTGGTTTCCCCACTGCTTTCACTGGGAGCGAACGAAGGATCCACGTCATCACCAGCACCTATCTCCGATAAAAGTGGATGGTGCTGGTTCCCATCCGTCTCCTCCTCATCACTGATGTCAGGATCCGATCCTCCCATGTCTTCTTCTCCACTGTCTTGATCGTTGAATATCTCGTCCAACACATCAAGCGCAGTGTACCGCTTGAAAACAGGTCGAGCCGACGACGTACTAGGTCTCGCTGCCATCTTGAATTCGCTAATCACTGTAACCTCTCAACTCGCGATTTGCATATCCTGTGGTCAGTTACTGGTGACGTGAAGGATATGGGGCTCTTCGCTGATATCAGCAACAGAGTTGGAAACATTTTGCGCAGTCATTTCTTGTGTAGATTTGCTCGCTTTCCGTGACGAGTTTACTACGAGTGGCACTCGTATACGGGCGTGGTGAATTTCGATTTTACTACGAGTGTTACTCGTACCAAGCAGAGAAGAGGTTAAGTCTTTCCCTGCCATAGGATCATTGCATTTTGGTACTGCTGTGTTTAGGGCAAAATTTTGCTTTCTTTGGTCGTCATCATCATCATCTTGCCACATGGCGTTGCGATCATGGCCTTTCATATGTATCTGTCCCTTGTTGCCACAAGCACATCTTCCACCCTCTCTGTCTTCAGCCACTCTGCAAGTCCGTCCAGTATTTTTTTCTCTGGGTTTGCCTGAAAGAAAACAAACGAGACAGTCTTGATGGAGGCAGACACAAGTAGATCACTCATAAGGAAGATTAAGAAAAGACAGGCAACATTTATAGACCATTTTTTGAGGAAGAGGGATTTGGAGCACCTGGTCACAACGGGAAAGCTGGAGGGAAAGAAAGCACCAGGTAGACCCAGGGAGAAAATGCCAGACGGACTTGTGGAGTGGCTGAAGACGATGAGGGTGGAGGAGGTGATTGGGGCAACAAGAGATAGAGACAGATGGAAGTCCATGATCGCCAGCGCCATGCGGCAAGGCACCTGATGATGATGATGACCATGACTTCAGTCTTCTTTCTTTGGTAGATTCACATAAATCAGTTTAGTGCTCATTCATTTATTCAGATATCTGTTAGATTTTTTGCATGTTTGTTTAATTGTTTGTTTTGATACCCTTGGTGCTGGTGTAAAATAAAAGTTTGATTTTGTTGGCAGCATCAGAATCAAGTTACTCAGTGTTTTCAGTTTCACTTTTGCCAGGATCAAAGGTCACATCTTTCCTTCATCATTCACAACATCTGACAGAAGAGAGTGGTATCAAGTGTTGTTCATCTCCCCTTTATCAGAATCGCTGTCTTCATCATTCAGAACTTAACATTTCCAGAACTGTATAGAGTGCTTGATAACAGGCCTGCGTGTTGAAAATGGACGCAGGGCAGTCATCTTGAATAAAAATTTTGCCCTCAACAGTCTCAATAACTGAATAGCAATTCTTGGAATGATTAACATAAGAGAGAGAACAGTGCTGTGACATCCCTCCTAAAGGCTGCACTAGTTTACATATTCCCTTCCTTTTACTTTTCCAAATTTTTGCCGAGGAAAATTCCTTGTATTTGTCAGTCACAGGAAAATATGCTCACCATGGGTAAGCTGTTAAGGGTTTCTGATGGATATGCAGAAATTACTGTTTAAACTAATCTTTGTTGAACAGTGCCCAGTCCAACGGTCTGAAGAAAGCTGGTCCTATCATGGATGTTGAGCTGTAAAGTTTTGTGTGTGTTGGTCTATCCTCTCATCCAGTTCAGGGCTATGAACAAAACAGCATCTTGTTGACTAAAACAATTTAAACATTGAACAGAATCTATGAAGTGAATTCAAGTTAATGCCCTGTTTGTTTGTTTGCTGTTTTTTTATGGTCTGAAGATCTAACTCTAGTTAGAGTGAAGCCAGAAACATAAGAAAATAAGATTAAAATGCATATTCAGTTCACAAAACAAGACATTGCAAATTGTTGGCCTTCTGGCCTTTTTCAAGCTGATAATATCACTTGTCTTATTCTGTCAATTGACTATCTTTTCTTATTTTGTTTTCCTGTGTTTCTGGATTCTGTTGGCTTGAATCTGGCAGTCTCTTTGATTTAATTTCCTCACTAGATTGTTTGCAGAATAACTTATTTAATAATTCAGAGAACAGTTGTTATTTTTGTTAATCTGAAAATAGGTATTACAGTTTACACAGCTTATTTTGTTTCCATGCAGTACTGATAATTTTGGTGTTATTTGGGTTTTTCTGGGGTAAATTTATGTAAACTTCAAAGGAAATTACGTTGAAAAATCTGCCATAAAAAAATTAAGGTATTTGAATAAAGTAAATGAAAATCAACAAACAAAAGCAAACAAACAAACCTCAAACTCTAGTTGGTGTGTGTGTGTGTTTAGCAGTTTTGTACAATAAGACATGTCATGTCGGTAGAGTTATGTTTCCTTTGCAGATGGCTGCACCATGTTTATGTGTGGATAGTTAACCTTGTTTTCAAGTGAATTTATGGTAATATATCATCAGTTTTGAAGTTGTTAGATTTGATGTGTTTAGTTGTGTGTGTGTGTTTGTGTGAGAGAGAGAGAGAGATCAAAATCTTCTGACAAGATGTTTTTTGATAAACATACAACAGCCAATCAGAGACATGTGTATGGTGCTCCTTTCCACTACATGTGTTAGTTATTAATGATAATGTCATGAATCACTAGAGAAAGCATTCTGCACATTACCATCAGAAACTGTGTGAATATATGGCAGCAGCTGCCAGTTTAGAATACAGTCTCAGTCAGAAATGGGAACAGGATGCCCATGAAATGTTTTCATTTATGGAGTCCATTGACAAAAGAGTGGAAAAATAGTACATTCAGGTGAAAAAATAATGTTTGCAAGTTGTGTGATTATTACGAGCAGCAAAATCAACAACGGAACTAGTGAGAAATATTAGTATAATATCTGCAAATGGCACATTTGATTATGAAGAACAGCAAAATGTATGCACTCTTATGCATAGTGGTATATCAGATTGTGAGGGAAAGTTTTTCTTGTTCAGTTGATAACGTACGCATCCCAAGAGAGATATTGGTGTTGAAACTTGAAACCGTTTTAAAAAGTGTCTGCATATCATCTCAGCTCAAAATTTGGCAGATATGTTTATGTGCTGTTGAAAACGTTCGTGAATTGACAAGAAAAACATAGTATTTGTATAAATTTTCCCATGATTTAACACTTCAGTCAGTTTAGATATATATAATTCATTTATTTGATGGATTTTTGTCAAGTCAAATTGACACCACCCCTTCTTCCCTAAAAAAAGAAGGGGTTGTGGAAGTATGGGGTGTTAAAATAGTCTGAGGAGACACAATCGTGATGAATGAATATGTGATATTGCCGTTGATATTTGAATTTAGGTTGGATGGTGATGACAATATCTGTATGGCACTAATCTTGTTGTATTTAATCAAAGCACACACTTTCATAATTCACTTAACCGTTTACTAAATTACTTTACAGTTTTAAAAATAACTTATAGGTAAAACTCGAGTGCATACGTCAGGAGGAGGACAGGAGGGGATCAGGATGAGAAAGTTTACAGTGATGAAAAGACTGATTGTGCTAAAACCACTGGCTATGGCAGAGCATGTGCTAGAACTTATGATGTATAGTATTCAATGCATATCTCATAACTTGAAGTTTTTCTGACCTACACACACGCACACACGAGCATGTACATACACGCACACGTAACAGAGCATTTAAAATATGTAACCCAAATGTTTTTAGCCGACTGTTAGAATGACGCTTTTTTCTTGCCATGCACTAGAGCTATGAAGTCAGTCTTTGAACAGTGCAGTGTTTGCATAGACACTAAGACAGTATTGAAAGAATTAACAGATGGGAAGTATGTGCTTGACATATATCTGTTGGTGGCTCTTGAGCCTTGTCTTTTGTTCATTTTCAGGTGAATCCAAACAGCATGGTTGCTGCAGAGGTTGAAATTAATGATGCTCCCTTGTCCATGAGGAACATGCTTACAAGAGGACCAACACAAGAAGAGGTAACCAAAAGCATAGGGTCATGATATTACTTTAAGTCCCATACATTTTGTATCAGTGTTTTTGAACCACTGAGTGTGTGCTTTCTGATCAGTCATTGTGAATTTGCGTATTTGAAATAATGTATTGCAAGTGTTTTCCATGTAACGACTCTTTTAATTTGCGATAATAAAAGAAGTAAGTATTGGCTGTCAAATTTTCAGCATCAACAGAAAAGTTGCATGAATACTATCTTTGTATTTGTCATCCAGATGAAAGAAGTTAAAGTTCTAAAAGCAGTTAAAGTTCTATCTATCATTGATCCTGAGATACTTAAATTCAAATTTTGTACATTTCTGTAACAAGGACAGTTGTGACTTGGGGCATATTTTGACAGTGAAATAAAATTGTGATCATGATAGCTTTCCATACTCAGAGGTCTTCTTTAAAAGTAGAACAGGTTATTTTATTTTCAGGACATTGAATGAAATTCTTCTTTAGATACTAAATTGGACATCTCCTGTTTTTAAGGGACTGCAAACTTGAAACGAATGTGCCAGTATGAAATATGCAAAAGCACCTTGTTTTTCTATAATATATATGAGAGTAACATTAATATTAAATTTTGTAGGCCATGCTGCAAACTACTTTACCAGTTATCAGTTCAGTAATGAAGGAAAAAGGTCAAATTGACATGTGACAGAGCTAGGTGACACAAAAACTTGAAAGTTGCAGCCATTTGGCAACCAGTAGTGGATAGTTTCAGACTTTAAAAAATAATAGAAAAAATTCCAAAGTTTCCATTTCTAACCTTAATATACAAAGTCAACCTTTCTATGATTACATAGTAGTTGGTTTATTGTCATACACTCTAGCATATAGCTAATGACGAGTAAAACATGATTGCTCTATTTTGGCCATAATCTGACCAGTGTTCCACACCTTCAAAAAAAAGAAAAACAGAAAAAAAAAGCCAGCAGTTTCCATTTTTAACCTAACTGCAAAGATGAAACTTTTCATGATTACATAATATTTGGTATTTTTTTAACTCAATCGCTTCGTGCCGGAAGAAAATCTCCGTCACTTCTGTTTACTGCTTGGGTACGCGACGTCGATTTATCGACGGCGGACATTTGTATTTTTTTTTATGTCAGAAGCGTCAGTTATAGGGAAAACTCACTGGGAACCAAAACTTGGTATGTTTACAGAATTTATTTACCTTAGACCGTTTGTGGCAATGTGAAACAAAGACAACAGTAGCCTTTTTTCAGCGCTACCCGCGACATGCGAATTTCGCAAGTGGCGTCAAGGAAAGCCAAGTCGAACCTCACAATTCTGTAAATATTTGTGCTCTGGAGCAACTGTACGCAAAAAGTGACAACTACCAGTAATCTTGTGATTTGAAACATCCATGGCATCGAAATCATGTTCTGGACTTCATCTAAAACTGTTTCACAGTGTGTGTTCATATCCATCAAAAAAAAAATTACCCCCCTTTGGATACCTATTTGGATACCTCATCATTTACAAGTACACGGAATACCATAAATAAAGTAAGATTATTTGTAAAGAACTAATCCTGGTCTTTCTGTATCACTTTACTTTGTCTACTTTATTTGGTTGTTTTTCAATATTTTTTTTAAAATGTGCTAAAAATCTCCGAATTGAGGGGGCAGAATGACCCTGAAGACTGCGACTCGATTGAGTTAATGAGATTTTTGTGAGTGGGAAGGGAGGTAATCAGTGGGAAAATGGTTCAACAGTCATGTAAATGAAAATATGGTGGTGCCATTGTGTAATGTGTACATTGATCAAATATCTGACATAAATATTTTAACGCTTATATTGGCAATGTAAGGATATTTTAATCCAGAATACATGTACATAGTGCAAGTTGACATTTTCTCTTTGTGTGTCAAATAAGTTAATGTTTGTACCGCAACTTGCATTCAAGTAAGAATACAGGTAACAAAAACGTCATCAGAGCTGTAGAAGCCTGCAGTTGACTGTCTCAGACAAAGCAAAATTTTCCACAGTGTTACAGATAACTGACAGAGTGGCCAGTACCTAAAAGAAGTACAATTTATTGAAGATTGTCGCATAGAATGTTCTTGTATGGAAGCTTTTTAAAAAATTTTAAAAAATGTTTTTTCATTGAACTCGGCCAAATGGTAGGAAGGAGACTGGTTTTGTCGGTTTGCTACAAAAGTATACTTGTTGAAAAGAAAATGGTCAGGTTCATTGGATACAACAGATAGAAGTTGGTGTAGTTAAAACAAGAAGAAATTAAACTGGTTCTTTGTATAGGTTTTTAGTTTTTATGATATGGCAGGAATGTTTAAGTACACTTGGGTGACGATTTTTCTTGTTTCAGATAACCAAATTTAGTGGTGCGGCAGTATCTACCAGAGGTCGATACATGACTCCTGTGGAAAAAATGAAGAACAATAGCGGGTAGGTTGCTGACTTTGTTGCATTGTAACTGTGTGTATATGTGAGATGAAAACGTTGTTTTTGTTGGAACAATAATGGAATTAGTACACCTTATTCACGTTAATGTTTTTTTTTGGCCCCATTGTATACACCAACTTGATGGTCACTGATGCTGGAACAGTTTTTACAGTACTGTGATGATGGTGATGGTGAGGATGAAAACCTGAGACTGCATGACAGGCCTGTACTCTATGCTCACGATCATACCTACACTTTCTATCATACTGTATCCTGGCATTAACAGGACCCAGAGATACAGACACCAGCGGTGCTGTTTAGGAGTTGAGGAACACTGGGTGACAACATCCATGAAGTGTTTGAGACGTGAATGTGTGGTCCCAATCTCCCAACGAGTCCATACCATGCTCAGCTCTGGGTAGGAGGAGGTTGGGGACCAAAAAACTCCACATTGATATTTGAAAGGGCTAATTAACCCTTTTGCATTTGCACTGCTAGATGTAAAGCTAGCTCCTAGTATTCGCATTCGAATGTAGCACAGCGTCAGTACAAAGTCTTTCAGTAGTGAATGGAAAGTTCCTTGCACTCCAGAATGCTTGTACTATTTTTAGAACATTCAACGCGAGACTGATCAAGATTCTAACCACACGCGCTATAAGACAGCAAGGCCAGTAGTGATAGAAATTCCCCACACATGTGCCGGGAAAGGTCGGGCGATCTCAACCGCTACGAACGGATTGGCACATTCTTCCGCAGGGCGGTTACCGGCTTTGTGAACAGCTAAGGGTTAATGAAGATTTGAATACTCAGCCTTCCAGTCAGTATTCCATTGCGCTTCCACAACACCATGGCAACTGGTTATTTAAGTTAATGTTACTTCGCAGCAAATTAATGTTACCATGCAGCTCATCATCATCATCATCACCACCATCATGTGCCCTGCGGCATGGTATTGATGATCATGACCCTCCATACGAATCTATCTCTAGTTGCAGTTTAAGATTTGGTGAAACTATGGCATTTTAGTCTGATATATTTCTGGGGGGGGGGGAAACTTTCCAAAAAATTTTTAAATCATAAGTGGACTTGGAATAGGTATTTGTTAAAGTAGGCCATAATCAGAATCAGATGATAAAACAGTTTAAAATCTCTTTGGGGGGGAAAGAGGAGGGAGACATACCAGGCTGTGGGTTCCTTTTTTTGTTGTTGATATCTTGGCTGTGTTTAACGTAGGTTTCTTTGAATGACTGTAGAGTCTGAGAGAAGACCATTGCAGAAGTGGTCATTGCGAACAGTCTGCTAGTATTAAGGCCATTGCTTAAATGATCATTACAAACTGTCTGGTAGTATAAACCTTTCATTGCCAAAGTGTAAATAAAGAGGTGAATCGCCTGTGCCATGGAGTTTAAAACGTCTTGACTGAAATAAATGAAAATTCATATCTCTTCATCCAGCCCAGAAAACCCCACAATACTCTATATTTTCTTGTTTAGTATACTTTACAACACACCAGGAACAGCTGTACTTTCGTTTTTACGATCGTCTGCATCAAATTATTGCCTGCATCAACGTCGAAATATTGTAATTTTCACTCTTATCCAGTGAATCAAATCAGAATCAGCTCCACAAGTAATGATTTCTGCAACTACTTTTGCTGTATAAGTTGTTTTTCAGGCCCGACCGAAGCTCGGTGTTGAAGCAAGTTCGTCCGCCACTGTTTGCCGTTGCTGAATAGTGATCAGCTGTAGGGGGTCACCTTTTCGATCGCATGGGCAGAAAAGATGTAAAAGGTCACACATACAAAATTAGCATCAATTTATTATATATAATCCTGAAGTTTCCGTTGATATCTCACACTTCACTGAAAGTGTTGGGGTTTTCTGGCTAAAAATAGGAAAGGTCTCCGACCGAATATTTGGTTGGTGGCACTGGAGGTATATGTTTCTTCCGACCGAATATTCGGTCGGAAGCAGTGAACAGGTTAAGGCCTTTGTAGAAGTGATCATTACGAATAGTCTGCTAGTAGTGATATTGTGCGTCACATTTGATGAAAGTTGTGATTGTGATAGTGTACATCTTGTTACAGTGAGAGGCCATTGTACCTGTTTGTCCAAGGACCAAACCAAGATTCTGTCAATGGTATGTGTTTTGTATATTTTGTGTGTGTGTGTGTGTTTGGTATTGTGCTGCCATACAGGTTTAACTTGGGCGTTTTTGATAAACATTAATAAAATCAGTCATTCCTGGAAAAACAAAGCTGTTGGCATGAAAAGAGAGAGGAGCTTGTTTCTGTAGACAGAAGTAATAGTTCCCTAGACATGGAAAACTATCCTCCCACGATTGAATCAGTTTATTTTGAATAGTCGGTTATTTTAAATTCAGCTTCTTTTGTTTATTTGTTTAGTGTTTGATTAAGTAAAATGATGCATTACTTGTATAGATAAACCAGTTTTGTGTGTTAATTCAGTATCAAAATTGATTGGGGGGAAAAGTCAGTTTTGTGAAGTTTCAATCGCAGAGGTAGTGAATTTTTTAATTAAGATTGACTTATTTTGCAGTTGCTGTTGCTCGTATTAACGAGATTCTGACAGGAGGCAAAGGGGCTGGTGCAACAGGAGGAGGGTTAGTTCGCACATCTGCCATCGGGCCTCCTGTCCCTGGCCATCAACATCAGCTGACCATGCCTCCCCCTCACCAGCCCCCACCTCAGAATCCTGGGCCAGCCATGATGCCCATGCCTACCCTGGAGATGCCTCCTGTCCACCAACCTCCACCCATGCTGGCTGCTCCAGTCCAGCCCCCTCCAGAGATGCAGCAGGTACTGACTTCAGTTGTGAGAGTGAAGTTGCAAGGATATTTGACAGTCAGCTTAGTCTAGTTTAGCTCAGGATGGCATTGTTGTTGTTCTGTCTGGAGTTCTGTTTTAGCATATCGATTTACATGAAAGGATTATGACATGTATCTTGGTTGGCAGAGATGCATGTGCATGCACACATACACGCGCGTGCGCGCGCATACACACACACACGCATCTCCAATCAGTATGAAATGATGTCCCATTTTGCAGTAGAGAGAGAGAATGGAAAGGATCGTACCTGTGATGTGCAATATATCATCATGCAAATATTTTTGAACCATTTCACAATATTTTAAGAGGTCCGTTTTTATTTAACTAGCTTGTAAGAGGATTTTATGTGATGCATCCTATTGGTTTGGCTCCCAAGTTAAAATTATTTGGTCCAGGGACAGCAAACTCAGCAGTTTTGCTTGGTCAGAAATGTATTCATTAAAACACAAATCAGCCTACTGACTAGAGTGGCCGTTGATATTTTGGTCCTTACTCATGAAAGTTGGCTTTATTTCTTTCAGTTTTTGGTTTGCTATGGTCAGTGATTTACCAAACTTTGCAATATTACAGCAAGGACAGGTATCAAACATGAGTCAGAAACTGTGCTTTACATGGAGAGAAAGAAGGTGACTTTTCAGTTTGCCATGAGAAGACCACTGATACCACTCTCCAACAGTAACCTCTGGCTAAACTTTCAGAACAACTCTTGTGCACATAAGACTTAACTCAGGAGCTACATGAAAGTGGACAATTAAAAAGCATGCAAACCCAGGTTATTCTCTAATAATTATAGTTTGGTGGGGGGGGGGGGGATAAAAGTATGAAAAAATGTCATTCAATAGGATCTTTTTCATCATGTTTGTAATGTTCCCCCCTCCTCTCCCCTAAATTTTTATTTTAATTTGTGTACATGATTTGTTTTGATAGCTTCTGAACATTATTTAATTTCAGTTATTATTATGGTTATTGTTATTTTTGGCATCTAAATGAATGACAGCAGTTTTTGAAGTTGTGGGTTACTGCTCTAATTTGTTGTTTTGTTTATGCTTTTATAGCCTTTTTGGTTTGATGTTTCAGTGATAGTTGTTCCCACACCTGCCATCATATCGGATATCCCAGTGTTATTGCAGTTTTCATTTGGTTTGTCTTTTGTATGTTCATTGTTTGGATTGATACACAGGTTGTTTTTTTTCACACTGTGATGTGATGAAAAATAATTGTTTGCAGATAGCTGTGTTGGAAGAGAAACTGTTCATTGGTCTGGAGCATGCTCCTCCAAACTTTGATGTGAAGGGCAAACTTCTGGGACCAGGGGTAAGTCTCTGGGGAATGTGTGTGTGTGTGTGTGTGTGTGTCTGTCTGTCTGGTCTGTGTGTGTGTGTGTGTGTGTGTGTGTGCGCAGAGGAGGTGTTTTCTTTCTCCTGGTAGACTGTCAGCACTGCTTATTTGTCATAGATTAGCATTTAAATCATTATATTTCATCAGATTATGATGGAAAACAATGAAAGATAATAGCATAAGAAAAAACTCAGGTATTGAGTGGAATGAAGCTAAAAAAAAAATTGCTGGATCAGCAAAGATATCTACTTTCTGTCAAATGTTTTCATAAGCAGACAACTTCACCAATCACTTTGCTCCTTTAGTAAATTTGGTAAATAACCCAAGTTCTTGAATTCTGTGCATGCATATAATTTCTTTCTGTTGATGTAGGTTGAAAATTTATTTAAATCAGGAAGCGGATGAGGGGACCATAGTATCCTGGAATCATTTGTAGAATACGCCGCTCTATATCCATGCATAGAAAGGACCATCAAACCTTTTAGAAGTGAAATTTCAAGATTCATGGCAGTCTGTTATTCACATGACATTTTTAGGTTGCATTTTCTGTCAAAAATGCACATTTTGAGAAATTTGGCCATAAAGTTTCAGAACAAATTACAACAATTTTTACAAAAGTTACAAAGGTGTGCACTGCAATATTTGGTAAGTGCTGTATGTATGCGTATGTATGTCTGCCCACGATGTCAACAGAAAAAGGTGGGTTTTTTCACTTAGAACTGATCCTGCACCGTACTGCACCTCTTCCTCCATTTCAAACTGTGCAAGTGCCTGGTGATTGGTTAGGAGATGTGACTTCACCAAAGCTTCTGGAGCTTTCTATCTTTTGTGACCCTTCGTATGTCTTGCTGCCGCAAGTAAAGAGCTTGTCTAACAATTCAAGCCCAAGGTTTTTCGGCTTTGAAGAAAAAGGCTGTTCCAGCATTGAACTGGCAGACAGCTTCTGGACTGCACTCGGCGGTCGTAATCTCTCAGTAAACACATCCTTTGGGCAGTACACCCAGATGATGATGTTCAGTCTCTTATTTGAATTTTGTGTGGATCTGTGATAGATTGGGATGATGTGCTGAAAGACCTCTCTGCTTAGGTTGGTTTGTTGTGTGGATGTGTATGTGCATGGATGTGTTTGTGTGTGTGTAAAAAGTTTTTGTTTGTTGTTGTTTTTTTGTTTACTCTTTGTAACGAACTGGAAGATGATGGACAGTGCTGTTGTTGTCAGGGGTCATATTTGATGCACATTGAGACCGAGACGGGTGCCAAGGTGATGCTGAGAGGCAAAGGTTCTGGCTTTCTAGACCCAGCACTGGGGAGAGAGCCCTTTGAGCCTATGCACATTATTATTCAGTGAGTATTATGCACAGCCATTGTGTATGTGTGCACATCATTGTGAAGTGATATCTGGAAATATTCTTCGAAATGTGGTTCATGTAGGTTGTAAGTTGCAGAGTCATCATTATCATCAGGTGCCCTGCCGCATGGCGTTGGCGGCCATGGACCTCCATCCATCTCTCTCATTGTCCCTAGCATCTCCCCCACCCTCCTCATCCCCAGCCACTCAGCAAGTCCGTCCAGCATTCTCTCCCTGGGTCTACCTGGTGCTCTTTCCCTCCAGCTTTCCCGTTGTGACCAGGTGCTCCAAATCCCCCTTCCTCATAAAATGGCCTATAAATGAAGTTGCAGAGTACTGGTCCATAAAATAAACAGTAGTTGGTCAGTCTTTCCTCAGCATAAACAGTTTGTTCTTGTATTGTCTGGTGTATTTTCTGTTTGTGATGTGTATATTTAGAAAACAAAATAGTCTTCTATCATTGAGTTTGTGATGATGTGTACATTTAGAAATGTCTTGTAAGTCATTGAGTTTGTGATGATGTGTACATTTAGAAATGTCTTGTAAGTCATTGAGTTTGTGATGATGTGTACATTTAGAAATGTCTTGTAAGTCATTGAGTTTGTGATGATGTGTACATTTAGAAATGTCTTGTAAGTCATTGAGTTTTGTGTGAATGAAATGTTGTACATATTTAGAAATGTCTTGTAAGTCATTGAGTTTGTGATGATGTGTACATTTAGAAAATGAGCTAATCTTGTGTCAGAGAGATTTTGATGTGTACATTTCGAAAACAATGAAATAATCTTGTCATAAGTTGAGTTAACGATATCATATATCCAAATTGTCAAAATATTTAATGTTTATTGGGACATGTGTGTGTGATTATTCTGATCAGCATGCATGTGTTTTGTTTTCAGACATCCCAGTGTCATAGCAATGCAGCAAGCAAAGCAGCTAGCTGAAAATCTGATCCAGACGGTAAGTTAACAATTTCATGATGACACAGATTATTTATTTATTTCACAGATTTAAAAAGTTTTTTTTTTTCCTTTTTGCTTCTTTTCTTCTTTTCTCTTCTTTGTTGTTTGGTCTTTGTTTTATGAATGATAAACTGTTTTGCTTTTTCATAAAATGATGTTTGACCAGTTTGTATTAGATTTGTTCTGGGCATATGAGTAGCTAGTTAATTTGGTCATAAAGTAGACAAACATGCAACTTTTCTTTTTACCTTGATCCAGTTCGTGAAGCCTGAAGAAACGTTTATCAGGTAAGTAATACTTGTGTAAGTGTGTCTTCTCAAAAGGAAGAATTATATATGGTGTCATGTGTAATGTTCACCAGGGTAAAGCTGTTTTACGTTTGGTGACATACTTAACATGTCGGACTGTAAACAATATGGTGCCCAATAGATTACTGTGCCTTGGCCGATTTTAGGGGCTAATGTCAAGATGAATCGAAAAGTAGCTCTGCCAGAGCTTCATGGTCCAGTCTTCAGCATCTGTGCATGCGCATGTGCAAGAGAAAGCCCCTTTGACATCATTCTTTAAAGCTGTAATCATCGGAAACAGACATGTCTCAGCAGACTGATATATCTTTGTTCAAATTTTCGCTTTGTCTTGCCATTTCTTGCTCGATCTTAAGATTGCATGGTATAGCTGCACACCTTTTATTGCATTGTCTTGCCTGATTTGTTTTCTCTGTTTGGATGTTTATTTTGGAGAAGAAAAAAAAACAACATAAAATTACTAGTAGGGGAAAGACATCAGTGCTTCGGACTTGGACTGGCTTAAAGGATAGCTCTACTAACATGAGCATTAATCTGACTTTCTTTTCTGTAAACCCATCTCTTCCCAAGCAGATCCCACTTGTCCCTGCAGGAGTCCTACATCTTGCAGCAGTCTGCCATGTATTACTAGCATTCGAAGCCATTGTCACAGAGTAATGAAACTCTTCATGGACAACACTGCTGTCGCTTTCTACATGAGCAAAAAGGGGGGATGGGGGTGTCATACCTGTCCATCTTCTCCATATGGACAAAGGCTCCATCTTGTTGGTATCACCAGGACTGTAACCTTAATGGCCCAGTACATAGTGCAAGGCAAACTGAATGTCCCAGAAGATTCACCCAGCAGGTCCCACAGTGTATCCACACAGAGGAACTCTCAAACTCTTTAAGTACTCCTACGAGTATGGGAACATTGTTTCCGCGCAATGATAGATCTTTTTATAGTCAGGTCCAGCAAGTGATTTGCCGCCAACAGGAAGCTTATGTGATTGATGCTTTTACACTGCTATGGAGTAGTCTATGGGCTGATGCCTTCCTGCCCCTCCTGATCTTTTAGAAGAGATTGTACAAAAGTGACCGGCTCAACCTTGCTTCCCAGATGTTCAGTTTCTGTCTCACGAACAGCCTCTGGAACTTCCCCCTCACCCATGTCTTGTACATCCACCAGGGTCAATATTCGTCATGCAAACCCTCTACTGTTTCACCATTACTATGGAGGCTCTACGAGTCATGGTTTCTACACAAACCTTAACAACAGAGCAAAACCTCTTCTCATCCAAAGTCAGTTACTCAAGCTATAGTCTGGGAAAACAGCTTAGGTTTTAAATTTTGGTTGCGAGTATTACAGACAGAAGAGCACAGAGTCCATTTACAACTGTAAAGGAAGATTTGATATAATCAGACCATACCTTTTCATATTGTCAACTAATTGTACAGGCTTATTCTATTGTCACTATTTCTACTGCCTTATCACAGCTTGGAGGCCCATCTCTGTCCAACAAGTTCCTCCTCTGAGTCACTGTCAGAAGATTACAAGCCCTGGAGTTCTCTTCCTCTAGGTCTTCTCACCTTTATGACCACCTTCTAATCTTAGCTTCTAGTAGGCACAAAAGTGAAAAACATTCCTTTAATGGCAATTCAGCAGGCGTTGTCGTCCTGGAGGATGGTTTCATTACGCTCAGATTTATCTGAGAATTTTTAGCCAAAAACCAAGAACCTAGGGATCCTTTTCCAGAGATAAACAGCGGCCCTCATTCCTCCACTTTGGACAGGTCAGGCCAAGATAATAAGGCTGTGCCTGGTCTGGTGCCTTAAGTTGTACCTAGTTAGAACTCCACATTATCGCATATCTAAACGCTGGCTTCCTATCACCGTCAATTGAAGTGTTCAGGATGACTCTTCCTCTCCGCAAAACTTGAGAATCTTACACCCAGCTGCCCATAAGGTTGAGGCTGATGTCACCTCTGTGACTTTACAGCAGAAAGCTCTGAGTGCACAGTTTTGGAGGAAGCTCAGTGGCACTCTGACAGTCCCTTGATAAATATTCACTTAAGGATGTCAGAACAACCAGAGCTGATGGTTCCAGGAGCATTTCTATCATAGCGGCTGACGCAGTGAAGTTACCCAGTTGGCATCACTTGATCTGTAGGGACAATGCCTCCTCCAGTCTTTAACTTCTACTTACAGTGAGAATGGTATTGAAATACACGTGTGGCGGTATGCTTACATGTTGTTGGACCAAACTCCACCCATCCATCTCTGCTAAAGTGGTCTGGTCCTCAAGGGGCCTGCAGTTTTACTTGGAATCTTCGGAATGATGTATCGGGGGGGGGAGACTTCGTCCAGCACATGTGCATAGATAGGGTACGCTAAGGATTGGATCATAAGGCTCTGGTTGTGCTACTGTCGGTTCATCTTGATATCAGTTGCTAAAATCGGCAGAGGCAGGGTGAGCTACTGGCACCATAATATTTAGTAGTTCGATATGGTAAGTATATAGCCAAGCATGTATTGAGATAAAAGTACTACTTTCTGGTCAAAAGGATTGGGGGAATTATTCCTGCCATGTATAATACTTTTTTTAAATTTTTTTTTTAGTGTGAATTAAAAAGAATTTTTTTATGACTGTCAGGAGGAAAAATCTGAGATGTAAAAGTGCATGCAGTTTAGTAATGTTGTGAATCCTTTTGTATACTTCAAAGTATTAAAAACAAACTTTCAAATTAATTGAATTTTTCACCAGTACTGATGCTTCATTCTACAAAGACATAGTCCAGTAGCATTTTGTGATTGCAGTAAGTTGAGGACCAGATTGTTCCATTGTTGATGTGCCTTTTTACTGTTCATGATTGTTCTGCTGACTGATTGGAAATCTTTTTTCAGGATAAAGGAAGAAAGAAGTTTGAAGACTTGTTTCTTTTGTAAAATGGTTCATTCTTTGTATGCTCTGATTATATAGATGCCTATTTATGTGTTTGGTGTTTGAAAATGTCTTTGTATTTTGTTAGTTTACTGTCCATTATAGGAAATCATACATAGTTCATTTAATTGAAATGCTTGTGCTTGTTGTGTGCTACTGTTAGGGTGTTTCTAAGGAAAGTGAAAATGGTGAATCTGTCGTCTGCCTGCATGTTTGGATAATACAGAGCGACATGGAAGATATAAATCCCCTGTAAAATTACTCTTGCATTTTATTGGCCTTCAGGGTGTTGTTTTGGTTTGGCATATGGCCCCAGATAAGAGCGTTCACTATTCCTTTTCAGTCATTTTTGTTGTTGTCTTGAACATTTTCATATCTGCATTTCTGGTTGGCTACTTGTTTGCCTGCCTTATTCCAAAACTTGTCCATTGATCTCTGAACACCTTTGTAGTGAACATGGGGCCATTAAAGCTCTGTAATGATGTGCCTAATTGGTCATTACGGGTGCATTTGTTGCAGATTTTTCAGGAAGGTAGTCATCATTTTATTTTTTTGTTTGGTTTTTTTGGTAGTCTCACAGTCTGTAATGTTATCTAATACATGTTGTGAGATGGTTGTAAATTCTGCAAATTCTGGACAGTGATAATGATAATTCTTTTGGAGTCTTTAAGTCTGTAAATGCCTATGAAGGTAGTTTGAAGGTTTTGTCTACTGTTTTTCATAGTAAACAGGTAATTGTTATAAAGTTTGCTTTTCCATCTGGTATATATCCAAACAGGGAGGATTGTTTTGTAATTTTTTTGTTCCATCTTTTTTGTGTATGAATGGGGTTTTGCAAATGGTAAGGGTGTGGACAGAGGGAGTTTTACTGTAATATTTGTTGTCAAGAAGCAAAAGCCTTCAACTAATGATATGAAGTGTGCCATAGATATTTCTGGAGTCACAGCTTGCCTGGTTGCAGAAGTATTCTTGTGTTAAGAAATAAGTTTTGTTTTCAGCTTGAGTCACATGTGCGTGCGTGTGTATGTAACAATGTGTGTGTATTGTTTTGACTACCAATGCTAACATGGCAGTGTTACTTAAGATTGATACATATAGACATATTGGCATGTTTTTGTGTCACTTGTAAGTGTTAGTGTGGACAATGGTAGTTTTATGTGAAAAAAGTTGGGTGCTATTTTATATCCTAACATTCAGCATTGGCTGGGGCTGACAGTGACTTGTTATTTGTAGCCGACATCTTTATTCATTGATTATGCAGAATGTCTGAACAGTTTTGAAGTATGTTTTATTGACATAGCTGTTTTGATGGTATAATTCTTTCTTGCTGAATTTAAAACATACTTTATTGACACATATATCTTGGTTGTATAATTCTGTCTGGATTGCTTGTTGTAGATTGGTATTTTCAGTATATGTCTATAGCTTGTTTTTGTCTGTGTGGTTTGTGGGTACTGTCTCGTGTGCTATGCGTATCCAATCATCTGGCATCAAGATGCGGGCTCAGCCCCTTTGTTTATACGCTGGCCAACTTGTTTTAACATACTACTGAACTGGCCAAGCAGGATGGTTTGAGGACGAGACTTGAAAAGGAGCAAGCAGGTAAAAGGAGACTACGGTAGTTTTGTGCAGTGTTGCCTGCCAAGAGCTGGACCTCTGTACTAAAAATGGCAAGTTGTGACCCAAGTCCAGCAGAAACTGTCAGTTATTGCACATATGAAATAAGACTGTTTTCACTTAATTTGACTTTTCATGTAAACTTTTCGTTTAGACTAAAAAGTATCTACAGCAGAATGTATGTTGCTGTTCTGAATTTAGTAGTTTTTGGGCTTCATGTGCAAACAGTAACAGTAACAAAATTGAACAACAACACCGAAAAGTCTTCTTCAGTTTGTTATCAGTTTTATATTATTTTCTTCGCAAACTGTTACATCTCATTACACTTTGGAAAGAGGAAAACTGATACTGGAATTGGAAGTGTGATCGTATTAAATGCTGTTCATCGCATCATTTGCTATGCAAGCTGTTGCATTTCATTGAACTTAGAAAGATGAGCATTGAAGTTTGAAATGTGGTAGTGCTAAGTGAACTGCACTGTTCATATCTAAAAGTTTTGCCATTTCAGCATGGAATCATTCTGTGTTTCGTAATGGTTTTATGCCAAGATGAAAGAGTGTGTAAAAAAGTAAAATATAAGAAGTCGTGGCAGTTTTCTTGTGAGGTCAAGTGCAGTGTATATTTTTTATCTTCCACAATGTGTTGTCAATCCTTTTAAGAGGAATTACGTATGATAGGAAACTTTTCTTGTTTCTGTTTCAAGGCTCTTACCTGTCAGTTTAATACTGCAGGAGAGGTGATTTCTCTAAAAGAAAATTTCACTGCAGTATGAATATTTCCTCCTTCCAGAAATAATGTAAAACCAGTATCTAGTTCTCTTTACATTGTTTGTTGGAAACAGCTCACAAAATTTAAATGATTGTGACAAAGCATGTAAACGTTTAACTGTTACTCTTACAAAGCATTGAAATTAAAATGTGTTCAGATGCCTTTCTGCTGGGCTTGTTTAGTAGGTACAAACTTAGAATGATCATGATTTAAATGCAGCATGCACACTTCCTTCATGAAATAGTGAAGCTGTCCCTTAGGGGACTCCATATCCTAACCATGCTTCCCTGTTTCTTGTCTAGGTGCAGCAAATGTACGCCAGTTTTCAGCAGGCTTTGGCCGCCCTCCCGCCTGCGGTTGCTCCTGGGCCCACGGCCTTTATTAGTGGCCTTCAACAGCCCAGTAAGTCCTACTGATGTAGAAGGTTTGTGTCCATTACAGCCTGACTGCTGACTTTAGCCATACCACCACTCTGTGCTGCTGAAAGTACCTGTGGACACAGTGAGGCCCACTTCCCTACTTATAGGTTCATGACAGGTGGTAATCAGTGCCAGTGGATGTCATCTACCTTAGTGCTCAGTTATTATGTTTGTGCAGTGTCAGACCTGTTGAAAGTAGGAATAGGCCATTTATTTCAATGAACCATTATAAGATCTTTGTATGTATCCCTTCCCCACTCTTCCATCCATTAGTAAATTGAATTGATGAAATGGACATGTTAAAGTTGTGTGATAAATATATATTGAAATGGAAAAGTGTACACAGATTACTTCTGCAGGTTTGACAATTATTGACATACTTGTTTTTAATCATTTTTATTTTGTATACAACTTATCGTGAACTATTAGATTTGTTCCCTTTTCAGTGCAAGTTACTGATTCCAAAGCATGGAGGAGTTATTGACAATTTATTTCAACGTATGAACTCATGTATATTGTATTTGTTATTTGTATGCTCATTGTTGATTTACCTGTTAAAAATAAAATTGTGTGACTCATTTTCAGAAGAATCTGTGCAAGCTAAAAGCAAGAAGTTTGAACTCGTATGTATTGTATTTGTATGTTCATTGTCATATCTTGGAGTTGTATGTCAAAGATAAAATAGTTTAACTTCCAGAAGAATCACTGGGCAAGCTGACAGCAAGAAGTGTGAACTCCCGTGTATTCGTGTTCGTTGTCACATCTTGGTGTTGTTTTACGTTTCAAGGATAACATTGTTGTATTTCCAGAAGAACCACTGGGCAAACAGAAAACCAGTTTATTACTTTGTTATGGAAAGAAGCTGGTGGCCTTGAATAGAAATTGTGTTTCCTGCTTTCAGTGCACACAACTGAAACTGATGTTGGACATTGCAAAACATAAGATCATAGCAAATGAACTTTGAATAACATCAACAGTAGCAAGAAGCAACAATAAACTTGAAGGCAAACAGATAACATATTTCCGTATATTTAGGTCACTGTCTTCCTCCTGTCCTTTCACCTGGTTCATGCATACATAATCTGTGCACTTCTAAGCTTGAAAAGATACAGACCTCAGTCAGACCGGTTGGATGAATTGTACGCTTGTAATTATTTCAAATATTTTACACATTGTAGTTGCAGTCTTAGATTTTGCCCTTCACTTGCTGAGAAGTCATCACAGGAACTTTTTTTTTTTATCAACAGTCTGGTTAGCTATATACCAGACAGTGTGAATTGATACAAATCACATAATTTCTTTATAAAATTATGAGCTGCAAAGGATTCTTTTCAGGCCTAATCCATTAAGATCAGTACCACTTGCTGTACTGTTGCCATCTTCAACAACAACAAAAAAAGAAAAAAAGACAACAGTGTAGTCCTGTGGCACGTCCATTAAACAAGTTATTACTAAGACAAACGTTCATACATATGAACATTAGTCCTGTTTATAATATGGGCTACTTGAGAACCTTTGTTCACATTTGTTTGGGCAGTAAAGTAATCTTACCAACAGGGGATCATAAGGTTGCCATTATCAGGAATTCTTGAAGCTGCATTTGCTGGTAGTTAATATGTTCTTCTGTTGTGTGAGCTTCCCAATAAATATGTTTATGTTGGGCTTAGTTTTGTGCACACATGCCCATGCACACATGCATACATACATACACACACACATGCACACGCACGCGCCTCGAAAAATTCTTTTCTTCATATTTACCGTTAATCTCAGTGCTTTATTTTTTCCTTAACCACATCAGCTGCACCCATTTTCTCCATCTTTTGCTGTCCTTTTTTCTCTGTGGTTTTTGTTGTTGTTTTTCCCCCCACTTTCTCCACATTAGACTTTTCTTCTAATATTATTGTAAGTTACTGTGAAAAGATGTTAAAGAACAAAAACCAAAAAAACCCACCTTGCGCTCACACATAACACACACAACACACACAACACACAACACACAACACACACACACACACACACACACACACACACACACACACACACACACACACACACACACACACACACACACACACACACACTGCAAAGGCTTGCCTTGCCTGTTGTTGATCAGAACCAGAATTTTTGTTTCTTTTTAGTTTTAAAGGGAAAAGGAGAACAAGCAGGAAGATTCAGTTGTTTGTGCTGATGATGTGATCACCAAGTCAATTGATATTTCAGGCATTTGTATGGCTGATCGTTTTCGTAAATTGGAACGAGAAAAAATCTAGAGTGAATATTGAGAATGAAAGTTCATTAAAACAAACAAAAAGAAACTGATGCATGGAGAGAAAGAAGGTGACTTTTCTGTTCTATTGTGAGAAGATCACTGATATAACTCTCCAACAAACTGATTAATGGAGAGAAAGAGGGTGACTTTTCTGTTTTATCGTGAGAAGGTCACTGATATAACTCTCCAACATTAACCCCTGGTTACACTTTCAGAACAGCTGTTATGCACATGAAGACTTACTCCAAAGCTACATGAAAGGGGACGACCAAAAAAGATATACCAACCCCAAGTCGTTCACTATGTACATACAAATGCCAAGAAAAGAATATGTTTAAAATCACAGATACATCTTGGTGGATTGATTTACCTTAAGGGTTGCTGCTTCCAGTGATATTCTTACATCCCGGTGTAGTGAAAAGAAAAAAGATTAAAAAAGAAGAAAAAACATAAAGATGAAATTCATTGTTTTTACATCATGTATGTTATACATAATTTTACATTGTTTTCTGTTTCAGTGAAAGCATGTTACCGTACCTGCCATCATATTCGATATTACGGTATTCCCACAAGCTTTGTGTGTATGTGTGTGTGTGTGGGGTGGTGGTGGAGAGCTCAGTTGGATGGTCTGTACATTGTATTTACAGATTGGTACCTGATCATGGACTTCACGTAATTCCTTTTTTCTTGGTGTTTTTATTGTTGTTGTTGTTGGTGGTGTTTTCTTTTTCCCAGCACCCAGATTCCAGTTAATGCTTATTAAAAGTTATCCACAGTGCCCCCTTTTTTTTTTAGGTTGCAGTATGGTAACGTCAATTGATTCTTAGTTGTAATCTTTGTTTGTTTTTTGATTGCCTTTTTGTGTGTGTGTGTATTATGTTCAGTATGTGTCTGTGTCTTGCAGCATTTTTCAGAATGGTTTTTACAGTAAGATGTCAACAGTCGCAGCCACGGAGAATACTGTATACATAGTCGGATGATGATAATGTTTCTAAGTGTCCAGTTGCAGCATTGTTTTTTGTGTGTACTCTAAAAACCATTATATCCAAACATAATTGACCTTTGGCCATAAAGTGAGTGTGTGCACAATTTCAGATGTGAATGTTGCTAGTTCCAGAGAAATTTGTATTGACCGTTGACTTTCTTTGGTGACAGAGCTGCTGCTGTAATAAAAGACTTCTTTAGAGGTTTTGACGACACTGAATTTGATTTATATATCCAGTACAAATTAGACATGGTTGTGCTCACCTACTCACACTGTGGCAGAAGGGTATTTATATTCAGGACACAGTGTTTCATTGACCTCAGCTTGAGTTCGGCCAGCATCTGATGATTGGAACTGTTTGTTTATTGTTCTTTGGTAGTGTATGCTGGTTTGCTTTTTTGCCAGAATCCTCCCACCGATTGTGTAAAGTTCTAGAAAATGTTGGAGCTAGCATCGCAAGAACTACTATGTGGTCTTTTTATGTTGATTGAATACATTTGAATAAGTGAATATGATCACGAAGAACACCTTGGAGGTTTTGTTCTTGCTTTATGTTACATCTATCATAGGTTTTTGTATTTACATGGTAAATGAAATCTCAAGTCATTGAAAGACTAGTCATTTTAGTCTCTTGGAGGATGCTGTGTGGAAGGGTTTTGGCAGGGCAGATCGAAATATGTGTGCTTTGACCCAGAGGGTCACGTTGAAATTGTAAGGTCATTGTTAAGTGTTGCTTGTTATTTTGCTATAGCATCGCTTGCGGAAGCTACGTTGATGGGACCCCCTCCAGGACTTCCAACTATCACAGGTCTTCCAGAAGCTCAGCTAGTCCCTTCTGCTCAAGGTATGTGACATCGTCTGTGTCAGCTTTCTTCAGCTTTTTTCTGAAGAAGCCATCTAAAGTCTTTTTAGTTAATTTGTTCAAGAAGGTTTCATCGAATACTTGAGACTCTCTATGAGTTTATCACTGAGACAACGGGTCTGTCTGCGTTTAGTAAGGAAGGTATCATGCAGTTTAGCATCTTACATACTACCATATTCAACTCCTGCTATATGGACGACTGGCTGATTCTGGCAGACTCAGAAGACCTCTGCAAGATTTCCTATGCAAAGAATTCTAGACTTCTGTTCCCTTCTGGTACTCCAAAGGATTCCCTAGAAGTGCAATCACACACCCTCACAGTAGTTGAAATTTGTTGGCATGAGGTAAGACACAGTCAGCATAAGTACAGATTGGCCTCTTTCCACATTGCCATGTTGACTATAGCCAGGCAGATCTCATCCCTGCTATGCCTCATGGAGCCTCTTGCCCCAAGTCTTACCATTGGACAGGGTTCGGAAACACTCCCTCCAGTGAGCCTTCAGAGCCCGTTGGTGCCAGTTCTCGGGCAACTGGACCAACAGATCTCACGTCTGTCTCACCTGTCGGTATCACTGGGTTCGGTGTTGGCTGCTGCACACTTTATCACCACCATCTCCCTCCAGGCCACTCTGTGTCTTGACTTATGAGGACAATTTCTTGAATATTTAGGCAACTGATGTTGGTTATGTATGAGATTGGAGGTCTGCCTTTCTTCCTTTTTGCCACTGTTTTTCCTTGAAAGATGGTTGCCATGAGGTCCGTGTTCTTGCTGCATGACATATGGCCAGTGTATTTTCAGTCATCGCTTGCTGATGTCTGCTAGTAGTTTTCTGGTGGTATCAAATTCTTCCAGGACACTTTCATTAGTTCTTCTGTCTGTCCATTTGACACATTGTAGTCTCTGATGTACACATTGTAGTCTCTGATGAAACCACATCTCTGCTGCCTCAATTCTTCTGCTATCAATTTTTCTCAGAGTCCAGGCTTTGCAGCCATAAAAACTATACAAGTGCACCAGCAGATCAGCTTAGACAAATGGTTCCTAGAAGCCACCCAACAGTGGGTCGATGCTTCTGACCTGGAGGAGGGAGTCCTGATAGTGTCCTCTCCTCCCCAACTAGCCCTATACACAGACGCCTCATGCATAGACTGGGGAGCCCACATAATTGTAGCCCACGTCTCCGAGTGTTGATCTCAGACCTAAACCTGCTTCACATAAACGTCTTAGAAATGAAGGCTGTTTCTGAGGTAATGCCTGCCTTCATACCTCTGCTCCAAGGCCAACTGGTCAAGTTGTTCACAGACAACATGATGGTTGCATGCTACACAGACGGTGAGTGGGTGTGAGGATGGGTGGATACTTGTCTTCACTGTTACAGTGAGCCGAGGTTCTCCTTGTTGGTGCCAAAACAGTATCGTCTCCCTGTAAGTGGCTCACATCTTTGGGAAGTTGAATGTCATCACCAGCTCCCTCAGCTGTGGCTTCTCAGGTCGTCAAACAGAATGAACCATCAAACAAGAGACTCTTCAAGGAGGTTGGAGAAGTTGTTCAGGCCCATGATCAATCTCTTCGTGATGAAGTTCAACAAGATGCTACTGATCTGTAATGTAGGACTTGAAATCCTAGCAGTGGATTCCCTCTCACTGAATTGAGCTCCTCTGATCAGCTACACGTTTCCCCATTTCCAATCCTTCACCAAGTGATCAGGAAAGCAAGACAGAAAAAGGCTCGGATGATTCTTATCATGCCTTTCTGGCACTGCCAGACCTGGTTCCCAGACCTGAAGTCCCAGTCTCCTTAGCCATCCATAGATGTGGTATACCAAGGATATTGCGGCTACTAACATCTCCCGCTGGCTGTCTGAATGTCTGAAACAGATATCAGGGTTTATAAAGAAACCTCTTCCACATCTTTATTAGAAACTTCAGACCACAAACTCGCTGCCCTTTCAACTTCAGCTGCCTTCCACCACTCCCTCTGTGTTGGAGATATCCTGGAAGCAGCCTACTGGTGAAGGGAATCCACCTTTATCAATCACTACTTGCAAGACCTTTGGGTCTCTGCTTCTGACGGTCTGTCTCACATCTCCGTCACTTCAGGGATTGCCATTTTTGATGTCTCTTGGAGGTGCACAGATCAGAACAGGGAAGTCCTACCTCCTTCCATTCTTTATATCCTGCTTTGGATATGGTAGAGTGTATGACGCTAAAAGAGGAATTTTTAAGTGAATTATCCGAGATCGTCCTCCTGGTGTGGAAATCAGAGATTGAAAAGGAGAAAGGGATTCTCATTTTCATACAAGCTGGGCTTTCTGGTGATTTGGGCTCCCCCTGGAGGCATCTTTTGACCATATTCTCGATGAAATCTAGGTTAGATTCTGGTCAAAAATAGAGTGATCATGTGAGTATGGTAAGTGTACTAGCTAAATGGGAAATCGTTTGAAAAATTCTGCTTTGGGGATTGATTGTTCAGGGACATCAAAGTCTTATATTAACAGATGGACAGCAACTGACCACAAGCTCTGTGTGTGTAGGCCTACATGTCTGTATATGAAGTTTCAACTGCTGTTACGTATATTAGTATACATCACTGCCTATATCATTGTATCATGTGTTTGTATGTTCAGCTCTTCAGCCGCAGCAGACAGTGATGGTGCCATCCTCATCCATGTCTTCCGTCATGATGACTGCAGGATCCTTGGCATCATCTCTGCCAGCTATAAATCCAGGTTAATTTCTCACACTTTATTCTGTACTCTCCCTTGGGTGTCATACATTGTGTGTTTACCCCGACTCTTTCAAGGGAGTCATCGGTCGCTTGATAAAACTGCTTCAAGATGAAAAATATATGACATGGCTGGCTGATTTCTAGTCAGCCTTAGCTCACAGAAGATGTCAGTAAGAATGGAAAAGCAGTAAATGATAGAGTTTGTCAGTAAAATCAGTAAGAATGTGGCTTTGAAAGCAGGAAATGTTGCTAAAAACATGGCCGTGAAAGCAATAAAAGTTTATAAGAATGCAACTGTCAAACTCAAAGCAGTAAATATTAATTAAAGTGTTGTTGTAAAACAGTAAATGTTGATAGGAGCATGTCTGTAAAAGCAGTAATTGTTGATAAGAATATGACTGTAAAAGTAGTAAATGTTAATATGGCTGTAAAAGTAGTAAATGTTATTAAGAGTGTGGCTGTAAAAGCAGCGAACAATGGAAAGAGGGTGGTTGTAAAAACATTTAAGTAATAAGGAGTGTGGCTGTAAAAGCAGCCAACAATGGTAAGAGCATGGTTGTAAAAGCAGTAATAAGGAGTGTGGCTGTAAAAGCAGTAAATGTTAACCTCTTGAGTGCCCCATGACCGACTAGTCAGTCATGCTAAAGTGTGCGTAATATTGCCCCATGACTGACTAGTCAGTCATCGTCATTTCATGATTTTTCACATCTCCAATTTTAGACAGGGGTTCCCCCATTTGCTCCAATCAGAAAGTTTGGTGTATCAGCTTCAAATATTCATGAGGTTTGAAGTGGTATCTCAATGGGCATTGGTCAAAGAACTGGGTTAAGTGACCCACCCAACTGTCACTTTCACTCGACTTTTCAAGATGGCAGACGACGAATCACAACCAGGCCCAAGCTCGGGAAAAAGAAAGCATACACCCAAGGATTTTCGGATTTTCACTGGAAAGATCCTAATGTTGTTTTAGCAGGCTGGGGAATTCTCAGCGGATTCGTTATTTTCAGCGGAAAACGACAGGATTTCCGCGGCAGAAAAAAAAAATTCAGCGGTGAAAAAAAATCGGCAACGAAAAAAAAAAAAACCTCGACGAGTTTTGCGCATTTTAGGTTAGTTTCGGTCAACTTCTGGGTTGATATGTACCGGTAGTGTTGACTTCCGGTCAGAGTCGCCATCTTGTGCGTTGGACAACATGTCGCTTTCAACATTTAACTTCAAGGAGAGGCCTTGAAAATATCTGAAAATTGTAAAAATGCTTCTTGCCAAGTGTTCCCCACCCTGTTTAGAAATGATGGAAGATACAGAATTTCTCAAGATGTATGGCGAAGCATCGTCAGATAATTCTCTGGACGAGGAAGATGAAGGCGATGAAGTGCGGCGTGTCGGTGCCGACGTCAACATCGCTCCGATTGTGCGAGCGAACGCTGACAGAGAAGAAAGAGCAGAACTAGAAACAGAATTTCAGGATATAGATGACCCAGACCACCAGCAAGGTGACGGACAGTCCAGTGAATCAAGTGAAATGAGGGAAAATGAAGAAGAGATACAAGAACCGACGTCGGAGAGCACCGACAATGACAACTCGGCGAGCTACGCCCAACACACGAACACACGCCTTCACGTGGTCAACGATTGGTCTGCAGTCCGAGCGAGAGGACGGGGCAGAGACTGACGTCATAACCTATTGTCTTGTGCTGTGGCCAACTTCGCTGACTGACGGTTAGGTTGTGTGCGCGTGTAATCTGCCCAGTGTGAAGTGGGCGTGGCAGTGTGTGCGTGTGTGTGTGTGTGTGTGTGTGTGATACAAATACTAGTAATAGGTACTGATTGTACTTAGGTGTATGTGTGGTGTGTGTGTGTGCATTTCTCTCTCTCTCTCTCTCTCTCTCTCGTGTGTTTGTGTGTGTGTGTGAGAGAGAGAGAGAGAGAGAGTGTGTCTGTGCGTGTGAGAGAGAGAGAGAGTGTGTGTGTGTGTGTGTGTGTGTGTTTCATGCTTACATCTAGGACTTTTAGGTGTTACAACAGGCATGCTGTGACGCAAAATCACAAAATGCAAGGGAAAAAAAATAATTTTCAACTTCATAGGCCATGTGCTATAAAAACATTAGATAAAATAAAGTTACAACTATCATAAATGAAAAGTGTTCAATTCCCTTTCAGAAAACCATAGGTTTTATATACTTTCCTTCAGTAGTTTTTATGCTAGAATTTTTTGTTAATTATTACCCTCCACAGCCAAAAAAACCTTGGCCAATAGTTTCACCGAGCAAAAAATATTCATGGCAGTGAAAAGGTTTTAATAAGAGTGTGGCTGTAAAAGCAGTAAATGTTAAGAGTGTGGCTGTAAAAGCAGTAAATGTTAAGAGTGTGGCTGTAAAAGCAGTAAATGTTAAGAGTGTGGCTGTAAAAGCAGTCAACAATGGAAAGAGCATGGTTGTAAAAGCAGTAAGTAATGAGTGTGGCTGTAAAAGCAGTAAATGTTAAGAGTGTGGCTGTAAAAGCAGTCAACAATGGAAAGAGCATGGTTGTAAAAGCAGTAAGTAATGAGTGTGGCTGTAAAAGCAGTAAATGTTAAGAGTGTGGCTGTAAAAGCAGTAAATGTTAAAGAGTGTGGCTGTAAAAGCAGTAAATGTTAAGAGTGTGGCTGTAAAAGCAGTAAATGTTAAAGAGTGTGGCTGTAAAAGCAGTAAATGTTAAAGAGTGTGGCTGTAAAAGCAGTAAATGTTAAAGAGTGTGGCTGTAAAAGCAGTCAACAATGGAAAGAGGATGGTTGTAAAAACAGTAAGTAATGAATGTGGCTGTAAAAGCAGTCAACAATGGAAAGAGGATGGTTGTAAAAACAGTAAGTAATAAGGAGTGTGGCTGTAAAAGCAGTAAATGTTAGAGTGTGGCTGTAAAAGCAGTCAATAATGGAAAGAGGATGGTTGTAAAAACAGTAAGTAATGAATGTGGCTGTAAAAGCAGTCAACAATGGAAAGAGGATGGTTGTAAAAACAGTAAGTAATAAGGAGTGTGGCTGTAAAAGCAGTAAATGTTAAGAGGCTGTATAAGCAGTAAATATTGATCAGAGCCTGGAATTCGTCGCGGAAATGAGGATTTCCGCGGAAATCAAAATCGAAAATCGCGCAAAAAAATATTTTTCGCGTTAAAAAAAAATCAACGACCATACTTAAAAAAAAGAAAAGAAAAAAACAGCTGATCAAGCACAGACAGAAACCAAACGAAAAAAAAAGCAAACATCTCTGGCAAGATTCTTTCGTCGTTCTGACTTGGATAAGCCTTCTAGCTAGTTTTGATGAATATGTCTGTGTATGAACACACTGAAACAATCTGCTGTGTATGATGGATCCTGATCTTGTGCCCAATGTTTATTAAATACTCTTTTGACTGATATTCATTGTGATTTTCAGTGTGTTAGATGCCTTTAAATTTGTCTCCAGAATGCCTCAGAATGCACAGATTTTAGTCTTGATTTTAAAAATTTTCCGGGGAAGCATGCCCCCGGACCCCCCTAGAAGTTTCCTCTTTTTGTTTTCTTAGCAATTCCAGGCTCTGATTGATAAAAGTATGGCTGTAAAAACAGCAGCCATTGATCGGAACATGACAGTAAAAGCTGTTAATATTGACAAAACATGGCTAGAACCTCTTCCGCTGGATGTCATCAAATGTTTTTGGTGGATCCTGGTGTTCGTTATTTCTTTTAACATCTTTTCAAATATGTGCTTTTAGACTAGGCTTCTGGTGTGACAATGTTGTTATGATAGGTGTGGAATATATTCTTACAAATGTTTTTAAATGCAAAAGATCTGGGTCACATTCTTCTGCTGTCTTTCTCATTACCTTTTGTTTGTGCCTTGTTATTATGAGCACACAATCAGTCCTAGATTCTGGGCGTCTCTGTTTGAATTGGTCAGAATATGGACAGAAACAGTGTTCCCAGGAGGAGGATACAGATGGTCTCACAGACAGGAAAAAGGGACATGATTTATGCATCTTTGCTGGTTGAGAAAGACAAGCAATACTGAATGTCATGCTGGAAAAGTGCACTGACAAACAGGATTAGTAATTAGATTATCAACAATGGAAAAATAACAAGAAAACAGACATGGAGGGTTTTTTTCATGTAACTTTGATAACTCTTAATTGCACATGTATGCTGTGTGATGTCTCCGCTGTTAACACAAACACCTTATTGTGTTGTCAGATGTGTTTCACCCATGGCAACAAGACTGCAGAACACAGAATCTTCTTTATATTGCAACAGAATATAAAAGGAGTTGAATTACATCAGAAGTAAGGTGTTTTAGATTAACATTAGAATGATTACTTTGAAATGAACTTCTCATGGCAAAGGCTGCATGATCAACACAGCACGTCTCGGGTTCTGCTGTTTGTTTGAGTTGCCTGCCATGTTTGTACCCTGTGACATGAGGATTGAGAGGATCTGTGAAAGAATTTGGTGTGATGGAATTTATTCTTAGCATGTAGACGCTATTATCTTGAGAAACAAAGTGAAATTGTGAAAGTAGTACTGTTACAAGTATGGCCATGAAAGCAGTAAAGGTGATGGTGGTTGACAAGGTATGTTGGGTATATGCAGGTCAGCCAGGTGGTCCCAGCATGTTGTTACCCACCACACTAAGTGTGGCCCCTGTGCCTGTGATGACCAGCCTGCCCATCTCCACACAGACACATTTGCAGCTACAGCCACCGCCCACAGGTACAGACATAAATATGGCCCACATGCAGTATGCTTCTCTGTGCAGGTATATGTGTTTGTAAGCGCTTGGAGTGAGTGATAGTCTTTTTTTTTTTTTGAAGAGGAGGATATGAGTTTGTGTGTGTATGGGGAGGGGAAGGAGGATAACATTTTTTCTGGGGAGCAGGGTGGTGTGTGTATGTTTACAGTGTGTTGATTTATTTTACATGTATGTATGTTTCTGTGTGTCTTGTGTATGTGTTATGTATTAAAGTGTGTGCATGTGCTGTGTGTGTTCAGTGTTTTATATCCTCCAGTGCATGTGCAATAATTCTTTGTATGTTTAGGAGTTGGCTTATGGTTTGCAAATATATTCTAAATGTTTCAGCTCTAGAGTTGGGTCAGCAGCAGTTGATTATGAACCAGGCTCCCCCTCCCCAGCCTCTACAGATGAACCTGGCCCCACAGATGTCAGTACAGACCTCCATGCCGGTGTCCATGACCTCTCTAGCATCATTACCCAGTCAGCTGGCACCTGCCCCAACCTTCAACCCTGCACTACAGCCAGGAGTACAGCTAGTGTCCCAGCCTGCTCCTGTGGCTGCTCCCCCCGTCCTGGCTCCGCCCCAGCCCCGGTGTCTGGTCCTGCTCAACATCAGCCTTTCCAGACCATCTACTCTCCTGTGAGTCCCACCTTTTATTTACCTGTTGTTTTTTTAAGCAACATATTTGCATCACCTGCGAAACATCTTGCTTTCCATGGCTTTCAGTGAAGTTTAATTTGAATATTTCCCTCTGTGGGGGTGAAGTTTAATTTTGAGTATTTCCCTCCATGGAAATTCCACTTTTCTGTCACACTCTTTGTTTCTGGCTTATTCCTTTGCTTTCTGTCATTTCTTCCTGTCATTTTCTGCTTTGCTGGTCCATTGACCTGTGTATATTCTATAAAGCCTTACATGTATACGTTCTCTCAGGATTGATTATTGGGTACATGTATTAAGTGTATTTTTGGCTCTAAGGAAATTGGATGGACAGAAGCAATTTCAGGTAATTTAGGCCAATTTTTACATTTGTATTTAGGTGTTTTTTTGTAAACCCTGGTGATAACTTGAACAAGAGTGGTCAACACCGGGGCATATCCTTAGATTATGTGCGCAAATGATTTGATACGTGTACTTAACTTGCTTTTCCAGGGTTTTTGTGGGTGTTTTTTTTTTTTAATCTTCTGTGAGGTATGGTGTACTTTTTGGGATGATTTTAGCACTGAACTGGCTCTGTGCAGTTGATGGGCTGTAAGCAACATTAACAGTAGCGATTCGAATATTTGTTTGGAGAAGAGGGTGTTTTAGTTAAAAGGCTTGGTTCCAGCAAGTTAGTAGTCTATTGTAGTTAAGGAACATCTGTAATTTTCATTGGCTGTAGAACCCTGTTAAGTACATGTATAGTGGAGTAAACAAAGCTAGTCACAATGCTGATGAACATGAACTGTTTTTGTTTTTACGTTTTGTTTTGTACATCAAGACTTGCAGGGTTCGTACAACCCTTGAAAACCCTTGAATTTCTGAGTTCCATTTCCAGACCTTGAAAACCCTTGAAAATAAAGAGACCTCCTTGAAAACCCTTGAAAATAGAGCCACTGGCTCAGAGAAAAATTATGTGCATGTGTTTCGTTCTTTATAAGTCAGAATGCGTGTGTGTGATTGAATTTTTGAAAAATCAATGAGCAATAACATCGCCAGAGGAAAAATAAACGATCGCCAGAGGCTGTCAGCGTAAGTCATCACGGGAGATAACCGACAAAACTCAAGGCAGTGTGCGGAGTTATCTTCCCTGATCATCACAGCCTCGCTCTGTTCGTTCAACCCTTGTTGGTTGTCAAACAAAGACTACAAGGACTGGCTGAGAGAGGACAAACAAAACAAGCATGCTTGTTACTGTGTTCTTTGTAAGAAAACGATCGATCTTCAAAGAATGGGAGAAAGTGCACTCACAAGCCATGCAAAGGGACTGAAACACTCGAAGTTGTTGGCGGCAAATGGACTGGCGGTTCCGATTGCTAGCTTCCTCGCTAGTGGGCCTTCGATTTGAACTTCTTCGATTTGAACTTCTGAAGAAACTGGCGCATCAGTGGGCCTACGACCACCGACTCCGGCAGTGAGTTCTGTTCAGTCACCGAGTGCCAGTTCGGCTTCGACGGCTATGAACTCATTCTGTACCAGAACTGAAGTTCTCAAGGCTGAAGTTGTGTGGACATTGAACGCTGTGAATTCACATCTCAGTTTTAGATCATGCGAAGACAACGCCAAACTTTTCCAGCTTATGTTCCCAGACAGTGAAATTGCCAAGGGATTTCAGTGTGGAGAAACCAAAGCCAGGTACCTTGCTACCTTTGGCATTGCGCCTTATTTTCATTCTCTTCTGAAAAGCAAGGTGAAATCCGAGTCCGCATACGTGCTACTCTTTGACGAGAGTCTGAACAAAGACCTGATGCAGCAGCAAATGGACGTTCATGTGCGCTTGTGGACTGATGGACAGGTTCAGACGGAGTACCTGACATCTGTGTTTTTGGGACATGCCTATGCCAGCACCATTCATGATTCTTTGGAGCCTATCATCACTGAGCTTGGGCACAGGCAACTTCTTCAGCTGTCGATGGATGGGCCTAATGTGAACTGGAAGGTACGTGTTGTGTATTTTTCCCTTTTGTAGACCTGCTTTTTTTTGTATATTTTTTCTTTATTTTTTTTATGGAATCAATGACAAGATTAATAGGTTTGCTTGAGCTTCACATGAAACAATTATGTAAATATAATAATAATGATATTTGTAAGGCGCACGATCTAGTTAGCAATAAACTATTCAAAGCGCGTTCATTCTTTCATTCGTCTCATGGATTATACGTAAAAATATATTTTCACACACAGCACACACATTCAACCAAGGGCAGGCGAAAACAAATGTAGGAACAGGAGAAGTTACTGAAGTACCAATAGGTGTGTTTTGAGGTGTCCTTTGAAGTTAGGCCTAATGATTTCTGGAATCTGGCGGACAGAGAGGGATGGTTCCAGGTTGTTGGACCTGCAACGGAGGAAGAGCGAGAGCCTATTGTTGTGTGTTTTGTTCTAGGAATATGGAGCGAGAGTGTCTAATGAAGATTAAAGGGAACGAGATGGTGTTTACAGTTGAAGCTGGTCACAAAGATAGGTTGGAGCAGACATGTAGAGATATTTGTAATGTATACTTATTACTGGTGGCCTACATTTTACTGTTATAGGCCTAGTGATAGTTTGATAGGATGCCAAATTGTTTCTCTCTCTCTCTCTCTCTCTCTCTCTCTCTCTCTCTCTCTCTCTCTCTCCCCCCCCACCTTTGATCTCTCCCTCCCTTCCTCTCTCCCCCTCGCTCTCCCTTCCCTGTCTCTTTCTCCCCGCACACACACACACACACGCACGCACGCACATACACGCACGCATGCGCGCACGCACGCGCACGCACGCACACACACACACACACACACACACACACACACACACACACCACACACACACACACACTATACAAAATGCCATACACATACATGCACACAATGACAATGCACAAAACACACACACACATTATACACACAACATGCACACACACAATACACACATGCACACAAAACAACACACACACACACCACAACATACATGTATACATACACTATATATTATATGCAGAGTATATTTATAACTATATACATGTGCATGTATGTGTGTTTGGTATTTTCCAGGTATACGACGACATCCAGAAAGAAATGCAGAAACAGACAAGCAAGAAGATGCTTCAGACTGGGAGTTGTGGAATCCACGTATTGCACAATGCCTTCAGAGCTGGTTGTGCTGCTGTTGGCTGGGAAATAGAAGACTTCCTCTCCAAGTTGTACACTGTTCCTGGACTGTCCTGCCCGTCGTGAGGACTTCACTCATGTGACTGGAAGCAGTGTTTTCCCTCTCAAGTTCTGCAGTCATCGGTGGCTTGAGAATATTGAACCAGCTGAGAGAGCCATCCAGATACTTCCAAATGTTATCGAGTACTGCAATGCAGCAAAAACAAAGAAGGTTACAGAGCCAACCAACAGGTCATTCCAGATTGTTCAAAAGGCCATCCAAGATCCTTTGCTTACAGCCAAACTTCACTTCTTTGTCATGGTGGCCAAAGAGATCCAGCCTTTCCTTTCTACTTACCAGACAGACCGACCAATGTTGCCTTTCATTGGAAATGACTTGGGCTGTTTGCTGAAGTCTCTGATGGAGAAGTTCTTGAAGCCTGACGTTATGAAGAAAGAAGCAGCCTCCTTGACGGGACTTGTCAAGATTGATGTGAGCAAGATAGACAACCACATGGACCTGGAGAAAATAGTTGTAGGTTTTGCCAATGAAAGACAGCTACTTAAAAAGTGGGCTTGCTTCTGACAGACAGAAGAGAGAATTCCGGGCTGCTTGCAAGGATTTTCTTCTTCACCTGGTCAAAAAAATGCTTTCGAAGGCCCCAGTCACCTACCCTTTGGTGCGGCTACTTGGATGGATGGACCCACGATGCATGGCTGAAGGAAAAAAGAGAGAACAATATAAAGAAACTTACAAAATGTCTCCAAATAATGAGTGATGCCTCGAGAGTGGAAGTGTCTTCCTGTGGTGCTGTCATTTCACAGTTTTCCAGATTTCTTGATGCAGTTCTATCAGGCCACACAGCTGAGTTCAAGTCATTTGACCCGTCTGTTGAGAGTGACAGACTTGATCTCCTCCTTCACACTCACCTGGCAGACAAGAAGTACAGTGAACTGTGGACGTGGTCAGACAACTACTGCTCCTGTCCCATGGTCAGGCAACAGTTGAGAGGGGTTTTTCATACAACAAAGAAGCCAGTACAAACAACATCTCAGAGCTAGGTCTTGTAGCTCGTCGCCAGATAATTGACCACATCAGACATTGTGGAGGTGTGCTTCAAGTACCAGTCACCAAAGAACTTCTTCTGTCAGCTTCTTGCGCTAGAAGCAAGTACCAGCAGTACCTGGAGGATAAGAAGAAGGAGAAAGAGGCAGAAAAAGCAAACAACAAACGCAAGCATGCTGAAGAGCAAGTGTCAGAACTGAAGACAAAGAAGAAACGATTTCAAGAAGAAATAGTCTACTTAGAAAACCAAGCAGACAAACTTTCAGAAGAAGCTGAGACAAAGGGACAACTACGCCTTATCACACAGTCAAATGCCCTTCGCAAAAGGGCCAAGGACAAGAAAGTCAGCTTGGAAGAACTGGAAAAGGAAATTGGAGAAGAGATGGAGCGGCTGAAAGATGTTCTTTTTTTTTTTTTTTTTTTTTTTTTTAAATAGATGGGAGAGGACTCTCCAAAGGGTCAGGCAGTGTTTTTATTGAGCAGCAAGTGGAGAGACAACTGTGCAACCTTTGACTTTCAGTGTTTGAAACTTTAGGCAGTGTTTTTATTGAGCAGCAAGTGGAGAGACAACTGTGCAACCTTTGACTTTCAGTGTTTGAAACTTTCTTTGTGACATGTGTACATTGACTTTTCTGCCGTGGCACTGGAACCTGTGAATTATCATCAAAGCCATCCATAATCCACTCATCGTGATTTTGACAAACGTTATGTTTTTATTTTATAGATATTGTCTGAAACTAGTCTGTTTTAAGTAATATGGTGTTGGTAAGGAGCCGTAATACACCTTGAATTTTCATAAAATGGTCTGGAAAAGTCCTTGAATTTTGCTATTGAACTGCTGTATGAACCCTGACTTGGTGACTTTAAGAAAAAGAACTGCACACATGGAAAATTGCATGTGGTAGACCAGGTGTTTTATAGAAGATAATCCTCTAGTCTCTCTGCATCATGTTTGCTGTTTTATTATAAAGATTGATGACATTGTAGTTGACCAACTGTGTACAAGATTAATTGGAGACATTGGTTCCGTGTTAGTGGTCTCACTGTATTTAACAGATTGATACTAAGGTGTGGGTTGGGACGATGGCAGCTGACTAATTGGAACACATTTTTGTTTTGTTGTTGTTTTGTTATAACATTTTTTTGGGTTTCTTCCCATGGGAACATTTCACCTTAAATTGGTGTGATCCCACTTCCTCCCTCAAAGTAGATTTTTCTTTGAAATTTTGTTGCCATGTTTTTTGTTTTTTTATGTAAGCAGTAATCATGTTGCACACAAGACCAACCTTTATATAATTTCGTCCAGAATACAAGCACATAGGCCACAACTCAAAGCCCAATCAGGAAGAGAGAGACTTTTTCAGCCATGAATTGAAGCTATGGTCCATTGGCTTCTCTTGCTTCCCACGCATTCGCTTTACCCTACTCGGCATCTGTGTACTTGTTAAAACCACTTGAAGTACTATAGAACTCCATTTGATTTCTGCTCCATGTGTATCGTCAGAGTTGGATTTTTTTGGTTATTTCTCCATTGGGGATACAAGATACTTAATGATGGTTCTGTGTGTGCAGGAGGTTGTAAGCAGTGGCCCAATGTTAACCCCAGGTATGACCTCCCTGGTGCTGTCCAGTGCCCCATCCTCTCACATCTACTCCCTAGCCACTAGTAACTCCTTAGTCAACCACACTCCGGGACCCACCAAAGATTCTGAGCCTGTACGCCGACGTTTCACTGAGGAGAAGGATGACAAGATTCCCGAGAGTTTGCTGGGATATCAGGTACTGGGCTGGGATATGGTCAAGGACTGAGGATGAGGGGTGCTGTGTATGTTCACATGTATGTTGGATGCTGCGGACAAGGAGTAAAAAGTCATCAGACAACCAGACGTAACTGTGTAAATATTTTAACTCCTTAAGACTATTGCTGATCAACTGACTGCCAAGATACTGTTTCAGTGTGCTGACAAGGCCCCAGTCTCATTACATATTTCATTATATAATGAATTGTCATTACAAGGTTTCATTTCAAATTTTTATGATAGAAATCTTGCATCTTTTTTTCTTTTGTATCCTAGTCTCATTACATATTTCATTGCCTAGTGGCATCAAGAAAAAGAAATCCTGTCAGACTTACAGAAGTTCTGTTTATGTTGTATTTTTGCTTTGTAAAGGGTATTTGGTCGATTTACCTTTGTTTACATTTTCTGAAATTTTTTTTCATAATTTCAAAATTGTGCAGAAAAGACTGCATACATTAATCATACCATTTCATCTTTTGCTTGTGGACTGAGTGACTCAAGTAGGGTTACACATGTATGGACTATTGTAGCTATACACTATACATGAAGTTACGTTGTGTGTGCAGCATGGCCCCCCTCACCTGGTCAACTTGGTATGCCCTAGCCCTCCCCCACGGGAGTCAGAGCCAGCATGGTGTGCCTCCCAATCAGTCTATTATGCCAGGACAGCCCCCGGGCCAACCAGGCCCTCAGCCAGGCCTGCCACCCCCACACCCTCAGCTAGCTGCTGCTCCTCAGCCACAGCCCATTGCTGTCTTACCTGGACAGCATGGAATGCCACCCCAAACTCAGCCAGGTAAGTTCTGTGTGTATGTGTGCATGTGCACATACATTGTGTGTGTGTGTGCGCGTATGGGTGGGGGTGTGCATGTGTGTGTGTGTGCATGCGGTGTGTGTTTATATGTGTGTGTGTGTATGTGTTAATTTAGATCATATGATGCTGTCATAGAGGTGATGATACTAAGTGTGTGAGAGCAAAAAAGTTTGAATAAATTATTGTTAGTGTATGGAAGGACTTTGTGAGAACTGTTCTTGGTCAGAGTGTGTGGTTGTGCACGCGCACAAGGTTGATAGCACTAAACTTTGGGTCTTCATGTAGTGTTCTCAGCAGAAGGAGAGAGAGAGATTGGGCTTAGATGAAAGAGACATTGGTTAAGCCAGTCATTGAGCATGTATATGTAATTAAGATGGTTGGGAAATGGTGTAGGAAGGTAAACATAAATGTGGTGTGCCTGTATGTGGCTTTAAGAGAGAGAGAGATGGCGTTTAAATTTGATGTGCCGGGTATGTTGTTGGTGCCCGGTGTGCCAGCAGGACAACTGGAACTCCAGCCCACCCATCCAGGTCTGCAGGCAGCTATGGCCCCTGGCCACCCAGGTAATCCCACTTCCTTCACTCTGCCTCAAGCCATACAGGTGCAGACCATCCACGCCTTGCAAGGACAACTGCCTCCTCCTCCCAACAGTCTCTCACCTGTCTCGCAGGCATATCATGTTCCTCCTTCCTCAATGGCAGAGGACAACAGGTCAGTTCATAGCTCTCTGTATCATAAGCACTAACAGGGAGATACAATAGAATTATATAGATTTAAAAAGAAAAGGTTTTTGTTCTTTCACAATAAACGTGAATGACAACGGAGGAATCATTCATTTCTGCTTAGCATTTCTTAGGATCTTACTATATATATATTTTACGATCCTATGTTATCAGATATTTGTGTGACACATGTCATGTGTAAAAAAAAAATGCTGGCCAACCCTGAATTTTCCTTGTTATGCCATGTATCACTAGCTACCCAATCCCTGAATTTGATGGCGTTTGCAATCCAGTATGAGCTTTTATTCTTGTCTTTTCACCGGCTGCGAATTTAACATAATTATATGTTACTTCCCTTGGTCTGTTGTTCAGTGGTACCCTTTACAAGTGACTGTGTTTTCTAATTCAAGAAATTAGTAACACTTATGCAAGTAGAGCCAAAACTGAAAATTGATATTTGGGGGAAAATGTTTTTGCAAGAGTTGCTTTAGGTAGGGAAAACAACATGAAAGCAGGAGCAGGTTTCCACACAGCTGACCCTAACAAAATGAAGTCCTAGTGTTACATTTGACCAGCATGAGCATCAGTTAATATTGAAACAAATTTCTCTGCTAAAGCAAGAAATCAGTCAAAAGACATCCATCACCAGGTGCTGCTAAGTCCACTCCTTTGATGTACCATGTCAGAATTTCTCCAGTACCTGTGCGGGCGTAAGAGGCACTTACAGTTTGACCATGAGGCCCTGATAGGGCTACTTCGAGTTATCTCAGTATTAGCAACTAAAATCGATGTGGTAAGTACGTGGCCAAAGCTGTAAATAGGTAAAAACACTGAATGTGAAGTGCTTTTCCAGAAGCTTCTGTGATAGGTTCAAAACTGGTCATACTGGAAAAGTAGAAACTCCAATATAATTGCTGTCAGTTTTTGTCCCTCCCCCACCCCACACTTCCTCTCTGTCGGGTATTCTGTGCTGGTTACAGTATGAAACTGCTTCTACAGGTTTGCCGTTCCAGTGTCCAGCAGTGCAGGGGGCATGATGCCCCCTCCTCCACCGCCCACCTCCATGGGAATGTCTCCATCTGGTAATGGAGAACAAGCGAATGGTCCTCGGCAGTTGATGCGTCCACCTTCCCGGCCAGATAGCCAACCATGGGGCGCTCCTGCCAGTGGTGAGTCCTGTGGTTGTTGTCTTCTTCACTGTCATCGATTGTGTGTGCTCTTGACAGGGTGCACTGCTACCTGGGAATGACAGAAGTGACTGTATTGGTCAGTGGTAGGAACTCTTTCCTAAAATAAGACTGCCTGAGGGGGACTGACAGAAAGCAGAACGGGAATGGGGGAAAATATGTGAAGGAAAGATAATTTGCAGAAAAGGAAAAGAAAGAAAGGAAAATCTTTGACTCTGGGCATTTAAGTTTGGGCATTTATGTTCGTGACTGTTAGAAATTGAAGCATGGAGGATAGGTAATCTGTGAAGTGTTGAGGGTGGGTGGTGGTGGTAATTTTTGCACTGTGGGGGTAATCTTTACACTGCGGCAAGGGCAAGTGGATCAGGAAATATATACAATAACTGTTTTGCTGAAACTTGCAACAAAAATCATTGATACATGCAAAAACAAGCAGGGTGTGATCCATAATCAAGCTGAGAATGTAATTCTTGCTTGTATCTTGACACAACATCTCTAAACTTGCTGTACTTTCAGTTGGTTATCTTTGTCATGTTGGGCATTATGCCTGTTCATTTCTCTCCCTCTATGCATCCAATTGTCTTGACTTTTTTTAACCCTTTCGCTGCTATCATGTTTTGCAAAGACACATGCTAAGATTTTTTTCAGAAACAGACAAAAATCACGCTTATTATTTTCAATTGCTTATAATTCAGAAGGCATTGAAGATAGATACATAAAAGTATATATCAAATGAAAGGAAATTGAATGAAGATTGTGTTTATGACAATTTCAAAATGAAATAATGTACCAGAGTGTCACATGTACTCTTTGAAATACAATAAAAAAAATGTTAAAGTCAATGATGATGTAATCAAGTGATGCAGGAGCTCACAAGCAGTTTATAGCACACTTTGATTTGAAGATATAGACTGTACAAAGGTCAGAAAGCAGTGTCCAGCCACAATATAAGCACAGCCTAGCCACACATAAAATGAAAGGGTTTTATCTCCCAGTGTCTATCCCCAGTAAAAACGCTTCTGAGTGTGGTAGTTCTGGAAGCAGTCTTCTAAACACAGCCCTCTCCTTCCCCCTCTTGCTCCCCTTCCCCTTCTAGCAGGCCCAGCAACAGCAGGTCCAGGCCGAACATCACCATGCTGCATTACCATACCTGTAGCACAGTGAAAGCAAGGATTCAAATTTCCACATATTTTATGAAATAAAAAAAAGTCACACACACACACACACACACAACACACACACACACACACACACACACACACACACACACACACACACACACACACACACACACACACACACACACACACACACATATACACACACACACACACACAGTGACATAGGTAGCATGCTACTCCCCCATGCCACGCCCCCTTTCATTTTCCTCAAGCAAACACTGCAAAGAAACCCAGTGAGTACTGCTTCTACCAAAGTGACTTCATTACAACATTGTTTTGTCAGTATTATCACTGAATGCTTTCAATTTCCTATAAAAAGTCACACCAACAGTCTCTCTTTCTCTCTCTCACACACACACACGCACACCCCTCTGCTCCCACCCTACTCCTCACATAAACACACATAGGCCATGGAGATAGTAGCCTACTCCTCACACAAACACACAAAGGCCAGGGAGATAGCACAGGGCAGAGGCCGACCAGAAAAACAAATCATCAACAAGACACACACGCGTGCAACGAGCGAGCGACGAGTGACACGCCCACAGGTCGAACACACTGCCCACTCCGTCACTGGCTCGCTCGCTGACCAGGCCCAAACACAGGGCTCAGCCATACAATACACACACTTAGCTGTTCTATTTATAACTATACTGAGAAGAAAGCAATACAATCATGTTATAAAATGAATAAAGCTCTCAAATACACCTACCTGCATCTGGAACAATCGGATCTCCATAGGCCTACTCTGATTCAGACGATCAGTCACCCAAAGATTCTTCCACATCAAAATCTGGGTCGTTGGCATCAACTTCACGAAGTTCGAAGCCAGCTGGCTTGAAGTCTTCATCTCCACTGTCTTGATCTCGAAAAATCGCTTCAATAACTTCTGCAACTGTGTAGGTTCGTTGTGGGGCAGCCATAGCGCTTCAAAAACTGAAAGCTCAACTTCGTAGCACCTTGCCAATCGATCGTGATAAATTATGCAAATGATCTAAATAACTTGAACAAACGGCACTCAAAGAGCGAAGATTGTCAAGGGACCTAATCAGATCATAAATAGAACGGTTCTGTGATATGCTAGACGAAAAGAGAAAGAGTGTTTGATACGGGACGATCCGCGATCGTCAACAGAGCATTGCAGACGACGGTTTCTATGACGATCATCACTCGTCAACAGCGCAGTGAAGAGGTTAAACTCGGTGGAGTCTTAGTAGCTTTGATGTGCCGACACTGTGAATCTGTTCACGTTGAGATGGCAAGTTTGCACATTTTTGTTGACAGTTTTCAATTCTTTTGTGGAAGATAAATGTTGGAAAGTCTACAAACTTTCATTGACAGTTTTCCTTTTTTTTTTAATGGAAGATGGTTGTTGGAAGTAAAACTATACTTATTTATACATGGATTGCCTCCCTTCGACCATGTTCTATAGTTATTTAGTTGCTTGACTTGGTTTTAGCTTGTTGATAAACAGTGGTGTTTACATTGCATATCCAAGATGGTGGAAAGAGGGGCTCAAATTCAAAGATTTTCTTTTATGCAAGGAAAAGCTCTCATACTGACTCACACAGAGGGTTCTGATGAAGAATCGGACATTATGAGTCCAGTATTCACAGAGGAGCAGAGAAAAATGAACAGGCCTACTTGTGGTACTGAACCTGTCTGGAAGGCTGATAGTGTTATGGAAGTGTGCCAGGACAGTTTTTGTCTTGCGGACCGTGCATACCATTTTGGATTACTTATTACAAGAAATCTATCAAGAATATACATTTCAGTTAAGAGATTATCTAAAATGAGCATTTCTTATATTTTCCTGTGGTATCTATTTCACATCTGTGCTGTTAGTTTTTATACTTTGTCAAAATTGTGTGCAGTTTGAGGGAAAAAGTTGTGTACTTTTGAATGTTACTCCATTGAGTTAATAATGAAAACTTAAAATGTTTGAATGTTACTCCATTGAGTTAATAATGAAAAATTAAAATGTTTCAGAGAGGATGAGTACCAGAACTTACCCTTTTCCACCACCACCACCCCTCACCCCCCACTTTGACTTGTCATTTCCTGTGTGTTGTGTCAAGATTACATCATGTGTAGTTAAGTTCATTGTCAAACAGGATCTTAAGTGCAAATGTTTTTCATATGGTTGTAGAAGTATTGATGAAATGTTACATGACAGGCAGTGAACATTATTGAGTGTTTGTGGATATATTACTGTCATTGCAACAGACTGTGTGATTTTCTTGCTCTGTTCAGTGTCAGGGACTGGGTGGATCTCTTTTGTTTTTGCGCAGGTCTGAAACGAGGGACGCCCAGTGACGAAGGTGGAGACCAGGACAGGAAGCGGAGAAAAGGTAAGATATGTACAGCTCATTGGTTGTAGCGCAAAGTGACTTAGACATAGTGCGGCATAGGCTGTCAACTTCTGTCTGTATCTGTACAAAGAAGACAAAAGTGCAGCGTAGAAATTGAGTGTGTCTGTATTTGTACAAATAAAACTATGCCTTTCAAAACAGACTGTGCACAAAGAGGACGGTCTGTTCAGGGTCATACACAAAGAGGGAAATATCTGTATAAAGAGAACAGTCTGTTAAGGGCCATACAGAGAGAGAAATGTCTGTACAAAGAGGACAATCTGTTGTAAGAGTCATATACAGAGAGAGAAATGTCTGTACAAAGAGGACAGTCTGTTGTAAGAGTCATATACAGAGAGAGAAATGTCTGTACAAAGAGGACAGTCTGTTGTAAGAGTCATATACAAAGAGAGAAATGTCTGTACAAAGAGGACAGTCTGTTGTAAGAGTCATATACAGAGAATTGTCTGTACAAAGAGGACAGTCTGTTATAAGAGTCATATACAGAGAGAGAAATGTCTGTACAAAGAGGACAGTCTGTTATAAGAGTCATATACAGAGGGAAATGTCTGTACAAAGAGGACAGTCTGTTATAAGAGTCATATACAGAGAAATGTCTGTACAAAGAGGACAGTGTTATAAGAGTCATATACAAAGAGGGAAATGTCTGTACAAAGAGGACAGTGTCATAAGAGTCATATACAAAGAGGGAAATGTCTGTACAAAGAGGACAGTGTTATAAGAGTCATATACAGAGAGGGAAATGTCTGTACAAAGAGGACAGTCTGTCATAAGAGTCATATACAGAGAGGGAAATGTCTGTACAAAGAGGACAGTCTGTCATAAGAGTCATATACAGAGAGGGAAATGTCTGTACAAAGAGGACAGTGTCATAAGAGTCATATACAAAGAGAGAAATGTCTGTACAAAGAGGACAGTCTGTCATAAGAGTCATATACAAAGAGGGAAATGTCTGTACAAAGAGGACAGTCTGTTATAAGAGTCATATACAGAGAGAGAAATGTCTGTACAAAGAGGACAGTCTGTTATAAGAGTCATATACAAAGAGGGAAATGTCTGTACAAAGAGGACAGTCTGTCATAAGTCATATACAAAGAGAGAAATGTCTGTACAAAGAGGACAGTCTGTCATAAGAGTCATATACAGAGAGGGAAATGTCTGTACAAAGAGGACAGTCTGTTATAAGTCATATACAGAGGGAAATGTCCGTACAAAGAGGACTGTGTACAAAGAGGACTACGCACAGAGGACTGTGTACAAAGAGGACTATGCACAAAGAGGACTGTACAAAGAGAACTGTGCACAAAGAGGACTGTACAAAACTGTGCACAAAGAGGACTATGCACAAAGAGGACTGTGTACAAAGAAATATGCACAGAGGACTGTACAAAGAGAACTGTACAAAGAGAAATATGCACAAAGAGGACTATGCACAAAGAGGGCTATGCACAAAGAGAACTGTGCACAAAGAGGACTGTACAAAGAGAACTGTGTACAAAGAGAAATATGCACAAAGAGGACTATGCACAAAGAGGACTATGCACAAAGAGGACTGTACAAAGAGAACTATGCACAAAGAGGACTGTGTACAAAGAGGACTATGCACAAATAGGACTGTACAAAGAGGACTATGCACAAAGAGGACTGTGTACAAAGAGGACTGCACAAAGAGAAATATGCACAGAGGACTGTACAAAGAGAACTGCACAAAGAGGACTGTGTACAAAGAGGACTATGCACAAAGAGGACTGTGCAAAGAGGACTGTGCACAAAGAGGATCGTGCACAAAGAGGACTGTGCACAAAGAGGACTACACAAAGAGGACTAAGCACAAAGAGGACTATGCACAGAGAGGACTATGCACAGAGAGGACTGTGCACAAAGAGGACTATGCACAGAGAGGACTGTGCACAAAGAGGACTATGCACAAAGACGACTGTACAAAGAGGACTGCACAAAGATGACTGTTCAAAGAGGACTGTGCACAAAGAGGACTGTACAAAGAGGACTGCACAAAGAGGACTGCACAAAGAGACTGTGTACAAAGAGGACTATGTACAAAGAGGACTGTACAAAGAGGACTGCACAAAGAGGAATGTGCACAAAGAGGACTGTCTATTCAGAAGGGTATGTGTACAGAGGGAAATGTCCGTACAAAAAAAGAAATGTCTACACAGAGGACTCAGTTCCAAGATCATAGAGGTCTTTAAACTTATTTTATCCCTTTGACTCCCTCGTCCTATCTACCACCTGCCTGCAGGAAGGGATTCAAAGGGTTAAGTTTTTGCTTTGTTAACATAGTTGACAATGCAGGATGCTGATGGTCAGAGTGCAGAAGTCAAAGGGTTATAGCACTTGTATATAGCCATAAGGGTAAAATAACTTGAAGCTTTGTTAACATAGTTGACAATGCAGGATGCTGATGGTCAGAGTGCAGAAGTCAAAGGGTTATAGCACTTGTATATAGCCATAAGGGTAAAATAACTTGAAGCTTTGTTAACATAGTTGACAATGCAGGATGCTGATGGTCAGGGTGCAGAAGTCAAAGGGTTATAGCACTTGTATATAGCCATAAGGGTAAAATAACTTGATGAAGCTTTGTTAACATAGTTGACAATGCAGGATGCTGATGGTCAGGGTGCAGAAGTCAAAGGGTTATAGCACTTATATATAGCCATAAGGGTAAAATAACTTGATGAAGTCCTTTTGCTTTTGTCACCAAATTTGTGAGTAAAGAGACAGGTATGAAAGTATTTTGCATTTGGCAGAAACTTTGCAGTATTTTTGTACTCTGTCTATTGATAGATTTTTTTCCTTGCCATAAATAAAATGTTCAATTTAAAGAAGTTTTGATCACAAGAAAAGTTTATGGGCCTGTTTAGTTTTCTACCATATTTGCCAAAGTATTTCATCAATTGATAGATTGGAAGAATAAGGGGGATGGGTCCTGTTTTGTGGTTGTTGTTTTTTTAATTTCTACATGTGTGACTTGAACTGTGCTGCAGTTGAGCTTTTTCTGTGCAGGAAAGTCAACCAAAATGCCATAGAAAAATCAAGAAAATTCATTTCTTCTGGGGGCTTGTCCCTTGGACCTTCTTTTGGGGCTCTGCCCCAGTACCCCACCAGGGCCTGTACGGCCCTTGGACCCTGACCTCCTTTCAGTCGGATCAATTTTCAGAAGTTTCACCCATGTACTTGTCTAATTTCTCTCTCTTTCTCTCCACCCACTTCCGTCTCTTCCCTCCTGCCTCCTGTCTGGATTTTTTTTTTCCCCCTAAATTATTTTGAACTCGGCGTCTATTTGAAGTTAAACTTTTTAAGTTTGCAGATTTTAACATTGCATGGTTAGGTATGAAGCTGTGGTCCATCGCTAAGGCATGAAGTTGGGGTCCATCACTTTCATTCTTGCACTCTATAGGATATCTGATTTCAGTTGTATTCTGAAGTACACAATTAATGGCCAAGACTGAGGCCAGAACAATGTTTTTAAAAGCTATGTTGTTAGCGTTTGTTTCAGTGAAAATTGTGCAGCTTAGGCGGAGCCCTCCTGATACCCCCTCTCCAAGATATTGCCCATTGACCCCTCTAGAGTGTGCAGCATTCCCAAGATCCCAGTCAGATTTTCCATTTTTTGAATTAATAATGCCTTAACGAATGACTTTTAATGATGCCCTAATGAACCACTTCAATAGTACCTTAATAAACCACTAATATCTTAATGAACCACTTTAATAATGCCCTAATGAACCTGCTGTACACAGTAAAGAAGAGAAAGGCGTTCCAGTGGGCTAAGCCATCCCCTTCACCACAGAACAACGGATGGAGAGGGAGGAAAGAGAGACAACAACGAAGAATATGGGATCTGTAAACTATAAGCCGTAAGTAAGATAAGTTGAATGAACTGTGGAAATCCAAACACGGCTCAGATTTGTCAGGTATTAAGTTGGTTCTGCCCCTGCTCCGTTGCCTGTACATACTTGATTTTGTGGACCAGAAAGTGTGAAAGTGATGTCTTTGTCCTTGTCAGAGAATGGCTTTGAGGAGGAGGACAGCAGCGGTCAGTCACCCTCTGCACAGAGTGAGTCGCCCAAGCCAGGCACTCCAACACAAGGTCATGGCCCGAGGTCACAGAATTACAGTCCACAGCGTGATGCCCCGCCACAGGATTCCTTTGAACATCACCCACCTCCACCACCACCACCCCCTCCCCACCACTCACAGGCTGCCTTCCAACAACAGCAGCAGCAGCAGCCTCAGTTTGAGCCGAGCGCGGGACTGCCTCCCCAGCAGATAATGCACCCTGGGCCTCACTTGAATGGCGGTCCTCCAGCCCAGCCTTTTGACCCTGCTGGACAGCCACCACCCCCTCCCTTGCACCAGCAGTTTGTGGAGTCAGGGGCACAGCCACCTCCCCCACCCTTGCAGTTCCAGGAGATGGGTCAACAATTTGCTCCCCCTCCCAACAGCCAGGGGGAGCTGGGGCCCTTTCATCACCCTCAGGGTCCTCCCCATAGTCAGGGTGAGATAGCCCACCCCTTCCCTCCACCCCCGGGCCATGCGGGCCCCCCACAGGGAGAACTGGGTCACCCGTTTGGTCCCGGGGGCCAGGCAGAGATGGGTCCTGCAGTGGGCAGTCAGCCCCCTGCCCACAATCCCTACCCGCCTTTCTCCCAGTCATTCAGCCAGCCGGCCCCCCAGGCGCACTTCATAAACACTTTGCCCATCTCCTCCCCTAATACCTTCTTGCCCGCCCCACACTTCCTGTCCCAACATGCACAGGGCGTGCGTCATCCCCACCATGCTCACGGGCCACCACCCCCTCCCCCTCCACCACCACCCTCTTCCCAGTATCAGCATGGACCCCCGCAAGGCTACTGGCATAACTGACTGCTGCACTGTGTTTGACGTGGAGTGAGTTGGCAGCACTGTTGGTGGTGTGATTAGAATGGCACAAAGCCGTGTTCACTGACAGCAGAGAGAAAAAAACGAACAGCTGTGTGTGCTTGTATGACTTAGAGGTTGTCCCATAGCCCTAAGCTCATAGGAGAGAGATAGTAGAGTAGAAACTTCCAAGTTTTTTTTTTCAGGGCCAGCATTATGAGGGCAGTGCTCCTGTCTTTTCGCTCCCTCACTTCTTTGCCTTCTTTACCCTGAAAAGTTTCAGGTATTTAAATACAGCTGAGTGGAGTGGAAGCCACATGTACAGTTTTTCCCAAATCAGGATCAAAACTCACACAGTCTGATTGGAAGGTAGGAGCTCTGCCTTACCGTCAAACAGGCTCTAAGTTTGTTCTGTAACCCTGAGGTTTTGGGGAATGAGGTGGAAGAGACCTCAATTTTTCTGAGGACTCCTTTGCTGCTGTGTGTTCTCCAACCTTGAACCTATTCACAGCAGGATGTATTGGAGGCTGCATATACAAAAGTTTTTATCAGGTCAGTGTCAGATTTGTACAAATCTGTGATATCAGATTGGAAGGTGAGAGCTCTACTGCTTCTCCAACCAGGCCTCTTCATCACATGCACTTATCTGTGCTGTTAACAGTGGAAGATGAGAGCTATATTTCTTCAATCATACCTGTTGATCCTATGCACTTACTTGTACTGTCAGTTTGGAAGGTGAGAGCTATACCTCTTCTCTAACCACACCTGTTGATCCTATGCACTTAACCTGTGCTGTCAGTTTGGAAGGTGAGAGCTCTACCGTTTTTCCTGTCAGTTTGGAAGGTGAAAGCTCTACCATTTTTCCAACCACTCTTCATTAAATGCAAGTGGTGCTAGTTCTTTAATCAAAAGCCTGACTGCCGCAAGGTTGGAGACAGGTCATGGTGGTCCAGTTGCCGGCTGTTGACTAAAAGACATTTTGACACTGTTTAGCAATGACAGGGCTGTGCACATCTGTATGTCATCTTGGCATGCAGGCCTGTCCACGGCACTGGGGGGCCGTCAAAAAGTAGCCACCACCGCTTATCCCTGTGAAGTTTGTCTAGCATTTTTGTCATACCACGGATCAGAGCTTGTGTTATTGTGAATGAACATAATTTGTGAAAGATGACAGAACCACTCCTCCTTATACTGACATTTTGATGTTCTTGGTAAAGTTGGAAGAAAATGGGTTTGTGTGGAAGTGTGGGTCAGTGGGTGATGATAAACCATTTGTGGACATGGACTGTGACTTGCCTTACATTAGTAGGCTATGCAGGATAAGTATACTTTGAATCAGGGGATCATGTCATGGGGAGAACTTGCTTGTGTGTGTGGTGTATGCAAAAGTCACAATTTTTTGTTTTGGTTGGTTTGTTTGTTTAAATTGGTTTGATGTGTGTGAGTGAACAGACATGATGAAACGTTGACTGTTGACTGATGGTCTCATTCTTGGTTAAATGGCAATTTTTTTTTTTCTGGTCAAGTTTGACTCTGTTATTGTGTTTTAAGGATAAGTTGTCAGCAGTTGTAGATGAGTATTGTTGACGCAGTTGTAATGATTGAAAGATGTGCCCATGAAGCGTGGAAAGGTGCAGTGCAGTGTAAGTGTTTATATGTGAAAATTGGAAGATATCTGCATGCACTTGAAAGAGTGCTTTCCCTGTGTCAGTGTTGATGGAGAGGTACTGAACATAAGCTGTATAAATGTCTTACAGAATTTGGATTCCCATCGGTGTGAAACTTTTTTTCTTAACACATATCTTGTTTTGACAGTAACGTATGTTGTGCGAGTGGGACAGGTTTTGAATTTCCTTCTGTACATATGTTACTCTTTAGACAAATGTGTGCTTTATTGCATGAGTAAGATTGACAGTGTGGTACGCGTTTATGAGCATCACATTTTTAGACTACATTTTGGTGGTGTAGGACTGATTTCTATGTTGTGTGTGTGAGTGATAAGTGTATGCTGTGTGTGAGACTGATTTCCATTGAGACTGACAAGTGTATGCTGCGTGTCAGACTGATCTGAATTATGCTGTGTATGTGAACGAGTACATGCTGTGTCTGAGACTGATTTCTTTGCTGTGTGTGCAGAACTGTTTAGTACATTCTGTGTGTGAGATTAATTTCTGTGCTGTGTGTGTGAGACTGATAAATGTACATGTGCAGGCCTGTTATTGTGTGTACAGATAAGTACATAAGTCTGTTTCATATTCTGTGTGCATGAGAAGCGTACATGCATATACGTGTACATGTTGTATGTTGTGTGTGCAAGATTGATAAAAAAAAAATTTATTTTTTATTTTTTATGTGTACATGAGAGACTTGATAAGCGTATACATATATATGCTTCTACCAGATTTATTTGGCCGTGTGAATGAGACGTGATAGTTAATGTGTATGCTTGTTTTATGATGTGTTGAAAATGAAACTACCTTGCAATTGAGTGTGGTGCCTAAAATGTTCATCAGTCTGCTTGCCTGCTGTGTGGTGATTGTGCAATTGGAAAAAGATTTTAATTTATTGTGGGCATTGATGAAAAACATTTTCGTTCAGTAATAAATCACACAAGTTAGAACATTTCTTTGTTCTTGGTTGGTTTGTGTTTGTATGAAATGATGTCTGTTAATCAGTGATTGTTTTGTGTGTGTGTGTGTGTGTGTGTGTGGTGTGTGTGTGTGTGTGTGTGTGTGCAGTCATGTCTGTACTTAGTGATTGTTGATTGTTCTGTTTGTATGCAGTCATGTCTTTTGACTCCATGTTGTGTTTGTATGCAGCAGTTATGTCTGTGGCTCAGCGATTGTTGGTGTGTGTATGCAGCAGCTATGTTTTTGACTCAATAATTGATGTGTGTTTTATGCAGTTATGTCTGTGACTCATTAGACCCTGTCTACATGGTCATGCGAACGTTTTTCTTATCTTTTCTTTTTGATTCCTGCTAGCTGCTATGAAGGTTTGAGGTCAGATGATTTTGTCAACTATTTAACACATCCGTGACGGGGCGCGACTATAGTCGTGAATGCCGAGCTTCGCCTATTGCCGGGTCGCGCTAAAAGTCATTTCAGTGATATATGGTACAGAACTGGATGGCGGCTAAAAACTATTTAAGTAATAGCTTTATAAGTAGCACAGCTAAACTCAGCATCCTTTTTTCATTACACAAATTTTGGTGACAATTGGACTTCACTCAGGCCTGCTAGAGAGTTGTTTTTTTTACAACTACATGTTCTTTATTGGAGGCAGGCTCAGGCTGGCAGGAAGTTCAGGCAGGGGCAGGGCCAGTCACAACGGTGTTAACCTGCTTGACTGCAGGGACAGGTAGGTTAAGGCATAGTAGAGGGTGGATCCTTGGAGATGTAGGACCCGGCGCTGCTCCATCCTGAAGGAACCTCACTTGGCAATCTCTGTTCTCATTAGATGACCATGTAGATATTTGTGTTATATTGCATGGTACCATTGTTCATGAAAAGATGCCAGCTAGCCTGATACCTCTTGACTTCAGCACTCGGAAGTTTTCGGCAGGGTTACCCCATCCTCAACTCTTGACCAAATGAACTACCCTGTGAGCAAGAGGTCTAGGACTCTAGATGGCCTGTACCCACCTGATGGGTCTGTCTCGGACAGAGTATTTTCTGTAAGTGTGGTCTTGCCAAACGCCACCCTGCCCTGTTCCCCCCATGGGCTCTTTCAGTATAAATAGTATCCCCACCTTCTGGATATTCTATGGTTGAAATTTCCTCTTTGCTGTCACTCTCTTTGTTTCTGCTTTGTTCCTTTGCTTTCTGTCATTTCCCTCTATGATTTTCTGCATTAATGGTCCATTCACCTGTGAATGTTCAATAAAGTCTTACATACTTTTTCTTAGGATTGATAATTGGGTACATGTATTAAGTGCATTTTTGGCTCTAGGGAGGTGAGATATGTGGAAGCTATTATTGGCAATTCATGCCTTTTTTTTATGTTTTTGGTGTCCTTAGGTATGCTTACATTTGTATTCAGGTGTGTTTTTTAAATCCCCTGTACGATAAATTGGACGGAGTGGTCATTGCCAGGGGCATGTTCTTGGACTATGTGCGCAAATGCATTGATATGTGTACTTAATTTTCTTCTTTTTTTTTCCTGTTTGAAGTTTTGTATGTTTTGAAGCGGTTATAGCCCTGATATGACTACGCAGTCGGCTGGGCTTTAAACAACAATAACAATAACAACCCTGCTCTGTCCTGAGAGAAACGATTTCCAGTCAGTTTGGGACTGCTTATTGGTCCTGGCAAGCCTGACATATTTTGCAGCTTACCTCCGTATCTGTTGGCCAACTGCCATCTACAGCCTGCCGGGCTGAGGATGATAACCAGCGACCAGTTGGTTTGGTTGGTTTGGGACAGCTTCATTCAGGCAAGTATAGTGTATTTCATAGTTAACCTCCATATCTGAAGGCCATCCATCAGGGCCACCTGCAACCCACAGGATTAGGAATGGTTGCCTCACTATCAGGTTGGCCATAACCTTTCCCAGTATAGAATGACAGCAAGACAAATGTTTAAAATGGTGGCAGCGCGCATATATGTTAGATTTCTTAGGGGACGAAACTTGGTAAATATATGTATAAACTAAAGCATATGCAAATGAAAAAAGCAATGTGATGATAGATTATCTTGACTATTAATGAAATAGCTGAAAAACTTGGTGACACACGAGCTTGAGATGGCCTAACTACGAAATATTTATGAAATGCCCTTGATGAAACAACATACGATTGTACAATCGTTCCTTTGAAATAGTCTGAAACGTGGGATCATACAACTGAAACATGGGATCATATAACTGAAACATGGGATGATACAATCAATCTTTTTGAAATGGGACATGGTGTTACCATCACAAAAACAAAAACAAAGAGAAAAATTGTACCTTCAGAACACACAAACCGACAAAGGCAAAAACATGAGTAATATTAAAAAAATAACCTGGACTGGAGACATAACACTGTTAATCAGATAATAAAGATCACGAATTTCTTCCAAAAGAATTGGCAAATGAACTGATTATGTCCAAGCGGGTATAATTGTGGATCAGAGCAGTTTTATAAATAAAACGTAGCAACTGTTTTTAGAACAACAGATAAAATAACCATTTGTCTAAGAAAATGAAACAAAACACCTCCAGGAATCCTGCAAGCAGTTGACTTAATACTAAAGATAACTAATAATGAATCATACCTTTTCAAAAAATCTTACTGTTGACCTCTCAAACATAATGCTGCTTTAATCATTATGGATGATGTCCCCACAGTCATTTCTTTAACCAAAAGGAGTTGTGGTGCAGAAAATTTGCAAATCAGGAGTTATAATTACTGGAAAGTTCTACATGTATAGATGCTTGGTTGTGATTTTTTTTAAGGTGACAGCAAAATACAGGTATGAACTGAATAAAGCTTAGACGTAGTACAGCAGCTGCTTGCAAGCTGTACCTTGTGCAAGAATGTCTTAAAAAGGAGAACATGGGAATAGCCACAGTTTACATATTCTCTCTGATCTTGCTTCCTGTGACTGTTGTTTTTCAATCTAAAGGAGTACCTTGAAAACAAATGTTTCAAGTCTTGATCATCACCCCTTGGAATTGAAGTTTTCCAGAGTCTGGCACCAGAGTACAAAGCATATTTATATCAGATTGGATAGTTGGAAAAGTCTGTGGTAGTAGAAAGAGAATATTCTGAAAAGCTGAAGTAGAAAATGTTCCTGAATGTACTATCTACAGCTAGTTCAATAGTTATCCATTAGTCTACCCATTTATCTGTTTGCTGATCCATCGACCAGTCCATCCCATTAACTAGATTACAGACGAAAGTGAAGTACTTGGATAGTACCTGTGTTGAGATCTTGCTACCGTGTAAGGAATTTGCCAGCTAATTACTGGCAGGGTTGGGTGGAGCACATATGGAATTGTGCAAGTACAATGAATCCATTCTGGACAAATTCCTAATCCCGCTTGTACTGGTCATCATACTTGGTACGGTGCTTTTCATTATCTACAAAAGCTGAAGGAATCGCCAGCTATTTTCAGTACCAGAAGCGCTCTACAGTACTAAATAAATGTCAACGTTACTTGATCATGATGGTGTGGCCAGAAAAGTTGAAAGGCACTAAGCATGACTGATGATCTGCTCTGGTCTCCTTTACTCCAATACTGCACGCGTTCTGGTAAAGAGGAGAAATGGGTGAAACTACGTGATTCAGATAAGCTTTTGAGCAAAAAGGTGTTAACATGCATGTGCCTTCATAAACACACATTTTCCCTAAAACTTGTCAAAAGGATTATTAATTCAAATATTGAATCTACGTATATATTTTCATCAGTACCAAACAGGATTACCTTTCAGTTAATTTGGTGTTTGCACAAGTATTGTATTTTGACCTGAACAGTTCTGCTATCCTTGCCCAAAATCTGTTAACATATAAACACTTCCAAAACTATAGCATCATTGATCCAGTCCTTTGTTTCCGAACAGAAGTCACAGCGACAATTATTTTGAGATCCCATTCCTTTGAAAATGACATTAGTTCCCAGATGTCTTTGCAAGAAACAGTAACTTCAGGCTTGCCTAAACAAAGGTTCTGTCAAGCCTGCTGAACCTAACTCTCTAAAGAAAATTTAGTTCATGATTCTGTTGGCATAGATTTTACGTTAGCCACAAAACCATAGAGAGACATAATTCGACAATAATCTAAAACACGAAACTGTGACTTCACTGTTCCTGTTATTTTTGTTTGAAGCCCAGCCGACTGTGTAGAGCCATATCAGGGCTATAATCATTTCAAAACATACTTCAACAACAACAACAACAAAAGAAAAAATTAAGTACACATATCAAAGCATTCGCGCACATAATCCAAGGACATTCCCCTGACGTTGACCACTCCGTCCAATTTATCACTCAGGGGATTTGAAAAACATACCTGAATACAAATTTGAACATAACTAAGAACATTAAAGCATGAATAAAAACGGGCCTGAATTAAGTAAATTGCTTCTGCATATTTCCCTAAAGCCAAATATGCACGTAATTTATGCACCCAATTATCAATCCTAAGAGAAAGTAGCCTACGTAAGACTTTATTGAACACTTACAGGTGAATGGACTAGCAAGGAAGAAAATGACAGGAAGAAATGACAGAAAGCAAAGGAACAAGGCAGAAACAAAGAGCTGACAGAAAAGAGGAAATTTCTAGCACAGAATTTCTAGAAGGTGGGGATGCTATTTATAGGCCTACTGAAAGAGCCCCCGGCATCCCCATGGAGGAAGTCATTTTACTCATTTCACACACAACGTTGTCAACACAGAACAACATCACTGACATAACTCGGCGTTCATCTAAAAAACAAAACTGTGACTTCACTCTGTTAACATACAACAACATCACAACGGAATATTCCATTGACCCTGGCCCAGAATAAGGGCCGTAGCTACAGGTCACTAGCTACATGATAGCTGGTAATATCCTCTTTGTGCGTGTGTAGCCTTCAGGCCTAGGCCTGTCTGCACGCATGCGTAGCGCTCGTAGTGCACACACTATACTTTCCAGCCAAGCAGGTTGGATTTCGTTCTGTTTCATTTGAGCTCATTTCTTGTCGAATTAAAGAAAGAGTCAGTTACCGTTGTCATGGTTTCTTCGTGATAGTGTGTGTGTGTGTGTGTGTGTGCACGCGCGCACGAATTTTTTTTGTCTGAAAAATTATTACCGTTTTGCGTAGGCCTGTATCTATTTCTCGCAAACAATAATTACTATTTTTATCCCGCTTTACAAAACAGACTGACTTCCCAATATTTTGCTGACTTCTCCATGTCTCGCTGACTTCTCCATGTCCCGCTGACTTCCCAATATTCTGCTGACTTCTCCAGTCTCGCCGACTTCTCCATGTCTCGCTGACTTCCCAATATCTTGCTGACTTCTCCATGTCTCGCCGACTTCTCCATGTCTCGCTGACTTCCCAATATTCTGCTGACTTCTCCATGTCCCACTGACTTCCCATATTCTGCTGACTTCTCCATGTCCCGCTGACTTCCCAATATCTCGCTGACTTCTCCATATCTTGTGACTTCTCCATATCCCGCTGACTTCCCAATATCTCGCTGACTTCCCAATATCTCACTGACTTCTCCATATCTTGTGACTTCTCCATATCCCGCTGACTTCCCAATATCTCGCTGACTTCTCCATATCTTGTGACTTCTCCATATCCCGCTGACTTCCCAATATCTCGCTGACTTCCCATATCTTGTGACTTCTCCATATCCCGCTGACTTCCCAATATCTCGCTGACTTCTCCATGTCTCGCTGACTTCTCCATATTCTGCTGACTTCCCAATATCTCGCTGACTTCTCCATGTCTCGCTGACTTCTCCACATCCTGCTGACTTCTCCATGTCCCGCTGACTGCCAATATCTCGCTGACTTCCCAATATCTTGCTGACTTCTCCATATCTCGCTGACTTCCCAATATCTCGCTGACTTCCCAATATCTCGCTGACTTCTCCATGTCTCGCTGACTTCTCCATATCTGCTGACTTCCAATATCTCGCTGACTTCTCAATATCCTGCTGACTTCTCCATGTCCCGCTGACTGCCAATATCTCGTTGACTTCCCAATATCTTGCTGACTTCCCAATATCTCGCTGACTTTCCCAATTCTCGCTGACTTCCCAATATCTCGCTGACTTCTCCATATCCTGCTGACTTCTCCATGTCCCGCTGACTGCCATATCTCGCTGACTTCCCAATATCTCGCTGACTTCTCCATGTCTCGCTGACTTCTCCATATCTTGCTGACTTCCCAATATCCGCTGACTTCTCCATATCTTGCTGACTTCCCAATATCTCGCTGACTTCTCCATGTCTCGCTGACTTCTCCATATTTGCTGACTTCCCAATATCTCGCTGACTTCTCCATATCCTGCTGACTTCTCCATGTCCAGCTGACTGCCAATATCTCGCTGACTTCTCCATGTCTCGCTGACTTCTCAATATCTCGCTGAATTCTCCATGTCTCGCTGACTTCTCCATATAATAATAATAATAATAATAATATATTTTATTTATATAGCGCAAAATCTTGATAAAATCAAATCTAAGCGCTGAGCGTATACATGCATACATACCTACATACATATGAGCGTATACATGCATACATACATGCATACATACTTACATACATAAATCTAAGCTGAGCGTATACATGCATACATACATACACACATAAATCTAAGCGTATACATACATACATACATACTTACATACGTACGCACATGCATCATAATAATTACAATATTTATATAGCGCAAAATCTCGACAAAATCAAATCCAAGCGCCGAAGAGACACACACGCACACACGCACGCACGCACACACACGCACGCACGCACACACACACACACACACACACACACACACACACACACACACACACACACACACACACACACACACACGCATGGCCACAAATGGGGAGAAAGAATAAAAGCAAGAATAAAACCAATGGAAAACCACAGAGAGCCATCATATACAATTATATATTAAAACAAAGTGATTCCCCTCCGAGCGGAGACAGGCTGCAGAGGGGGATTGAGTGAGGTTAGGATTTTATGCAGAGGAGAAAAGGTGAGTTTTGAGAGCGGACTTGAAGGAGGCAAAAGTAGGTTGCTGACGGACTGAGAGAGGAAGTTTGTTCCAGGAGAGTGGACCAGAAACAGAGAAGGCTCGTGGACCATAGGTATTGAGCTTAGTGCGTGGAAAGCGAAAAGTCAGAGGATCGGAGGCAGAGCGGAGGGTACGTGAGGGAACATAGATCTCAAGTAGGCTTGACAGGTAATCGGGGGCTGCATTATTGAGGCTTTTGTAGCACATGGTGTCTAGTTTGTACTGTATGCGCTTTGATACAGGGAGCCAGTGAAGTTGTGCCAGGAGAGGAGATATGTGGTCAGCTTTTTTCTTTTTGAGTACAAGGCGTACAGCATTGTTTTGAATGCGCTGTAGGATGTGAATGGTGGAGGCAGGAAGACCAGACAGGAGTGAATTGCAATAGTCAATGCGAGACATTATGAAGGAGAGAACGAGTTTTGCAGTTGTTTCGACAGAGAGATACTTCCTGATCAGGCTTATACGATGGAGATGATAGTAGCAAGATCTGGCAGTTTGAGAAACAAAGTTGTTCATGGACAGGGTAGAGTCAATGCAGACACCAAGGTTTTTAGCTGAATCAGAAATTGGGACTAATGTGTTACATAATGGGAGAGAAAGAGGAGGCAGCTGGGAAAGTTTCTGACGGGTGCCAATGAGGATAGCTTCTGTCTTGTCGTCATTAAGCTGAAGTCTATTGTGTGTCATCCAGTTCTTAATGTCCGAGTAACACTCATATCTTGCTGACTTCCCAATATCTCGCTGACTTCTCCATATCCTGCTGACGTCTCCATGTCCCGCTGACTGCCAATATCTCGCTGACTTCCCAATATCTTGCTGACTTCTCCATGTCTCGCTGACTTCTCCATATCTTGCTGACTTCTCCATATCTCACTGACTTCTCCATAACTCGCTGACTTCCCCATATATACATACACAAGCAAACACACATATACACACACAAACATACGCACATGCACAAACATACTCATACACACACACATAAAATACACACAAATACGCAAACACACGACACACACACACACACACACACACACACACACACACACACACACACACACACACACACACACACACACACACACAACATACATACACACACGCATATTCACACATACAAATGAGAGATTGTGTGTTTGCGCGCACGTGTGTGTGTGTGCGCGCACGTTTGTATGTGTGTACGTGTGTATGTATGAGTGTTTGTGCGTATGTATGTTTGTGTCTCTGTGTGTGTGTATGAGTGTTTGTCTGTATGTATGTATTGTGTGTGTATGCGCGCGCTGAAATAACGCACATTCACCCCTAGATAGAAAAAGGAACTGACACAGCAGCAACCCATTTATATGACAAAAAGACATACATAAATAGACAGATTAAATAGATAGATAGATAGATAGATAGATAGATAATAGATAGATAAATAGGTAGGTAGTAGATAGGTAGGTAGGTAGGTAGGTAGACGAATAGACAGATCTAGACATATAGCTAGCTAGGTAGATCGATAGACGGACAGATAGATCTAGACACACAGATAGATAGATGGGTAGATAGATAGACAGATCGTCAGTGTGTGTGTTGAATAAACACACATTCAGTCCTAGAAGGACAAAGGAATTGACACAAACTGGAACTCATTTCATCATCATCATCATCAGGTGCCCTGCCGCATGGCGTTGGCGATCATGGACTTCCTTCTGTCTCTATCTCTCGTTGCCCCCAGTATCTCCCTCACCCTCCTCGTCCCCAGCCACTCTGCAAGTCCGTCCAGCATTTTCTCCCTGGGTCTACCTGGTGCTCTCTTTCCCTCCAGCTTTCCCGTTGTGACCAGGTGCTCCAAATCGCCCTTCCTCATAAAATGGCCTATAAATGTTGCCTGTCTTTTCCTAATCTTCCTTATGAGTGATCTACTTGTGTCTGCCTCCATCAAGACTGTCTCGTTTGTTTTCTTTGCTGTCCATGGAACTCTCAACATTCTTCTTAGAAACCACATCTCGGCTGCCTCAATCTTGTTCTGGCTTTGTTTGTTGATTGTTCACGTCTCACATCCGTACAACAGTATTGGTTCTACACAACATTCAAGAACTCTCTTCCTAATGTTAATTGATAGGCATTTGTTGGTAAGAATGCTTGTCATCTTCTTGAATGC
>JAPXFY010000016.1:66722869-66725369 GCA_030674185.1 Monoplex corrugatus | reverse complement strand
TCCTGACATGTCACTGCCACGTCCATAATCCTGGCATGTCATTGCCATGTCCATAATCCTGGCATGTCACTGCCACGTCCATAATCCTGATATGTCACTGCCATGTCCATCATCCTGACATGTCACTGCCATGTCCATAATCCTGATATGTCACTGCCATGTCCATCATCCTGACATGTCACTGCCATGTCCATAATCCTGACATGTCACTGCCATATCCATCATCCTGACATGTCACTGCCATGTCCATAATCCTGGCATGTCACTGCCACGTCCATAATCATGACATGTCACTGCCACGTCCATAATCCTGATATGTCACTGCAGTGCCCATAATCATGACATGATCCTGGGTGCAGCTTCAGACACAATGAAGGGAAAACCAGATCATGTAAACTGACCTCGGGTGGAAGGAAGGGAGGGAGGGGGCTGGGTGCGGGAGGAGAGTGTATAAAGTGAAGGAACATGGCGAGGTCAACCGATGTCAGTGTGTTATAGGTGCTGGGAATACCACCATTCTTCGTGGTCCATTTTTCATTTTTTCTTTTCTTTTTTTTCTTTCTTCTTGAGTCTTTTGTGTCTCTCTTTCGCTCTCTTTCTCTTTCTTTTTTCCCCCCTTAATTTCCAGTGATTTTTTGGTTGTTGTTGCATACAACACATATAGTCTTTTTACATATGATTATTTGTACAGTACAAGTATAGAAATCTTAATCAAAGTGACTGCCTGTGTTCAAGCAAATAGTCTAGGAATTAGACATAATAATGACAATAATAATAATAGTATTAAGAAGAAGAAGAAGAAGTAGAGAAGAAGAAGAAGAAGAAAGAAGAAGAGATGATGATGATGATGATGATGATGATGATGATGGATGAGTGATGATGATGATGATGATGGATGATGATGATGATGATGATGATGATGATGATGATGATGATGATGATGATGATGAAGAAATAGGAGAAAACAAAAACAGAGACGCAGATCGCGTATATTTAATATAACAAAGGAAGACAGGCGCAAATTTTCGGCCAGGTGGCGTTTGTCAAGCGTATTCAAAAGCCAACAAAGAGTAAATGAACCAAACGTAATGGAAAACAATAGACATCAGGGAATGTCACGTCACAGAAGTCATCTATTGTTTGTTTGGGGGGGGGGGGGTGGGTTGTTTCCTTTTTCTTTTTTTTTTTCACAAATTTTTGTTAATGTATTCTTTGTTGTCTTTTCTCTATGAAATCCAAAACAAGTGTGACTGCCCGCGTTCAAGCAAACAGGAATCAGAAAAAAACACGAAAGAAGAATATGAACGCGTATTTAACACAACAAACATTTTTCGGCCAACTGGCCTTTGTCAAGCGTAATATTACAGACAAACAAACACTAGATACAAAAAAATTGAGAAAAAGACTGAAACTACCCTGCTGGTGTCTTCAAATTTTTTGTATCTAGTGTTTGTTTGTCTGTAATCTTACGCTTGACAAAGGCCAGTTGGCCGAAAATTTGCGCCTGTCTTGTTTTGTTGTATTAAATACGCGTTCATATTCTTCTTTCGTGTTTTTTTCTGGTTCCTTTTCTATATGGTTACAATAGCCAGTTGACCTAGAATTTGTGCCTGTCTTTGTTTTGTTATATTAAATAAACGTTCTGAGTCTATTTTTGTGCATTTCTTGTTCAATGTACATTGTCTACTGTCTGTGGAAAGGACAGTTTTGGCATTACCCCCCCCCCTCCTTTCCCTAATCACACACACACACACGTGCTCTCTCTCTCTCTCTCTCTCTCTCTCTCTCTCTCTCTCTCTCTCTCTCTCTCTCAGTGAGATGGGCAATTTCGTGTTTTTAACGTCTGTCTCTTCCTCCCTTTCCTCCTCCCTCCCCATTACACACACACACACACTCTCTCTCTCTCTCTCTCACATTTCCCTCCCTCTTACCTTCCCCCTTCTTCTCCTCTCCCCTCCCTCTCACCCGTACTTTCTAACCTAAGACTCCTTTCCACCCTCACCCCCCACCCCCCAACCCTCACCCCCCCCCCCCCACGTCCAGCTGCTTGCAGGTACACACGCTATCAGTCTGAACACACCTGAGGAGCAGGGGGCACAGCGACAGTCTGCAGCTCACGTCCCCCAACCCGGCGACTCTCAAGCACCCTGCCATTAGACGAGTTCTTATGACGAAAGACGAAGGGATAGTACTTGTACAGGCGCCAACACTCCACAGTCTCCGTCTGAAAGCCGAAGTGCTCCTCGTTGGTTTTATGGATATAGGTGGGGGTGACGCACTTGCTTAGGTCGTAGTTGTTGACCAGCATCCTCTCCGCACACGCCGGGGCCGGGAGCTGCCAGCGTTCCCATCGCACGGTGCTGAGAGGCAGGAGATGCTTCACGTGCATGATCAGGTGGTTCTTCACGCCCCAGGTCAGACCCCAGACGTAGGAGTCGTGCTCGGAGAAGAAGAAGAGGTCCAGGTTGGGCCACTTGAAGGGCTTGTCGTGGAAGGTGGG
>JAPXFY010000016.1:66715369-66717869 GCA_030674185.1 Monoplex corrugatus | reverse complement strand
CATAACACACACAAACAATACCACCGTAGATAATGCCTCCCCACCAACCAGTGCAGAAGCATATTCCCTTTATCCACTGAACAGCTGCGAAAAACTATTAACCCTTCACTTCACTGGAACCACACGAAAGCTTTAACTTTCACCACCACCGACGTGCCAAACTTACCCTTTCGACTCCCTCACCCTGTTAACCAGCTGCGAAAGCTTATTAACCCTTTCACTCCCTCACCCTGTTAACCAGCTGCGAAACTTATTACCCTTTCACTCCCTCACCCTGTCACCAGCTTCTACAAAGACTTAACCCTTTCACTCCCTCACCTAAACCAGCTCCTTACAACTACTTAACCCCATTTCCTCAACCCTCCTAACCACCAGCTCTTACAAAAACTTATAACCCTTTCACTCCCTCACCCTTAACCACCAGCTTCCTTTACCTTTCACTCCCTCACCTACACCAGCTTCCTTAAACCTTTTCACTCCATCACCTACCACCAGCTGTTACAAAACTTAAACTCTTTCACAACCCTCAACCTATCACCAGCTTCCTTACAAAACTTAACCCTTTCACTCCTTCACCCTAACCATCAGTCCTTACCTTTAACTCTTTTCATTCCCTCACACCAACCACCAGCTTCCTCAAACCCCATTTTCACTCATCCTATCCACCAGCTTTTCCTTCTCCACGTCCTAATAGTACGTTCCAAAATCTTAACCCTTTGACTCCTCTCCGTCCTATACTTCCGTTACTTCGCCATAATAGCACAGCAAAACTCCTGATTCGCTGACCTATCCAATAGGCTCTTGTTGATCATTTAATAGGCACAGAAAATATTAACCTTATGATCCTCCTCAATCTTTTACTTGCTTTCATCATGATAGCAGAGCAAGAGCCATACTTCACTCCATCAAAGGGTTAAGATTTTGCTGTGCTATTATGGCCGACAGTACAGGAAGTTATAGGACAAGGAGAGGGAGTCAAAGGGTTAAGATTTTGCCGTCACGTACTATTATGACTGATGACACAGGAAGCTATTGGACAGGGTGAGGGAGTCAAAAGGTTCAGATTTTGCTGTAACGTAGGCCTACTATTATGGCTGATAATACAAAAGCTGTTGGACGGGGTCAGGGAGTCGAAAGTCAAGATTCTGCTTTGCTATTACAGTTAATACAGAAGCTGTTGGACAGGATCAGGGAGTCAAAGGGTTAAGATTTTGCTGTGACGTACTATTATGGCTGATATTACAGAAGCTGTTGGACAGGGTGAGGGAGTCAAAAGGTCAAGATTTCGCTTTGCTATTATGGCCGATGATAAACAAGCTGTTGGACAGGATGAGGGAGTCAAAAGGTCAAGATTTCGCTTTGCTATTACGGCCGATGATAAACAAGCTGTTGGACAGGTGAGGGAGCAAAAGAGGTAACATATCGTTTAGCTAAACAGTACGGTACTGGCCATTCTGCATTGGCATATACGGGCAGCAACACGAAGATTCTCAACTACTGTCTGTTCTTGGCCAAGCCTCTCTATAGTAGGCCTGACCCAGGTACGCTTTAGGGCTATAAGGTCGTCTCCTTGTAAACTTCGTCGCCCAACTGTTCTTTCATCTTCCACTCTCACGTTTTTTCCCCCTGTGGTGCCCCATGAAGGGCACTGGTATAACTAAATACATGTACACTGGCAACACAACCAATTTCTGGCCTATGACGGCCTTACCATCGATTCCTACTTATCTTGTTTGATTAATTAGCCAGATAACATCTGAGGTTATCAAAGCACATGGAGTGACTGGCATAGCATGGCTACACAGGAACACCTTAGTAACTTGAATGCAAGCTGTGAAGATTTTAACATGAAAATCAGCGTGTCCAACGCAGAGGTTATGAAGGTGAGCAGAAACCCAGGCAAGCTGGAATTACAGTACCAGCAGCAACATGGAACTAAAACAAGTCGAAGAATTCAAATATTTAGGAAGATCTTTACACAGAATGGCAGCATGGATAGGTAAACTGAAACAAAAATCCATAAAGAAAATGCAGTGACTTATCAGCTGGCCCCTCTGCTATCACATCCACACATATCTATGGATACAAAGCGTCAACTAATAAGCTCTATTTTTATAACAACGCTTTATTATTTTTCAATGTCAGACAAGCACACTTAACCTTTTGATTCCCGTACCCTGTCCACCAGCATCCCGCATTGTCAACCATACTAGTACAGCAAAAACTTAACCCTTTGATTCCCTCACCCTATCCACCGGATTCCTGAAGGAAGCTGGTGGATAGGGAGAGGGGATCAAAGGGTTAAGTTTGTGCAGTTAGTGGATAGGGTACGGGAGTCAAAGGGTTAACCAAAGATAAAAAACAAAACAAAATAATAACAGCTTCAGACAGATGTCTCAGAAAGATAATAAATGTCACACGTGGAGACAAGATCAGAAATGAAGCCATTAGAGACACCGAGAGGATTGTGCCATGTCTAGAACATATACAGAAAAACAGA
>JAPXFY010000016.1:66697869-66710369 GCA_030674185.1 Monoplex corrugatus | reverse complement strand
GATAACTAAAATTCATACCCACAGAGGTCCCAGCCCAAAGGATGGCGCCCCATGAGAACTTTCATTCCAGTTCTCCTCCACTACGCTGACTGCTATGTCCATAATGACGAATGTTTCTCCATTATCTACTTACTTTCTTGAACAAAGAAGCCTGGAATGTACAGCCCAGTTTCTAGGACTATTTCTATCGGGTACATACAGAAAGACAACCTTTTCCATTAAACAACCAATCAGAGAAATATGCATAAGTAACCAAATGCCGTCATTGTGTGTCTAGATCTACGCAACGCGAGAGCGAGAGAAGTTGTATGGTATACGAAGAGAATAAACGAACAGGGGGAGGGGATGGCGGGGGGTGGATGCAAACTAAGTTCTGGTCTTCTTGTGTTCACATTGTGTTTATTACATGGCATGTTTGTACGTCTGTTGGAGGACGTAAAGGAGTGGGGAGGGGGGGGGGCATGTGTGTGGACTGCAAGCCTCAACTGCTCGTAAACAAGTGGTTTTTATATGACATCTTTGATTTACTTAGCCATGAGTGCTGGGTGTTAGCCGTTGCTCTGGTAGATTGCTGTTGGTAACTTCTGTGTAACTAGGGAACTTGTATACTGTTCGAATCGGCCAACTGCTTTTCTATGATACTACCACAAAATAAACACATCAGCAAAGAAACAAATATGATAATAAATAGAAGGAAAGCCTTCGCAAAACAGGTAACAGGTGTCGGTTCTCAGTGTACTTGAAAATGTAACTGTAAACTGACGTAAACAAAAAGTGTAACCAAGATTATTCCAGTGACAGGCTGATAAAATACCAGTATAAAATATAAACTAGGTAAAACATAGTCTAGGTAGGGCCTCAGGGCCTGGCCAGCTCATGGGTTTATATGCAGGCTTAACGTTTGTGCCACGGTCACTATACACAACACCTGTGACGTTAGTGCATATGGAATTCGTTCCGAGCGCGGAGACGTTATCTTGAGAAACTGAAACTGAAACTGACGCCGAAATGTGAGATGTGGTATGCTATCACACATGTACACTGTTCAGTTTTCAATGTACTGAAAACTAACTCTGCAAACTGACGCTGAAATGTGAGATGTGGCATGCTATCGCACATGTACACTGTTCAGTTTTCAATGTACTGAAAACTAACTCTGCAAACTGACGCTGAAATGTGAGATGTGGTATGCTATCGCACATGTACACCGTACAGTTTTCAATGTACTGAAAACTAACTCTGCAAACTGACGCTGAAATGTGAGATGTGGCATGCTATCATACAAATACGCTAACACGGAAACAACTGTCACGTACTCACACTCAACTGACGGGGGAAATACGATTGTTTTAATAACAGCATTCAAGAAGATTGAAAAGCATTCTTACCAACAAATGCCTACCAATTAACATCAGGAAGAGAATTTTTGAATGTTATATAGAACCAATACTTCTATACGGTTGTGAGGCGTGGACAGTCAACAAGCACACCAGAACAAGATTGAAGCAGCCGAGATGTGGTTTCTAAGAAGAATGTTGAGAGTTCCATGGACAGCAAAGAAAACAAACGAGACAGTCTTGATGGAGGCAGACACATGAAGATCTTTCGTAAGGAAGATTAGGAAAAGACAGGCAACATTTATAGGCCATTTTATGAGGAAAGGGGAATTGGAGCACCTGGTCACAACGGGAAACCTGGAGGGATAGAGCACACCAGGTAAACCCAGGGAGAAGATATTGGACGGACGTGCAGAGTGGCTGAAGACAGAGAGGGCGGAAGAGGTGCTTGAGGCAAAAAGAGATAGAAACAGATGGAAGGCCATGATCGCCAACGCCATGTGGCAAGGCACCTGATGATGATGATGATGATGATTAATAACAGAATACACAAAACGTATCCGAGCGCTGACGAGTGACCAGTGCAATGTTTGGTCTGCTGGTTAAAGCATTGTCTAGGACACGACAAACCAAGTTCGAATCCGAATCATGGATCAGACAGGGATTTTTCTCTTCTACCCCCCCCCCCCCCCCCCCAATTTCTTTTTCTATTTCAAGTAGTGGTCTAGGTACTAATCTTTCGGATGAAACAGTAAACCGATGTCCCGCGTGCAGACGCGCTCGCCGCACGTTATAGATCCCACGGAACAGAGCGGTTGTTTCTGGCAAGCTCGTGTAGAAGAAACCAACTCTGATCACGGTTAAACATAAATGTATGGATCCAGAGGTAAGGAAAATATCAAGCAAAACAAAACAACAAACAACAAGTGGTGATGTTGCACTGCCACGATGTACTTTCCCGTTGAGGGCAACAAATGTCACATGGTAAATCCACTGCCACAGAGAAACAGAGACAGACAGACAGACAGACAGACAGAGACACAGACACAGACAGAGACAGACAGAAAGAGACAGACAGAGACAGAGGCAAGAGAGACAGAGAGAGAAACTCGGAATTTGAATGAATTTAGGCCAGCAGCCCTTTTCATAGGGGAAATCATAAGACACACATTTCTTATCAATATACAGGTGTTCAGAAGTCTTGGGCACATTTCAAGTCCTCATATCTGCTGAACTATGAGCGGCAGTAAGATAAAACTGGTATCATTTTAAAGCTGAATCCATGAATTTTATTTGGGACGATAATGATGGTTTTGTATGTTTTTTGTTGTATTCTTCAGGGTTTTTGGGGTAATCAATGTTAAAATGTGCCCAAGACTTTTGGAACACCCTGTACAATAAATTGACACACTTCACTGTATGTACGTGGGAATATTCGTATCCTACTGATGTAGAAAAGGACAGCTGTTGTTTCAAGTTCGTACGTTCAAATTTTTTTGCTCTTATATTAAAGGCAACGAGAGAGAGAGAGAGAAAGAGAGAGAGACAGAGATAGATAGACAGAGAAAGAGAGAGAGAGACAGAGAGAGAGAGAGACAGACAGACAGAGTCAGAGACACAAAGAAAGAGAGAGAGAAGAGACAGAGACAGACAGACAGAGAGAGAGAGAGACGCTCATGGCATCTGCCGAAATAATTTTGCCCACTTCGACAAAACAGTTTTTTGTTTGTTTGTTTGTTTGTTTGTTTGTTTGTTTGTTTGTTTGTTTAAAGCCCAGCCGACTGAGTAGAGCCATAGCAGGGCTATAGCCGTTTCAAAACATAATAATAATAATAATTAATAATAATTACAATATTTATATATGGCAAAATCTTGATAAAATCAAATCTAAGCGCTGAAACACACACACACACACGCACGCACACACACGCACGCACGCACGCACACACACGCACCCACGCACACACACACACACACACACACACACACACACACACACACACACACACACACGGCTATAAATGGGGAGAAAGAATAAAAACAATGGAAAATTATAGAGAGCATATTATATACAATTATATATTGCAATGTGATTCCCCTCCGAGTGGAGACAGGCTGCAGAGGGGATTGAGTGAGGTCAGGATTTTATGCAGAGGAGAAAAGGTGAGTTTTGAGAGCGGACTTGAAGGAGACAAAAGTAGGTTGCTGACGGACAGAGAGAGGAAGTTTGTTCCAGGAGAGCGGACCAGAAACAGAGAAGGCTCGTGGACCATAGGTATTGAGCTTAGTGCGTGGAAAGCGAAAAGTCAGAGGATCGGAGGCAGAGCGGAGGGTACGTGAGGGAACATAGATCTCAAGTAGGCTTGACAGGTAATCGGGGGCTGCGTTATTGAGGCTTTTGTAGCACATGGTGTCTAGTTTGTACTGTATGCGCTTTGATACAGGGAGCCAGTGAAGTTGTGCCAGGAGAGGAGATATGTGGTCAGCTTTTTTCTTTTTGAGTACAAGGCGTACAGCATTGTTTTGAATGCGCTGTAGGATGTGAGTGGTGGAGGCAGGAAGACCGGACAGGAGTGAATTGCAATAGTCAATGCGAGACATTATGAAGGAGAGAACGAGTTTTGCAGTTGTTTCCACAGAGAGATATTCCTGATCAGGCTTATACGATGGAGGTGATAGTAGCAAGATCTGGCAGTTTGAGAAACAAAGTTGTTCATGGAGAGGGTAGAGTCAATGCAGACACCAAGGTTTTTAGCTGAATCAGAAATTGGGACTGATGTGTTACATAATGGGAGAGAAAGAGGAGGCAGCTGAGAAAGTTTCTGACAGGGTGCCAATGAGGATAGCTTCTGTCTTGTCATCATTTAGCTGAAGTTTGTTGTTTGTCATCCAATTTTTGATGTCCGAGTAACACTCAGTGGTGCGAGTCAGGAGGCGCTGTATATTGTCAGGTGAGTCACTGTCTTGAAGTTGGGTGTCATCAGCATAGAAGTGGTGTTTTATAGAGTGGGAGTTGATGATGGTGGACAGGGGGGAGGTATAAAGAGTGAAAAGAACAGGGCCAAGGACAGATCCTTGTGGAACACCACAGGTCAGGTATGCAGGTTGAGAGTAAGTGCCATTGATGAGAACAGTTTGTTTTCTGTTGGATAGATAAGAAGTGAAGCAGGAGAGAGCAATGCCAAAGTATGATGAAGTCTAGAAAGGAGAATACCATGATCAATGGTATCAAAGGCTGCAGACAGATCAAGGAGTGTGAGGAGAGAGACTTTGCCAGTATCAGTTGCAAGGAGGAGATTGTTGAGAATGTGTAGCAAGGCAGTTTCAGTGCTATGGCACTGGCAGTAGGCTGACTGGAAAGGATTGAGGAGATTGTTGGCAGACAGGTGAGAGTTCAGTTGGTTGAGGACAACTTTTTCAAGCAGCTTTGACAAGAGAGATTAGAGATAGGCCGGTAATTTTTCAGTTCATTTGGGTCTAAATTGTATTTCTTGAGGAGAGGGTGAACAATAGCAGACTTGAAAGAATCTGGGACAGTTCCAGTTTGGAGAGAAGTGTTGATGATGTCAGTGATGAATGGGAGGAGAGTAGGGAGACAGTCAGAGTAGAGAGAACCTGGAAGAGGATCCAGTTCGCAGGTTTTGAACGACATGGATCTGATTGTGTTGAGAATTTCTTCTTGTGAGACTGGGGTAAGAGTAGTAAGAGAAGTGCCAGAGAAGGAAGGGTCAGGTGGGCATGGTTGACATACACAATACTTCAACAAGAAAAAAAAAGAGGGGGGGGGGGGAACAAAAATTAAGAGCACATATCAATGCATTCGCGTACATAAACCAAGGAAACCTCCCTGGCACTTGACCACTCCGTCCAATTCATCACACAGAGGATTTAAAAGACATACCTGAATACAGATCTAAACATAACTACGGACACCAAAACACATATAAAAACCGGCCTAAACCACCTAAAATTGCTTCTGCATATCTCATTTTCCTAGAGCCAAAAATGTACTTACTACATGTACCCAATTATCAAACCTAAGAGAAAGTACATAAGACTTTTATCAAACACATGCCGATGAATCTACCAGCAAGGCAGAAAATGATAGCAAAAAAATGACGGAAAGCAAAGGAACAAGGCAAGAAACAAAGAGAGTGACAGAAAAGAGGAAATTTCTAGCACATAATTTCCAGAAGGTGGGGATACTATTTATACTCAAAGAGCCCATGGCATCCCCACGGGTTGGGGTGGGGGGTGGTGCGTGGAGGGCGATAAAACAGTGTTTGTGGCGTTAGTACATGTTCATGTATGTATATGGACTCACTGTACGTAACATTTCTTTCAGAAAACTGAAACTGAAGCAGAAACCTCACGACTTCATTTTACGAAACAAACCTGAAGCTTTCACGGGGTTTTCCATAATTAAACTTGAAGTCATAGGATGACCAGTGTACAATCTGATTATTGTATACACCACCAGCAATGTGGTATTACTGATACACCACCAAGCAATGTGGTATTACTGATACACCACCCAGCAATGTGGTATTACTGATACACCACCCAGCAATGTGGTATTACTGATACACCACAAGCAATGTGGTATTACTGATACACCACCAAGCAATGTGGTATTACTGATACACCACCAAGCAATGTGGTATTACTGATACACCACCAAGCAATGTGGTATTACTGATACACCACCAAGCGATGTGGTATTACTGATGCACCACCAAGCAATGTGGTATTACTGATACACCACCAAGCAATGTGGTATTACTGATACACCACAAAGCAATGTGGTATTACTGATACACCACCAAGCAATGTGGTATTACTGATACACTACCCAGCAATGTGGTATTACTGATACACCATCAAGCAATGTGGTATTACTGACACACCACCAAGCAATGTGGTATTACTGATACACCACCCAGCAATGTGGTATAACTGATACACCATCAAGCAATGGGTATTACTTATACACCACCAAGCAATGTGGTATTACTGATACACCACCAAGCAATGTGTAGGTATTACTGATACACCACCCATCACTGTGGTATTACTGATACACCACCAGCAATGTGGTATTACTGATACACCACCAGCAATGTGGTATTACTGATACACCACCAAGCAATGTGGTATTACTGATACACCACCAGCAATGTGGTATTACTGATACACCACCCAGCAATGTGGTATTACTGATGCACCACCAAGCAATGTGGTATTACTGATACACCACCCAGCAATGTGGTATTACTGATACACCACCCAGCAATGTGGTATTACTGATACACCACCAAGCAATGTGGTATTACTGATACACACCAGCAATGTGGTATTACTGATACACCATCAAGCAATGTGGTATTACTGAACACCACCCAAGCAATGTGGTATTACTGATACACCACCCAGCAATGTGGTATTAACTGATACACCATCAAGCAATGGGGTATTACTTGATACACCACCAGCAATGTGGTATTACTGATACACCACCAAGCAATGTGGTAGGGTATTACTGATACACCACCAGCAATGTGGTATTACTGATACACCACCAAGCAATGTGGTATTACTGATACACCACCCAGCAATGTGGTATTACTGATACACCACCAAGCAATGTGGTATTACTGATACACCACCCAGCAATGTGGTATTACTGATACACCACCAGCAATGTGGTATTACTGATGCACCACCAGCAATGTGGTATTACTGATACACCACCAGCAATGTGGTATTACTGATACACCACCAGCAATGTGGTATTACTGATACACCACCAGCAATGTGGTATTACTGATACACCACTAAGCAATGTGGTATTACTGATAACCACCAAGCAATGTGGTATTACTGATACACCACTAAGCAATGTGGTATTACTGATACACCACCAAGCAATGTGGTATTACTGATACACCACCCAGCAATGTGCTATTACTGATACACCACCAAGCAATGTGCTATTACTGATACACCACCAATCAATGTGGTATTACTGATACACCACCGAGCAATGTTGTATTATTGATACACCACCAAGCAATATGGTATTACTGATACACCACCCAGCAATGTGGTATTACTGATACACCACCAAGCAATGTGGTATTACTGATACAACACCAAGCAATGTGGTATTACTGATACACCACCCAGCAATGTGGTATTACTGATACACCACCAAGTAATGCGGTATTACTGATTACACCACTCAGCAATGTGGTATTACTGATACACCACTAAGCAATGTGGTATTACTGATACACCACCAAGCAATGTGGTATTACTGATACACCACCAAGCAATGTGGTATTACTGATACACCACCAGCAATGTGGTATTACTGACACACCACTAAGCAATGTGGTATTACTGATACACCACCAAGCAATGTGGTATTACTGATGCACCACCCAGCAATGTGGTATTACTGATACACCACCAAGCAATGTGGTATTACTGATACACCATCAAGCAATGTGGTATTACTGATACACCACCCAGCAATGTGGTATTACTGATACACCACCAAGTAATGCGGTATTACTGATACACCACCCAGCAATGTGGTATTACTGATACACCACTAAGCAATGTTGTATTACTGATACACCACAAAGCAATGTGGTATTACTGATACACCACCCAGCAATGTGGTATTACTGATACACCACCAAGCAATGTGGTATTACTGACACACCACTAAGCAATGTGGTATTACTGATACACCACTAAGCAATGTGGTATTACTGATACACCACCAAGCAATGTGGTATTACTGATACACCACCCAGCAATGTGGTATTACTGATACACCACCCAGCAATGTGGTATTACTGATACACCACCAAGCAATGTGGCATTACTGATACACCACCAAGCAATGTGGTATTACTGATACACCACCCAGCAATGTGGTGTTACTGATACACCACCCAGCAATGTGGTATTACTGATACACCACCAAGCAATGTGGTATTACTGATACACCACCCAGCAATGTGGTATTACTGATACACCACCAAGCAATGTGGTATTACTGATACACCACCCAGCAATGTGCTATTACTGATACACCACTAAGCAATGTGGTAGGTAAGTGTTTACGAAGCTAGGCGTTGTACGTGTATCAATTTACACTGGAGAGGAAACGACACAGCGTCGTACTTCCTACATCCTTCTCTCCCGTTGTTTTCATCGTCCGATGCGAGATAGCCATCACACACACAGAGAGAGAGAGAGAGAGAGAGAGAGAGAGAGAGAGAGAGAGAGACTTACACACGCACATACACACACATGCACACACACACATGCATATATACACACATACACACACAGACACACACTCACACACAGACACACTCACACATACACACTTACACACACATACATACTGACATGCACATCTAAACATACATACACACACATACACACATTCACACACACACATACATACATACACAAACACACGCACACACACATACACACACATTTACATGCACACACATACACAAATATACACAGACAGAGACATACACGCACACACAGATACATACACACAGACACACACACATGCACACACACATATGCACATACATACACACACACACACACACACCACACAGAGGCATAAACACACACGCACACACACATGCACATACACACGCATACACACACACACACATAAACACACACACACACACACACACACACACAAACACACACACACACACACACAACAAACACAACACACACACACACACACACACACACACACACACACACACACACACACACACACACACACACACACACACACACACACACACACACACACACACACACAACACACACACACACACACACACACACACACACACACACACACACACAACACACACACACACACACACACACACACACACACACAACACACACACACACACACACACACACACACACACACACACACACACACACACACACAAACACACACACACACACACAACACACACACACACACACACACACACACACACACACACACACACACACACACACAACACACACACACACACACACACACACACACACACACACACACACACACACACACACACAACACACACACACACACACACACACACACACACACACAACACACACACACACACACACACACAACACAACACACGAACAGACGAAGGAAATGGATTACACACGTCATCCCATGACAGCAGTATAACATCACCCGCACTGCCCTTCACTGGACAGCAGCAGTAAATTGTAAGAGAGGAGTTTTGGGGTTTTGTTGAAGGACTCACCACACTCAGACACTTCCATATGCGCTCAGCATAAATCTGACAGCAAATATCTGGCAGGCAGACTCCTTGAGCCTGCACAAAGTCCTGTGCGCTGACGGCAAGATCTTGAAACTGGGAGGGGGGAAGGGGGAGGGGGAGGGGGAAGGACCTAGGAAACACCAAGCGAAACGACTAGAACCAGCGATGGAAACATTCATGATGGTGGGTAGCAAACAGCACAGTTTTGAAAGCAAACAGAACAGTTTTGGTAGCAAACAGTTTTGGCAGCAAACAGAACAGTTTTGGTAGCATACAGTTTTGGCAGCAAACAGTTTTGGTAGCAAACAGTTTTGGCAGCAAACATGACAGTTTTGGCCATCTCCTCTCCCTGATGCCCACGTCCTCTCCCTGATGCCCATCCCCTCTCCCTGATGGCCACATCCTCTCCCTGATGCCCATCTCCTCTCCCTGATACCCATCTCCTCTCTCTGATGCCCATCTCCTCTCCCTGATGCCCACGTCCTCTCCCTGATGCCCACGTCCTCTCCCTGATGCCCATCTCCTCTCCCTGATGGCCACATCCTCTCCCTGATGCCCATCTCCTCTCCTTGATGCCCATCTCCTCTCTCTGATGCCCATCTCCTCTCCCTGATGCCCACGTCCTCTCCCTGATGCCCATCTCCTCTCCCTGATGGCCATCTCCTCTCCCTGATGCCCATCTCCTCTCCCTGATGCCCATCTCCTCTCTCTGATGCCCATCTCCTCTCCCTGATGCCCACGTCCTCTCCCTGATGCCCATCTCCTCTCCCTGATGGCCATCTCCTCTCCCTGATGCCCATCTCCTCTCTCTGATGCCCATCTCCTCTCCCTGATGCCCACGTCCTCTCCCTGATGCCCATCTCCTCTCCCTGATGGCCATCTCCTCTCCCTGATGCCCACATCCTCTCCCTGATGCCCATCTCCTCTCCCTGATGGCCATCTCCTCTCCCTGACGCCCACATCCTCTTCCTGATGCCCACGTCCTCTCCCTGATGCCCATCTCCTCTCCCTGATGCCCATCTCCTCTCCCTGATGCCCATCTCCTCTCCCTGATGCCCACGTCCTCTCCCTGATGCCCACGTCCGCTCCCTGATGCCCATCTCCTCTCCCTGATGCCCATCTCCTTTCCCTGATACCCATCTTTTGTCACTGCTGCCTATGTAATCTCCTTCGTTGTTCTTCCACTGCTACCTCTTCACCTTGGTGGGACAACAGCCTCACAAACAGACTCGAACACGTGCAGTCAGACTGAAAGTGAGAGTTACACCTCTACGCCAACCAGACTTCATTGTCTGCACGGAAATCTCCAGCGTGCAAGAGACATTGTGAGAAACTGGTCCTTTCTGGATTCATGAAACGTTGGTACACTTTGTTTAAAAATGAAATAGTGGGGTAATGTGAGAAAATGAGCCGTAACAAGGCATGTTTTTATCTTGTTCTTCCCCCCTGCAAAATGCTGTTTAGCAGATTTAAAACTGAAATAGTGGGGAAATGTGAGAAAGTGGGCAGTAACAAAGCATTTTGTTTTATCTTGGTTACCACCCCCCGCTCCCTTCAAAAATGCTGATAAGCAGGTTCAGACTCGGAGGTGAAACTGGCTTAGTGACTGCCTTTCCATTACATACCTAAAGATCCAGGTTACTGCATGATTCCATTTTTAGAAGCACTCTCTCTCTCTCTCAATTGAAATCGTGGCAATTCTACATGTATACGCTCTCGTGAAAACACTCCCAACATTTTTAACATGAACAATGCTTCAGATACAACTGTGCTGTGCATGGCTACCTTAATATGATTCTCTTTGGGAAGGATATATATATATATATATAGATGAAGCAGCATGTGAAGAAAAAGACAACAAGCCGACGTAAAATATTCCCAAATTTTCGGCGGTACACCCGCCTTCTATTATATACATTAGAACTATTATAATACTCAAACAAATATAAATGAAATTTCGTGAGTGTATCATGAACAGAGTAACCAAGTAACTACTGATGTTCACGATCATAAGTGTTTGTCCTGATCATAGTTTGGTTAATGGTAACGAAAGAAATGGTTGGTGTGCTACAGAAACCACAATCCTGTTTGCTTGTTTTGGTTTTCTTTTTCATTTGACGATTGGTCCTGTACATCAAACTGAACTAATCCGATGGCTGTAGCCTGTGAAAATGTGCAAGTGCCGAGAGAGAGAGAGAGAGACAGACAGACAGACAGAGACAGAGACAGACAGACAGAGACAGAGACAAACAGACAGACAGAGAGCGAGAGAAACAGACAGACAGACAGAGAAAGAAACAGAAAGAGACAGAGAAAGAGAGAGAGAGAGACAGACAGACAGACAGAGACAGAGACAGAGACAAACAGACAGACAGAGAAAGAAACAGAGAGAGAGAAAGAGACAGAGAAAGAGAGACAGACAGACAGACAGACAGAGACAGAGACAAACACAAACAGACAGACAGAGAGCGAGACAGACAGACAGACAGACAGAGAAAGAAACACAGAGAGAGAAAGAGACAGAGAAAGAGAGACAGACAGACAGACAGACAGACAGAGACAGAGACAGACAGACAGAGAGCGAGAGAGACAGACAGACAGACAGACAGACAGAGAAAGAAACAGAGAGAGAGAAAGAGACAGAGAAAGAGAGAGAGAGAGAGAGAAACATAAACAGAGAAAGAGAGACAGAGACAGAGACAGAAAAAGAGAGAAACAGAGAGACAGAGAGAGGAGAGAGAGAGAGGGGGGGGGGGAATCCTTTGCACCTCTTGATTTTGCTCAGAAATTG
>JAPXFY010000016.1:66690369-66692869 GCA_030674185.1 Monoplex corrugatus | reverse complement strand
GAGAGAAAGAGAGGGGACAGAGAGAGAAATGACACAGGCAGAGACAGAGAGAGACAGAGACACAGAGAGAGAGAAAGAGAGACAGACAGAGAGAGACAGAGAGAGAAATGACACAGGCAGAGACAGAGAGAGACAGAGACACAGAGAGAGAGAAAGAGAGAGAGACAGAGAGAGAAATGACACAGGCAGAGACAGAGAGAAACAGAGACACAGAGAGAGAGAAAGAGAGAGAGACAGAGAAAAAAGAGAGAGAGAGAGAGAGTGAGAGAGAGAGAGAGAGAGAAAGAGAGAGCAGGACAAGGAAATGATTAGTGAAGGGATCTTACCACTGACACTGACACTGCCTGTGCGCGGTTGGGGGTAGGGGTTAGGGTGTGGGTGTGGGTGGGGAGGGACTGGAGGTCGACAGGGGAGACATGCATGATGTGTCCAATGTCAAACAGCGTTGTCACACGGTCATTGTCGCCATTCTTGGGACTGGGATCAGTAAGTCACGGGAGAGAGGGACGGGGAGGTTGGCGTAGCGTGGCCACCAGGGATATAACAGGAACGTAGTCACATCACAAACATGTCCTTATGAGACCAGTCCAGATCCGGCCCGGACGATTTCAGGACGTCCGAACTTTTCCACTCCACCTTCTCTTCATCATTCCCACCTTCTACCTCCCCCCACCCTCACACCCTCCACTCTTCTCCCTTGGTGTATAACCCTTTGACCCCCGCACCGTATCCACAAACTGCCAAAAAAAGCTTAACCCTTTGACTCTCTCACCCTATCCACCAGCTTCCTTGCAGGTAGCTGGTGGATCGGGTGAGGGAGTCAAAGGGTTAAGGTTTTGCTTTGCTAGCATGGTTATACGATTGTGAGGCGTGGACAGTCAAACACGCAAAGCCAGAACAAGACTGAGGCAGCCAAAATGTGGTTTCTAAGGAGAATGTTGAGAGTCCCATGGACAGCAAAGAAAACGAACGAGACACTCTTGATGGAGGCAGACAGAAGAAGATCATCAATAAGGAAGATAAGGAAAAAACAGGCAACATTTAGTGGCCATTTTATGAGAAAAGGGGAATTAGAGCACCTGGTCACAAACAGGAAAGCTGGAGGGAAAGAGAACGCCAGGTAGACCGAAGTAAAAAACATTGGACGGACTTGCAGGGTGGCTGAGGACAGAGAGGGTGGAAGATTTGCCTGTGGCGACAAGGGATGGATGTATAGAGAGGCCAAGATCGCCAACGCCATGCGGCAGGGCACATGATGATGATGATGAGCATGGTTGACAATGAGGGATGCTGGTAGACAGGCTGCGGGATTCAAAGGGATAAGCCAAATCCTACTCATCCATTTCTTACCTAACGCACAAAACCCCAGCTGTTCAATGACCTGCTGATTTCGTGAGGGGCATTATCACACGTGAGGCAAAGTTGAGACATGTCTGGCTGATTGATTGATTGATTTATCGATTGATTTTGTTCAGTATTTACGTCGACACCCCACTTCAGGTGATATGGTCGACGGGGGATAACCATCCCCGCGAAATGGGGGAAGTGGGATCCATCTAATTCTATATCGACACCACCAGAACAACAATGATGTTCAGATGGGACGGTGAGGAGGCCAGTTTTAATGGGGGGACTTATCTAATCCTATACCGACACCACCAGAACAACAATGATGTTATTAAGATGGGACGGTGGGAAGGCCAGTTTTAATGGGGGGGACTTATCTAATCCTATACCGACACCACCAGAACAATAATGATGTTAAGATGGGACGGCGAGAAGGCCAGTTTTAATATAGTGCACAACCATTAGCATGTGAATGCATGTCTAGCATTACTGAGAATTGACTTATTACTTCTTGTTGCCCATTATATGCCATTGGCAGGAGTGACAGTAACAAACTTGTGCGTTCTAGGCCAGTCTCAGTATGGAACCCCAGATGTGTTCCAGGGCCGTGAGGTCTCCTACTACAGACCTACGTCTTCCTATTTCATATCTTCCTTCTTTGTCCACTGAATTGCGGTCTGGGAGATGTTTCTCCTGCTTTCTTTGGATTACTGCCATTGTTTATTTGTTCGGTTTTAACCCTTTGACTCCTGCACCTTGTCCACCAGGATCATGCATTATCAACCACGCTAGCAAAGCAGAAACTTAAAACTTTAGACTCCCTCACCCTATCCATCAGCTTCCTGCAGGATAAGGGAGTCAAAGGGTTATGGCGAGAGAGTCAAAGGATTAAGTTTTGGCATTTGGTGGATGGGGTGCGGGAGTCAAAGGCTTAAATTAATCGGAAGCTTCACATTTGCTTGAAATAACGTGAACAAAACAACAACTATTCTATGGGGTGAGGGAGTCAAAGGGTTAAAGTTTTTGCAGCAGGTGGATAGGGTACAGGAGTCAGAGGATTCAGCGTTTCGAAATTTCTCGGATGCATGTATACAATTTATGTTTGGTCCACACTATGCAGGCGGTATACTGCTGCACATACTCTGTTTGTGGG
>JAPXFY010000016.1:66642869-66685369 GCA_030674185.1 Monoplex corrugatus | reverse complement strand
CCAGAAGAAGAAAAAAAAACACGAAAAACGAATCAGAACGCGTATTTAACACAACCAGATTGATGTGTCATGTAACAAAAATCCTGTTAAGAATAATCATGATGAGGACAAGGAATAGAATCAAAAGAGAAATAGCAGAAGAACAGTGTTGATTTGTGGAAGGGAAAGGAACTATTAATGCCATATAGGCCTACATCCTAAGAACACTCATGGAGAGATCAATCGAGATGAATAAGGATTTGTATTTATGCTTTGTTGACTATACCAAGGCTTTCGATCGGGTACGACATGATGAATTGATCAACCAACTGGAGAGACTCAATGTCGATGGAAAAGATCTACGAATAATCAGGAATATGTACTGGGAACAAACAGCTGCAATGAGAATAGAAAACAATATAAGCTCTTTTCAAAACACCAAAAGAGGAGTCAGACAGGGTTGTGTTTTGTCACCAGATCTGTTTTCACTGTATAGCGAAAACATCATGAGAAACCTAGAAGAAGACCCTGGATTAAAGGTTGGAGGGAAAATGATAAACAACATTCGGTAGGCAGATGACACCGTGCTGATTGCAGAAAATGAAAGGGACCTACAAAACCTTTTGAATATACTAGAAACAGAAAGCAAAGGTAAGGGATTGGAACTAAACAGCAGGAAGACTGATGTCATGGTGATCAGTAAAAAACATGAAATCCCCTCCTGCAAAATAACAGCAAATGGCACACAACCTTGACACAGGTTAATAAGTTCAAATACCTGGGAACGGTCATTTCATCAGACGGCAGATGCACATCGGAAATGGCTGGCAGAATCGGCCAAGCCAAAACAGCATTCAAGAAGATGACAAGCATTCTTACCAACAAATGCCTATCAATTAACATCAGAAAGAGAGTCCTTGAATGTTATATAGAACCAATACTGTTGTACGGATGCGAGGCGTGGACAGTCAGCAAGCAAAGCCAGAGCAGGATCGAGGCAGCCGAGATGTGGTTTCTCAGAAGAATGTTGAGAGTTCCATGGACAGCAAAGAAAACAAACGAGACAGTCTTGATGGAGGCAGACACAAATAGATCACTCATAAGGAAGATTAGGAAAAGACAAGCAACATTTATAGGCCATTTTATGAGGAAGGGGGATTTGGAGCACCTGGTCACAACGGGGAAGCTGGAGGGAAAGAGAGCACCAGGTAGACCCAGGGAGAGAATGCTGGACGGACTTGCAGAGTGGCTGGGGATGAAGAGGGTGGGGGAGATGCTGGGGGCAACGAGAGATAGAGATGGTTGGAAGTCCATGGTCGCCAACGCCATGCGGCAGGGCACCTGATGATCATGATGATGAGACAAGACAGGCGCAACTTTTCGGCCAACTGGCCTTTGTCAAGCATGAACGTAAGATCACAAACAAACAAACAAAAAAACCGCCAAATACAAAAATTAGGAGAAAAAGACTGAAACTTCCCTGCTGCTTCGTTCAGTGTGAGAAAAAGACTCCTCGGTGTTTGTTTGTTCGTTTGTTTGTTTGTTTGTTTGTTCGTTTGTTTGTTTGTTTGTTTGTTATCTCACGCTTGACAAAGGCCAGTTGGCCGAAAATTTTGCGCCTGTCTTGTCTGGTTGTTGTATTAAATTGGCGCCTTTATGAAGTGCAGAGGAGACAGGCGCGATAGTTAAGTGGATAGGATGTCGGACTTCCAATTAGAAGATCTGGGTTCGATTCTGCCAGGGGGTACCTCCTGGTTGCTGGGTAAAGGATTGGAGATTTATTAACATCTCCCATAGTGCAAACCTGTAAGTGTCTGAACGCCAGTAGAACATCAAACATGTATGTTGAAGACTCTTTAACTCATATCAGTGTCTGTTTGCTAATGAAAACACACGGAAAACACCCAGCATGCAGAACCACGAAAATGGAGTATGGGTGCCTTCTTAGCGGGGTTAAAAAAAGAAGACAACGGCCATACACGTAAAAGTCAACTCATCAATTGGTTAAAAAAAAATTTTGATAAAAAAAAAAGAACGGCCGAATAGGTTAAAGCCAATACCTCAATTGGTTAAAAAAGACAATGGCCATACAGGTAAAAGTTAATTCGTCAATTGGTCAAATTTTTTTTAAAAAGACAACGGCCATACAGGTATAAGCTGATCTCTCAATTGGTTAGAAAGACAACGGCCATACAGGTATAAGCTGATCTCTCAATTGATTAAAAAGACAACGGCCATACAGGTAAAAGCCAATCTCTCAATTGGTTAAAAAGAATATTTTTTTAAAAAGACAATGGCCATACAGGTAGAAGCCAATTTGTCAATTGGTTAAAAAAAAAATTTTTTAAAAGACAACGGCCATACAGGTAAAAGCCAATTCATCGATTGGTTAAAAAAAATTTAAAAAGACAACGGCCATACAGGTATAAGCTGATCTCTCACTTGGTTATAAAAAAAAAAAAAGACAACGGCCATACAGGTAAAAGCTAATTTGTCAATTGGTTAAAAAAAAAATTTCAAAAAAAGACAACGGCCATACAGGTAAAAACCAATTCGTCAATTGGTTAAAAAAAAATTTTAAGAAGACAACGGCCAAACAGGTAAAAACCGACTCGTCAATTCAACAGCAGATGGGAACGGCAGCCCAGAACGGGGAACAAAATTCCACAGTGCACCGTGTCGACGTTTGCGCCTTTATCAAGTGCAACAAAATTAATAGGCACCAACTCCTTTGACCACCAAGCCTCATACCAGGCACTTGGTGTCATAGTGGAAAAAAAGAAACTGCAAGCAAAACACACTGCATGGCTGTGTACTTCCCTGGAAAAGAAAATTGGGAATGCTGTTTTGTTTAGAAGAACACACACCATAAGCATATACGGAATGAAAAAAAGATTTCTCAAAACAAAAAAAATCTACACTCCCCCAGTACAAAACAAAACAAAACAAAAACCAAACCAAAACGAAATAAAACGAGAACAAACTGAAACAAAACGAAACAAAAACAAAACAAAAAACAACAATGAAATTTCCCAAACAATTCAAATACACACACATGCACACACATACATATAAATACAGGATCTGCTATTCAGATATGTTCTGTCATTCAATACGAAAGAGCACTTATCTACGCACGCAGACAGTGAAGGACCAGACGACCATAAATAATTGTGTTTCCTGCCGCCTTTTTCCGCCCACTTGTCACCCTGTGGCAGGTTGGGTCATAACAAAAGTGACACTGGAGGAGAGAGAGGTGGGGGTGGGGATGGAGGTCATGTGGAAACACAAGCCTGCTAATCTTACACACTTAATTGCACGTAGTCTGCCTTGCCTCACAAGTGCAGATCTGCTAAGGTTCGCATAATAACACTTGTACTAATTCTAATACTACTACTACTACTAATAATAAAATAAATACCAATAGTAATAGTAATACTAATACTAATAATAACAACAACAATAATATTATTAATAATAACAACAACAACAATAATAATAATATGAATAATAATAATATGAATAAGAATATGAATAAGAATAAGAATAATAAGAATAAGAATAATGGCATCTGTGAGTCGCTAAACTTTCATATAAAAATCAAATCTAAGGGTGCACTCTCACTCAGCATTCATCGAAGCATTCACTCACTAAGACCAGGGCACAGAGCAAGCAGAGAAATGCTGCACGCCTGTCCAGTCTCGACCTTGATGTTGGCACTACTTCAGGTCTTTGTTCTTAGTCCAACCTGTACTGTGCGTACACACACACGCACGCGGCGCGCGCACACACACACACACACATACCACACACACACCACACGCACCACACACACACACACACACACACACACACACACACACGACGGCTGGGTATTTTTGTATACCTATGTGCAGATTACTATGTTAAATGCGCACATACATACACATACACACACATACACGCACATACATACACACACACATACACACACGCACGCGCACATACATACACGTACACACACATACATACATACACACACAGACACATACACACACATACATACATACATACATACATACATACATACATACATACACACATACATACATGCACACACGCACGCCCGCGCACACATATACACATATATATACATACGCACGTACATACATACATACATACATGCATACATACATGCATGCACACATACATACATACATACATACATACATACATAGACACATACATACATGCATGCACACATACTCACATACACACACACATACATACATACATACATACATACACATACATACATACATGCACACACGCACATACGCGCACACATATACACAAAAACATACATACATACATACATACATACATAGACACATACATACATGCATGACATAACATACGTACATCATACATACATATATACATACATACATACATGCATACATATATACATACATACACATACATACATACACATACATACATACATGCACACACGCACGTACGCGCACACATATACACAAAAACATACATACATACATATACGCATACATACACACATACATACATACATACACATACATACATACTATATACACACATACATACACACATACATACATACATACACATACACATACATACATACATACACATACATACATACATACACAGATACATACATACATACATACACATACATACATACATACATACATACACACACATACATACATTACATAGATACATACATACATACATACATACATACATACATACATACATACATACATACATACATACATACATACATACATAAACATACATACATATATACACACACACAAGAGCCTGTACTGTTAAGAAAAGTACATCAATAAAGACTGGACGGTTCTTTCACATTTTTTTCATAAATACACACACACACACACACACAACACACACACACACACACACACACACACACACACACACACACACACACACACACACACACACACACACTCACGCACTCAGAACACGAACACGAACACCACATACACACACATACATAAATACACACACAAACACCACACCACGCGCGCGACCACGCGCACACACACACACAAACACACACGCACGCACGCACACGCACATGCACGCACGTACGCACACGCACACACGTACACACAAACACACACGAGTACACTCGCGCCTGAGAGAGACCGAGAAAGAGAAGAGGGAGAGAGAAAGAGAGAGAGAGAAAGAGAGACAGACAGACAGAAAGACAGAGACAGACAGAGACAGACAGACAGATGGAGAGAGACAGACAGAGACAGACAGTCAGACAGAGAGACGGAAAGACAGACAGTCAGAGAGCCAAACAGACACAGACAGACAGTCAGACAGACGGACAGACAGACACACTGACAGACAGACAGAGACAAGAGACAGACAGACAGACAGAGACAGACAGACAGACAGACAGAGAGAGACCAAGAACGAGAAGAGGGAGGAGAGAGACGAGAAGACAGAGAGAAAGAAAGAAAGAAAGAAAGAGTGAGAGAGAAAGAGAGGAGAAAGAGATAGAGAGAGAGAGCCAAAAGGAGAGAGAGAGGAAAGAGTCAAAGGGGGAGAGAGGAAGGGAGAGATTGGGAGAGAGAGAAGAGGATGGTCGTTGGTTAGTTTGATTCGTGATTTTCGTCCATCACCATCCACCTCAGGCCAAGTAGTGGGGGGGGGGGGGAAGGGGGAAGAGATTTGTCAATCATAACCATCTGCTTATCCCCCCTGTACAAGGATAATGGTATGTGGTACTGTCCGCTTACTACAAGCTTTCTCCTCCAGGCGATGATACATGACTCAGATATCGGAACACAGATCACGTCGCCTGTATCCACCTGCAAACAATCCATCCTGCATGCACACTTGCCTTTCACTTTCACGTACATCTCTACTAGCCACGTGAAAATGTGTTTTGTTTCGTGAGAAAAAATGACCGCAGAAACAACCCAACCAACCAACCAACCAACCAACCAACAACACAACCAACCAGCCAACCAGCCAACCAACCAATCAACCAACTAACCAACCAACAGCAACCAGTCAACCAACCAACCAGTCAACCAGCCAACCAGCCAACCAGCCAACCAACCAAACAGACAGACAGACAGAGAGACAGACAGACAGACAGACAGACAGACAATCAAGCAAACAAACAAACAAACAAAGTGCGTCCACTCACCTCAGAAAAATCGGAAATCTGAACAACAACAGCAACAACAACAACAATAACAACAACAAAACGACACATTTTATTGAGAGGCGGCCCAGGGTAGCCCAAACTATAACATCCTTTAACTTAAAAATAAGTATCGTACCATACAATTCAATACAACACAACGTATTACGATGCAAAACAATACAATACAATACAATGTAAAGCCATGCAAACGATACAGTACAATACAATACAATGTAAAGCCATGCAAACGATACGATACAATACAATGCAATGTAAAGCCATGCAAACGATATAATACAATACAATGTAAAGCCATGCAAACGATACAATACAATACAATGTAAAGCCATGCAAACGATACAGTGCAATACAATACAATGTAAAGCCATGCAAACAATACGATACAATACAATACAATGTAAAGCCATGCAAACAATACAATACAATGTAAAGCCATGCAAACGATACGATACAAATACAATACAATGTAAAGCCATGCAAACATACGATACAATACAATACAATGTAAAGCCATGCATACAATACAATACAATATAAAGCCATGCAAACAATATAATACAATGTAAAGCCATGCAAACAATACAATACATGTAAAGCCATGCAAACGATACAGTACAATACAATGTAAAGTCATGCAAACGATACAATACAATATAATGTAAAGCCATGCAAACGATACAGTACAATACAATACAATACAATGTAAAGCCATGCAAACGATACAGTACAATACAATGTAAAGCCATGCACGATACAATACAATACAATACAATGTAAAACATGCAAACGATACAACAATGTAAAGCCATGCAAACGATACAATACAATACAATATGTGAAGCCATGCAAACGATACAATACAATACAATGTAAAGCCATGCAAACGATACAATACAATACAATGTAAAGCCATGCAAACGATACATACAATACAATGTAAAGCATGCAAACGATACGATACAATACAATACAATGTAAAACCATGCAAACGATACAATCCCAATACAAAGTCCACTGATATCTTCATCAGGGCCAGTCTAGTCAACCAGTAGCGAAGTGGTCAGCACAATGGTCTACAAAATATTACATATTTACATGTATGTATACAATGTATATATATACATACATATTACATATATATATATATATACATGTATACATATACGTCTCTCTCTCTCTCTCTCTCTCTCCCATTCTCTCTCTCTCTCTCTCTCTCTCTCTCTCTCTCTCTCTCTCTCTCTCTCGTAAAGTGGATGAGACCATAGCACGCTCAGCTCTGATAATGAATGGATCGGGGTATGATTTTTCTCAAAGTTCCCAACTAATACTACAGGTGCTTGCATCTCCCGGGCCTAGTTGACGCTAAGATATATCATCAAAGTAAGCGTAGACTGCAATCCTGTAACGCATTATCAATCCGAAATAGAACTCTGTATCATCATCATTATCATCCGCATTGTCATCATCAGAGCATTGGGGGAAATTGGCCCAAATTATACGGCCTTTCGTGCTCTGCTCTCGCAATGACCTATGTCCCCTCGGTGGATTTGAAAGTGTGTTCATCACCATCATCAAGTGCCTTGCCACATGGCGTTGGCGATCATGGCCCTCCATATGCATCTGTCCCTTATAGACGAAAGCACATCTTCCACCTTCTCTGTCCTCAGCCATTCTGCAAGTCCGTCCGATATTTTTTCTCTGGGTCTACCTGGTGCTCTCTTTCCCTCCAGCTTTCCTGTTGTGACCAGGTGCATCAGTTCCCCTTTCCTCATAAAACGGCCTATAAATGTTGCCTGTCTTTTCCTAATCTTCCTTATGAATGATCTTCTTGGGTCTGCTTCCGTCAAGACTGTCTCGTTTGTTTTCTTTGCTGTCCATGGAACTCTCAACATTCTTCTTAGAAATCACATCTCGGCTGCCTCAATCTTGTTCTGGCTTTGCTTGTTGACTGTCCACGCCTCACAACCGTACAACATTATCGGTTCTATACAACATTCAAGAACTTCTCTTCCTGATGTTAACTGATAGGCGTTTGTTGGTAAGAGTGCTTTTCATCTTCTTGAATGCTGTTTTGACTTGACCGATTCTGCTGGCTATTTCTGATGTGCATCTGCCGTCTGGTGAAATGGTCGTTCCCAGATACTTAAACTTATCAACCTGTCTCAAGGTTTGCCGTTTGCTGTTATTTTGAAAGTGTGTTGGAGAACTCAAATAAGCGATGTGAGGATAGTGACACAGCAGCTGTGCAAAAACTAAAGGGGGAAGAATACCGTCACTGGTAAGACTGTACGCAAGAAACTTTGAACTGTATTCTAACCCTAAGTCAGTGACAACAGCATAAGTCAGTGACAACAGCATTATCGCCGCGAGCGAAGTTTCCGCGAGCAGTTTTATAGTTTCCTCGCTTAAAAAAAAAGAGAGAGATTGTTTCATGTCGACCGGAGAAAGGTGAGTGTCGGTATGTGTGTCTGCGATAAAAAAAAAAATCTGTCATCAGAATCAACATGACTGACAGCGTTCAGGCAAACAGGAACTAGGAAAACACCAAAACAAAATAACAACTTGTATTTCATGTAACAAAACGAGACAGGCGCAAATTCTCGGCCTGCGGGCTTTTGTCAAGAATATACAAAAGAATGAATAAAGAACAGCACTTAGTGGACAAAAACAGTAGACGACATCCTTGATGTGATGCTGAGCGGGAGAAACTGGCAGATAACATCAGCAAGATTTTCTCAGCTGCTTTTGAATCGATTTACACCAACATTGGTCCAGATTGTAGAGCACTGAGAAGTCGCCAATGCGTGAGTTTAGAGGTCTTCACACCAAGGCCAAGGCCACACGAAACAAAACAAAAAAACAACAACAAAAAACACAAAACCTGCCTAATATCAGCAACATTTCAGGAACTACTTATAGTCTGTTTTCTTTGTCGTCACTGTCTGCCTTTGCCTTAGTTTCACGGCAAGTTTTATTTCAACCCATGCTTTAACAGGGAGACTGTCAGAATGGCTCGACCATATCTGTGTCTTTATTTATATTTACATTCATACCGTGACTAACGCGGCAGGATAAACGGAGAGAACTTTATTGATACATAAATGCACAGGCTCTTGTGGCGTCATACCATTCACAACGAACAGATAGTCCCTTTACATAGAGTGATTCGGTATAAACAAATGGAAAACTTCTACTGTATTGTCTAGATTTCTTTTTGCCCAATTCGACATGAATATAGAAAGTTTTTTTGTTTTGTTTTTTTTCTTTCATGTATAACAATTATTGCATTCTATCGTTCAGGTCAATGGACAAATAAATACAATTATATGAATACATTGCATTGCACCATACGAAACAAAACAAGTCGACAGCGTTTATTTAAACAAAAAACTTCACATGACGACTCAAGATGTGTTCTTCGTGTGAGATCTAAAACGGTTGTGTCCATCTAATATCAGACATCAACTATAACGCCATTTAAACAGAACGTAAAGAAAACTAAACTTCAGAAGGGCAAGAAGGCCAATTGGTCTTCAAGGGGTGGCACCTGGGAAATCAGCCTCTCTCTCCAACTGGAGAGACATCATCATCAAAATAATTCAATACAAATACAAAAAAACTTTCTTGATAAAATGCATTGTACTGGGTTGTATGTATTGCAGAATTCATTATAAAATAAAAGTAAAACCTTGCCTAACAGTGTGTATGGAAATTTCACAGCGAGTGTCAAATGTTTCACCACAAGGGTTCAACCTTTCCATGGTACAACAAGACTGTGGTATATTATGATGCAGCAAAAGTAAAAGCTCAGGAGTATCTAATAGAATTACTGATTATATCCGTGTCTCTTGATGAAAGTCAAATACATTATCACACGATTCTGTTTCTAAGTAGCACTCTATCCATACAGGGGAACATTGGTCTCACTTGCCTCGTAGCTTTTGAAAGAATATTTTCTACATAATAATTCGCCATACGCATTCTACACACCAAATGTAAAAAGAGAGACAGAGAACGTAATGAACAAACAGCAATCAAAGTCTGGGCCAGAAGAAGAGTTGTTCTGAAATCACAAATATTTGATGGGATTTCTCCAAAACAGACCAAGATACTTAGTATCATACAGGCTTTTATTTCTATTACGCATGAAAAGTTAATATGAAGACATCCTAACTGTTCCACCCATAGCAACCTAAAACTACAACGAGAAAATGTCTCACTTACCTCTGGAGGTGGCACTAGTCAGGAGTCTGGGCTTTCTAACCTTACCATCACCTGCCTTTACTTTTAAGGAGAATGAAAATGAGCATGTTGGGTTTCTGACTGAACCTGCCAGAACATTTTCTATAGGCATCAATTTCCAACAGCAGCTAGAGGCCTTTTGATCACCTGTATGTCGTTGACTGCTAAGCCAGGTGTCTATACGCACCAAGCCCTAACTGTGAAATGTTGACTATGATCTAGGTGTGGTGGTTATAGTTACAATTGTACCTGATTAGTGTAACCGATTACTAAGGAGAACAAGGCTACTCGTGAATTCAGCACAGGCAAGAACATGTCGTGTGTCAAATGGTAGATGTGATTCGTGACTTGTCACCTCTCACTTTAAGCCTGCACCGCTGGCTAGCACTGTTGCTTGCAGCTATGCGAAAAAGGAGAGCAGAATGCGTAAGTCACTCTCTGTCGGTATATAGCCTCTCCATTAGCAAGCCCCACGTTATGCCTCCTCGTGGCGACGTGTGGTAAATGAGCACCTCATGGACTCAGGCTAAAACTCGAGGGGCTCGGAGGAGGTCTGGCCCCAGACGTGCGGCACGCAGGCCCACCGGCGTGTGGATATGCCCTGGTGCCCACGAACCAGACCCCCAGCTATGGGTAAATAGCTCCACTGCCTTGTGCACATCTCGGGAGAGAATAAAGCTAAGGGAGTTAACCCTGAAAAAAAAGTCACCCTACTGCCTTGTAGGTTGTCGTGGGAACGACAAAGGCTAGCGGAGAGTCCGTAAGAAAAGAAAACCGATGGAAGGCAACGGAAAAACCACCATCGTACTTTCCCAAGAAGAATCATGGCCAGACATAACAAGGAAAATAAGGATAACGACGTGAATAGAGGCTCCTATGGAGCACCTTCGTCCGGAAGGGACCGTCATGATGCGCAGGTGACACCAGACAGTCAGCAAGCTATTGCGTTAAATCTATAAAAAAAAAAAAAAAGCCAAAATCGCAACGTGGAATGTCAGGACATTGTTGCAAAAAGGAAAAATTAGACAATGTCAAAATAGGATGAAAAGGCTTAACATTAGTATTTTAGGACTAGGGGAAGTGAGATGGAAGGGGCAGGCATGATAACATCAGGACAGCATACAATAATATATTCTGGTGGAAACTCACATGAAAGAGGAGTAGGCATCATAGTTGACAGGGACAAATCACAAGCAGTTAGGGGACACTGGGCTGTGTCTGACATAGTTTTGCTGGTTAAATTGGATGGCAAGCCATTTGATGTCAACATCATTCAGGTGTATGCACCAACATCCACAAGTACTCAGGAAGAAATTGACAACTTCTACGAAGTATTAGAGATGGCCAAGGTCCAATGTAAATCACAAGAAGTTACAATAATAATGGGAGATTTTAATGCTAAAATGGGACAGGATAGGGTGGAGGATATAGTTGGACCTCATGGCCTTGGTACATAAATGAAAGGGGAGGGAATTTTATAGAATGGGCACAGATGAAAGAGTTCATAGTATGAAACACCTGGTTTGAACAGCCTAATAGAAGAAAATGGACAAGGATGAAACAAGGAGATAATACCAAAACTCAGATTGACTACATCTTGATCAATAAAAGATTTAGAAATTTTTTACTGTCAGCAAAAACACTACCGGGCACAGACTGCAACAGTGACCACAATCCTGTAGTGGGAAGAATTAGGCTGAAATTAAGGAAAAGGAAACAGACCAAAAGCAACAACAAACTAAATCTTGGACTCTTAAAGACAGATGAAGTGATACGTAAAAAATGTAACGTACATGTTCAAAACAAATTCATTGCTCTGGAAGACGTTGGTGACAGTCAGGAACAATGGACAAAGTTGAGAAATTCGATAAATGAAGTTTGTGAAGGAATCCCAAGAGTAGATAGAAAAGCAAAAAAGAACTGGATGACAAAAGAAATTCTCGGCTTGATGGAGGAACGGAGGAAGGCAAAGAGAAAGGAGGAGATATACAGGAAGATAAACAAAGAAATCAAGAATAGGTGCAATGAAGCCAAGGAAGCTTGGCTGAAAACAAAATGCAGAGAAATAGAAGACCGACACAAAACGAATCCTCAGGGTATGTACAGAAGAATTGAAGAAATCGTCCACAGGAAAAATACATGCACATTAACTGGTTACATAAAATCGAAAGATGGTACGCTTATCATGGAAAAAGACATAAATATTAGTTAGATGGGGAGAGTACATTAAAGACCTTTCTGGAAATGACAGAAACGAAGAACGCATTATAAGAAAGAACGTTGAAGGACCACCCATAATTGATGAAAGACGAAGTTAGAGTAGCACTGAAAAAGATGAAACCAGGAAAAGCCCCAGGACCAGACAATATTACTACAGAGATGATTGAAGCCCTGGAGGAATTTGGTACTGAAAAACTAAAATTTCTCCTAAATGGGATTTATGACACTGGGAAAATCCCCAAAGATATGTCAAAATCAATTTTCATTGCACTTCCAAAGAAAACAGGGGCTATGGAATGTGAACTCCATAGCACAATCAGCTTGATGAATCATGTTACAAAAATCCTATTAAGAATATTCATGATGAGGACAAGGAATAGAATCAAAAGAGAAATAGCAGAAGAACAGTGTGGATTTGTCGAAGGGAAAGGAACTATTAATGCCATATACATCCTAAGAACAATCATAGAGAGATCAATCGAGATGAATAAGGATTCATATTTATGCTTTGTTGATTATACCAAGGTTTTCGATCGGGTAAGACATGAATAACTGATCAATCAACTAGAAAGACTCAATACTGATGAAAAAGATCTACGAATAATCAGAAATATGTTTTGGGAACAAACAGCTGCATTGAGAATAGAAAACGATATAAGCTCTTTCAAAAATATTAAAAGAGGAGTCAGACAGGGTTGTGTTTTGTCACCAGATCTGTTTTCACTTTACAGCCAAAACATCATGAGAAACCTAGAAAAATACCCTGGATTCAAGGCTGGAGGAAAAATGATAAACAACATTCCATACGCAGCAGATGACACCGTGCTAGTTGCAAAAAATGAAAGGGACCTACAAAACCTTGTGAATATAAGAGAAATAGAAAGCAAAAGTAAGGGGTTGCAGCTAAACAGCAAGAAGACTGAAGTCATGGTAATCAGTAAAAAACATGAAATCCCCTCAAGCAAAATAACAGCAAATGGCACAACCTTGAGACAGGTTGATAAGTTTAAATATCAGGGAACAATCAATGCAACAGACGGCAACTGCACATCACAAACAACTAGCAGAATCGGCCAAGCCAAAACATCATTCAAGAAGATAAAAAGCATTCTTACCAACAAATGCCTATCACTTAACATCAGTAAGAGAGTTCTTGAATGTTATATAGAACCGATAATGTTATACTGTTGAGGCGTGGACAGTCAACAAACAAATCCAGAACAAGATTGAGGCAGCCGAGATGTGGTTTCTAAGAAGAATGTTGAGAGTTCCATGGACAGCAAAAAAAAAAACAAAACAAAAACACCAAAAAAAACAAACAAACAAACAAACAAACAAACAAAAACCAACGAGACAGTCTTGATGGAGGCAGACACAAGAAGATCATTCATAAGGAAGATTAGGAAAAGACAGGCAACATTTATAGGCCATTTTATGAGGAAAGGGGAATTGGAACACCTGGTAACAACAGGAAAGCTGGAGGGAAAGACAGCACCAGGTAGACCCAGGGAAAAATATTGGACGGACTTGCAGAGTAGCTGAAGACAGAGAGGGTGGAAGATGTGCTTGCGGCAACAAGGGATAGATACATATGGAGGGCCATGATCGCCAACGCCATGTGGCAAGGCACTTGATGATGATGATGATGATGATGATGATGATTATGATGATGATGATGATGATGATGATGATGATGATGATGATGATGATGATGATGATGATGATGATGATGATGAAGAACATGTCCAATATCAGAAGTCTTCTTCACTTTCTTTTTATGTAGGCTAAAGCTTCTGTAAACACTCTCTATCTAAACATATAAACCCACACAGACCTACCTATCTAAACACTCTCTATCTACACATATAAACCCACACAGACCTACCTATGTAAACACTCTCTATCTAAACATATAAACCCACACAGACCTACCTATCTAAACACTCTCTATCTAAACATATAAACCCACACAGACCTACCTATCTAAACACTCTCTATCTACACATATAAACCCACACAGACCTACCTATCTAAACACTCTCTATCTAAACATATAAACCCACACAGACCTACCTATCTAAACACTCTCTATCTACACATATAAACCCACACAGACCTACCTATCTAAACACTCTCTATCTAAACATATAAACCCACACAGACCTACCTATCTAAACATTCTCTATCTACACATATAAACCCACACAGACCTACCTATCTAAACACTCTCTATCTACACATATAAACCCACACAGACCTACCTATCTAAACACTCTCTATCTAAACATATAAACCCACACAGACCTACCTATCTAAACACTTTCTATCTACACATATAAACCCACACAGACCTACCTATCTAAACACTCTCTATCTAAACATATAAACCCACACAGACCTACCTATCTAGCACAAGGTGCAGTTTTTTGCGTGTGTGACCGTTCTTTATCCTGCCTTAAAGGCACTCACACTCCGTCTTTAGGGAGTTAAGGAGAGAATTTGGAAGAAATACAGGTGAGTGGTCTGAAAGGCAGAAACAAGAAAGTCTTGAGAGGACAAGAGAGATTGACAGGAAAGAGGAATCTCAGCCCTAAGTACCTAAAAACAAACTAGACAGCTCCTGTGATTCAAAAACAGGAGGGAATTTTAAATTCTGCATCTGCAATACTCTACTACAAAAGGAATCAGGACTTTGAGACAAAGGCTCTTTTCCTTTCACTGAGACCAACTCGAAACATTTCACTAGGGTAGTATGGACATAAAGTCATATTGTTCCAACTTCTTAAATACATGATTGTAGAATCGTGTTTAGCTGTATCACTGGCTCAAGATACATCTTCACGTGTTAGTCAATACGCTACTTTGTCTGTCTTCTCTGGCATTATCAATTTGTCTTTCATACAGTTTCAGTTTCAGTTTCTAAAGATGACGTCTCTGCGCTCGTAACGAATTCCATATGCACTAACGTCACAGGTGTCATGTGTACAAGCCTTAAGCCTTCACATAAACCCGTGAGCTGGCCAGATCCTGAGGCCCTGCCTAGCTTATGTTTTACCTAATCTATGTTATACCGGTATTGTATCAGATTATCACTGGAACAGTCCTGGTTACACGTAAATGATATGTGTATCTGTGTATCTTATCTTCAGAAAAGGGAATACACATACAAAGTAAACAAATAAGTAAGTAAAGGTCTGAATTACAACAGAATACACGAATATACCTGTTTCTACCTCACAAGTTCCCGTGATAGAAGTGAACAATCCAATACAATTGACTACAGTATTCCAGAGCAAGGACGCTCTCTGCTTTTCCTGCACTGGTAGTGAACAATATGGCTGTAAGCAGTGACGCTGGCTGTATGATGATAATGTCTGTACACACAGTTATGAGAGGGAAACACTGACTATTTCGAAAAGCTCTTTCTTGTTTTGCAACTACATCTCTTTATAGTAACTGTGACGCTGCAGCGCGTAACTCATGTGTTTACACATTCACATGCAGATATACGTACACACACACAGTCATAAACAGTCACACACACACAGACACACACAGACATACATACACACACACACGCATACACACACACACACACACTCACACACACACATACACACACATACACACATACACACACACACAAACACACACACAAAACAAACATGCGCGCACACACACATACACACAGACACGCACACACACACACATACGCACTCCTTAACACACGCACAAACACTCACACACACTCATATACACACACACGTGCACATACTCACATACCCATGGTGAAAAGTACACAATTAGCGCTGTTGACAATGACATTTAAGGCAAGACTACTTTCCACAGCGAGAGAGAGGGGGGGGGAGGAGAGACAGACAGACAGACAGAGACAGAGAGAGAGACAAAGAGAGAAAGACAGAGAGAGAGAGAGACAGACAGAGAGAGACACACAGACAGACAGACACAGCGACAGACAGTCAGATAGACAGAGATAGACAGACAGAGAGACAGAGACATACAGAAACAGAGACAGATTGAGAAATGCAGAGATAGACAGACTGACAGAGAGAGAGAGAGAGAAAAAAGACAGACAGACAGACAGAGCCAGCCAGACAGACAGACAGAAACATACAGGCAGACAGACACACAAAGAGAGAGAGAGAGAGACACACACACACACACACACACACACACACACATATATATATATATATATATATATATATATATATATATATACATATAAAGGTAGATAGATAATCAGACACACAGACACACAGATAGATAAATAAATAGATAGATAGATAGATAGATAGACAGATACATACATACATACATACATACATACATACATACATACATACATACATACATACATACATACATACATAGACAGATAGATCGATAGATACATAGATAGATAGATAGATAGATAGATAGATAGATATAGAGAGACAGACAGACAGACACAGACAGGCAGACAGAGAGAGACAGGCAGACAGACATAGACAGATAGAAAGACAGACAGAGAGACAAGATAGAGAGACATATAGACAGAGAGAAAGAAAATGAGAGAGGGGAGAGAGAGAGAGAGAGAGAGAGAGAAAGAGAGAGAGTGTGTGTATGTGTGTGTGTGTGTGTGTGTGTGTGTGTGTGTGTGTGTGTGTGTGTGTGTGTGTGTGTGTGTGTGTGTGTGTGTGTGTGTGTGGTGTGTGTAAACAAGCAATGGTCAAATGGGAAAGACATCAGACTTACACTCAGAGGGTCGGGGTTCGATCCGACCACGGTACCTCCCGCCTTTAAGGTAAGGGGTGAATGTTTTCATTCTTATGTCTCCGAGCTCAGCGTGTGTGCAGACTTGTTAGTACTTAACCCTTTGACTCCCTCACCCTATCCACCAACTGCAAAAACTTAACCCTCTGACTCCCTAACCCTATACACCAACTGCAAAAACTGAACCCTTTGACTCCCTAACCCTATCCACCAACTGCAAAAACTTAACCCTTTGACTCACTCACCCTATCCACCAACTGCAAAACCTTAACCCTTTGACTTCCGCACCCTATCCACCAACTGCAAAAACTTAACCCTTTGACTCACACCTCACGCTATCCACCAACTGCAAAAACTTAACCCTTTGACTCCCTCACCCTATCCACCAACTGCAAAAACTTAACCCTTTGACTCCCTCACCCTATCCTCCAGCTTCCTGGATACGGTGATGGAGTCGAAGGGTTCAAAGGCTTAAGTTTTTGCTTTGCTAGCGTATTTGGACAGGGTGCGAGAGTCAGAGGGTTAAATTCCCTTCGTAGCGTTAAAGACCTGTAAGTGACGTCAGCGTCCGGTGGCCTATAGGAACATGGAAAATACCCAGCATGAACGCCTACCAAAGACGGAGTATGCAGACTATGCAGCTACATACGTCTGCATAGTGTGGGCAAACAACGCGCATATACACATCCGAGATGATCGAAATGTCAATTAAAAAAAGGGAAAAATACAACAATAACAAAAAAGCTAGATACAAGATTATAACATCCGGAGACAGAGACAGACAGACAGACAGACTGACTGACTGACAGACAAAGACAGAGAGAAAGAGAGAGAGAGAAAGAAAGAGACAGACATTCAGACAGAGAGACAGACAGAAAGACAGACTGACAGACTGAGACAGACAGAAGAGACAGAGACAGAGATAGAGAAAGACAGAGACAGACAGGCAAAGACGGAGATACAGAGAGAGAAGACAGACAGACAGACAGACAGATAGACAGAGACAGGAGATACAGAGAGAGAGAGACAGACAGACAGACAGATAGACAGACAGAGAAAGAGAGAGAGAGAGAAAGAGACAGACATTCAGACAGAGAGACAGACAGAAAGACAGACTGATAGACTGAGACAGAGAAAGAGACAGACAGACAGAGATAGGAAAGACAGAGAGACAGAGACAGACAGGCAAAGACGGAGATACAGAGAGAGAGAGAGACAGATAGACAGAGACAGAGAAAGAGAGAGAGAGAGAGAAGAAAGAGACAGACATTCAGACAGAAAGACAGACAGAAAGACAGACTGAGACAGAGAAAGAGACAGACAGACAGACAGAGGATAGAGAAAGACAGAGAGACAGAGACAGACAGGCAAAGACGGAGATACAGAGAGACAAACAGACAGACAGAGACAGAGACAGAGCACACAAACAACAAAAGCAAACACAAAATAAACAAAGAAAAAAACAATTGGTGATCGTTCAAAAAAAAAAAAAAAAAAAAAAAAGAGTCGAAAGAGAATTAATTCGATTTCCATGATGGTATTGTGTGTAGGCCCACTGCGATATAAAGGCAGGCGGTTTATTAAATTACGTTCACAACCCTTTTACCTTATACACTACCCCCTTCATTTCTGTCGGTACGATACAGGGGCAGGCACTGATCAGTAAATGGACAATGCTCGTTCTATCTCTGGCATGTACCGCTGTGACAATCCACTTTTTTGGGGGGGGGGGGGAGGGGGGGGGGAAGGGGTTGGGGGGATGCCCCATAACCTGAGTTCAAAAGGGTTTGAGGTGATATAAAAATCTACCTCTATGAGCGATTACTGTGACCTCCATCGCTCCAATTTACTTCCCCAACCCTGAACAATTTTGGCGATACGCCTAATGATCAGACGAGATGACTAAGTGAAACAATTCAACGGTAAATACTGATATAACTGGAGAATTCAGTGGCTTGGTCGTCTGACCAAAATGCAGCCCCAATCAACTGGCTCAACAAGCACAGCACAAAAAGATGTTTGTGTTGAAAGCCAGAGGCAGACCAAGGAAAGCCTGGATTGATGGCGTGAAAGAGAGTTTGATGTCACATGGAATGTCCCTTCTCATCATCATCATCAGGTGCCCTGCCGCATGGCGTTGGCGACCATGGACTTCCAACCATCCCTATCTCTCGTTGCCCCTAGCATCTCCCCCACCCTCCTCATCCTCTGCAAGTCCGTCCAGCATTCTCTCCTTGGGTCTACCTGGTGCTCTCTTTCCCTCCAGCTTTCCCGTTTTGACCAGGTGTTCCAAATCCCCTTTCCTCATAAAATGACCTTATAAATGTTGCCTGTCTTTTCCTAATCTTCCTTATGAGTGATCTACTTGTGTCTGCCTCCATCAAAACTGTCTCGTTTGTTTTCTTTGCTGTCCATGGAACTCTCAACATTCTTCTAAGAAACCACATCTCGGCTGCCTCAATCTTGCTCTGGTTTTGCTTGCTGACTGTCCACGCCTCGCATCCGTACAACAGTACTGGTTCTATATAACATTCAAGGACTCTCTTTCTGATGTTAATTGATAGGCATTTGTTGGTAAGAATGTCCTTTGCATTAGGCTTTTCAGCTCGCCTCTGACCGTCAATTCTTTCTTCCCCTCAACAACCGTGATGGTACAAGTGGACAGATTTAATTTAAAAAAACCAAAAAGCAGGAATAGACACAACTTGACATCTGATGATTCCATTGTTTGGGGTTGTCTGTCTTGGACTACTTTCTATACAATGAAGTTAATGATGAGAATGATAATCGTGATGACGGGATGATAATCACAATGATGGGGATGATAATCATGATGATGGGGATGGTAATCACAATGATGGGGATGGTAATCATGATGATGGGGATGATAATCACAATGATGGGGATGATAATCATGATGATGGGGATGATAATCACGATGATGGGGATGATAATCACAATGATGGGGATGGTAATCACAATGATGGGGATGATAATCACAATGATGGTGATGATAATCATGATGATGGGGATGGTAATCACAATGATGGGGATGGTAATCACAATGATGGTGTATGATAATCATGATGATGGGGATGATAATCATGATGATGGGGATGATAATCATGATGATGGGGATGATAATCACAATGATGTGGATGATAATCACATGATGGGGATGATAATCACAATGATGGGGATGATAAATCACAATGATGGGGATGATAATCAGGATGATGGGGATGAAATCACAATGATGGGGATGATAATCACAATGATGGGGATGATAATCACGATGATGGGGATGATAATCACAATGAGGGGGATGATAATCACAATGATGGGGATGATAATCACAATGATGGGGATGATAATCACAATGATGCCTGCTTCTGAAACTACTATCCGCAATGTAATCCGCATTCTGACATCAAGACCTGTGAGCTTGATCCTCTTCCAGCATCTATCTTAACACACTGCCTAGATACTTTGCTCCCTCACTTCACAACTGTCATCAACAATTCCTGTCATCTGGTATCTTTCCCTTTTCCTTCAAATCTGCCCTGGTCAGACCTCTTTTAAAGAAACCTAGTCTTGACCCAATAACCTCAAAAACTATCGACCTGTTTCCAACCTACCTTTCTTATCCAAAGTCCTTGAAAAAATTGTTCTCGCACAGATCTCTGATCATATCACCGCCAACAACCTCTCTTACCCTTATCAGTCGGCCTATCGCACTGGACACAGCCCTGAAACTGCTCTTGTAAAAATTGCAAATGATATTCTGACTGCTCTTGATCAAAATCAAATCTCTCTTCTATCTCTCCTTGATCTCTGGGCTGCATTCGACCCCATCGACCATTCTATCATGCTCACAACGTCTCCATAAAGTGTTTGGTATCTCTGACATCGCTCTGTCTTGGTTCCAGTCCTACCTTTCCAATCGCACTCAAACAGTCTCTGTCTGTTGTTCATCCTCTGCACCCGCTACCGTCCAGTTTGGTGTGCCCCAAGGCTCTGTTTTAGGTCCCATCCTATTTGTGCTGTACACACAACCCCTCTCTGAAAATTATGCGACTTCACTCTATGTCCCATCATAGCTTTTCTGATGACAACCAACTCTATACTTCTGGTTCCCTCCCACAACTGCCCTCTATAATCAGACAAACCCAAGGCTGCATTTCTGATGTTCACTCCTGGATGACTGTAAACAAACTTCAACTCAACCCCATTAAAACTGAACTTAGCCTTATCTCTACCACCACATTGGCTAAGTGTTCTTCCCTTCCTCTGTCTGTCTCTCTGCTTGGATCTGACATTCCACTATCTTCCACTGTCCGCAATCTTGGAGTCACTCTTGATAACACCCTGTCCTTTGAAAAACACGTCCAGAATGTTTGCAGATTATGCTATCTTGAGATACGCAGAATTTCTTCTATTCGCAATATCCTCTCTGTCGAAGCCACCAAAACTCTCCTCTGTGCCTTTGTTCTCTCTCGTCTCGACTACTGCAACTCCCTCCTCTCGGGCTGTCCTTTCTCTCTCATTCAAAAGCTTCAAAAAGTTCAAAACAATGCTGCTAGGCTCATCTTCAGAAAATCTCGTTCCTCTCATGTCAATCCTCTTCTCAAATCTCTTCACTGGTTACCTGTTGAAAAGAGAATTCGCTACAAGATTGCTTTGTTATGTTTTAAGTCTCTCAACGGTCTTGCACCCCCTTACATCTCTGACCTCCTCCATCTGTACACCCCCTCTCGTCAACTTCGTTCCTCGGCTGATACTCGTACCTTCCGCATACCATTCTGTCGCACTAAAACTTATGGTCAACGCTCCTTTTCCTATCAGGCCCCTGTAATCTGGAATTCAGCTCCCTGTCTCTGTTCGCCACTCTGCAACTCTCACTTCTTTCAAGTCCTCTCTGAAAACCCATCTCTTCCAGTCCCTCTCATGATACTTATAAAGACTCTACCACCTAACTTCCCCAAATCCCCCCTTGTTGTCTTTTGAGCCTTGAATGTCGGCTGGTGTGTGTGTGCGTGTGTGTGTGTGTGTGTGTGTGGTGTGTGTGTGTGTGTGTGTGTGTGTGTGTGTGTGTGTGTGTGTGTGTGTGTGTTTGGTTGTGTCTGCGTGATACCTGTAAGCGCTTAGGGCTCTTGTTTTCATCAGATTAGGCGCTATATAAATGCTCTTTATTATTATTATTATTATTATTAATCACATGATGGGGATGATAATCACGATGATGGGATGATAATCACAATGATGGGATGATAATCACAATGATGGGGATGGTAATCACAATGATGGGGATGGAAATCACAATGATGGGGATGATAATCACAATGATGGGGATGGTAATCACAATGATGGGGATCGTAATCACAATGATGGGGATGATAATCACAATGATGGGATGGTAATCATGATGATGGGGATGATAATCATGATGATGGGGATGATAATCACGATGATGGGGATGGTAATCACAATGATGGGGATGATAATCATGATGATGGGGATGGTAATCACAATGATGGGGATGATAATCATGATGATGGGGATGATAATCAAGGGGGATATGATGGGGATGATAATCATTGCAAATGATGGGGATGATAATCATGATGATGGGGATGATAATCACAATGATGGGGATGATAATCATGATGATGGGATGATAATCACGATGATGGGATGATAATCATGATATGGTGATATCAGATGATGGGGATGATAATCATGATGATGGGGTGTAATCATGATGAGGGATTATAATCACGATGATGGGGATGAATCCAATGATGGATGAAATCATGATGGGGATGGGATGATAATCATGATGATCGTGGGATGATAATCAATGATGGGGATGATAATCAATGAGGGTGTAATCATGATGATGGGAGATAATCATGATGATGGGGATGATAATCATGATGGGGATGAAATCATGTGGGATGATAATCATGATGATGGGATGAAATATGATGGGGATGATAATCGTTGTTTCTTGTGCTGTCATGGAATCCAACTTCTCTAAGAAACCACATCTCGGCTGTAATCATATGCTCTGGTTTTGCATGCTGATGATCGGCTCGATCCGTACACACATGATTGGATCTATAAACATTCAAGGATCTTTCTGATGTTAATGATAGCATTTGTTTGGTAAGAATGACTTTCATATAGGCTGTATCAGCTGTTGAGTCAATTCTTCTTCCCGCAGACAACCGTGATGGGATGATAATGACAATGATTAATTAAAAACCCAAATGCAGGAATGAACAATGATGATGAATCACATGATGGGGATGATAATCCATTGTTTGGGTGATGATAATTCATGATGGGAATGTAATCATGATGGGATGATAATCACATGATGATGGGGATGGATAATCATGAATGATTGATGGGATGATAATCAAATGATGGGGATGATAATCATGATGATGGGGATGATAATCATGATGATGGGGATGATAATCACGATGATGGGGATGATAATCACATGATGGGGATGATAATCACAATGATGGGGATGATAATCACAATGATGGGGATGATAATCACGATGATGGGGATGATAATCACAATGATGTGGGATGATAATCACAATGATGGGGATGATAATCACGATGATGGGGATGATAATCACGATGATGGGATGATAATCACAATGATGGGGATGATAATCACATGATGGGGATGGTAATCACAATGATGGGATGATAATCACAATGATGGGGATGATAATCAAATGATGGGGATGATAATCACAATGATGGGGATGATAATCATGATGATGGGGATGATAATCACAATGATGGGGATGATAATCAATGAAAATATGATGGGGATGATAATCACATGATGGGGATGATAATCACGATGATGGGATGATAATCACAATGATGGGGATGATAATCAGGATGATGGGATGATAATCACAATGATGGGGATGAAATCAGAATGATGGGATGATAATCACAATGATGGGGATGATAATCAGATGATGGGATGTAATCACAATGATGGGGATGATAATCAATGATGGGATGATAATCACGATGATGGGATGATAATCAGATGATGTGATGATAATCACGATGATGGGGAATGATAACTCAGATGATGGGGGATGATAATCACAATGATGGGATGGTAATCACATGATGGTGATGATAATCACGATGATGGTGATGATAATCACGATGATGGGATGATAATCAGATGATGGGGATGATAATCACGATGAGGATGAATCAATGATGGGATGATAATCATGATGATGGGATGATAATCACAATGATGGGGATGATAATCAGATGATGGGGATGATAATCACAATGATGGGATGATAATCACAATGATGGGGATGATAATCACAATGATGGGATGATAAATAATAACAATGATGGGATGATAATCACAATGATGGGGATGATAATCATATGATGGGGATGATAATCATGATGATGGTGATGATAATCACAATGATGGGAATGATAATCAGGATGATGGTGATGATAATCAAATGATGGTGATGATAATCACGATGATGGGGATGATAATCATGATATATGGGTGATGATAATCACAATGATGGGATGGTAATCAGGATGATGGTGATGATAATCACAATGATGGGGATGATAATCATGATGATTGTGATGATAATCACAATGATGGGGATGATAATCACAATGATGGGGATGATAATCACAATGATGGGGATGATAATCACAAGATGGGGATGGTAATCACAATGATGGGGATGATAATCATGATGATGGGGATGATAATCACAATGATGGGGATGATAATCACAATGATGGGGATGATAATCACGATGATGGGGATGATAATCATGATGATGGGGATGATAAACACAATGATGGGGATGATAATCACAATGATGGGGATGATAATCACGATGATGGGATGATAATCACAATGATGGGATGATAATCATGATGATGGGGATGATAATCACGATGATGGGGATGATAATCACAATGATGCGGATCATAATCACGATGATGGGGATGATAATCATGATGATGGGATGATAATCATGATGATGGGGATGATAATCATGATGATGGGGATGATAATCATGATGATGGGGATGGTAATCACAATGATGGGATGATAATCATGATGATGGGGATGATAATCATGATGATGGGGATGATAATCACAATGATGGGGATGATAATCACAATGATGGGGATGATAATCATGATGATGGGGATGATAATCAGGATGATGGGGATGGTAAGCACAATGATGGGGATGATAATCACAATGATGGGGATGGTAATCACAATGATGGGGATGATAATCACAATGATGGGGATGGTAATCACAATGATGGGATGGTAATCACAATGATGGGGATGATAATCACAATGATGGGGATGGTAATCACAATGATGGGGATGGTAATCACAATGATGGGATGATAATCACAATGATGGGGATGATAATCACAATGATGGGGATGGTAATCACAATGATGGGATGATAATCACAATGATGGGGATATAATCATGATGATGGGGATGATAATCATAATGATGGGGATGGTAATCACAATGATGGGATGGTAATCACAATGATGGGGATGATAATCATGATGATGGGGATGATAATCATGATGATGGGGATGATAATCACGATGATGGTGATGATAATCATGATGATGGGGATGATAATCATGATGATGGGGATGATAATCAGGATAATGGGGATGATAATCATGATGATGGTGATGATAATCACGATGATGGGGATGAAATCACAATGATGGGGATGATAATATATGATGAGGGGGATGATAATCAGGATGATGGGGATGATAATCAGGATAATGGGGATGATAATCATGATGATGGGATGGTAATCACAATGATGGTGATGAAATCATGATGATGGGGATGATAATCACGATGAGGTGATGATAATCATGATGATGGGGATGATAATCATGATGATGGGGATGATAATCAGGATAATGGGGATGATAATCATGATGATGGTGATGATAATCACAATGATGGGGATGATAATCATGATGATGGGGATGATAATCACAATGATGGGGATGATAATCACGATGATGGGATGATAATCACAATGATGGGTATGATAATCACAATGATGGGGATGATAATCACAATAATGGGGATGATAATCACAATGATGGGGATGATAATCACAATGATGGGGATGATAATCACGATGATGGGGATGATAATCACAATGATGGGGATGATAATCACAATCATGATGATGGGGATGATAATCACAATGATGGTGATGATAATCGTGATGATGGGGATGATAATCACAATGATGGGGATGATAATCATGATGATGGGGATGATAATCATGATGATGGGGATGATAATCACGATGATGGGGATGGTAATCATGATGATGGTGATGATAATCATGATGATGGGGATGATAATCACGATGATGGGGATGATAATCACGATGATGGTGATGATAATCATGATGATGGTGATGATAATCATGATGATGGGGATGGTAATCATGATGATGGGGATGATAATCACGATGATGGGGATGATAATCATGATGATGGGGATGACAATTACGATGATGGGGATGATAATCACGATAATGGGGATGATAATCATGACGTTGTGTTCTGTGCTTTTCCTGTTTCGGGCGACAAATTTTCGACACTGTCTCAAACTACCAACGGTGTTTTACCAACAAAGATTTATAAAACAATGAATGTCCTTGTAGCTGATGGTTTCAATGTGCTTTGCTTTCTATATTGACAATTCATATCTTATGGATTATTTAGCATTCAAGAAGATGAAAAGCATTCTTACCAACAAATGCCTATCAATTGACATCAGGAGAGAGTTACTGAGTGTTATATAGAACCCATAATATTATACGGTTGTGAAGGCGTGGACAGTCAACAAGCAAAGCCAGAACAAGATTGACACAGCCGAGATGTGGTTTCTAAGAAGAATGTTGAGAGTTCTATGGACAGCAAAGAAAACATACGAGACAGTCTTGATGGAGGCAGACACAAGAAAATCGTTGATAAGGAAGATTAGGAAAAGACAGGCAACATTTATAGGCCATTTTACGAGGAAAGGGGAATTGGAGCGCCTGGTGATAACAGGAAAGCTGGAGGGAAAGAGAGCACCAGATAGACCCAGGGAGAAAATATTGGAAGGACTTGCAGGGTGGTTGAGGACACAGAGGGTGGAAGATGTGCTTGCGGCAACAAGGGACAGATGCATATGGAGGGCCATGATCGCCAACGCCATGTGGCAAGACACTTGATGATGATGATGGTGGTGGTGGTTATTTACCCGATTATAGAAGTTTAACGACCTTCCCACAGCTTTCAAAGAGACTTATAAAACATTCATACAATTTAAAAGAGGAGATCGCATTCGATGTAGGTGTATCAATGAGCGCATGTGTGTGTTTGTGTGTTGTGTGTGTGTGTGTGTGTGTGTGTGTGTGTGTGTGTGTGTGTGTTGTGTGTGTGCGTGTGTGTGTGTTGGTGTATGTGTGTGTTGTTGTTGTTGTATGTGTGTGTGTGTGTGCGCGCGCGCGCGCGCGCGTGGTGTGTGTGTGTGTGTGTGTGTTTGTGTGTGTGTGTGTGTGTGTGTTGAGGGGGTGGGGTGGGGTGGGGGAGAGGCCGGTCGCTTATAGTTCAAACTAAGTTCCTGGCTCGGTCGTCAATAATTGTACACAGGCAAACGAACTTCTCACACTGTTATGGAGATGAGTGGTTGGCAGTGTGTGTGTGTGTGTGTGTGTGTGTTGTGTGTGTGTGGTGTGTGTGTGTGTGTGTGTGTGTGTGTGTGTTGTGTGTGTGTTGTGTTGTTTGTGTGTGATTTGTGGTGTGTGTGTGTGTTGTGTGTGTGTGTGTGTGTGTGTGTGTGTGTGTGTGTGTGTGTGTGTGTGTGTGTGTGTGTGTGTGTGTTGTGTGTTGTGTGTGTATTGTGTGTGTGTATGGGGGGGGGGGTGTTATAGTTCAAACAAAGTTCCTGACTCGGTCGTTAAGCGGAGTGTGCATGACACGCTGTAGAATTTTTCTTCACACTGCTGTTCAGAGTTCATGAACGATTGTTGTGCGATAATGCCGCATCAGAGTTTTTGGTTTGGTTTGTTGTGGTTGGTGTATGGTGTGTGTTTGGTTTGGTGTGGTTTAGTGTGGTGTGGTGTGGTTGGTTGGTGTGTTGGTTGGTTTGGTTTGGTTTGGTTTGGTTTGGTTGGTGTGGTGTGGTTTGGTTTGGTTGGTTGGTTTGGTTTGGTTTGGTTTGGTGTGGTGTGGTGTGGTGTGGTTTGGGTTTGGTTTGGTCTGGTGTGGTTTGTTGTGGGTGTGGTGTGGTTGTGGTTTGGTGTGGTGGTGGTGTGGTTTGGTGTTGGTTTGGTTGGTGGTTTGGGTTTGGTTGGTTTGGTTTGGTTTGGTTTGGTTTGGTTTGGTTTAGTTTGGTTTGGTTTGGTTTGGGTTTTTTGCTTTGTTTTGTTTTGTTTTTTACTTTACATTTCTGTGTCTACACAGTTTTTCTGCCTGTCCTTTGACACAGTAGAATCTATAGAGAGAAGACGACTCACTCATACACACACACACACACACACACACCACACACACACACACACACACACACACAAACACAAGCACATACACACACGCAAGCACACACACACACACATGCAAGCACATACACACACACAGACACACACACACACACGCACTCATACACACACACGCACACACACACACACAGAACACACACACACACACAAACACACACACACACACGCAAGCACGCTCACAGACACACACACACACACACCCCAACACTCACCTCACACACTCACACACTCACACCACACACACACACACACACACACCACACACACCACACACACACACACACACACACACACACCACACACACAGAGCGCGCTGCACATATTTTCCATTGTATGTAAGAGTGCTGAGGTAAATGATAATGACATTCTCCTGTAGGTAATACGTTCAGTGACCTTTCTAACTTCTGACGGTCATTTGTCGCAGACGACAGAGAAAAGGCAGGGGATGATTACAAAGAGAAAGAGAGAGAGAGACAGACAGACAGACAGACAGACAGACAGAAAGAGAGAGAGAGAGAGAAAAAAAGAGAGAGAGAAAGAGAGAGAAACAGACAGAGAGAAAGAGGCAGAGAGAGAGATAGACAGGCGGACAGACAGACAGAAAGAGAAAGAGAAAAAAGAGAGAGAGAAAGAGAAAGAGACAGAGAGAGATAGACAGGCGGACAGACAGACAGAAAGAGAAAGAGAGAGAAAGAGACAGAGAGAGATAGACAGGCGGACAGACAGACAGAAAGAGAAAGAGAAAGAAAGAGAGAGAGAGAGAAAGAGACAGAGAGAGATAGACAGGCGGACAGACAGAAAGTGAAAGAGAAAGAGAAGAGAAAGAGACACAGAGAGATAGACAGACGGACAGACAGACAGAAAGAGAAAGAGAGAAATAGACAGAGAGAGAAAGACAGACAGACAGACAGAACGAGAGAGAAGAAAGAAAGAGACAGAGAGAAAGACAGACGGACAGACAGAAAGAGACAGAGAAAGAGACAGAGAGAGGAAGACAGAAGGACAGACAGACACAGACGCAAAAAAACGGGGAAGTGGTTACTTGTATGGTCTAAAGCCTTAACAATATGATGAACATACTTCACACAGAACGCATGAATAACATCAACGACGACGACAACAACAAAAACAACAACAACAACAACAACAATAATAATAATAACAACAACAAATAAAAGTACACGAAAACCTCTTCATGAGAGAAAACCTTGATAGAAAATAAGAAAAGTACCAGCTTTTCAAGAACGAAGAACACAACAGTAAGAATACGGAGAGATACTCGTAAATCTCAACAAAAGAGACTCAGTACCAAGAAAATCTGGGTCTCTATTACATGCGGCATAGTTTACAATCATCTTTAACAGAATGTAAAGCGCAGTGAGTCCTTACCTATGTGTGGGAGAATAGCGCGAATTAAATGTGATTTATTATTATTATTATTATTAAAGAAAGCCTAGTTGTAAAGACAACGGCAATAACAGTTATGGTATCAAACATGTGACCACTTAAAAAAAATGAAATTGCAGTATCCTTTCTGCTGACACTGTCAAGAAACAAGGTTGGAATTAATCTTCATTTATCTCAATCAGTCGCCGTGGTGTAGTGGTTAACACGACGGACTACAAACTGGAAGGTTGTGGGTTCCAATCCCCATCAGTACCTTCAAAAAAAATCATTGTGGGATTTTTTCGGCTCTAACCGGCTCCTACCCAGAGTTGAGCGTGCTACGGGCTCATTGGGAAGACTGGAACCACACAGTCGAGTCTCATCCACTTCGCGGATGCGTCATTGAGGGTGTTGCTCAAATCTTCTGACCAACACCGCAGGTGGCTGTATCTCTCGAGGCTGGTTGACGCCAGGATATGTTATGATAGTAAGAGCGTAGAGTACAACCCTGTCACGAGGTCTCAATCCTAGATGGAACACCATAGCATCATGATTATCATCTACATCGACATCATCATCAGCGCATAATAAAAACTGTTTCAGCTTCTGTGGCCATTAAGGTGGTGTAGAAAATGGGTCGGAAAAAAAGTGAGCACAAAGGTAACCTCCCTGAGTGCAATGATCCTATACAAAAAAAATAAAATAAATCTTCATTTATCTTTAGTACAACAGGCGTGTCAAGTGGATAAACGTCAGACTTATTCGGAAGGTCCTGGGCTCGATCCCTCTAAACATCTCCACTTTCTGGGTAAGGGATGAAGATCTTTTCTGATGTCTCACATCAACACGTGTGAAAACCTGCCAGTGTCTATGCCCTCTCCTAGTGTATACGAACGCAGATGATCAAATATACACGCTAAAGATCCTGTAAGTCGTGTCAGTGGCTGGCTTATGGAAATGTTTATAATATACCCAGCATGCACGCGCACCAAAGACAGATTTAGCAGACTATGTAGCGGCAATACCACCTGCGCAGTGCGTGCAAAAACAACGTGCACACACGCATCTGAGAACGATTCAAACGATAAGGGATAAAAAAAAAAAAATAAAAGAAAAAGCGAAAAACAACAACACGTAAAACAAAACAAAACAAAACATACCAGACAAGAAGAAAAAGTTTCTAGCACGATGTAACGGATTACACGTGTTTATCTACATCAACTTCACTTACCTGTCACTTAGTGGAGGTAAAGAGTCCCTTCAGTTACCGACCTGCGTGTGCTTGCCAATCTGTAAACAACAGTATCCGCAACAAGCCTTGCATTGAGAACAACCACACCCAAAGCCGGTAACAAAAGAAGACACAATCTATATTTTTAACATAGGCAAAGCAATCCGCACACGCACACAGAGGCTAACAGAATAGTCACAGGGAGAGATGGCAACGAGCAAACTCTTTATGACCCTGTGTCTGTAACACTAATCAATGTCTGTTTTCAGCGCTGTCGCCTGCTCTGTTCCGCCAGTGCCACTTGCTTTACACACTGTCAGGACACCGCTGCTGCTTCTTAACCCCTTCGCTGCTCTGTTGACGTGAGCCGTACATCAAGGTTTCCCGATCCTCAATGTCTTGTTGACGTATGCCGTACGTCAGATAAAGTCATGACTATGTTTCGTTTACCATTAGAGAATTGTCGCCCGTTGAGTTACAAGATTTAACTCCCTTGACAACTCTTTTTCTCTGAGTATGGCAAGCTCAATGGCTCTGTTTTCTCTTGCTGCATCCTCTCCCTCTGTGCACGTGAGAGAGAGAGAGAGAGATACATAGATAGATACATAGATAGATACATAGATACATAGATAGACAGATAGAGAGAGAGAGAGAGACAGAGACAGAGAAAGAGAGAGAGAGACAGAGAGACTATGTGAGCAAAAGAAGCATGGCATTTGAGAACGCTGTGTGACAATATGGTTTAATATTTGGTTCAAATCATACTGTGACGAAAAATATTTTGTTCAGGTCTGATTCGATTCATACATAGACTACTTTGATATTTTTTGCTTTGCTAGCATGGTTGGCAATGCAGGATGCTGGTGGATAGGGTGCAGGTAGTTAAAGGGTTAAGGTTGTTTCACAACTTTGATCTCGTAGGGGAAGACAGGTAGTAAAGTGAACTTAACTTTTCCTCTTCACTCGCCGCTTTGCCTTCCCCGACCCTGAGCTACCCCCATTCACAGCTGAGCTAGACTGGAGGCCAGATGGAAAGGAAGCACAGTCATACCCAGGACCCATTCAGAGACAGTGGTGAACAACGATCTTTGTCACGCAGGTGACACCGTTCTAATTGCAGAAAATGAAAGGGACCTACAAAACCTTGTGAATATAATACAGAAAGCAAAAATAAAGGGCTGGACCTAAATAGCAAGAAGACTGAAGTCATGGTAATCAGTAGAAAACAAGAAATTCCCCTCATGCAAAATAGCAGCGAATGAAAAATCAGATCCATGTCGTTCAAAACCTGCGAGCTGGATCCTCTTCCAGGTTCTCTCTACGCCGACTGTCTCCCTACTCTCCTCCCATTCATCACTGACATCATCAACACTTCTCTTCAAACTGGAACTGTCCCTGATTCTTTCAAGTCTGCTATTGTTCACCCTCTCCTCAAGAAACACAATTTAGATCCAAATGAACTGAAAAATTACCGGCCTATCTCTAATCTCTCTTTCTTGTCAAAACTCCTTGAAAAAGTCGTCCTCAACCAGCTGAACTCTCACCTGTCTGCCAACAATCTCCTCAATCCTTTCCAGTCAGCCTACCGCCAGTGCCATAGCACTGAAACTGCCCTACTACACATTCTCAACAATCTCCTCCTTGCAACTGATACTGGCAAAGTCTCTCTCCTCACACTCCTTGATCTGTCTGCAGCCTTCGATACTATTGACCATGGTATTCTTCTTTCTAGACTTCATCATACTTTTGGCATCTCTGACATTGCTCTCTCCTTTTTCACTTCGTATTTATCAAACAGAAAACAAACCGTTCTCATCAATGGCACTTACTCTCAACCTGCATACCTGACCTGTGGTGTTCCACAAGGATCTGTCCTTGGCCCTGTTCTTTTCACTCTTTACACCTCCCCCCTGTCCACCATCATCAACTCCCATTCTATAAAACACCACTTCTATGCTGATGACACCCAACTTCAAGACAGTGACTCACCTGATAATATACAGCGCCTGTTGACTCGCACCACTGAGTGTTACTCGGACATTAAGAACTGGATGACACACAATAGACTTCAGCTTAATGACGACAAAACAGAAGCTATCCTCATTGGCACCCGTCAGAAACTTTCTCAGCTGCCTCCTCTTTCTCTCCCATTATGTAACACATCAGTCCCAATTTCTGATTCAGCTAAAAACCTTGGTGTCTGCATTGACTCTACCCTCTCCATGAACAACTTTGTTTCTCAAACTGCCAGATCCTGCTACTATCATCTCCATCGTATAAGGCTGATCAGGAAGTATCTCTCTGTCGAAACAACTGCAAAACTCGTTCTCTCCTTCATAATGTCTCGCATTGACTATTGCAATTCACTCCTGTCTGGTCTTCCTGCCTCCACCATTCACATCCTACAGCGCATTCAAAACAATGCTGCACGCCTTGTACTCAAAAAGAAAAAAGCTGACCACATATCTCCTCTCCTGGCACAACTTCACTGGCTCCCTGTATCAAAGCGCATACAGTACAAACTAGACACCATGTGCTACAAAAGCCTCAATAACGCAGCCCCCGATTACCTGTCAAGCCTACTTGAGATCTATCTTCCCTCACGTACCCTCCGCTCTGCCTCCGATCCTCTGACTTTTCGCTTTCCACGCACTAAGCTATGGTCCACGAGCCTTCTCTGTTTCTGGTCCACTCTCCTGGAACAAACTTCCTCTCTCAGTCCGTCAGCAACCTACTTTTGTCTCCTTCAAGTCCGCTCTCAAAACTCACCTTTTCTCCTCCGCATAAAATCCTAACCTCACTCAACCCCCCCCCCCCCCCCCCCCCCCTCTGCAGCCTGTCTCCGCTCGGAGGGAATCACATGGTTATAATATATAATTGTATATGCTATGCTCTCTATAATTTTCCATTGGTTTTATTCTTGCTTTTATTGCTTTTATTCTTTCTCCCCATTTATAGCCATGCGTGTGTGTGTGTGTGTGTGTGTGTGTGTGTGTGTGTGTGTGTGTGTGTGTGCGTGCGTGTGTGTGCGTGCGTGCGTGCGTGCGTGCTTGCGTGTGTGTCTGCTTCAGCGCTTAGATTTGATTTTATCAAGATTTTGCGCTATATAAATATTGTAATTATTATTATTATTATTAAAAACACTGAGACAAGCTGATAGGTTTAAACATCTGGGAACAGTCATCTCACCAGACAGAAGATGCACATTAGAAATAGCAAGCAGAATCGGGTGTGAAGCGTGGACAGCCAACACGCAAAATCAGAACACGATGGAGGCAATTGAAATGTGGTTTCTAAGGAAAAAAAAAAAAGAGTTCCATGGACAGCAAACAATACAAACGAGACAGCCTTGAAAGAGGCAAACACAAAAAGAATATTAATGAAAAAGATTAGGAAAAGACAAGCAACATTTAAAAGGCATTTTATGAGGAAAGAGAAATTAAGCACCTAGTCACAACAAGAAAGCTGGAGGGGAAAAGAGCACCAGGTAGACCCAGGGAGAAAATATTGGACGGACTTGCGCCGTGGATGAAGACAGAAAGGGTGGGAGAAGTACTTGCAGCGACAAAAGATAGATTCGTATGGAGGGCCATGATCGCCAATGCTATGCTGCAGGGCACATGATGATGATGATGATGATGATGATAATGATGATGCTGACGACGACGACGACGACGACGATGATGATGATGAACAACACCTGGCCTGACACTTAAAGGAGGTAAAGAGTTCCTCACAACTCGAACGGTTGATTGATGAGGAGCGAGGTGTTAGAAAGCTCAACTTCTCTCTCGAGGACAGAATTAATGAGGACGGTGTCCATCTCTTCTGCCTCACGGCATTCATTACCTTTTCCATCCATTAAAAACGGCACAGGAATACATGTACAACTGGGTGTCTTAGTCGAGTACACTGGATACAAGATGCATGTCCTTTATATATTTATTAGAGTCTTTGGTTCTTTTTTATTTGTTTCTTTGTTTTATATGTCTCATTTACGCGCCATTTCATTGATCACAAAGTCTGGGACCATTTTTCCTAATGCCATGATGGACGATACATGGACGAGGGGGGTGACACTCATGATGCTATAGAGTTCTACTTTGGATTGAGACTGCCTGACAGGGTTCACTCTACGCTTCGTTTCAAATTACATCCTGGCGACAAGCAGGCCCGAGAGATACAGACACTTGCAGTACTAGCCAGGAAATTGAAGAAACATCCTCAATCACGAATCCGTGAAGAAGTAGTATAGTACCAGTCTTTCCACTGAGTCCATAGCACGCTCAGCTTTGAATAGGAGTAGGCTGGGGCCAGAAAAATTCCACAGAGGTATAGGCAGGACTGACAAGAAGCGAACCCACAACCTTCCAATCGATAGTCTGTTGCGCTAACCACTACACCACGGCGACTGCCACAATCTTGTTCATGAGCACCTTGGATAAGCTCCAAACACATCAAAATAAGAATTGGAATGACAAAGCAAAAAACGGTCCAACTCAACAACATCTGGAAAGACAGAGGCATACCAAATGGCCTGAAAATTACACTTCTAAAATGTTTGATCTGGCCAATCATGACTTATGCCTGCGAAGCCTGGACTCCCAGAAAAGCTGATTGCAGAAGAATTAAGGCAGCAGACATGTGGTTTTATCGGAGACCACTACGTGTCAAATGGATAGATAGAAGAACTAATGAAAGTGTCCTGGAAGAACTTGATACCAACAGAAAACTACTATTAGACATCAACAAGAGAAGACAAAAATATATCGGTCATGTGTCACGTAGCTATAACACAGACTTCATGGCAACCATTTTTCACGGAAAAACAGTGGCAAAAAGGAAGAAAGGCAGACCTCCAGTCTCATACATCGAGAACATAACCAACATTAGTAGTCTAAATATTCAAGAAAATGTCCACAAAAGTCAAGACAGAGCGGCCTGGAGGGAGGTTGTGATGTCAAAGATGGCAGCGGCCAACACCGAACCCAGTGACGCCGACAGGTGAGACAGGTGAGACTTTGGATAAGACAGCAGTAACAAGGAGCCTGAAAGTCAACGAGCCAAGTACGGACAACACGCCTGATTATCTGCCGTGGTTAGTGGACCTCTTGAAACAGCAACAACCTGCACAACACATCTTGCATAAGACAATACTACACGTCATTATTGAAGGGCCAGGAACGTTTTTGAGTCAATTTTTGAAAGGAGAAATAACCTATTTTCTCTTACTCTTTTCTCCAATTCGTTGCCGTAACTGAATGGATAAGAGCTCAGACAACATTGCAGTTTCCTTTTGGCACGTGTTTGGGGATTTGCCGATTTGCAATGGGCGGCCCAAGGAAGACAATTTCCACACGAAATTGTCGAATCTTCAGCAGGGTCTCTCTGACGACGCAGGCAAGGTAGCGACAAAATTCGCTTTGCACGTGCAAGGCAAGCCCTTTTTGAACACTACTCCAGCCAAAGTTGCCCGCAGACGAGGATAAAAAGGACCCGTTCTTGGTTCGTTTTAACCATGCTTGCAAGACGACGGATGACGGATGAGCAGCGGGGGAGAGCCCTCGCTCTGCTTGATGAAGGCCTAGCGCAGCGGGAAGTTGCTAGACGACTTGAAGTGTCGCATTCCACAATCCAGAGACTGCTGGAGCGCTTCAATGAGACTGGAGCAGTCCAGGAAAGGCGTCACACGGGTCGACCCAGAGTAACGACAAGACAGCAAGACCGCTACCTTGCCCTCTCCGTCCTGAGGGAAAGGGCATCCACTGCGGTGACCTTGAGGGGTCAGCTGAGGGACGCAACAGGTGCTAACATCAGCTGCAGCACGGTGAGAAGACGGCTACATGAGGCAAACTTGAGGTCACGGAGACCGGCCGTCGGACCCGTGCTGTCACCGGTCAACAGAGTGCGCCGCATGACCTGGGCCAGGGAGCACGTGACCTGGACAAGGCAACAGTGGGCCCGGGTCTTGTTTTCGGATGAGTCCAGGTTCACCCTGACCTTTAACGATGGCCGGGCTCGGGTGTGGCGACGTCAAGGGGAGAGGTTCGCTGACGCCACTGTCCAAGAGCATAACCGGTACGGCGGCGGGTCGGTGATGGTGTGGGGTGGCATGAGCCGTGGTACCCGGACCCCCCTGTTCCCCATTGACGGCATCCTGAACGGGGTCCGGTACCGGGACGAGGTTCTGGCGGCCGTGGCACTGCCTGCGCTTGTGGACCTTGGTCAAGGCGCCATCTTCCAGGACGACAATGCACCTGCGCATCGAGCACGCCTTGTGACCGACTTCCTGGAGCAGCATGAAGTCGTCCGTATGGCCTGGCCAGCGTGCTCACCTGACCTGAACCCAATTGAACACCTCTGGGATGTGCTCGGGAGGCGCATCAGGGACAACCACCCCCCACCGGGCACCCTGGCCAGGCTGGTCGACATCCTGCAGATCGAGTGGGCGGCCATCCCTCAGGACACACTCCGTACCCTTGTGGGGTCGATGCATCGGCGCTGTGAAGCATGCATCCAGGCTCGGGGCAGACACACGCGATATTGAAAACAGATTGGCCAAATCTGACACTTTCTGTTTTTTGAAAAGGGGGGGATGTTCCTTTCAATGCATGTGCTGTTCACTAATGGGTCATTGTGCTAATTTCTTTTTCCAAAACAGGTGTGGAAATGATGAAATAAAACATATAATCAATTCTAAACATTGTCAATTATTTCAACTTAAAATTAGAGAGGAAGGAAGAAGTGGCCCTTAAATTATGATTAGGAGTATAGCTCACTGTAACACTCACTGCTCATTGTACCATGCCTTTGGCGTGCAAGATAGCGTAAAATCACGCCTGAATGTTATCCACACACACATTTTTAGATTTGTTCTTTTTGTTTTGGTGGAGAGTTTGTTGCTGGTTTGGTGTGCGTGCGGATAAAACCGATCCACAGGGAAAATAATACCTGCAGCAAATTCAGATGGACTACTGGTCTTTTCCCAAGTAAAAAAAAAAACCGCTTGGGATAACCAAAACATACTCTCCTCTAATATCTGAAATATACGAAGGCAGCCCTTACACCTCACTTACACCATAATCTCCCCTACTCCCAATTAAAACAAAAATTGAGAGAGAGAGGGAGAGAGAGAGAGACAGACACACAGACACACAGACAGTCAGACACACAGACAGAGCGACAGACAGAGAGACAAAGAGATAGAGACAGTGACAGACAGACAGACAGAGACAGAGACACAGAGACAGAGGCAGAGCATTTTATCAAGATTTTGCGCTATATAAATATTGTATTTATTGTTATTATTATTACTATTATTATTATTATTATTATATTTATTATTATTGTTATTGTTATTATTATTATTATCATTATTATTATTATTATTATTATTATTATTATTATTATCAGCATCATATATGACTCGTTTTTCCTGACGAAGCCTTTATTCAAAACGATTTTGTGAGGGGAAAGGGGAGACACAGAGTTGTTCTGAAAGCACAGGAGGAAAAGACAGGTTGCTAATTCATAGAGAACAAAACCGTGTGGATAAAAAAAGGACCAGTCGCTCCACGCTCAACCAGTCCAATGACCTTGGTCTTCTTTCGCCTGCCATCTACATGGTCAAGTGATACCTAGAGATGAATAATAATTAATAATAATAATAACAATATTTATTTATATAGCGCAAAATCTTGATAAAATCAAATCTAAGCGCTGAAACACACACGCACACACGCACGCACACACACGCACGCACGCACGCACACACACACACACACACACACACACACACACACACACACACAACATGCATTGCTATAAATGGGGAGAAAGAATAAAAGAAATGGAAAATTATAGAGAGCATATTATATATATACAATTATGTGAATGTGGCTGCTTTGTTTCTGGTTTGGGAATAGAAGCAGGGAAGAGGTAACCCTGTCGCTGTGTGTGACCTTGTGAGAGAGGATTGTATTCCCAGCTCCATACTGTGGTCGTCTGTTGGTAATGCAAGTCTCTGATATCTCTGATTACACTGCCATTGCAAACTAGGAGGACATCGTGAAGGTAAAAGCGAGACAGCCACCTGAAGAAGATGAAACAGCAAACGACAGTCGGAAACTTTAGCCGTCTTGGTTTTCTGTCTCTCTGTCTATCTGTCTCTCTGTCTCTGTCTCTCTGTCTCTCTTCTCTCTCTCTCTTCTGTCTGTCTGTCTGTCTGTCTGTCTGTCTCTCTCTCTCTCTCTCTCTCTCTCTCTCTCACACACACACACTCTCTCTCTTCTCTCTCTCCCTCTCTCTCTCCTTCCTTTTCTGCGTGTGTGCGTGCGTGTGGTGTTGCGTGTGTGTACGTGTGCGTGTGTGTGTGTGTGTGTGTGTGTGTGTGTGTGTGTGTGTGTGTGTGTGTGTGTGTGTGTGTTGTGTAAGCATGTGCGCGTAAATGTGTGTATGTTTGTATGCGCGAAAATGTGTGTGTATGTGTTGTATGTGCGTGTGCATACATGTGTGTGTGTGCGTTGGTGTGCGTGTGCGCGTGTATGTGTGCATGTGTTGTGTATGCATGTGCATGTGTGTGCGCGCGCGCGTTCACGCGGTTCACGCGGGTTAACTGGTTCTTTTGATACAACCGTGGATTCAAGATCGATCAGATATTTCCAGTTGAATCTCAGCCTGCAATCTTAAAAATTGGTCTGTTCGCTGCCCATCTTAATGTTTCCATCAATTCTGGAGGTGTCAACTGAGTGTTTCATGGGTCATTTCTTCCCTCCTACCCTCCCCCCTTCTCTGTTTCAGGACCCTACCAGCGCAACAAGCAAAGCCAGAACAAGATTGAGGCAGCCCAGGTTGTGGTTTCTGAGAAGGATGTTGAGAGTTCCATGGTCAGCAAAGAAAACAAACGAGACAGTCTTGATGGAGGCAGACACAAGTAGATCATTCATAAGGAAGATTAGGTAAAGACAGGCAACATTTATAGGCCGTTTTATGAGTAAGGGGGATTTGGAGCACCTGGTCACAACGGGAAAGCTGGAGGGAAAGAGAGCACCGGGTAGACCCAGGGAGAAGATGCTAGACGGACTTGCAGAGTGGCTGGGGACAAGGAGGGTGGAAGAGATGCTTGAGGCAACAAGAGATACAGACAGGTGGAAGTCCATAATCGCCAACGCCATGCGGCAAGGTACCTGATGATGATGACCCAGCGCATTGGTTTTGATGCAAGCTCAGGGACCTCGCAGATAATTCTGGTAGATTTGGGTGGAGCGCAAATGGAATTGTTTGAGTGTGATGAAGCCCTCTTGAACAAACTCGAAAACCCATACTTCACATATCTGTATATTGATACTCCCTTCACATCACACACACTAACTTTACTTTGTTTTAAGGATCATTGCACTCAGGGAGGTCACCTTTGTACTCACCTTTTTCCCCCCTTTCCATTTTCTACGCCACCTTAATGGCCACAGTGCGATGATGATGATGTCAATGAGGATGATAATCATGATGCTGTGGAGTTCCATCTAGGATTGAGACAGCGTGACAGGGCTGTACTTCACGCTTACTATCATAATATCATTATCCTGGCGTCAACCAGGCCCGAGAGATACAGACACACTAACCTTACTTTGTAGTAACGTGAGACACTGTCTACGTAATGCAAGTCTTCAAAATACGCCGTTTCAAAGAAACTTACCAGTCAACGTGGTGTAGTGGTTAACAGAACAGACTAAAGAATGGAAGATTACGGTGTTCGAATACCGTCAATCCCATCAAACTAAATGTTGTATTACCAAAGAAATAAGAGAGAAGCAGAGAGAATTTTGATGGGGGAGTGTTCTGAGTTTACGGTTTTTGTGCTTTGTATGTGCTTCTATGCTGGCTGAATGGGTAGCGCAAACTATGTTTAGATTTGAGAAGTTCAACAATGGAGATAATTCCTACGTGATTCTCAAGAGTTATGTCCTTTGGTTGCTAATTGTATTTTTCGGCCCCAATCAGCTCCAACACACAGCAAGTGTGTTATGGACTCATTGGAAAGACTGGAAGTTACTGTAATGCAGATTTTGTTTTTACAATGTCCTCGTTACCGTGACAAACGGAACGATTATAATTCGTTTTGCAAAAAAAAATATCGGCCTGCTAAATCAATGTTATCATCTTGTAATTCCTTTCTATTAAATATTTTCAAACAAAAGAAAAAAACACTCGCTGCAATTGTCCAAAATTTGTCAGATTTGGGAAGGTTAACGTATGGTAAATTTTTGATCATTTAAATAATATTTGTAAATATCGTTTGGATTGTGTGGTATAATGTAGTCTTATTGTTATCCTCCATGTTGTGTGCTGTATATTGTTATCCTCCATGTTGTGTGCTATAATGTACACTGTTATCGTCCATGTCGTGTGCTATAATGTATAGTGTTATCCTTCATGTTGTGTGCTATAATGTATAGTGTTATCCTCCATGTTGTGTGCTGTAATGTATATTGTTATCCTCCATGTTGTGTGCTGTATATTGTTATCCTCCATGTTGTGTGCTATAATGTATATTGTTATCCTCCATGTCGTGTGCTATAATGTATAGTGTTATCCTCCATTTGTGTGCTTATAATGTATAGTGTTATCCTCCATGTTGTGTGCTATAATGTATAGTGTTATCCTCCATGTTGTGTGCTATAATGTACACTGTTATCCTCCATGTTGTGTGCTGATAATGTATATGTGTTATCCTCCATTTGTGTGCTATAATGTATAGTT
>JAPXFY010000016.1:66635369-66637869 GCA_030674185.1 Monoplex corrugatus | reverse complement strand
GACACAGGCACAGAAACAGACACAGAAACAGAAACAGACACAGACACAGACACAGAAACAAACACAGAAACAGAAACAAACACAGAAACAGACACAGAAACAGACACAGACACAGAAACAGACACAGAAACAGAAACAGACACAGACACAGAAACAGGCACAGAAACAGACACAGGCACAGAAACAGACACAGAAACGACCATCAGAGCACAGAAACAGACACAGAAACAAACACGAAACCAGACACAGGCACAGAAACAGACAAGACACAGACACAGGCACAGAAACAGACACAGGCACAGAACAGACACAGAAACAAACACAGAACACAGACACAGACACAGACACAGAAACAGACACAAAAACAGACACAGACACAGAAACAGAAACAGACACAGAAACAGACACAGACACAGACACAGAAACAGACACAGACACAGACACAGAAACAGACACAGAAACAGACACAGACACAGAAACAGACACAGAAACAGGCACAGAAACAGGCACAGAAACAGACACAGAAACAGACACAGAAACAGACACAGAAACAGACACAGAAACAGACACAGAAACAGACACAGAAACAGACACAGAAACAGACACAGAAACAGACACAGAAACAGACACAGACACAGACACAGAAACAGAAACAGAAACAGACACAGAAACAGACACAGAAACAGACACAGAACAGACACAGAAACAGACACAGAAACAGACACAGAAACAGACACAGAAACAGACACAGAAACAGACACAGAAACAGACACAGAAACAGACACAGAAACAGACACAGACACAGAAACAGAAACAGACACAGACACAGACACAGAAACAGACACAGAAACAGACACAGAAACAGACACAGAAACAGACACAGAAACAGACACAGACACAGACACAGACACAGAAACAGACACAGACACAGACACAGAAACAGACACAGAAACAGACACAGAAACAGACACAGAAACAGACACAGAAACAGACACAGAAACAGACACAGAAACAGACACAGAAACAGACACAGAAACAGACACAGAAACAGACACAGAAACAGACACAGACACAGACACAGACACAGAAACAGAAACAGAAACAGAAACAGACACAGAAACAGACACAGACACAGAAACAGACACAGAAACAGACACAGAAACAGACACAGAAACAGACACAGAAACAGAAACAGAAACAGACACAGACACAGACACAGACACAGAAACAGACACAGAAACAGACACAGAAACAGACACAGAAACAGACACAGAAACAGACACAGAAACAGACACAGAAACAGACACAGAAACAGAAACAGACACAGACACAGAAAACAGAAACAGACACAGACACAGAAACAGACACAGAAACAGACACAGAAACAGACACAGAAACAGAAAACAGACACAGACACAGAAACAGAAACAGAAACAGACACAGACACAGAAACAGACACAGAAACAGACACAGAAACAGACACAGAAAACAGACACAGAAACAGAAACAGACACAGACACAGAAACAGACACAGAAACAGACACAGAAACAGAAACAACGACACAGACACAGAAACAGCACAGAAACAGACACAGACACAGACACAGACACAGACACAGAAAGAGAAACAGAAACAGAAACAGACACAGACACAGACACAGAAACAGACACATAAACAGACACAGACACAGAAATAGACACAGACACAGAAACAGACACAGAAATAGACACAGACAACAGAAACAGACACAGACACAGAAACAGACACAGACACAAGAAACAGACACAGAAACAGACAAGACACAGACACAGAAAACAGACACAGAAAAGAAACAGACACAGACACAGACACAGACACAGACACAGAAACAGAAACAGACACAGACACAGACACAGAAACAGAAACAGACACAGAAACAGACACAGAAACAGAATGAGACACAGAAACAGACACAGAAACAGAAACAGACACAGAAACAGACACAGAAACAGACACAGAAACAGAAACAGACACAGAAACAGAAACAGACACAGAAACAGACACAGAAACAGACACAGAAACAGACACAGAAACAGAAACAGAAACAGACACAGAAACAGACACAGAAACAGACACAGAAACAAGACAGAGAAACAGACACAGACACAAAAACAGACACAGAAACAGAAACAGACACAGACACAGACACAGAAACAGACACAGAAACAGAAACAGACACAGACACAGAAACAGACACAACACAGAAACAGACAACAGAAAACAGACACAGAAACAGAAACAGACACAGACACAGAAACAGACACAGAAACAGACACAGAAACAGACACAGAAAACAGAAACAGACACAGACACAGACACAGAAACAGACACAGAAACAGACACAGAAACAGACACAGAAACAAAAACAGACACAGAAAACAGACACAGACACAGAAACAGACACAGAAACAGACACAGAAACAGACACAGAAACAGAAACAGACACAGACACAGACACAG
>JAPXFY010000016.1:66610369-66630369 GCA_030674185.1 Monoplex corrugatus | reverse complement strand
CCGGTACAAAAATCAGATTCCTTTTCACACACTGGACCGAGCAGTTGGGAAGTTTCAATCTTTTTCTCCTAATTTTTGCGTCTGGTGTTTGTTTGTTTGTAATCTTACGCTTGACAAAGGCCAGTTGGCCGAAAAATGTCCGCATGTCTTGTCGTGTATTAAATACGCGTTCTTATTCTTCTTTCGTGTTTTTTTTTTTCCTGGTTTCAGTTTCATATTTGTTAAGACTCCTTGGCTGATCACGGTAAAGTTCAAGTTGGTGTGGAACAGAGAAAAACATAATAATGCCAGCGTAGGTATGCTGCCGAGACTGTAATTTTTCTCCCACGAAGGGGATCAACTCTGTTGCAACCATGACAGAAGCACGAATATTAAGATGAATGTATTTGGGATGTCGTCTGTTGTTTAAGCCCCTTGATCTGACGGCTACTTTTGTTTTCTCTGGTGTGGTATTTCAACAGCGTTGTTGTTTGTTTGTTCGTTTGTTTGTTTGTTTGTTTGTTTGTTTGTTTGTTGTTTGTTTGTTTGTTTGTTGTTTGTGTGTTTGTTTGTTTGTTTGTTTGTTGTTTGTTGTTTGTTTGTGTGTTTGTTTGTTTGTTGTTTGTTGTTTGTTTGTTTGTTTGTTTGTTTGTTTGTGTGTTTGTTTGTTTGTTGTTTATTTGTTTGTGTGTTTGGGGGGGGGGATGATGATGGTGGTGATGATCAGGTAGTGGTAGTGATCGTCGTTGTGGGCGTAGTGTGTGTGTGTTTGTGTGTGTGTGTGTGTGTGCGCGCACGCGCACGTGCGTGTGTGCGTGCATGTATGTGTGCGTATGTGTGTGTGTTTGTGTGTGTGTGTGTGTGTGCGTGTGTGTGTGTGTGCTCGTGCGTGTGTGCGTGCGTGTGTGCGTATGTGTGTGTGTTTGTGCGTGTGTGTGTGTGTGTGTGTGCGCACGCGCGCGTGTATGTGTGCGTGCGTGTATGTGTGCATATGTGTGTGTTTGTGTGTGTGTGTGTGCGTGCTCGTGCGTGCTCGTGCGTGTGTGCGTGCGTGTGTGCGTATGTGTGTGTGTGTGTGCGCGCGCGTGCGTGTGTGTGTGTGTATTAAAATGTAAAAATGTGTCGAGGACAAAACCAGCAAAACCGTTCTTCGTATTAATTAAACTGACCACAGACTTGACTCTCTCAGGAAAGCGTTCTCCAGACTACAACTGGGCTTTTCAACGACACTGATGGCCCCCGATGGGCACGTTTGAACACGACAATCTCCATCGTTTTTCAACCGACGTTTATCAGAGCTGAGTCACATATTCAGTTGAGTATGCAAATTGTATTCAATAGCCGTGGGGCGCGTCGCCACTGACTTGGACGAGTCAAAGCAGGCAAGGAGTGTGTGTGTAGTAGGCCTGTGCCTCGGTTGTTTTTATCCTTTAGTCCTTGTAGGAACCAGAAGGAAAAAAAAACACGAAAGAAGAATAAAAACGCGTATTCAATACAAGACAAGACAGGCTCAAAGTTTCGGCCCAACTGGCCTTTGTCAAGCGTAAGATTACAAACAAACAAACACCAGATACAAAAATTAGGAGAAAAAGACTGGAACTTCCCTGCTGCTCCGTCCAGTGTGAGTAAAGGGATTTTTGTTGTTGTTGTTGTTGTTGTTGTTGTTGTTGTTGTTGTTGTTGTTTTACTCACACTGGACACAGCAGAAGGGAAGTTTCAGTCTTTTTCTCCTAATGTTTGTATCTGGTGTTTGTTTGTTTGTAATCTTACGCTTGACAAAGGCCAGTTGGCCGAAAATTTGCGCCTGTCTTGTCTTGTATTAAATACGCGTTTTTATTCTTCTTTCGTGTTTTTTCTGGTTACTGTTTGCTTGAACGCGGGCAGTCACACTTGTTTTTGGCTTTTTGCCCCTCAAGATCTGAATTTTATGGATCCGACCTGAGGAGTTAACCCCTTTGACTCTCGCACCTTGTCCGCCAGCATCCTGCCTTGTCTAACCGTGTTAGCAAAGCAAACACTTAACCCTTTTGACTCCCTCACCCTATCCACCAGCTTTCCGCAGGAAAAACGTTGGCCGAACAACCCGTAACACTAACACAACCCTGATGACAACAGTTTTACAAGGAAAGGTGAAGGCAAACAGAAATCCGGGCAGACCACCTGCCTCCTATACCAACAACATCAACAACATCAGCGGTTTGAAAGTCTACGAAGCAGCACAGAGCAATCAAGACCGGAGTGAATGGAGGCCAGTTGTCGTGGCGTCTGCCCCGATTATGCTGACAGGTGACAGGTAAGGGGTCCTGGTATTGTAAATGAACAACAACAACAACAAAATCCCCATAACCCGATTGCTCGTTAGGAACGACAAGCGTTATCCCCCTCAAACGTCTTTTTAATGTGCATCAAACTATAAATAAACAAATGGCATCAACATCATCATCATCATCATCATCATCATCATCATCATCATCGTCGTCATCAAGCGCCTTGCCACATGGCGTTGGCGGATCATGGCCTTCCATCTGTTTCTATCCCTTGTTGCCTCAAGCACCTCTTCCACCCTCTTCGTCTTCAACCACTCTGCAAAGAATCCGTCCAATATCTTCTCCCTGGGTCTAACTGGTGCTCTCTTTCCCTCCAGCATTCCTGTTGTGACCAGATGCTTCAATTCTCCTTTCCCCATAAAAAAAGTGATAAACAAATGCCAAAAAACAGCAGTCAATGTACAGAAGACCACAGCCATCGACGTAGGATCCATTATCACAAAGGGCGTATGTCGATGTTCAGAGATATCATGTTTTTGATGTCAACGCAAAGGGCATGGCATTTCCTTTCTGATGATAACAATAAACTCTCTGGGACAGAAACTGTAGGAGGTGTGTCCAGTCGAAAATGTCACATGTGGCTAATGTGCTTTTGGGAATATTCAGAGTCAGCGTTTGTCTTTCAGCGTCAGCGTTTATCTCAGCGGTCATTATGAACACGCTCCTGTGAATTCTGACTAGATTAGTTTGAAATAGGCCTACTATGTGCAGCCCTCCCACGTTGATGCCATAAGCTTCAAAATGATTTATGCAATGTTGGGATTCCGTGAGGGGTTGAGCTGTAGTCATCATCATCATCAAGTGCTTTGCCACATGGCGTTGGCGATCATGGCCTTCCATCTGTTTCTATCCCTTGTTGCCGCAAGCACATCTTCCACCCTCTCTGTCTTCAGCCACTCTGCAAGTCCGTGGAATATTTTCTCCCTAGGTCTACCTGGTGCGAAAACTGCCAAACTTCAGATAATTTCAATAAAGCATTACTCGAGGGAAAATCAACATAAATGATTTAATCTTATTGCTTTGTCTTAGGGTGAATTTCACACCGATATAATACGTCTGAAGAAAAGCCCGAAGAATACGTTGCAACTAAACATTCAATTGTTAACCTAGACAGACCCTCACCACCTTTCTGAGCCTGCATGTCGATCCATTGGCACGCGACTTAGGGCTCGGTCTATAAGAATGTGTCACAACTGAGCAAAGGTGACCACCATCCCCCCACCCACCCCAACTCCCACCCCCAACATATGGCGAATCAAAACTGTCGTCGACCAAAATATCAAAAGCAATAGATCTGTATACTCAGGAAAAAGCTTCACGGGAATGAAGTAGGCGTAAACATGAAGTCGCTTGAAAATACCATACAGAGACCTCAACTGTTCAAGGGACCAGCATCGTCAGCACGGTGTCCATCTCATCTCTTTCGCAGCTTTCCCAGTCCCTAAACAGAGACAGGCACCCATCTACAGCTGGAAGACTGTGGAAGCCAAGAGAATCCGTCTGGTTACCTACTCCTTTGATAACCACACCAGTATTCAAGTTTTGACATTTAGGAAGTATTCCATTCTTTCAGTTATCACGCAGTTAACAAGAAACACCACGAGGGTGCGGATGGAACCCAGAGCACCAATGCCTCGCCACTCTCGGGACACTCACCTCCCAAGCTTCCAAAGCCAATCGACAGTCATTTTTTCAAGCAAAGGAGGGCTGTCCGTGCGTTGCATGATCCATTCGGACACAGTCATCAGTTACCTTGTTCATAAACCAAATGGCAAAGTGGAGAGATGACAAACCTTGGGACATAGCCAAGCAACGCGCATTAACCAGGTCCAGCCTGTTAATGTTCTTCTCAGTACAACATTAGTTAACCTTTTGACTCCTGCGCCTTGTCCACCAGCATCCTTCATAGTCAACCATGCTGGTAAAGCAAAAACTTAACCCTTTAACTCCCTTACCCTATCCACGGACAGCAAAGAAAACAAACGGGACAGTCTTGATGGAGGCAGACACAAGTAGATCATTCATAAGGAAGATTCGGAAAAAACAGGCAACATTTATAGGCCATTTTATGAGGAAAGGGGAATTGGAGCACCTGGTCACAACGGGAAAGCTGGAGGGTAAGAGAGCACCGGGTAGAACCCAGGGAGAAAATGCTGGACGGACTTGCAGAGTGGCTGGGGACGAGGAGGGTGGGGGAGGTGCTAGGGGCAACGAGAGATAGAGGCAGATGGAAGTCCATGGTCGCCAACGCCTTGCAGCAGGGCACCTGATGATGATGACCATATCCACCAGCTTCCTGCAGCATGAAGTAGGTGAGGAAGTCAAAGGGTTAACTTTTTGCGGTCGGTAGATAGGGTGCGAGAGTCAAAGGGTTAAACTGAGGGTAGATGGTTGCTGAATTGAGTATTCTGACTGCTGTTCATAACCACGTATTCTTGGTCATGCAGTTGATCATTATTTTTCGATTTGCTAGTGACTGGCTGTGCTGACGACTCCATGGCTTGTCGAGGGACAGATACTTAAGACTTCACAGTTGACTGTCCAAGCGTTACAGATTTCAGACACACTGACTGTCGAAGTATAATAATAATAATAATAATTACAATATTTATATAGCGCAAAATCTTGATAAAATCAAATCTAAGCGCTGAAGCAGACACACACGCAAGCACGCACGCACGCACGCACACACACACACGCACGCACACACACACACACACACACTCACACACGCATGGTTATAAATGGGGAGAAAGAATAAAAGCAATAAAAGCAAGAATAAAACCAATGGAAAATTATAGAGAGCATAGTAGAGCATAGTATATACAATTATATATTATAACCATGTGATTCCCTCCGAGCGGAGACAGGCTGCAGAGGGGGGGGGGGGGTTGAGTGAGGTTAGGATTTTATGCGGAGGAGAAAAGGTGAGTTTTGAGAGCGGACTTGAAGGAGACAAAAGTAGGTTGCTGACGGACTGAGAGAGGAAGTTTGTTCCAGGAGAGTGGACCAGAAACAGAGAAGGCTCGTGGACCATAGGTATTGAGCTTAGTGCGTGGAAAGCGAAAAGTCAGAGGATCGGAGGCAGAGCGGAGGGTACGTGAGGGAAGATAGATCTCAAGTAGGCTTGACAGGTAATCGGGGGCTGCGTTATTGAGGCTTTTGTAGCACATGGTGTCTAGTTTGTACTGTATGCGCTTTGATACAGGGAGCCAGTGAAGTTGTGCTAGGAGAGGAGATATGTGGTCAGGAGAGGAGATATGTGGTATACAAACAAATATTACCGAATATCCCACTACTCATGATTTCACAGACACAGGCTGGCGAAGTTCTTCGGACGAAAGTGAATGTCACGGTACCCCCTACTTGATAATTCCTAAAAGTCAAGTTGTTAAATCCTTTTAGTCAAGAGGGTAAATATCGGATCCCAATCGAAAGGTCCTGGGTTCGATTCGCTTCAGCCTAATGGGTAAAGGATAGGGATTTTTGTTGCTCACCTTTTTTTTTTCGTCCCATTTTTCAACGCTACCTTAATGGCCACAGAAACTGGCACAGCTTTTACAATGCTATGATGATGATGTCGATGAGGATGATAATCATGCCATGGAGTTCCATCTAGGATTGAGACTGCGTGACAGGGCTGTACTCTACGCTAACTATCATAATATATCCTGGAGTCAACCAAGCCCGAGAGATACAGACACCTGCGGTGCCGGTCAGAAGAATTGAGCAACACCCTTAATGACGTATCCGTGGAGTGGATGAAACTCGACTGTGTGGTCCCAGTCTTCCCAATAAGCCCATAGCACGCCCAACTCTGGGTAGGAGCCGGTTAGAGCCGAAAAATCCCTCAATGATTTTTGAAGGGACTGATAAAGATTCGAACCCACAACCTTCCAGTCAGTAGTCCGTTGCGTTAACCACTACACCACGACTGGTAAGGGTATAGATATTTATCAGTTTCTGAAGTCAACATGTGTGCAGACCTGCCAGCGCCTAAATCCTTACTGTGAGAAATATGTATCAATATGACTGCCAGTATTCAAGCAAATAGAAACCAGACACAAAATAATAAAATGAGAACGTGTATTTAATACACAACACAAACAAGACACTCTGTTCAACGAAACATAAAGAAAGTCTTGCTATTTCAGTTTGTTTATTTGTCTCCTTGTCGTCTTTTTTTCTAAATTTGACAAAAACCAGTTGGCCGAAAAATCAAATCCGTTTTGCTTTGTGTACGAAATATTCCTTAAAATTGTATTTTCGTGTGATTCTGGTTTCTCTTCCTGTGTATACGCTTGCGGGTAGGTTGGTTCTTTTGACAGAGCCGTGGACTCAGGATCTGATATCTTGAGTTCAATCCCAGCCTGCAACATTAAACACTGGCCTGTTTGCTGCCCATCTTAATGTTTACATCATTCTGGTGGTGTCAGCTTAGTATTCCGTGGGTCTTCACCCCCCTCCCCCCGCTCCTCAGTTCAAGACTTTGCCAGCGCATAGGGTTTTCCGCAGGTTCAGGAAGTCTGTCAGACAATTGCTGGTAGATTTGGGTAGAGCGCATGTGGAATTGTCCCAGTACGATGAATCCCTCTTGAGCAAAAATTACAAACTCCAGTATACGCGTGCAGAATACCAGTACGCATGTTAAAAAGCCTGTTAAGTCCTGTCAGTGCTGGCGTACAGAAACATGTAAATTTTTACCCAGCATGCACGTCCACCACAGATGTCGATTGTGCAACAAAATGAACTGGCCAGCTTGCCTAACAGCTCCACCTCTCCGTGCTCCAGTAAAAAGTCTGATTATGTATACTACACAGTGTCAGTGAGTCCAGCGAGTGTGGAGAGTAACGACATACAAGAACGATTTACGTAACGAAATTTCATAACTAATGATTGTCGAGGGGCTGAAGAATTCATAGCTATCCACAGTCAATGTGATTATGGTGTTGTGGTGTGGCAACACACGAATTCGTTTGACTAAGTTTTCATTATTCGTTTAAATCAAAACATCTTCACAGCTTCATAAATTTATACCAACTGAAATTGACACTGCTTCCGGTTCAAAACCAATGACATTACTGTCTCCACTCGGTGTGGAACCACATTGTAATATAACATATTTGTATATAATATATTTTCTATAATTTTCCATTGCTTTTTCTTTTTTTTTTCCCATTTATAGCCATGTGTATGTGTGTGTGCGTGTGCGTGCATGCGTGCGTATGTGTATGTTCAGCGCTTAGATTTGATTTTTATCAAGATTTTGTGCTATACATGTATAAATATTGTAATTATTATATATTTTTATTATTAAAACTAAGCACCAAAACTCCAACGACAGGTGTAACTACATGCACGAACAAAGCATGAGACGTTGTAACAACGATGATGTTACAGTGTTACTAATTAGGTTCACTACCTTATTAGTCACATCAGACCCTTACGTCAGAGGAAATTTCCGTCACATCAGACCCTTACGTCAGAGGAAATTTCCGGCAGGGAAAATGATTTGGTCTAGTCTGTGAGCCCTCCTGTGTAATCCAAAAAGTACGCGCGCGCGCGCGTGTGTGTGCTCACGTGCACTGATATCATTGTTCAAGTACCTGTGCGTAAAAAGTTGTGTGTGTGTGCGTGTGTGTGTGCCTATGCGTGTGTGTGTGTGCCTATGTGTGTGTGTGTGTGTGTGCCTATGCGTGTGTATGTGTGTGTGTATGTGTATGTGTGTTTGTGTGTAAAGAGAGACAGACAGACAGAAAGACAGACAAGACAGACAGAGAGAGAAAAGAGAAAGAGAGAGAAAGAGAAAGAGAGGGAGAGAGAGAATGTGTGTGTGTGTGTGTGTGTGTGTGTGTGTTCACGTGCATGTGTGTGTGCGTGTGTATGTGAGTATAGGCGTTTATGTGTTTGTGTGTGCATTTATTCCTCACGTGATCGCATGCGATAAATTACGAGAAGTGAGATGAATTTTGCAATGTAAATGTGGTCATGCCAATTTAGTGTTATTTCACCCTGCAGAAAGCCAAAGGCCGAAATATATAGAAGAAATTTTTTTTTAAATGTGCTCTTGTTGAGTGTCTTTTCTAGAATGAGTGTGTGTGTGTCTGTGTATGTGTGTGTGTGTGTGTGTGTGTGTGTGTGTGTGTGTGTGTGTGTGTGTGTGTGTGTGTGTGTGTGCGTGTGTGTGTGTGATGTGTTTGTTGTTTGTTTGTTTGTTTGTGTGTAGACAGAGACAGAGAGAAAGAGAGAGATGTGTGTGTATGAGTGAAAGAAAGAAAAAGAAAGCAGATATAATATATATAATATAATATAATTTAATGTATGTATGTATGTATGTATGTATGTATGTGTAGTATATGTAGTGTATATATGTTGTGTTGTGTATGTATAGGGAGACAGATAGATACAGACAGACAGACAGAGAGAAGAGCACACGCACAGAGAGACAGACAGACAAACAAACAGGCAGAGACAGACAGAGAGAGAGAGAGAGAAGAGAGAGTGAGACAGACAGACAGGCAGAGAGACAGAGACAGAGAAGGAAAAGTCGAACATAAAGGATTTTTCTTCTTTACTTAATTTTGTGGTTGGTTAACAAAACACAAATGCACATACTGCTTTCTTATCATCCCTAGAGCGTGAGACAACGGAGGACAGTCTACAAAACATCAATTATGAAAATGAAGTAACATAACACTATTACAAAAGCAACAAATCCCATAAGCAGACTATGTAACCCAGTATATCGACACCACAGACACACACACGCACACACACACACACACACACACACACACACACACACACACACACACACACACACACACACACACACACACACTGACACACACACACACAACACACACACATTGACACACAACACACTACACACACACAAACACACACACACACACTGACACACACACCACACTCACTGACACTTAAACACACACACACACTGACACTTACACACATTCACACGCACACACTCACACACACTCACACACACACATACATGTACACACACACACACACACACTGACACACACACACACACACACTGACACACACACACCTGACCACAAACACACACACACACTGACACACACACACACACGACAACGACACACACACAACACACGCACACAACACACACACACTGACACACACACACACAGACACACACACACAACACACACACACCACACACAAACACACACTGACACACACACAACACACACACAACTGACACACACACACACACACGACACACACACACACACACACACACACACAACACACACACACCCACACACCACACACACACAACACACACACCTCCCACCAATTCCTGTTCCGTCCTACTGTCATGACATTGGAAATGTACGCATCTTTGGCCTAAGGTCATTGGAATATTAAAACATTCCAAGTCTGAGTCGGACTCTGAGGCTCTCTCTCTCTCTCTCTCTCTCTCTCTCTCTCTCTCTCTCTCTCTCTCTCTCTCTCTCTCTCTCTCTTTCCATCTCTCTCTCCCTCTCCTCTCTCTCTCTCTTTCCATCCTCCTCTCTCTCTCTCTCCTCTTCTAATCCTCCCTCCCTCTCTCTCTCTCTCTTTCCATCTCTGTCTCTCTCCCTCTCTCTCTCTCTTTCTCTCTTTCTTTCCCTCTCTCTCCCCTCTCTCTCTCTCTCTCTCTTTCTTTCACTCTCTCTCCCCTTCTCTCTGTTTCTCTCTCTTTCCCTCTCTCTTCCCTCTCTCTCTCTCCCTCTCTCTTTCTGTCTCTCTCTTTCTCTCTCCCCTTCTCCCTCTCTCTTTCCCCCTCTCTCTCTTCTCCTCCTCCCTCTCTCTCTCTCCCCCTCTCTCTTTCCCTCGCTGCCCCCTCTCTCTCTCTCTTTCTCTCTCTCTCTCTCCAGAAAACAAGCCAATCAGAGAAAAGGAGTGTTATACTCACACAGGCTCCAGCCCCTTTATCCAGCTCCACACCAGCGGAACCAAAGGCTATCTATTTGGTCAGGAGACAGCCCCTGGGAACCAGAATCAGGCAGCCTCTGTGCTGTCTGTGTATTCGCCATCAGCCCCACACTAGCTGAGTGGTGCCAAACACTCTCTCTGGCCACACGGGCCCCTGGGGACCAGACCAGACAGTCTTGATGTTTCATCGATCGGGGTCTGGAGGGCTTTCCAGAAGAACACACCGCAGTTCACCGAGACACCCTTTCTCTCCCTCTCTCTCTTCTCTCTCCCTGATTTCTCAGGAAGCCTGATGCTGCTACGCGTGAAAAAAGTGTTCCCACTTCAGACCTTCTCCAGTCAGTTTTATCTCAGAGATACAAATAATTTCAAGCAGATTTAGAGTGTAGGCCTATCTGAAAGATGCTCATGGTGTTATTTATTTATTTATTTATTTATTTATTTATTTATTTGTTTGTTTGTTTGTTTGTTTGTTTGTTTGTTTGTTTGTTTGTTTGTTTGTTTGTTTGTTTGTTTATTTATTTATTTGTTTGTTTGTTTGTTTATTTATCTATTTGTTCGTTTATCTACATACCTATGTATCTATTATCTATCTATCTATTTGTCTATCTATCTATCTATCTATCTATTGTCTATCTATCTATCTATCAATCTATCTATTATCTATCTATCTATCTACCTTCCTATCTATCTATTGTAAGTTTTATTTATTTACTTAATTTATTTATTCATTTATTTATTTATTTATCTATTCGTTTATCTATCTATCTATCTATCTGTCTGTCTGTCTGTCTGTCTGTCTGTCTATCTATCTACCTACCTATCTATCTATCTATTGTATTTTTTTTAAATTTAATTTATTCATTCATTCATTTATTTATTTATCTATTCGTTTATCTATCTATCTATCTATCTATCTATTTATCTGTCTGTCTGTCTATCTATTTATCTATCTATCTATTTATCTTATAAGTTAATTTATTCATACATTCATCTAATTTATTCTAAGGAAGCTGGTGGATACGGTGAGGGGGTTAAAGGGTTTTAAGTTTTTGTAGTTGGTGGATAAGGTGCGGATGTCAAAGGGTTAAACTTGCGGTTATAAGGGTTAAATTGACACCGTCACAAACCTGCCTCCGTGTTCCAGAGGACCAGACAAGCTGAACACAAGTTGCAGCGTGGCACGTCTATCAAGAGGTAGAACAGAACACCTGACTGGCTACAACATCTTTGCCCACGTACCTCCATGGCAACCGGAAGGAAACAGAAAAAAACCAAAAAAAACATTTACATTCATCGCCGGATATGGCTTGACAACAGGCCGATTTACACTGGCAATAAAGAACGGTTCCAGAACGGTTCCCAAGCGTACCGAGCTGTTTACAGTCAGTTTTATCTGGCTAAATGCTCTAGGTCTGGAGTGGCTCAAGACCACCTCGCCATGTGGTCTGGAACGGTTCCTGTGGAGCCTGGTGCTGCGCTCGTCACCTTACAGCACCCTGGTGTTTACTTTACGGTTCGGCCACTGACGCTTTCCCCTTTAGCATTTGTTGTTGTTGTTGTTGGGGTTTTCTTTTGGGTTTTCGTTTGTTTGTTTGTTTGTTTGTTTGTTTGTTGTTTGTTTGTTTGTTTGTTTGTTTGTTTGTTTGTTTGCATGTTTGTTTGTTTATTTGTTTGTTTGTTTATTTGTTTGTTTGTTTGTTTATTTGTTTGTTTGTTTGTTTGTTTGTTTGTTTGCTTGTTTGTTTGTTTGTTTGTTTGTTTGTTTGTTTGTTTGTTTATTTCTTTGTTTGTTTGTTTGTTTGTTTGTTTGTTTGTTTGTTTGTTTGTTTGTTTATTTGTTTGTTTGTTTGTTTGTTTGTTTGTTTGTTTGTTTGTTTGTTTATTGTTTGTTTGTTTGTTTGTTTGTTTGTTTGCATGTTTGTTTGTTTGTTTGTTTTTTCTTTGCTTCCCGCTGTTTTGCCACTTTTCTTTTCATCGTAGCAATAATGGCTGTCAGCTGGAAAAAGCTGAGACGAAATTATTAATACAAGTTTGGGCTGACGAGTCAATCCAAAAGGAACTGTCTGACTGTATCAGAAATCTTGTAGTGTTTGACAATAAAAGTCAAATTCTTAGTCAGCGGCACGGCACAGAGAGAACGGCGCACTGCAGTGCCGCACTAAGATAAAAAAAACAAAAAAACAATAATAATTAAAACTCCGGCACTCATTTACAAATGGCTCAGGATGAAAACAGTAGAAGTGGCAGTGATCGACATTTGTGTGTGCGCGCGCGCACGCTCGCGTGTGCGTGTGCGATCTTGAGGTCAGTGAGGTTTTGTTTTTGTTTATGTTGTTGTTGTTGTTGTTGTTGTTGTTGTTGTTGTTGTTGTTGTTTTAGGATCATCTCACTCAGGGAGATTTCTTTTGTGCTCACCCTTTCTTTTCCTGTCCCATTTTCTATGCCATCTTAATGGCCACAGACTCTGGCACAGTTTTTACAATGCCTGATGATGATGGCGATAAGGATGATCATCATGATGCTATGGAGTTCCATATAGGATTGAGACTGCGTGTCAGGGCTGTACTCTATGATTACTATAATAATATGTCCTGGAGTCAACCAGGCCCGAGAGATACAGACACCTGCGGTGCTGTCAGAACATTTGAGCAACACCCTCATGACAATGTGGGCGATGTTCATGGACTCTATGGAGTTCTGTCTAGGATTGAGACTGCGTGACGGGCTGTATTCTACGCTTACTGTCATAAAATCCAACCAGGCCCCTGTGAGACGGACACCTGCAGGGTTGGTCAGAAAATTTAAGCAACATTCTCACTGAGGCATCCATAATGTGGACGAGATTCGACTGTGTAACCTTAATCTTCCCAGTGAGCCCATAGCACGCTCAACTCGCGTAGGGACAGTTCAGGGCAGAAAAATCCAGTAATGTTTGTTTGTTTGTTTGTTTGTTTGTTTGTTTGTTTGTTTGTTTGTTTGTTTGCTTGCTTGCTTGTTTGTTTGTTTGTTTGTTTGTTTGTTTGTTTGTTTGTTTGCTTGTTTGTTTGCTTGTTTGTGTTTTCGTTTGTTTTTTGGAACAACGCGAGTTTGAACCCCCAACTATACAGTCAGCAGTCCGCTGTGTGAACACTTAGCCACAATGGTTTTAATTGAAATGTTTACTTACTGCAGGTATTCATGTCCCATGGAAAATACAGCAACTAGGAGGAAGAGAGAGAACCAGGCAGGACAAGGGAAAAAATACTGGACGGACAGAGAAGGTGGAAGATGTGCTTGCGGCAACAAGGGATAGATACATATGGAGGGCCATGATCACCAACGCCATGTGGCAAGGCACTTGATGACGATGATGATCTACACGAATCCCATCAGTCCTATCAAAATAATTGTGGGCTTTTCCAACTCCAATCTCCGCTCTTAAGCAGAGCTGAGTGTGCCATGGGCTCATTGAGAAGACTGGGATCCACTGTGTCATCCACTGTGCAGATGTCATTGAGGGTGTCGCTCAAAGTTCCTGACCAGCACCGCAGATGTCTGTATCTCTCGGGCCTGGTGGAAGCCAAAGAGGTAAGAGTCTTCATCATCGATGGAACTGTAAAGCATCACGGTTGTCATCTCTATAATTATCATCACTGAAGCAACGTGAAAAATGGTCCCAGGTTCTGTGGCCATTAATGCTGCTAGAAAATAGGACAGCCAAAAAACAAAAAAACAAAACAAAAAAACAAAAAACCAAGAAACAAAACTAAAAATCTCACAACAAAAACACAACAACAACAACAACAACAAATCTGTATGCACTGACGCAGCAGACACCGTGTGATGGATAAGAACCAAAATAATAGCACAGCATAAGCCATAACCCTTCAGCATTAATTAAGAAAGATAGAGAACGAGCCTACTCTGTCCAAATAAACGTGCAAAAAGTTTCAGTGAAACATAAATTAAGAAGAAAAAACTCAATACAGAAATGTGGTAGATAGCTACAGAAATATCGTAGATAGTTACAGAAATGTGGTAGATAATTACAGAAATGTGGTAGATAGTTACAGAAATGTGGTAGATAGCTACAGAAATGTGGTAGATAATTACAGAAATGTGGTAGACAGTTACAGAAATGTGGTAGATAGTTACAGAAATGTGATAGACAGTTACAGAAATGTGGCAGATAGTTACAGAAATGAGGTAGATAGCTACAGAAATGTGGTAGATAGTTACAGAAATGTGGCAGACAGTTACAGAAATGTGGCAGATAGTTACAGAAATGAGGTAGATAGCTACAGAAATGTGGTAGATAGTTACAGAAATGTGGAGAGAGTTACAGAAATGTGGCAGATAGTACAGAAATGTGGTAGATAGTCTACAGAAATGTGATAGATAGTTACAGAAATGTGATAGATAGCTACAGAAATGTGGTAGATAGCTACAGAAATGTGGTAGATAGCTACAGAAATGTGGTAGATAGTACAGAAATGTGGTAAATAGCTACAGAAATGTGGTAGATAGCTACAGAAATGTGGTAGATAGCTACAGAAATGTGGTAGATAGCTACAGAAATGTAGTAGACAGCTACAGAAATGTGGTAGATAGCTACAGAAATTGGTAGATAGCTACAGAAATGTGTTAGGTAGATAGCTACAGAAATGTGGTAGATAGCACAGAAATGTAGATAGTTACAGAAATGTGATAGATAGCTACAGAAATAAGATAGATAGCTACAGAAATGTGGTAGATAGGTTATCAGAAGTGTGGTAGATAGCTACAGAAATGTGGTAGATAGTACAGAAATGTGGTAGATTGCCACAGAAATGTAGATAGCTACAGAAATGTGGTAGATAGTTACAGAAATGTAGTAGTTCCAGAAATGTGGTAGATAGCTACAGAAATGTAGTAGTTAACAGAAATGTGGTAGATAGTTACAGAAATGTGAGTAGAATGATTACAGAAATGTGGTAGATAGTTACAGAAATGTGGTAGATAGTTACAGAAATGTGGTAGATAGTTACAGAAATGTGGTAGATAGCTACAGAAATGTGGTAGATAGTTACAGAAATGTGGTAGATAGCTACAGAAATGTGGTAGATAGTTACAGAAATGTGGTAGATAGCTACAGAAATGTGGTAGTTACAGAAATGTGGTAGATAGCTACAGAAATGTGGTAGATAGTTACAGAAATGTGGTAGATAGCTACAGAAATGTGGTAGATAGTTACAGAAATGTGGTAGATAGATACAGAAATGTGGTAGATAGTTACAGAAATGTGGTAGATAGATACAGAAATGTGGTAGATAGCTACAGAAATGTGGTAGATAGTTACAGAAATGTGGTAGATAGTTACAGAAATGTGGTAGATAGATACAGAAATGTGGTAGATAGTTACAGAAATGTGGTAGATAGCTACAAAAATGTGGTAGATAGTACAGAAATGTGGTAGATAGATACAGAAATGTGGTAGATAGTTACAGAAATGTGGTAGATAGATACAGAAATGTGGTAGATAGCTACAGAAATGTGGTAGATAGTTACAGAAATGTGGTAGATAGTACAGAAATGTGGTTGATAGCTACAGAAATGTGGTAGATAGATACAGAAATGTGGTAGATAGATACAGAAATGTGGTAGATAGCTACAGAAATGTGGTAGATAGCTACAGAAATGTGGTAGATAGCTACAGAAATGTGGTAGATAGTTACAGAAATGTGGTAGATAGCTACAGAAATGTGGTAGATAGCTACAGAAATAAAGAGATAGTACAGAAATGTGGTAGATAGCTACAGAAATGTAAATAGCTACAGAAATGTGGTAGATAGCTACACTAAGAAATGTGGTAGATAGCTACAGAAATGTGTAGATAGCTACAGAAATGTGGTAGATAGCTACAGAAATGTAGTAGATAGTTACAGAAATGTAGTGATAGCTACAGAAATGTGGTAGATAGTTACAATGTAGATAAATGTGGTAGATAGCTACAAAATGTGTAGATAGCTAAGAAATGTGGTAGATAGCTACAGAAATGTGGTAGATACTAGGGATACTACAGAAATATGGTAGATAGCATACGTGCTGTGTTGGCCGAGTGGTTAAGGCGTTGGACATGAAATCCAATGGGTTATACCCGCCAAGGTTCGAACCTTGCTCGCAGCGGGTTTTTTTTTTTTTTAGCGGGCTAGTTGGTAGAACTATGGACGCAAGATCTGACATTTTGAGTTCAGTCCCAGTCCGCAACATTAAAAAAGTGGCCTGTTCGCCGCCAATCTTGATGTTTCCATCATTCTGGTGGGGTGAACTTATTGTTTGAAAGGTCCATTCTCCCCTTTCCCCGTTTCAAGACCTTGCCAGCACACAGGGTTTTATGCAGGCTTAGGAAATCTGTCCGATAATAATTGCTGGTGGATTTGGCTGGAACACATATGAGCGCGGTGTATGCCTCTTGCTCCAATTATCAATTTTTAATTGTTTGATGCAAGAACCACGAAAGAAACTGAATGAATCAATACATAATGGACTGAAGACATTCATTCACTCAGTCACATCATCGAGTCACACGTATTATTTCTTATGGTGCAATTTAGGTCTCTCTCCCTTCCGACGATTGGATCTGTCTGCGGATAAAAATGCAATTTAGGTCTAGCTGTCCGTCATGAGAAATCTAGACTGCAACATTACCCAATCACTCAGTGTTGGAAGGAGTGCCATGTTATATCACAAGCTGATTTTCTCTTAAAAAAGAAAAAAGAAAGAAAAAAGAAAAGAAAAGAAAGAAAGAAAGAAAGAAAGAAAGAAACATCCTTCTATTATTGCCACCAATATAATATTAAATACAATGGGTATAGCAACTACGACAAATTGCACATGGTGTAATAATGCAAGAGACTGTATTGAACATATTCTGTGGAACTGTTACTGTGTCCGTAATTTCTGGAATTTAACAGAAAAACTAATCAACGCAAAATGCGAAAATACCTTCAACATCAGAATCACACGAAATCTGGTGTTGTTCGGTGTTGACCAAAATGTAAAAACAGATAGAGTATTTGATCTTATAATAATGCTTGCAAAATCATTTATATATAAATGCAAGATAGACAAGTGTGTTCAAAATATACATACTTTCCAAAGAATGCTAAACCAGAGATTCAAAATTGAACAATATAATGCCAAAATAAACTTTCGCTTGTCCTTTTTTTAATGCTCAGTGGAACAACTATAGATCAATGTTCCCTGTGTAGAAAGCGGTTTCTTCATGACATGTTTCTTAAATATTGAGTACATAATGAAATCATTATTGATTAGAATATTGTTTTATATGTTTTGTAGGCTATAGGTTTTCTTTTCTTTTGTTATGTGAATAATTATTATGAAATAAAATAATTATTATTTGTTTTTGTTTTGTTTTGTTACTACATTGTTTGTTGATGTCTATTCCTGTGAAAAAATGAATTAAAAAAAAGGTGAAAAAAAAAAAAAAAGAAACATCCTTCAATAGAGGCACGGTTTGTGTTCTGGCCGCAGCCAACTAATTTAACGGCCAATGACGAAAAAGGACGCACTGTCCTCTGCCTCACAGGGGACGTAACTCTAATCTCTCAGTCCTCCCCAGAGGAAGTGATGGCCGCCGGCACAAGCCATGCATTTTTTATGGGGCGCTAATGTTTCTTGGCACCCTCGCTCTTTCACCTTTCGGGAGTTAGTTTTCTGGTTTGTGACCGACCCTTGGGTGAAAGGAAAATACGAAATCGGACTACACCCCCAAGCAACAATGGAAGGCTGCCGTGCATCATTATCGACACACTGGTATTGTATTATATTGTATTGATTGTATTGTATTGTATTGTATTGTATTGTATTGTATTGTATTGTATTGTATTGTATTGTATTGTATTGTATTGTATTGTATTGTATTGTATTGTATTGTATTGTATTGTATTGTATTGCATTGCATTTGCATTGTATTGTATTTATTGTATTGTATTGTATTGTATTGTATTGCATTGCAATGTATTGCATTGTATTGTATTGTATTGTATTGTATTGTATTGTATTGTATTGTCAAGTCAAGTCAAGGAAGATGTTTCCCCTTTCAAAGCCATTTTCGGTTCTTTCTTCAATAAATAAAAAATTCCTCCGTCGAAATAGACAGAGAGACCGATTTTTTTTAAATTGTTCCTATTTTTCTCGAATGCATTTGCCAACACTGCACAGCAATACGCTGCTGCAGAGTATGCAAACTCCGTCTCTAGTGGGTGTGTATGCGGGGTGTTTTAACGAATCCAAAAAACCACAGGACAGTGACATGATTTTTACTGCGCATACATGTAGGCTACTTGACGTTTTGAGTGCTTATACACACGAAGGGGGTTCAGACACTAACAGCTATACACACAGAAACCTCCTCACCCTTTACCCACCAGGCGGGAGGTACCTGGTCAAGATGGAACCCAGAAGTCTCGATCAGGAGTCTGACGTCTTACCCACTTGACTGCAGCGCCCGTCTGATTCATTGTGTGGGGATGATAATTATTTCCTTCACCCTGTCACTCAGTCAGTAGAGTTGTCCACCAGCTTCCTGCACTCTCATCCCTGCTTTCCTATTACATGTATCAACCACGTTGTGCTGCTTCTGAGCACGTTCTGTGGTTTTGCTTCATCATCATCATCATCATTAAGTGCCTTGCCGCGTGACGTTGGCCAGCATGGCCTTCCATCTGTTTCTATCCCTTGTTGCCGCAAGCACCTCTTCTACCCTCTCTGTCTTCAGCCACTCTGCAAGTCCGTCTAATATTTTCTCCCTGGGTCTACCTGGTGCTCTTTTTCCCTCCAGCTTTCCTGTTGTGACCAGGTGTTCCAATTCCCCTTTCCTCATAAAATGGCCTATAAATGTTGCCTGTCTTTTCCTAATCTTCCTTATGAATGATCTTCTTGTGTCTGGTTTTGCCTACTGTTCAGAAATAAAATAATCAATCAGTGGCCAGCCAAGTCCTACTTACACAACGGAAGAACCAAGGGGTTAGTGGATGGTTAATGTGGCGAGATATTGTTACTGCGTAAAGAGGTCCCTCAAGGAGGAGTCTTCTCCCCTACTTTGCTCATACTATTTATCAATGCCATTGTATCGTGGCTGTCCAAAGGACTCCAAGCAGCACTATATGCAGACGACCAGGTATTCTGGTGCACAGAAAAATATGCAACAACAGCAACAACGACAAGACAGAAGCTATCCTCACTGGCACCCGTCAGAAACTTTCTCAGCTGCCTCCTCTTTCTCTCTCATTATGTAACACATCAGTCCCAATTTCTGATTCAGTTAAAAACCTTGGTGTCTGCCTTGACTCTACCCTCTCCATGAACAACTTTGTTTCTCAAACTGCCAGATCTTGCTGCTATCACCTCCATCGTATAAGCCTGATCAGGAAGTATCTCTCTGCCGAAACAACTGCAAAACTCGTTCTCTCCTTCATAATGTCTCGCATTGAGTATTGCAATTCACTCCTGTCTGGTCTTCCTGCCTCCACCATTCACATCCTACAGCACATTCAAAACAATGCTGCACGCCTTGTACTCAAAAAGAAAAAAGCTGACCACATATCTCCTCTCCTGGCACAACTTTACTGGCTCCCTGTATCAAAGCGCATACAGTACAAACTAGACACCATGTGCTACAAAAGCCTCAATAACGCAGCCCCCCGATTACCTGTCAAGCCTACTTGAGATCTATGTTCCCTC
>JAPXFY010000016.1:66592869-66600369 GCA_030674185.1 Monoplex corrugatus | reverse complement strand
CAACGTGGAACTAAAACAAATTGAAGAATTCAAATATTTAGGAAGCATCTTTACATAGACTGACAGCATGGACAAGGGTACTGAAATAAGAATCCAGAAAGCAAATTCAGTGACGTATCAGCTGGCCCCTCCGCTATCACATCCAAACATACCCACGGATATAAAGCGTCAAGTAATAAGCTCTGTTATCAGTGCCAGAAATGGACACTTAACCAAAGACAAAAAAACTGTCTATTTTACTGCAAAATGCTACGTTCTTTTTTACCAAAAATGTTTACACAAGAAAATTATTCTGAAACTCATTTTAAAGAAGTAACTTCCGATCAATTTTTGTCAGTTAAAATTTCAGAATCGTTGGTTCACAGTCCTGTTAATGCATTACTTTAAGTTTATGAAGTTTGTACTTTAGAGTTAAATTTTCCATACACATTGTTGATGTTAAATGTTAGTGTTAAGTTCTTGTTCCATTTTTCTATTTTCCCACCTACTTATGTCTATAACTCTGTCTCCTCTATGCCCCAAAACCAACCCGCCCATCTCTCATCTCACATACTTTTTTTTTTCCGTCTAATATCACTCATAGTGAAAAGACGTTAAATCAAAGAACGAACGAAAAAACGCAAAATAACAGCTTCCGAGAAGAGGTATCTCAAAAAGACAGTGAATGTCATACGTCAAGACAAGATCAGAAATGAAGTCACGAGAGACACCGTGGGGCTGTGCATGTCTAGAATACATGCATTACCTCAAGACCTGGCCAGCTCATGGGTTAATGTGCAGGCTTAAGGCATGTGCCATGATCACCATACACGTGGCACCTGTGACGTTAGAGCATATGGAATTCGTTTCGAGCGCGGAGACGTCATCTTGAGAAACTGAAACTGAAACTGAATAGAATACATAGAAAAACAGTGGCTGAATTGGTTCAGTCACCTCATGAGGCTTCCAAGCGAACAGCCAGCATACAAAGCTGATAACGTAAAACCATTGATCCAAAGGAAGTGGGCGTCCTAGGAAAAGACGGATAGATGGTGTGACAGAAACAACTGAAAAAAAAAATCAACCTAACTATGGCGGACGTTACCCATCTGGCACAAGAGGACAGAAAAAGTAAAAGTAACTCTGAACAAATTCAGGAACATCAGGATCAGATGACGTCATAGCTTAAACGAACATGGTACAAACGGTTTCAAACAGCAACTGTAATCTAAAACGTATGGCCGTACTGTCCTAACTCCGTGCAAGACGAAACTCATTTTCTCTCTGTATGCTGTGTGTATGCCAACACAGGCAAAAAAATATACAGGCCTACCAAATTACATTTTGCATGACATCATCATCATCAAGTGCCTTGCCACATGGCGTTGGCGATCATGGCCCTCCATCTGTTTCTATCCCTTGTTGCCGCAAGCATATCTTCCACCCTCTCAGTCTTCAGCCGCTCTGCAAGTCCGCCCAATATTTTTTCCCTGGGTCTACCTGGTGCTCTCTTTCCGTCCAGCTTTCTTGTTGTGACCAGGTGCTCCAATTCCCCTTTCCTCATAACATGGCCTATAAATGTTGCCTGTCTTTTCCTAATCTTCCTTATGACTGATCTTCTTGTGTCTGCCTTCATCAAAACTGTCTCGTTCGTTTTCTTTGCTGTCCATGGAACTCTCAACATTCTTCTTAGAAACCACATCTCGGCTGCTTCAATCTTGTTCTGGCTTTGCTTGTTGACTGTCTACGCCTCACAACCTTATAACATTATCGGTTCTATGTAACATTCAAGAACTCTCTTCCTGATGTAAATTCATAGGCATTTGTTGGTAAGAATGCTTTTCATCTTCTTGAATGCTGTTTTGGCTTGGCCGATTCTGCTGGTTATTTCTGATGCGCATCTGCCGTCTGGTGAAAGATCGTTCCCAGATATTTAAACTTACCAACCTGTGCATGACACTACTCTAGTACTAAATGTCGTCCTTGAGGATCCTGAATCAGAGCTCGGGCGATGGGGGTGGGGGTGGAGTAGGAACATACGAGCCTGACGTTTTTAGACCGTACAACTCAGAGAAGAACTTACAAACAAACAAAAAACGATTTGAAGATGATGTGTGTAATAATTATCAAGCTTCTATTGTTGTTGTTGTAATGCATCATTGTGCTGAAAAAATAAGAAACTGGTACTGTGTTGAACCATATATCTTAGCTCAACACCCCGTCCCCTCTCAATGTTTGAGCAAAGGCTAGCAATAATTCTCTCCCCCCCTCCCCTCTCTCTCTCTCTCTGTCTGTCTCTCTCTCTCTCTCTTTCTCTTTCTCTCTGCCTGTCTGTCTCTGAGTGAGTGTGTGTGTGTGTATGTGTGTCTGTCTGTCTGTCTGTCTGTCTGTCTATCTGTCCCTCCCTTTCTCCCCCTCCCCTCTTTCTCTCTTTCTGTGCTGACGTAGTTTTAACTTCTTATACACCAGTTTCTATATTTGGTTGACATGTCTGTCAGAGTATCATTTCATTCCCTAGCTCTGCCTCTAACTTTTTCCGATTCAGAGTTTGTTTTACTAATAAATGTATGTGTTTACATTCTTACTTAGAGACATTATAAACAGGATAAAACCAGGGATTGAGGCTGTACTGTATGACATTTATCAGCCATGTTTTTGTTTATTTGTTTGGTTTGGTTTGGTTTAGTTTGGTTTGGTTTGGTTTGGTTTGGTTTGGTTTGCTTTGGTTTGCTTTGGTTTGGTTTGCTTTGGTTTGGTTTGGTTTGGTTTGCTTTGGTTTGGTTTGGGTTTAGGATCATCGCACCCAGGGTGGTTACCTTTGCGCTCAACATTTTTTTCTTTTTTCGTCCCATTTTTTGCGGCACCTTAATGGCCACAGAAGCTGGCACGCTTTTTTTTACAATGCCATGATGATGATGTCGATGAGGATGATAATCATGATGCTATAGAGTTCCATCTAGGATTGAGACTGCGCGACAGGGCTGTACTCTACGCTTACTATCATAATATATCCTGGCGTCAATCAGGCCTGAGAAATACAGACACCTGCGGCGCTGGTCAGAAGATTTGAGCAACACCCTCAATGACGCATCCATGAAGTGGATGAGACTCGACTGTGTGGTCCCAATCTTCCCAATGAGCCCATAGCACGCCCAACTCTGGGTAGGAGCCAGTTAGAGCCGAAAAATCCCTCAATGATTTTTGAAGGGACTGATGGGGATTTGAACCAACAGCCTTCCAGTCGGTAGTCCGTTGCGTTAACCACTACACTATATCAGCAATGTTAGCTTTCCGACAACTTCCAAACTCTCTGACTACTCCACAGCAGACAGGCAGAGTTACTTCATCAACGGTATGAATTCAAATGGCTAACGTTTTCGTCAGCCGGCGCCCGCGACAGTTTGTGACCTCCCACCACGAATTCAGTCTTAACTCGCAGTCAGTCGAACAGCAGCACTAGGAGCTGAAAAGGTGACTGAGGGTCTTTCTGGGGTGTTTTGACTTTTTTAAAAATTGGTTTCTGTGGGCTATAATCTATCCCCCACAGAAATGTTTTTCTCGAAAAAATATCATTAATCAATTTAAAGTGGTATTTCAATACACGGATCGTAGGAAGTACCTATTTTTGTCTCTTATTGCGAACCATAACCTGTACAGAACTCTCACATGTAATATACTGACAGAAAGCTCTTTGGTGCACCTTTCGGATAATGACAGCTAAAATTAGAAACAAACCGGGTCAAAGCCACCAAATAATGAAAATTAAGGAAAATGTGTAGGAGAGTACATAAAAACTTTAGAGGCCGTTTTCTCAAAAATGGCCATCATACAACTTAATGATTTTAAACATACATAACGTCTACATGTTTTTTTAGTACAAGCTTTACTCATTGACTCTACCCTCTCCATGAACAACTTTGTTTCTCAAACTGCCAGATCTTGCTACTATCATCTCCATCGTATAAGACTGATCAGGAAGTATCTCTCTGTCGAAACAACTGCAAAACTCGTTCTCTCCTTCATAATGTCTCGCATTGACTATTGCAATTCACTCCTGTCTGGTCTTCCTGCCTCCACCATTCACATCCTACAGCGCATTCAAAACAATGCTGTACGCCTTGTACTCAAAAAGAAAAAAGCTGACCACATATCTCCTCTCCTGGCACAACTTTACTGGCTCCCTGTATCAAAGCGCATACATTACAAACTAGACACCATGTGCTACAAAACCTCAATAACGCAGCCCCCGATTACCTGTCAAGCCTACTTCAGATCTATGTTCCCTCATGTACCCTCCGCTCTGCCTCCGATCCTCTGACTTTTCGCTTTCCACGCACTAAGCTCAATACCTATGGTCCACGAGCCTTCTCTGTTTCTGGTCCACTCTCCTGGAACAAACTTCCTCTCTCAGTCCGTCAGCAACCTACTTTTGTCTCCTTCAAGTCCGCTCTCAAAACTCACCTTTTCTCCTCCGCATAAAATCCTAACCTTACTCAACCCCCCCCCCCCCCCCCCCCTGCAGCCTGTCTCCGCTCGGAGGGGAATCACATGGTTATAATATATAATTGTATATGCTATGCTCTCTATAATTTTCCATTGGTTTTATTCTTGCTTTTATTGCTTTTATTCTTTCTCCCCATTTATAGCCATGCGTATGTGTGTGTGTGTGTGTGTGTGTGTGTGTGTGTGTGTGTGTGTGTGCGTGCGTGTGTGCGTGCGTGTGTGTGCGTGCGTGCGTGCGTGCGTGCGTGTGTGTCTGCTTCAGCGCTTAGATTTGATTTTATCAAGATTTTGCGCTATATAAATATTGTAATTATTATTATTATTATTAAGTACCAAAATAATCAGCAGAATGTACACTTTCCAGTGATATGTGTATCTCAAAATACCCAAAATGCTTGTTAAGACTGATTTCGCGCTGGGAGGTTTTGTTTGGTGGATGTTCCACATCAGCATCCACCAAAGGTGATACAATCGACCTGGATAACCACTCCAGGGCAGATGAGGGTAAGTGAATGACGGATAAGGATGGACGATGAGATGGTGACATGGTGATCTAGAGTGGCTTCCGAACTGCCTCGCGCCGTATATAGCTCTGTCGTCCCTTTAATGCAGCTTGTTGTTATTGTTGCTATTGTTGTTTAAAGTCCAGCCGACTGCGTAGAGCCATATCAGGGCTACAACCGCTTCAAAACATACAAAACTTCAAACAAGAAAAACAAGAAAAAATTAAGTACATGTACACATATCTAAGGATATGCCCCCGGCGTTGACCACTCCTTCCAATTTATCGCACTGGGAAGATTTAAAAAAAACTCACCTGAATACAAATATAAACATACATAAGGACACCAAAGCATGTATAAAAACAGGTATAAATTACCCAAAATTGCTTCGGTATATCTCACCTCCCTAGAGCTAAAAATGCACTTAATACATGTACCCAATTATCAATCTTAAGAAAAAGTACATAAGACTTTATCGATCACGTACAGGTGAATGGACCAGCAAGGCAGAAAAAGATAGGAAGAAATGACAGAAAGCAAAGGAACAAGGCAGAAACAAAGAGAGTGACAGAAAAGAGGAAATTTCTAGCACAGAATTTCCAGAAGGTGGGGATACTATTTATATTGAAAGAGCCCCCACAGGGGGATTTAATGAAGCTGGTTTATCTCCTGGTTTGTCAGTACATTTATTTTCCTGGAGGCCAAGGTGCCCAAAGGAACAGGTCCATGTCACATTGTTTTCTTTCCAGTCTAGAATTCCCCTTTTGCTTGTCACTACTAGTCAAGTGGGTGATACGTCGGATTGAAAATCAGAACGTCTGGGTTCGATCCTGCCTGGGTACCTCCCATATTGTGGGTAAATTTAGGGGCTGGGGATTTTTTTTCCATCTACCAAGTCAATATTTTTGCAGCACACACACACACACACACACACACACACACACACACACACACACACACACACACACCACACACACACACACACAAACCAAACACACATACACACACATACATACATACACACACACATACACACGCACATACACACGCACACATACACACATACACACACACATACATACACACACACACATACACATACACACACACACATACACACACACATACACACACATACACACATACACACACACATATACACACACACATACACACACACAAACACACACACACACACATACACACACACACATATACACACACACACACACAAACAAACACACATACACACACACATACATACATATATTCATACATACTGCCTGGGTACCTCCCATATTGTGGGTACATTTAGGGGGGGGGGTGTTCCATCTACCAAGTCAATATTTTTGCAGCACACACACACACACACACACACACACACACACACACACACACACACACACACACACACACACACACATACACACACACACACAAACACACATACACACACACACACAAACAAACACACATCACACACACATACATACATATATTCATTCATACTGCCTGGGTACCTCCTATATTGTGGGTAAAGTTAGGGGGTGGATTTTTCCATCTACCAAGTCAATATTTTTGCAGCACATACACACACACACTCTCTCTCTCTCTCTCTCTCTCTCTCTCTCTCTCTCTCTCTCTCTCTCTCTCCACACACACACACACACACACATACTCACTCTCTCTCTCTCTCTCCACACACACACTAACACACACACTCTCTCTCTCTCTACACACACGCACACACACACTACACACGCACACATACTACACACAAACACACACACACACACACATACATACATACATACACACTTACACACAGAACATCAAATGCATAAGCTCATGTAAGCCACAACAGTGTGTCAATGTCCGATGATTTATGGAAACAAAACCACTCAGTATGCACACCCACTACAGACACAATGTGCAGACTGTGCAACATAACAACGCCAGCACACTGTTGGAGAAAAAGATAATGCGTGTTCACGCATCTGATAAAACCTGAACCCTAGTGTTTATATTCAAAAAAACGGGGGGGCGGGGGGGGGGGACAGACAAAAAGCAACATACAATCAATCAATTTGCCCCACGTTTGAAAACACGTCTAACATCCTTACTGAAACAAAAGTCAGGTTCATCAGTGTCCATTTTCATACCCAGTCTAACTCCCAGTGCCAGATCTTGAACCCTGACCAAGGCCCCCAGAGCACAGAACAACCACTTGTGAAATGCTGTCTTTGAGAAGAGCTGTCAACAAGATCAGACATGACATGATCAGAATCATTCATCATCATCATCATCAAGTGCCTTACCACATGACGTTGGCGATCATAGCCTTCTATATGTTTCTGTCCCTTGTTGCCGCAAGCATATCTTCCACTCTCTTTGTCTTCAGCCATTCTGCAAGTCCGTCCAATATATTTTTCTCTGGGTCTACCTGGTGCTCTCTTTCCCTCCAGCTTTCCCGTTGTCAACAGGTGCTCCAATTCCCCTTTCTTCATAAAATGGC
>JAPXFY010000016.1:66567869-66582869 GCA_030674185.1 Monoplex corrugatus | reverse complement strand
TTGTGCTTTTTTTTTACGTGGTTCGTTCGTTATTTCTTTTAACGTCTATTCACATATGTGCTTTTAGACGGGAAAAAAAAAAAAAAAAAAAAAAAAAGGTGCGTAAGGGATGAATGAATCTATGTAATCATGAAGGCATTGTATCAATTAAGGTAACAATTAATGTAACATCAAACAAATTAACGAACAAAAGAAAAACAATCAGAACATTATATCAGTCAGGCTTCATCGGATTTCTCGGGGCTATGTGGGAGTTACAGGTATAAAACAGTTGGGCTGAATCAAAGAAAACGACCTACAGGACTGTGCAGTAAACGTCTAGCAATGTGTAAATACAGAGTGAAATCAGTATGTTTCTGTTTTAAGTTTGTAAATGACGCAGGGAAATAAGGTCGCATTCGCTGACAACACAAAAGGTGATCAACTGTTATAAAATCACCACAGATACATTTGATGGTTTTACTAAATTTAGTTCGAAGTGAATTGAGAGTTAATCTGTAAGCTAAAGTTATCTCTTGTCTTGTAAAACCCTGGTAAGTTACCGAGAAGGGGCGAAGGTCACATTGCGCTTTTACTTTGTTTTCTAATATAGCATTCATTTCATGTTCAGACAGTGGTAAATCAAGTTTAGTACTGCCAGCCCTATTCATTGCTGCATTTTTTGCTATTCTGTCGACCCGGTCGTTAAAAAGGATACCACAGTGTGATGGGATCCAACGTGGTACTAGCCCTGATATGGCTCTAGTAGTCGGCTGGGCTATAAGCAATATGAACTGAACGGTGAGCATGGTTTTTAACTGTCTTTCATCTTAATGTTTTTGTTTGTTTGTTTGTGTGTTTTTCAACGTGGTGTTAGCCCTGATATGGCTCTAGTAGTCGGTTGGGCTATAAGCAATATGAACTGAATATTATCAAGTTTTTTATATCCCGTTCAACACCACACAGAATCAAACCGTTCGGTGAGATTTAAATTACATACCTTTGTACATTCGCCGATAAAGTTTTCCAAGCTTTTTTTTTTCAAAATATGCCGAACTCTGTTGTATTTCCAAAATAAATGTTCAATGTTTTCTTTTTTCTGTACCACAAAATGTACACTGTTCACTGTTCATAGCATCAGTTCTTTTAGAATTATATTTGTTGCAATGCTTTCACTAACAATTCTGATCATCACGCCAATTTGTAACAGCTTCCACGATTGTTATTTTTGGCTGTTAGTTTGTTTAAAGCCCAGCCAACTGCCTAGAGCCTTATAACCGTTTCAAAACATACACAATACTTCAACAGGGAAAAAAAGGAAAAGAGAATTAAGTACACACATCAATGCATTCGCGCACATAATCTATGCCCCAGGCGTTGACCACTTCGGGTCCAATCTATCACCACAAGGTGGTCAAAAACACAAACATGAATACAAATTCAAACTATAACTATGGACACTAATATATATACACATGTATATACATACATACATACATATGTATATAGATAGATAGATAGATAGATAGATAGATAGATAGATAGATAGATAGATAGATAGATAGATAGATAGATAGATAGATAGATAGATAGATAGATAGAAACAGGGATGAAAATTCAAATTTCCCCTCATGCTGCGAGAAATCTGTCATAATTTCTTTGGGTGCCAGTGCCTTAGATAGATAGATAGATAGATAGATAGATAGATAGATAGATAGATAGATAGATAAATAGATAGACAGATAGACAGATAGATAGATAGATAGGTAGATAGATAGATAGATAGATAGATAGATAGATAGAGAGATAGATAGATAGATAGATAGATAGATAGATAGATAGATAGATAGATAGATAGATAGATAGATATAAACAGGGATGAAAATTCAAATTTCCCCTCATGCTGCGAGAAATCTGTCATAATTTCTTTGGGTGCCAGTGCCTGACTCAGATCATGTGTTTAGTCAGAGACCTATTGCAGGCTGGCGCTGGACAGTTCGCCGCTCACGGAATAACGAGATCAAGAGAACTCGGGCAAGTGGATAACCACTGGTGCACGAAAGATTTACAGAAACATCATCAGTGTGTATATATATCTCTCCTTCAAGATGAGAAGGTGGGGGCGGCCAGGCTATCGTAGAAAGTTCTTTGATGTTGTTGTTGTTGTTGTTGTTGTTGTTGTTGTTGTTACTGTTGTTCGTTGTTGTTGTTGTTGTTGTTGTTGTGTTGTTTGTTGTTGTTGTTGTTGTTGTTGTTGTTGTTGTTTGTTGTTGTTCGTTGTTGTTGTTGTTGTTGTGTTGTTATTGTGTTGTCGTTGTTGTTGTCGTTGTTGTTGTTGTTGTTGTTGTTGTTGTACTGTTGTGTGTTGTTGTTGTTGTTGTTGTTGTTGTTGCTGTTGCTTTGTTGTTGTTGTTGTTGTCGTTGTTGCTGTTGTTGTTGTTGTTACTGTTGTTGTCGTTGTTGTTGTCGTTGTTATTGCTGTTGCTGTTGTTTGTTGTTGTTGTTGTTGTTGTCGTTGTTGCTGTTGTTGTTGTTGTTGTTGTTGTTGTTGTTGCGTTGTCGTTGTCGTTGTTGTTGTCGTCGTCGTCGTCGTCGTCGTGTTGTTGTTGTTGTTGTTGTTGTTGTTGTTGTTGTTGTTTGTTGTCGTTGCTGTCGTTGTCGTCGTTGTGTTGTTGTTGTTGTTTGTTTTTGTTGTTGTTGTTGTTTGTTGTCGTTGTTGTTGTTGTTGTCGTTGTTGTTGTTGTTGTTGTTGTTGTTATTGTTGTCGTTGTTTTGTTGTTGTTGTTGCTGTTGCTGTTGCTGTTGTTGTTGTCGTTGTCGTTGTCGTTGTCGTTGTCGCTGTTTGTTGTTGTTGTTATTGTTGTTGTTGTTGTTGTTGTTGTTGTTGTTTGTTGTTGTTATTGTCGTTGTTGCTGTTGTTGTTGTTGTATGTCTTGTTTTATATCACGTTCCACACCAAACAGAATCAAACTGTTCGATGAGCTTTTAACCTTTAACTCCCGTACACTGTCCACCTGCATCCTGCATTGTCAACCATGCCAGCAAAGCAAAAAACTTAACCCTTTCATTCCCTCACCCTATCCACCAGCTTCTGATTTTTTTTTTTTTTTTTTTTGCCGGTATCGTGCAGGTTTATGTTGCGGTATAGTCTGTAGACTCCTGTCTTCAGTGAGTGTGCTTGCTGGTTGTTAGCATGTTTCCGCGTTTCCCTAAGCCACCAGACACTGACACTGCTTACAGGTACTTAACCCTTTCACTCCCGCACCCTATCCACCATCTGCAAAAACTTAACCCTTTGACTCCCGCACCCTATCCACCATCTGCAAAAACTTAACCCTTTGACTCCCGCACCCTATCCACCATCTGCAAAAACTTAACCCTCTGACTCCCTCACCCTATCCACCAGCTGCAAAAACGTAACCCTTTGACTCCCGCACCCTATCCACCAACTGCAAAAACGTAACCCTTTGACTTCCGCACCCTATCCACCAACTGCAAAAACGTAACCCTTTGACTCCCGCACCCTATCCACCAACTGCAAAAACTTAATCCTTTGACCCCCTCACCCTATCTACCAGCTTCCTGCAAGGAATTCAACAGGTTAAGATTTTGCTGTTCTGTCCTGTCCTGCTTTTCTGTTCTGTCCTGTCCTGTCCTGTCCTGTCTTGTCCTGTCCTGTCCTGTCCTGTCCTGTCTGTCTGTCCTGTCTGTCCTGTTCCTGTCCTGTCCTGTCCTGTTCCTGTCCTGTCCTGTCCTGTCCTGTCCTGTCCTGTCCTGTCTCTGTCCTGTCCTGTCTGTCTGTCCTGTCCTGTCCTGTCCTGTCCTGTCCTGTCCTGTCCTGTCCTGTCCTGTCCTGTCCTTGTCCTGTCCTGTCCTGTCCTGTCCTGTCCTGTCCTGTCCTGTCCTGTTTCTGTCCTTGTCCTGTCCTGTCTCCTGTCCTGTCCTGTCCTGTCCTGTCCTGTCCTGTCCTGTCCTGTCCTGTCCTGTCCTGTCCTGTCCTGTCTGTCTGTTCCTGTCCTGTCCTGTCCTGTCCTGTCCTGTCCTGTCCTGTCTGTCTGTCCTGTCCTGTCCTGTCCTGTCCTGTCCTGTCCTGTCCTGTCCTGTCCTGTCCTGTCTGTCCTGTCCTGTCCTGTCCTGTTCTGTTCTGTCCTGTTTCTGTCCTGTCCTGTCCTGCTGTTCTGTCCTGTCCTGTCCTGTCCTGTTCCTGTTCTGTTCTGTTCTGTTTGTTCTGTCCTGTCCTGTCCTGTCTTTGTTCTGTCCTGTTCTGTTGTTCCTGTCCTGTCCTGTCCTGCTTTGTTCTGTCTTCTGTTTCTGTTTTCTGTTCTGTTTCTGTTCTGTCTCCTGTCCTGTCTGTTTCTGTCTGTCCTGTCCTGTCCTGTCCTGTCTGTCTGTCCTGTCCTGTCCCGTTCTGTCTGTTCTTGTCCTGTTCTGTCTGTCTGTCCTGTCCTGTTCCTGTTCTGTCTGTTCTGTTCTGTTCTTCTGTTCTGTTCTGTCTGTCTGCTCTGTCCTGTCTGCCTGTCTGCCTGCTCTGTCTGTCTCTGTCTGTCCTGTTCTGTTCTGTTCTGTTCTGTTCTGTTCTGTTCTGTTCTGTTCTGTTCTGTTCTGTTCGTCTGTTCTGTTCTGTTCTGTTCTGTTCTGTTCTGCTTCTGTCCTGCTCCTTGCTCTGCTCTGCTCTGTCCTGTCTGTCTGCCTGTTCTGTTCTGTTCTGTTCTGTTTTCCGCTACTTTGTTCTATTCTCTTCTTGTTCTGATCTACTATGTTCTGCTCTGCTCTGTGTACTCTGTCCAGTTTTGTTCTATTCTGTTCTACTCTGCTGTGTTCTTTCTGTTCTGTTCTGTAATGTTTGATGTCAGTGACCAATAGCTTATAGAATTAAAAAAAATAAAACAAAAAAACAGCCAACATGCACACCCTCCACAGACGGTGGGGCCTCACTATTCGTCATGAACATTATTATCGTTACCAGCATAACAGCAAACATTAAGTGAACAAGCAGAAAACAGTGTGGTCTTATAATAATTAGTCCTGTTTGTCATTCAGCAAGCGCAAGACAAGCAAGCGTTTAAAATCCAGTGGTAGTGTAGATTTAGTCCGAAGACTTTGCAGCTTATCAACGCACATGGTACACACGCACACACATACACAGAGACATAGACACAGACAGACAAACACACAGACAGACACACACACACAGACATACACACACACAGACATACACACACATAGGCACACACAGATACAAACACAGAGACACACACACATACGCACACAGACATACACACAAGACACTTAGACACACACAGACACACACAGACAAACTCACTCACGAACGGACGCACATACAGACACATACACAAAGAGCAATCAAGTGAGTAAGGAAGCGAGAGAGAAAGACAGAGACAGACACAGAGAGACAGACAGACAGACAGAGAAGACAGACACAGACAGAGAAGGACAGAGACAGACAGACAGACAGAGAGACAGAGAGACCTAAATGATCTTTCAGATCAGCTAAGCCGAGGTCCGGCGTGCAGTACATATTGAGCGCATGTTAAAGATCCCACAGCAACACATGAATGAATTGTCTCTGGCAAAATCAGATAGGAAAAAAGTCCACTTTCACTGGGTAAACATTAATACACTCTCAATGGAACATAACTTGAAGAATGAGTGACATTGCACTACAACCTCGAGCTCTCCCACACGACAGCAGCCCGAAGTTCACAGGGGCAGGCCTAGACCTACATCCATTTTTGACTGACCAAATAAACAAAAACAACAAGAGAGAGAGAGAGAGAGAGAGAGAGAGAGTGAGTGAGTGAGTGAGAAAGAGAAATGGAGAGAGAGAGAGACAGAGAGCGAGAGAAATAAATACAAAATACAAAAATACATATACGCACGCACGCAGCCACATGTTTTCAGACACACACACACACACACACACACACACACACACACACACACACACACACACACACAACACACACACAACACATACACAACACACTTTGACTCCGCATACATACCACAACCCCAAACAACTTAACACTTTGACTTCGCATCTATCCACCACACAACTTAAACCTTGTAGGTGACATCCAGTTATGCACTACAGGGTGAGGGAGTCAAAGGGTGCAGGAAGCTGGTGGACAGGGAGGGAGTCAAAGGGTTACAGGAAGCTGGTGGACAGAGTGAGGGAGTCAAAGGGTTGCAGGAAGCTGGTGGACAGAGTGAGGGAGTCAAAGGGTTAAGCTTTTATTTTACTAGCATGGTCAACAGTTCAGGATGCTGGTGGACAGGGTGTGGGAGTCAAAAGGATACATATACATACATACATAACATATATATATATATATATATATATAATATATATATATATTATGTATATAAGCTACGCACAAAAAGTTAAGGATCACTTGCACAAAAAGTCATAACTTTCAAAATAAGAAAGCCAATGCGTTGAAGTTTGGCAAAAATTTAATTCCATGCTTTAGCGATAACGATACACAATTGCCTTCAATTTCGAGCAATCGTTTGGTGTGTACATTTGATCAAAGTGGGTACGTATCGAAATTTGATTTCCCAAAGTCATTGAAATCACAAGACAGGGCATTCTGATGCTCCCAAAAGTTCAGTAATACGTGTAACCGCCATGGCTGTTCTGGCACTTGACTCAGCGAGTCCTCATCGAGTTGACCAGGTTGGTGAAGATCCTCTGTGGAAGCGCCTGCCACTCAGCCTGCAGCATCTGGTAGAGGTGTTGGGCATTCCTGGGAGGGGGGTGGTTGCTCCTCACTTTGCGATCCAGCTCATCCCAGAGGTTCTCAATCGGGTTGAGATCGGGACTGCATGCTGGCCACTCCGTTCTGTTGACTCCAGACTGCTGCAGGAAGTCGTTGACCACCCTTGCCCTGTGGGGGCGAGCGTTGTCATCCTGGTAGACAGCCGTCGGTCCCATCTGCTGCAGTGTAGGCACAGCCAGCGGTCGAAGGATCTCATCCCGGTATCGGAGGCCAGTCAGGTTACCCTGTACATGATACAAGGGTGTTCTGTGGTGAAGGCTGAAGGCCCCCCAGACCATTACAGAACCTCCACCAAAGGCCACCTTTTCTTGGACAGTGGTGTCAATAAAGCGTTGCCCTGGGCGCCTCCAGACCCTCAGTCGGCCGTCGTTGTGGTTCATGGTGAAGCGTGATTCATCACTGAACAGGACCTGGGACCATTGCTGACGTGTCCACCTCACGTGACGTCTGCAGAAGGCGCGGCGTGCTGCCCTATGGGCTGGAGTTAAGCGTGGCCGTACAGCTGGCGACGAGAACGGAGGTTAAACCCATGAAGGCGGTTCCGTATGGTCTGCTGGCTGATGTTGATGTTAGTAGCCACCCTCAGCTGCCTTCGAATGATGCTGGAAGAGGCTGTTCTTGTCTGCAGGGCTTGTCGTTCAATGAGACGATCTTCACGTGGGTTTGTCTTCTTCGGTCGACCAGATCTGCGTCTTTCATGGAAGCGTTGAATCAGTCTGACAATGACCGAGATGGACACCTGAAGTCGCCTGGCCACTTCTCGCTTGGGAACACCATCTTGGAACCATGCAACAGCTCGTCCCCTCTCAAACTCGCTCAATTTTCGTCGTGGAGGCATTGTCAGATCAGGCCTACTACTGGTGGAATGTCTTCTTATAAAGCCAAGCAAGAGACAGCATCTCACACATAAACAGCAGTGCTTGCACGTGCATAATGGTTTTTCCATCTGGCTTGTGCAATGTGTTCAGGCAGAACGGTCCAAAACAAGGTCCTTTTTCGCAAGTTTCCGCTTTTCCGTTTGCGGCCAAGCTCAGTACTAGAGAATCCCGTGCAATTTTCGCACTAACACAACATCGCCCACTTACAGCTGAACAAGAATTCATAACAATTTGGCTGGACTGAGAAATAAATAACAGTAGCGAACTGAGTTTATTACGCACCTGTTTTCTCATAGTGATCCTTAACTTTTTGTGCGTAGCTTAGATAGATAGATAGATAGATAGATAGATAGGTAGATAAACTCTGCTTCGCTTAACACATGTATACACATACACACACACACACACACACACACACACACACACACACACCACACACACACACACAATATATATATATATATATATATGTTACCGTCAATGTACGAATTCAGGCAATGTGTGTATTTCAGGCAATGTTTAGGCAATACGCGTAACTCAATTCCCGTAGAGCTTGATATGTATGCAAGCGTACATTTTAAAAAACATCCATCGATTCAACTTCAAACACCAAGATACTGTATTGCCATGATAGTACCTTTCTTTCCTTTCTTTTTTCTTCTTTCTCATAGTCTATAGTTCCTCTAGTCCCTATAGGCCTAAACATTGCCTGAAATACACATATTGCCTGAATTCGTACATTGACGGTAACATATATATATATATATATATATATATATATATATATATATATGTAGGCCTATATATAATATATATATATGTGTGTGTGTGTGTGTGTGTGTGTGTGTGTGTGTGTGTGTGTGTGTGTGTGTGTGTGTGTGTGTGTGTGTGTGTGTGTGTGTGTGTGTGTGTGTGTGCGTTGATTATCGATCGCATAAAAATCCACAGAACTGTTCACTCCGTCCAATGTTTTCTCCGACGAAGACGCTGTTCAACCTTTAAATACCTCACGATTCCCATCAACTCTAGACCAGCAGACAAGCACACACCTACACGCCTTATCAATCCAACCACACTAAACAGCATCCACCGTCCTTCAACGATTCGCTCGTATAATCAACAGATACATTTATGTAATCACCACTCATCACACCTACACGCCTTATCAATCCAACCACACTAAACAGCATCCACCGTCCTTCAGCGATTCGCTCGTATAATCAACAGATACATTTATGTAATCACCACTCATCACACACACTGACACTCTCACATACACACACTCTCTCTCTCTCAATATCGTATAAATACTCACCCCTAACCTCGAAGAGGCCTTCAGCCCTAAATATAGCTCGGCCGGCGTATTTTTAGAGCCAGAGAGTTCTCAACGAGCCAGCAACAGAAGCAGCTAACGGCAGCGCATTGATGTTTTCACAAGCTCACCACACACAATCTCGATACGACAAAACAAATGCGTCCTCGGCACGTCTTGATCACAGGTACATTCTCCGCAATATCAATGAATCGGTGTCGCTGGTAAGATTGGGTTGACTTGGCAAACAAGAGCACAACAGAGTGGACCTAGCAGAGCTTGAAACGGGAAGAGCACATGCACACCAACCACACTCTTTCACACACACACAGACCCTCACAGCTGTCTCTGAGGGTGCCAGGGACAGCGACAGCGGCTTTCTGCTTCGATTTGCCAGCACGTGAGAGCGGGCACGGTGAGAGAGAGAGAGCGGCACGCTGAAAGCAGCGAGGTGGTCAGCTGCCGAAATGAAAGGTCAAAAGTTCAGAACTGCCGCCTGCCTGCCCCCTCCACCCCACCCCCCCCCCCCCCCCCCTGCTCCTTGCTGCTCCTGGTAGTGTGCGAGGAGCGAGATGTGTGCGGTGTGCCGATGGCCGTCTCGAAGCAGAGGCGATAGGAATAAGTATTTTGCGCACTTCACTGTCTTTATGGGTAAACGAAAAATGGTCCAAAGATGTGGAAAAATGAGACTAAGAACGAGGTTCCTCAAGTGATTCCGATGTATTTGTAACTTCAGAGCCAACTGAAATATGGTTTCTTACAAGAATGTTGAGAGTTCCATAGACAGCAAACAAAACAAACGAGACAGTCTTGAAGGAGGCAGACGCAAGATCACTAATAAAGAAGATGATTAGAAAAAAGACAAGCAACACTTATAATAAGACGTTTTATGAAGAGAAATTAGAGCACCTGGTCACAACAGGAAATATGGAGGGAAAGAGAACACCAGGTAGACCCAGGGAGAAAATATTGGATGGACTTGCAGGGTGGCTGAGGATAGAGAGGGTGACAAGGGATAGATTCCAATGGAGGGCCATGATCGCAAACGCCATGCGGCAGGGCACATGATGATGGTGATGACAGTCAACGTATACCCAGTATACTTTAAACATTTTATAACGAACTTTCAGAGCTTCTTGGTTTGAACAAAACAAATAACAAAAAAAAACAACTTTGGAGCTTGACACACTATACGAACAGGTGACAGGTTAGTTTTACCATATTATTGTCTGCTGGTAGAAGAAGTTTTAGATCGTAATGATTCTTAGCAACTAGAAAAAAAAACACGAAAGAAGACTAAGAACGCGTATTTCATACAACAAGACAAGACAGGCACACATTTTCGGCCAACTGGCCTCTGTCAAGCGTAAGATTACAAACAAGCAAACACCAGATACAAAAATGAGGAGAAAAAGACTGAAACTTCCCTGCTGCTTGGTCTAGTGTTAGAAAAGGAACAAATATTTTTCTCCTAATTTCTGTATCTGATGTTTGTTTGTTTGTAATCTTGCGCTTGACAAAGGCCAGTTGGCCGAAAATTTGCGTCTGTCTTGTCTTCTCTTGTATTAAATACGCGTTCTTATTCTTCTTTCGTGTTTGTTGTTGTTGTTGTTGTTGTTGTTGTTGTTGTTGTTGTTGTTGTTGTTGTTGTTGTTGTTGTTTGTTCTGGTTCCTGTTTTCTTGAACGCGGGCAGTCACGCTTGTTTTGGATTTCGAAATGATTCTTAGTTCCACAGATTGGACATCACTTCTGAGGTTGACAGTGTCATCATCGTCCCCAAGGTGCTGGATATGCTTGTGTAACCTTTCCTTCACACGGTTTATGTACAACCTGTCTTGTGTCACACAACTGCACAGATGTCTTCCAACTCAAGGACCACTACCACACCATGCGGGCCTCAGTAGCTTAGTTGGGTTGTGTTGGGATTCACATGCCGGTGGTTGCGAGTTCGATAAATTGTCCTTGCCCATCTTGCTGTTTAGGATAAGATAACTTCCCTCCCCCCCCCCCCACATCCCTAGGATGATTACCCTCGTCGACCATATCGCCTGAGATGGGTGCTGGTGTAAAACTGATTCAAAATCAATCAGTCATCATAATATCAATCAGCACCATAAGAGAGAGAGAGAGAGAGCGACGGAGACAGACAGAGAGACAGAGAGAGATGGATTTTGTTTTGTCGGAGAAAATCAAGTTCGTTGAAAATGTCAACGCGTTCATAAACTGCTTCAATAAGAGTGATACACCGTCGATAGCAATGGAACGATCATATTCAAACAAGTGACAGATCTGCCTTTTACAAAATATGCAAAATCTTTACACTGTATTGTGATCTACACGTTAATGGATATAACATCATTCAATAAACACTCTTGCAAAATTTAGTGTGGTGTATCAGAAATGTATGTGCTGTATAAAAGTTTTACAGCATCCAATGAAGATGCTTTAACATGTAAAATTTTGTAACTATGCCATCGAAGATGAAGTACACTTTGTTATCAGAATGTTTTGCTCTAGATGACTCAAGAAAAGGACTTATTCAAAACAGATAAGTTAATTCTTCTTCACTAAACAGAAGTGAAGTAATGAAAAACCTGACAATATTCCTCTTAAAAGGTGAAAGGATGTTTCACAGATTTATGTCAGTTTAGTTTTGATTTCTCTCTTATTTATGATTGTGCTGTAAAATTACTCAGCCAGCTTGCATCGAAGAATAGTTTGTATGGGTTTCCAGAATATTTAAGGCTGATACTTCATTATCATCAACATGTGCCATGCCGCATGACGTTAGCGATCATGGCCCTCCATACGAATCTGTCCCTTGTCGCTGCAAGTACATTCCCCACCCTCTTTGTCCTCAGCCACTCTGCAAGTCCGTCCAATATTTTCTCCCTGGGTCTGCCTGGTATTCTGTTTCCCTCCAGCTTTCCTGTTGTGACCAGGTGCTCTAATTCACCTTTCCTCGTAAAATGTCCTATATATGTTGTTTGTCTTTTCCTAATCTTCTTTATTAATGACACTTGATATGTTTAATAATTCATGCCCATTAGGGGCTGTAGTCTAAACTGTGAACAGATCATCTAATCTGATCTGTTCTGAACTGACCACCATGGGAGAATGGAACTCTCAAATGACATGGTAAGATGGAAAATGTCAGGTTAAATGTCCATCTGAAAGGGGAATTGGAGCACCTGGTCACAACAGGAAAGCTGGAGGGAAAGAGAGCACCAGGTAGACCCAGAGAAAAAAAGATTGGACGGACTTGCAGAGTGGCTAAAGACAGAAAGGGAGGAAGATGTGCTTGAAGCAACAAGGGACAGATACATATGGAGGGCCATGATCGCCAACGCCATGTGGCAAGGCACTTGATGATGATGATGAAATGTCCATCTTCTTATCCCTGCCTTTTTGTTACAACAGATCTTCTTTACACTACATTAATACATGGACCTGTAACGACCCCATCCTCCCTTTTCTTTCTGGTTGTTATTGTTTGTTTTAGTTATGATATAGGCCCAAATCAACAAATACACAAGGGAATGGCTTAATGTCCCACCCAGTCTCACTGGCGTTGCGCTCTATTGTCGCCAGACAAAGCTGAAGCTACCCCTAACATCCATTGTTGAGGAGTACAAGGCAGAAAAGGTCAGCCTTCTTAGCATGCTTGAAGACCCGAGAGATAAGGTCGTGAGATCAGTCCAGCCCAAGCTGAGGACTGGTAGAAAACGAAAAGTCCAGGAGACACTTGTCGCAACGAAAGAAAGCCTTATGGTCGGAGAAATAATAGGGCACATGCAGACCAACAGGCAGGGACTGGGATCAACAAAAATGCCAACGGGAAGGCAAAAAGAGATATGGTAATACAAAAGATGAAGAAAGAAGAGGATGCCACAAGACTTCAGAAGGCAGTTCAGCAAGGCCAACAGGGGCAGTGGACGACTTGGGGAAATGCACTCTAAAGAAGTCTAAGCTGGAATGACTTGTGGCAGATGCCCCCTCTCTGAATCAGTTTCATCCTCAGATCTGAGTATGAGTTCCTGCCCTTGAATGCTAATCTGGTGAAATGAGGGAAATCAGATAACCCTGCTTGCCCATTCCATTAGGGCAAACAGACACTTGAATATGTCCTGAATTCATGCAAGGTCACGCTAACCCCAGTAAAGTACACGCGGAGACCAGTCAACTGCCTCAAGATATCTCACAAGCGATCAGGGAAAAACTTGCCACCAGAAGCTCCAACAATCTACACGGCAGGATGCAGGAAAAACATGGCCTGAAAAAGATGTGACACCCAGAGCATAGAAGCGAGGTCTGCCGGATGAAGCGGACGACTGGGAGTGCACAGCAGATCTCCCACAGTGGAAAAAAAGACACACCCAGAAATTATCAGCAAGAGTGGCGTGAGACCGGACATAGTTCTCCACTCCCATTCATTCAAACAAGTGATTCCGATCGAGCTAACTGTATCATATGAAAGTAGAATGGCTGAAAAGTATGCCAGTCTAACCAGCAACTAAGGACATCTAGATTTCAAGCCAAATCTTCGCCATAGTGGTTGGAGCAAGGAGGTTGATAGATACATCAGTCTATGATCTCATGATGCAGCTCTTGATTTCGGGGAGAGAGAGAACCAGAGCCATAAAGGCAGTAGCAGAAGCAGCGCAAAAGAGCTCCAGCTGTATCTGAACCAAGAGAAACAAAAGTGAACTTCATAAGGTTTAAAATTCCCCCGTATGTTGCTGGTGAGCAATAGCCAAGTGGTTAAGACATCTGTTCAAGGGTGACTTTGCCTTAAGAAATCTGACCACCTAGGATGTGAGGGTTCGATTAAAAAAAAGTTGCTACAACAGAAGGACTTACTACAATGACTGTCCTTGTTCTCTGCGATTATTCCTCATTGACGCCAACACAGACAACCTTCTCAATCGCTCAGTTGCTTCCCACATTGATGTCGTGAAGAAGAATATTGATGAAATAGACCAGTCTGACCAGTCTTTTCTTAGGCTCTACTCGATGTTCCACTGAAAGAGATAGAAACTCCAGTCCAATGCTGTCCAGTCACAATAAGTCTCTGTGATAATGCTGAACCATATACATGTAGTGTTGCTGTAGCAAGAAGAGTTCCAGTTCCCCTTCTTGACAAGGTCAACGTTGAGCTTCGTCAAATGGGAAAAGTAGGCATCACAGAACCCGCTGAAGAGGCAACTGTCTGGTGTAGTCTGATAGTTCCTGTTATGAAAAAGAATGGAACGGTCAGGATTTGTACAAACTACAGACGACTCAATGCGGAAGTTCGCCATGAGCGCATTATATTGCCTACCCTTGATGATATTCTTCACAAGCTTCAGGGTTCTACCATTTTCAGCAAGCAGATATATCTTGATCTTACGACGGCAAAGCTCACAATCTTCAAAACTCTTTGTGGCCGGTATTTCTACAAGTGCTTGCCTTTTAGAATCTCCAGTTCTTCAAATATTTTCCAGCGAACTATGGAGTCTATTCTGGATGAATGTCCGTTCGTCATCTGTTACTTTGATGATGTACTCATCCACAGCAAAAATACTGAACAACATGAGCAACACCTTAATCATGTTCTGAAGAAACTTAAAGCTGTGAACTTGAAGGTGAACTAAAATAAAAATGTGAATTCAGAAAGGAGATCAAACTTCTTGGTTACACAATCAATGAGCATGGAATTTCTGCTGACCCTGAAATGTTTCACTACCTGAGTTATGTTCTTTGTTCGATTATCGGCCTATATGAGAATGTGGTTTGATTCTAAAGTCTGACAAGATTTGTTTCAAATGACTTTAACTGAAAAAAGTATGTATATATACATATACATGCATACACTATAAGCCTGATCAGGAAGTATCTCTCTATGGAAACAACTGCAAAACTCGTTCTCTCCTTCATAATGTCTCGCATTGACTATTGCAATTCACTCCTGTCCGGTCTTCCTGCCTCCACCACTCACATCCTACAGCGCATTCAATACAATGCTGCACGCCTTGTACTCAAAAAGAA
>JAPXFY010000016.1:66525369-66562869 GCA_030674185.1 Monoplex corrugatus | reverse complement strand
ATCAGCATTGGAGACCAACCCATGGAGATAAGAATGTTTATGTCTCCGAGATAGAGGTAGACCGCTATACTGAAATATATGCTTGCTCCTCCTCACGCTCCTCCGTTTGGTTCAGCCACACCGGGGAAATGGGAGGGACATGTGAGGAACGATTCCAATCGCGGGTTTCATTCCACTGATTCCCACCAAAGTTCTCTTCAATTGGTTCCTCACAAATTCCCCCTCCCCCTTTGTTTCCCCCACCCTGAGTCCATCCCTTTTGGTTTTCTCCCAAATCTCCACCCCACCGCCGTTCCCCCTGAAGTTCTTTTCCATTTGTACCCCTCCCAACTTCCTCTGAGCGTCCCTCCTCAAATTTCCTCCCAGCACTCTCACTCCCCAAGATATAACCCAGAGTTCCCTCTCTTCTTAAGTAAACCCCCACCCCCGCCCGACTCCCCGTCGTTGGTTATCTTCTCCTGAAGTTTCCTTTCCCAAGTTCCCTTGTCTATGAATTCCACCAATGTTACCTCCCCTTGTTCTTCTTGCCTCCAGTTTCCTTTCCTTGTTTCTTTTTGAACTTCCCATCCGATTGTTTACTCCTCCCAACGAACAGTTTCCTCCAATTTGTCTCTCTCCCAGAGAATCTCCTCCCACCCCCATTAATTGTTTCTCCCTATTTTCCGTTCTACTTGTACACGTGCCTTCCACTTAACCCAAAGTTCTCTCCAACTTGTATCCCTCCCTCTCTGCACCTTCCTTTAGGTTAACTTCCACTACCTTCCCCCCCTTCCAAAAGTTTCACCGAAGTTTCCTTCTCTTATCTCTTTGTCCTGAAGCTTATTTCCCTTTCTCACCTTGCCCTGAAGTTCCCTCCCGCTTGTTTCCCCATTCCACCCCATTGTTCCCTTCCCCCTCCTAAGAGTTCCCTCGCACTGGTTCTGTTCTCCTCCAGTATTTCCTCTAATACTTCCTCTTCAAGTCTTAACTTCCCTTCCCCTGCTCTCCTTGCTCTGTGATTCCTTCCCAGTGGTTCTCCTTGAAGTTCCCTCCAACTTATCCTCTCTTTCCACCCCAAAATTACATCCCATTTATCCCCATGGTTCTCTCCCAATATTTCCACCCCATGGTTCCCCCTCCCTCCTCCTCCCCACACCGATCCTCTCCCCTCCACCCCCACTTCCCCCTTGTTTTGTTTCTCCTGTCCTCCCTTCTCCCCCCTCCCCATCCCTCCTCCTTGCCTTCCCAACTTCCCCCACCCCTCCAAGATTCCCTTCCTCTTTCTTTCCTAATCCCCCCTTCCCATTCCCATTCTTTGACTTTTGCCCCCTCCAAGTCCTTCTTTTCTCTTTCCTTACCTCCTCCTGTGTCCTCCTCCCATTCCATTGCTCTTTCTTTCCCCCCCACCCCAAGATGTCCCTTCTTGTTTCTCTCTCCATCCTCCCCCCCAGTTTCCCTCCCCTTTTCCCCCTTCCAGATTCCTTTTCCTTATTTCCCTCCCCACCCCCCATTCCCTTCCCTCCCCTGTTCCTCTTCCCACCCGAGTTCCCTCCCTTTCTTTTCCTTTCCCCAATTCCTTCTATTTTCCCCCAACATGTCCTCCCCTGTTTCATTCCACCCGATTCCCTCCTTTTCTTCCCCTCCCACAACCAAAAGACCTTCCTTCCCCCAGTCTCTTTCCCCCACTCCATCCCACCCAAGTTCCCTCAATCTATTTCCCCCACCTAGAGTTCCCTCAATCTATTTCCCCCACCTAGAGTTCCCTCAAATCAGGCATAGGTGCAATGAAGCTAAGGAAGCTTGGCTGAACACAAAATGCAAAGAGATAGAAGAACGACACAGAATGGATCCTCAGGGTATGTACAGAAGAATTGAAGAAATTGTCCACAGGAAAAATACATGCACATCAACTGGTTGCTTAAAATCGAAAGATGGCACGCTTATCATGGAAAAAGACAAAATACTGGACAGATGGGGAGAGTACATTAAAGACCTTTTTGAGGATGACAGAAACGAAGAACACATTATAAAAAAGAACTTTGAAGGACCACCAATAATGAAAGATGAAGTTTGAGCAGCACTGAAAAAGATGAAACCAGGAAAAGCCCCAGGACCAGACAACATTACTACAGAGATGACTGAAGCCCTGGAGGAATTTGGCATAGAAAAAATAACAGTCCTCCTAAATGAAATTTATGACATTGGAAAAATCCCCAAAGATATGTCAAAATCAATTTTCATTGCACTTCCAAAGAAGACAGGGGCTATAGAATGCGAACTCCATCGCACAATCAGTTTGATGAGTCATGTAACAAAAATCCTGTTAAGAATAATCATGATGAGGACAAGGAATGGAATCAAAAGAGAAATAGCAGAAGAACAGTGTGGATTTGTGGAAGGGAAAGGAACTATTAATGCCATATACATCCTAAGAACTATCATAGAGAGGTCAATCGAGATGACTAAGGATTTGTATTTATGCTTTGTTGACTATACCAAGGCCTTCGATCGGGTACGACATGAAGAATTGATCAACCAACTGGAGAGACTCAATGTTGATGGAAAAGATCTACGAATAATCAGGAATATGTACTGGGAACAAACAGCTGCAATGAGAATAGAAAACAATATAAGCTCTTTTCAAAACATCAAAAGAGGAGTCAGACAGGGTTGTGTTTTGTCACCAGATCTTTTTCATTATATAGCGAAAACATCATGAGAAACCTAGAAGAAGACCCTGGATTAAAAGGTTGGAGGGAAAATGATAAACAACATTCGGTACGCAGATGACACCGTGCTAATTGCAGAAAATGAAAGGGACCTACAAAACCTTGTGAATATACTAGAAATAGAAAGCAAAGGTAAGGGGTTGGAACTAAACAGCAGGAAGACTGAAGTCATGGTGATCAGTAAAAAACATGAAATCCCCTCCTGCAAAATAACAGCAAATGGCACAACCTTGACACAGGTTAATAAGTTCAAATACCTGGGAACGGTCATTTCATCAGACGGCAGATGCACATCGGAAATAGCTGGCAGAATTGGCAAGCCAAAACAGCATTCAAGAAGATGACAAGCATTCTTACCAACAAATGCTTATCAATTAACATCAGAAAGAGAGTCCTTGAATGTTATATAGAACCAATACTGTTGTACAGATGCGAGGCGTGGACAGTCAGCAAGCAAAGCCAGAGCAGGATCGAGGCAGCCGAGATGTGGCTTCTCAGAAGAATGTTGAGAGTTCCATGGACAGCAAAGAAAACAAACGAGACAGTCTTGATGGAGGCAGACACAAGTAGATCACTCATAAGGAAGATTAGGAAAAGACAAGCAGCATTTATAGGCCATTTTATGAGGAAGGAGGATTTGGAGCATCTGGTCACAACGGGAAAGCTGGATGGAAAGAGGGCACCAGGTAGACCCAGGGAGAGCATGCTGGACGGACTTGCAGAGTGGCTGGGGATGAGGAGGGTGGGGGAGATGCTGGGGCAACGAGAGATAGAGATGGTTGGAAGTCCATGGTCGCCAACGCCATGCGGCAGGGCACCTGATGATGATGATGATGATGATGAGAGTTCCCTCCCTCTGTTCACCCCAACCGGAGTTCCCTCCCTCTGCTCCCTCCATCCAGAGTTCCCTCTCTCTGTTCTCAACCCCCCCCCCCCCCCCGCCCTCCAGAATTTCCTTCCACTGTTCTCCCCATCCAAAGTGCCCTCCCCTCTGTTTTCCACCCCCTATCCAGATTTCCCTCCCTCTTTTATCCCCCTGGAGTTCCCTCCCTGTGTTCTCCCACCCAGAGTTCCCTCCTGCAGTTCCCCCACCTGGAGTTCCTGCCCTCTGTTACCCGCCAGAGTTCCCGCCCTCTGTTACCCGCCAGAGTTCCCGCCCTCTATTACCCGCCAGAGTTCCCTCCCGCTGTTTCTTCCCCATCCAGATTTTTCGCCATCTGTTACCGCCCTGGAGTTCCCTCCCTCTGATTCTTCCTCATCTGATGTTCCTTCCCTCTGTTCCACCCTACACGTGGAATTCCCTCTCTCTGTTCCCCCACGGAGTTCCCTCTCTTCGTCCCCCCCCCCCCCCGGATTTCCTCACTCTGTTCCCCCTTCCAGAGTTCCCTCCCTCTGTTTACCCCCAACCTGGAGTTCCCTCCCTCTCTGTTCCCACCCCTTGAGTGTCCTCCCTATCTCCCACCCACCCCACCCCGAGTTCCTTCCCTCTGTTCCCCGCACCCCCTGGAGTTCCCTCCCTCTGCTCCCTGCACCCCAACATCCGAGTTTACTGCCTCTGTTCCTTGTCCCACCCTTCGGAGTTCCCTCTGTTTTCTTCCCCATCCAAATTTCCCTCCATCTCATACCGCCTTGGAGTTCCCTTGATCTGTTCACCCCACCCAGAGCTTCCCTCCCTCTGTTCCCTCCCTCTGAGCGTCCTCCCGGTCTTCCCCCAAGTTCATTCCCTCTGTTCCCCTCACCCAGCCCCCGAGTTCATTCACTCTGTCCCCCCCCCCCCCCTTCTGGAGTTCTCTCCCTCTGTTGTCTTCCATCCAGAATTCCCTCCCTCTGTTTTACCACATGGAGTTCTCTCCCACTGTTTTATTCCCCTGGAGTTCCCACATTTTGTTCTACTCCCCCTGGAGTTCCCTCCCTTTATTCTACCCCCTGGAGTTCCCTCCCTTTGTTCTCCCTCTCCATCCGGAGTTCCCTCCCTCCGTTCTTCCCCCTCCGGAGTTGCCTCCCTCTGTTCTCCCTCCTATGGAGTTCCTTCCCTGTATTCTGCCCCCATCCAGAGTTCCCTCAAAGTTTCCCATAAAAAGCACAGTTCCCTCTCACCCATCATCCTCGAGTTCCCTCGGTCTGTTCCCCCTCCTGAGTTCTCTTTCTCTCCCTCCCCAGAGTTCCCTCCCTCCGTTTCCCCAGCTATTCAGAGTTCCCTCCGTCTGCCCCCCCCCCCCCCCCCTCTGAGTTCCCTCCCTCTGTTCTCTCCCACCCAACCTGGAGTCCCCCCTCCTGTTTCCCCATATCCAGAGTTCCTTCTCCCCCTCCCCCCACCCGAGTTCCTCCCTCTTCCATCCCCCTAAGTTCCTCCCTCCGTCCCCAATTCCCCTCCCTCCCGAGTTCCCTCCCTCTTTCTCACCCCCCATCTGAGTTTCCCCCTCACTGTTCTCACTCCACTCCCCTCCAAAGTTGCCCCCTCTGTTCTACCCCTATCCGGAGTTCTCTCTGTTCTTCCCCTCATCCGGAGTTGCCTCCCTCTGTTCTTCCCCCATCCGGAGTTCTCTCTGTTCTTCCCCTTATCCGGAAATGCCTCCTCTGTTCTTCCCCCATCCGGAGTTCCCTCCCTCTGTTACTCACAAGATCTGAACAAAAACGATACCTGGAAGGAAAACGGCATTAGCTGAAGGCAATTGATATTAACACAGAAAGGTTACTAGAATTGTGATCACACACTGAGACTCAGTTAAATGTTGAAGACCCCTAAGATAAGATTCAGGCTCAGGAGAAAAGCAGGACCACCAGCATGGTATTAGTCGTGTCCCAGAGAGTACTACTGATTCCGCTGCCTCCCTGCTAGATACAACAAAACAAGACAGGCTTAAATTTTCGGCCAACTGGCCTTTGTCAAACGTAAGGTTACAACAAACAAACACCAGATACAAAAAATAGGAGAAAAGCACTGAAACTTCCCTGCTGCTCTGTCCAGTGTGAGAAAAAGAATGAACTGCCAGGCATCTTCTTGGTTTCCAGAGACGCACATGCGAAGACCCAATCTTTCGGCCTTGGCTGTTAGCATGGCAAAACACTTTGCCCGGCGAAGAATACCAAATAATGAATAAATACGAATAAAACAGAATTAAAAAAGAATGGTTATAGAACTTACCTGTCACATGGGCGAAGTGACAGCAGATGTCAACAAGCTATGTCTGGAAAAGCAAGAAAATTTCACTCAAACTAAAATTGCGATTCTACAACTCCAACGTTGTCAACTGTACAATTGTGAAACGTGGTACTTGAAAACAAGTCAGAATAAAAAATATAAGAAAAAGTTGAATCCTTTGACCTCGAGTAGTTCCTACGCAAGATCTTGGGCATCAAATGGAAAGTCAGTGACAACGATTAGTAAGGTCAAGACGCAAACAGATCCCAGTTACCATCATCATCTGCAAGCGTCGACTGAATTGGCTGGGCCATGCTGCTATACTGCCATCTTCTAGATATGCCAACCAAGTCCTGAACTAGAACCCAGAGAACAGCGAAGGAGGGGAAGACCAAAAATAAACTGGTGCCAGACGGTCGACAAAGACCTGAAACTGGTGGATAGACGCTGGAGTGATGACCTGGGACTCTCTGCCGACCAAACCCGTCCGAGCACTCTTGGTGTCATATACTACACGTCATTATTGAAGGGCCAGGAACGTTTTTGAGTCAATTTTTGAAAGGAGAAATAACCTATTTTCTCTTACTCTTTTCTCCAATTCGTTGCCGTAACTGAATGGATAAGAGCTCAGACAACATTGCAGTTTCCTTTTGGCACGTGTTTGGGGATTTGCCGATTTGCAATGGGCGGCCCAAGGAAGACAATTTCCACACGAAATTGTCGAATCTTCAGCAGGGTCTCTCTGACGACGCAGGCAAGGTAGCGACAAAATTCGCTTTGCACGTGCAAGGCAAGCCCTTTTTGAACACTACTCCAGCCAAAGTTGCCCGCAGACGAGGATAAAAAGGACCCGTTCTTGGTTCGTTTTAACCATGCTTGCAAGACGACGGATGACGGATGAGCAGCGGGGGAGAGCCCTCGCTCTGCTTGATGAAGGCCTAGCGCAGCGGGAAGTTGCTAGACGACTTGAAGTGTCGCATTCCACAATCCAGAGACTGCTGGAGCGCTTCAATGAGACTGGAGCAGTCCAGGAAAGGCGTCACACGGGTCGACCCAGAGTAACGACAAGACAGCAAGACCGCTACCTTGCCCTCTCCGTCCTGAGGGAAAGGGCATCCACTGCGGTGACCTTGAGGGGTCAGCTGAGGGACGCAACAGGTGCTAACATCAGCTGCAGCACGGTGAGAAGACGGCTACATGAGGCAAACTTGAGGTCACGGAGACCGGCCGTCCGACCCGTGCTGTCACCAGTCAACAGAGTGCGCCGCATGACCTGGGCCAGGGAGCACGTGACCTGGACAAGGCAACAGTGGGCCCGGGTCTTGTTTTCGGATGAGTCCAGGTTCACCCTGACCTTTAACGATGGCCGGGCTCGGGTGTGGCGACGTCAAGGGGAGAGGTTCGCTGACGCCACTGTCCAAGAGCATAACCGGTACGGCGGCGGGTCGGTGATGGTGTGGGGTGGCATGAGCCGTGGTACCTGGACCCCCCTGCTCCCCATTGACGGCATCCTGAACGGGGTCCGGTACCGGGACGAGGTTCTGGCGGCCGTGGCACTGCCTGCGCTTGTGGACCTTGGTCAAGGCGCCATCTTCCAGGACGACAATGCACCTGCGCATCGAGCACGCCTTGTGACCGACTTCCTGGAGCAGCATGAAGTCGTCCGTATGGCCTGGCCAGCGTGCTCACCTGACCTGAACCCAATTGAACACCTCTGGGATGTGCTCGGGAGGCGCATCAGGGACAACCACCCCCCACCGGGCACCCTGGCCAGGCTGGTCGACATCCTGCAGATCGAGTGGGCGGCCATCCCTCAGGACACACTCCGTACCCTTGTGGGGTCGTTGCATCGGCGCTGTGAAGCATGCATCCAGGCTCGGGGCGGACACACGCGATATTGAAAACAGATTGGCCAAATCTGACACTTTCTGTTTTTTGAAAAGGGGGGGATGTTCCTTTAAATGCATGTGCTGTTCACTAATGGGTCATTGTGCTAATTTCTTTTTCCAAAACAGGTGTGGAAATGATGAAATAAAACATAGAATCAATTCTAAACATTGTCAATTATTTCAACTTAAAATTAGAGAGGAAGGAAGAAGTGGCCCTTAAATTATGATTAGGAGTATATGTGTCACACGATACAGGAGCGAAAAACAAAACAAAACAGCAAAAAAACCTGAGACCACAACAATGCACATTCTGTTGTCCGATGACCTTGCCAGTCTTCATGTTTGTGCTGGCGGTAGTTCTTTATCATTTCTATTTTTTCTTTTCTTTTTTTTTCTTGTTGTAGTTAATGTTATGATTTGTCTTCTTCTTCTTCTGCTTTACTGTATTATATTCAAATTCATTTATTGTGGGAGGGGAAAGGGAAAGGGCTGTTACTTGTCGATCTAGTTTTCACTGATAATCTTGTGGTTTTTCGTCCGGTTTTTCGTTGGTTTTTCGTCTCGCTGGTGTTGTTCTCGTTGTCGTCCTCGTTGTCGTTCTCCTCGTTGTCGTCGTTGTCGTCCTTCTCGTTGTCGTCCTTCTCGTTGTCTTCGTTGTCGTCCTTCTCATTGTCGTCCTCGTTGTCGTCCTTCTCGTCGTCGTCGTTGTTCTTCTTCTCGTCGTTGTTCTCGTTGTCGTCGTCGTCGTCGTCGTTCTTGTCGTTGTCGTCGTGCTCGTTGGTGTTGTTCTCATTGTTCTCGCTGTTGTTGCTGTTCTCGTTGTTGGTGGTGTTGTTCTCGTTGCTGTTGGTGTTCTCGTTGTTGCTGTTGTTCTTATCGATGTCGTTGTTCTTCTGGTTGTCGTTGTTCTCGTTGTAGTTGTTCTCGTTATTGTTCTAGTTCTGGTTCTGTAGGATAATCCACAACGGGCCTCGTGGCCTATCCCGTGGATGGTGGTATACGTGCGTGGGCTAGTCGGACGAGGGTAGAGGTTCTCCAAGTGACAGTAGCTCCCTGAAGCGTTCGGTGGATGCTGCGTTGACTATGTGGGCGGTGAGAGAGTTCCATTCCGGGACGGTCCGCTGTCCGTAGGCAAATTTATCAATGTTGCCACGGGGTTGGCATCGCTGCAGGTTGCGTTGGTTGTTGGATCTGGTTCTGAAGGAAGTCTCAGTGAACAATGTCTTTCGGGATGGCAACTTCTCCAGTGATGATGCGGTAGGCCATGACCAGTCTCGAGTACATACGGCGTTCAGACAGCGGGTCCCACTTCAGCTCGTGTAGCATCTCCGTCACACTACTGGTTGGACCGTAATCACAAGTGGCGTATCTTGCTGTGCATCTTTGGACCTGTTCGGTGCGTGACACATCCTTCTTCGTGTACGGGTCCCACACCGTTGCGCAGTATTCTAGATGAGGGCGGACCAACGTCTTATAAGCTGCCTCCCTGATCTTATTGGGCATGTCACTTATTTCGCCTCACAAAACCGAGCTGCTGGTAGGCCTTCTTGACTATACTGTCGAGTGAGCTGTCCACTTGAAGTCGTTGGATAGCAGTATTCCTAGGTACTTCTGGTGACTCACTTCCTCCAGCTCGCTGTTGTGGATGTAGTACTTGCTACAGATGGGAGACTTGGTTGGCGAGAAGCGGAGGACAGCACATTTTGAGGCATTAAAATTCATCAGCCATTTATCCTCCCACTGATTAAGCCGATTGAGGTCCTCTGTAGTTTCTTGCTGTCATCTGCGGACTGTATCTCACGATAGAGGACACAATCGTCTGCGAATAGGCGGACGGATGATGACAAGTTGTCTGGCAGATTGTTGATATACAGTTGAAACAATACCGGGCCCATAACTGTTCCCTGAGGCACACCGGACATTACTGGGGTTGGTGCTGATGTTTTACCTTCCAGGGTCACCGACTGTGTGCGCTGAGTCAAGAAAGATCGTATCCACATCAGTGTGCTGCCTCTGATCCCGTAGTGATTGAGCTTCTTGAGGAGCCTTTCATGCGGAACCTTGTCGAAGATCTTTGTGAAGTCTAATACGATCATGTCGATCTGCTTTGCTTCCTGCGCTTGTACGCGTCGACTAGGTCGTGAGCTGCGAGTAATACTTGTGTTTCGCACGAATGCTTGGCACGAAACCCGTGTTGGTATTCAGATAGTATGTTGTTGTCATCGGTATGCTGCATGATGGTAGACACTACGATGTGCTCGAGAATATTTGAGGCGACACATGTGAGCGACACTGGTCGATAATTGCTGGCTCTGGTCTTATCATCTTTCTTAAAAATAGGCACATTATTCGCCTGCTTCCATTCGTCTGGCACAATACTGGATGTAAGAGACTGGTTGTAGATGATGGTTAGAAACGGGCTGATCTCGCATGCCAACTCTTTCAGGACTCTAGTTGGTACCTCGTCGGGACCGGTGGCTTTATGAGCTTTTAGGTTTTTAGGAGCTTCTCGATCCCCTTGTTCTCAACGTGAATGTCCAGCATTGGGGGAAACGGTGGGGTGTTCATGTCCGGGATCTCGCTGGTGTCCTCTTTTGTGAATACCGACTCAAACTGTGAGGCCAATTGGCTCCCAGACTGTAGCCTTCCGCTGTCATCTCGTAGTTGCTGTAAGCCTACTGAGTCGACCTTCAGTTTCTTGACGTAACCGTAGAATGCCTTAGGGTCGTCACTGAGGCTGTCACCCACAATATCATGCACGTAGTTCCGCCTGGCTTTACGCAGCGCCTTCTGGGTGGCTTTGCGAAGCTTGTTGAATCCAGCTTTGTGTTTCTCGCTCTTATGACGGTTGTTAAATGTTCGCTTCTTCCTCCCGATCATCCGTTGAATGTCCCTGTTCATGTATGGCAGGTTGAAGCGCGAACTACTCATTTTCGATGGAATGTTAGCATTCATAGTTTTTAGCAGTTTGTCTCTGAATGACTTCCAGTTCTCGTTCACGCTCCGGGAGGTGCTCTCGTTAGAGAAGCTGGGGGAGATACGAGGTCAAGTCTTCTCTCATCTGATCAAAGTTGGCTTTGTTGTACATCCAAACTTTGTGAGGTTTGCTTTTCTGAACCTTGGCTGCGAGCTTGAATTTGACCTCAACAATATTGTCGTGGTCACTAATTCCCGGGATGGGCTTGATGCAGTCAACAAGCGTGGGGTTACTGGTGAAGAGCAGGTCAAGTATGTTCATGCCCCTGTAGTGACGGTTACCATTTGCTCTAGGACGTGATTATGCACGCTATTAAGAAGGGTAGAACAAAACTCTTCACAGTTCTTGTATGTTCGTTGGCTACTGGGCTTCAACGTCCCCTTACTCCAGTCAATGTCGAGTTCGTTGAAGTCACAGGCGAGAATGGTGCATGCACTGTTGGGTAGTTTGTCAAGAGATTGTGAAAGGCCAACAAGGCTATCCAGGTCACTGTAATGTGGGTGATAGTATGCTCCCAGGTACACCGGTTTGCAACCTGCTGTCTATTTTGGACCACACAATTTCACAGTTTGTGTCGAGCTGTTCTTGTGGGGTTGCATGTAGATCATTTCTGACACCGACTATTACGCCACCATAACCGTATGCGCGGTCCTTGCGCCAGAAGTTGTAGCACCCAACATGGTGGTGAAAGAGTTCACCGTTTATCACATCAGTCTTGGCCCACGTTTCTGTGCCGATTAAGATATCAGGTTGCACTGAATCCAGTAATTCGGCCACAGATTCCCACTTGTTTTGCAGGCCCTGAAAGTTGACAATAGCTTTGAGTTGTTTATATCGCTTGTTCTGAGTTTGCTGTCCTGCTGCCGTGCTGTTTGGCTACAGAGATGAGGTTGCAACTGGATTGATGGGGTCACCCGTGGTATCAAGCCATGCAAGTGTGCAATAGCTATTTGGGCTGCTAACATTCAAGTAGCTCGTGAATAGCGAGGATGCGAAATTGGGTAGTCCACACGAATGACAGACCCAGGAAACTGCTGAGTCTTGGAGGGCTGCAAATGACTCTGGGGACATCTCAGTGATCTAATGTGATACCACAATTGTCACAGCAAACTACCCGCTGGTTCCGTCTAACTGCTTTGCTGTATAAACCACAGGGGAATTTCACAGGACCTGGGTTGGGGTTGATGTCATTTGAGAGCCCAATCAACAATAACACACAGCACAATGTCGCTCTAGCACAGTCAAGTTTCTGAATGTTCAGTTTAAGATGGCTTCCATGGCTACGTGGGAAGTGCAAGAGTTGTATCACTTCATGCATGAGGGGGTTGTCAGGTGTTAAGGTGTCCAGCGAGGGCAGTAAGCAACAGTTTTGTCAGGTATGGAGAGATCTTACTTGGCTTGTGTCGGTTGGAGAATAATTCAGTTGATGCACTACCCAGTTTCACAATCAGCAGAAAGGCTGAAGCCACGAGGAGACCTTTCAACATGGCGGCGATCCTGTTGGTTCCCAGTTGGTGACGGTTGGATGTGATTTAAGCCCGCTCTACAAACACCAGGCCAGCCCAGAACAGGAGCCCTCCGATCCAGAAGATGTTATTGGTACATTGGAGCAGATTTGGTGATCACTGATGGCCAGAAAATGTGATCATTTCCGAAAATTTGAAGAGCGATCTCGAATCCCGCCCGACCAGTCCACGCTTGCGCATGTTGTTGTTCCCGTTGTCGTCGTTGTTCTCGTTGTCGTCCACGTTGTCGTCCTTGTCGTTGTCGTCCTTCTCGTTGTCGTCGTTGTTATTCTCGTTGTCGTTGTTCTCATTTTCGTCGTTCTTCTCGTTGTCGTCGTTGTTCTGTTTCGTCGTTGTCCTCGTTGTGCTTCTCGTTGTCGTCGTTCTTCTCGTTGTCGTCGTTGTTGTTCTCGTTGTCGTCGTTGCTCTTCTCGTTGTCGTCGTTGTTCTTCCGTTGTCGCGTCGTTGTATCCATTGTTCGTCCGGTTTTTTACTCTCATTGTTGCTGTTCTCGTTGTTGTTCTTGTTTTTGTTACTCTCATTGTTGCTGTTCTCGTTGTTGTTCTTGTTACTCTCATTGTTGCTGTTCTCGTTGTTTTTGCTCTCATTGTTGCTGTTCTCGTTATTGTTCTCGTTGTTGTTCGTCTCGTTGTAGTCGTTGTTCTTCTCGTTGTCGTCGTTGCTGTTCTCGTTGTCGCATTGTTGTTGTTTTCGTTGCTGTCGTTGTTCTCGTTGTCGTCGTTTTTGTTCTTCTCGTTGTCGTCGTTGTTCTTCTCATTGTCGTCCTTCTCGTTGTCGTCGTTGTTGTTCTCGTTGAGGTCGTTGTTCTTCCCGTTGTCATTGTTGCTATTCTTCTAGTTGTCGTCGTGTTGTTCTCGCTATCGTTCTCGTTGTCGTCGTTGCTCTTCTCATTGTTGTTCTTGTTGTCGTCGTCGTTCTTCTCCTCGTTGTCGTCATTGTTGTTGTTCTCGTTGTTGTTCTCGTTGTTTGTTGTTCTCGCTGTTTTGTTCTCTCGTTGTGTTCGTTGTTGTTTTTTACTCCTCTGTGTTGCTGTTCTCTTTCTCTCGTTCTGTTCTCGTATGTTTGTTGTTGTTGTCTGTTGTTCGTTGGTCTCTCGTTGTCGTCGTTGTTTTCGTGTCGTCATTCTTCTCGTTTGTCGTCGTTGTTCACTTCTCGTTGCCGTCGTTGTTTTCGTCGTTGTTGTTGTTCTTATTCTCGTTGTTAGTCTGGTTGTTCTCGTCGTTGTTGTTGTTGTTCTCGTTGTTAGTCTGGTTGTTCTGGTTGTTGTTGTTCTTGTTTTTGTTACTCTCATTGTTGCTGTTCTCGTTGTTGTTCTTGTTTTTGTTACTCTCATTGTTGCTGTTCTCGTTGTTGTTCTTGTTTTTGTTACTCTCATTATTGCTGTTCTCGTTGTTGTTCTTGTTACTCTCATTGTTGCTGTTCTCGTTGTTTTTGCTCTCATTGTTGCTGTTCTCGTTGTTGTTCTTGTTTTTGTTACTCTCATTGTTGCTTTCTCGTGTTGTTCTTTTTGTTGTTCTCTCTTTTGCTGTTCTCGTTGTTGTTCTTGTTACTCTCATTGTTGTGTTCTCGTTGTTTTTGATTGTTCTGTTCTCGTGTTGTTCCGTTTTTCTCCTTTGTCGTCGTTGTTCTTCTTCTCATTGTCGTCGTTGTTCTTCTCGTTGTGTCGTTTTTCGCGTTGTTGTCGTCGTTCTCGTTGTCGTCATGTTGTTTTCTCGTTGTCGTCGTTGTTGTTCTCGTTGTCGTTGTTCCTCTTCTCCTTGTCGTCGTTGTTCGTCTTCTCGTTGTCGTCGTTGTTCTTTCTCTTGTAGTCGTTGTTTCTCGTTGTTGCCGTTGTCGTCGTTGTTCTTCTCGTTGTCGTTGTTGCTCTTCTCGCCGTTTTCTCGTCGTCGTCGTTGTTGTCCTCGTTGTAGTTCTTTGTCGTCGTTGTTCTTCTTCCCTCGTTGTCATCGTTGTTTTTTCTCGTTGTCGTTCTCGTTGTCGTCGTTGTGTTCTCGTTGTCGTCGTTGTTGTTCTCGTTGTCGTCGTTGTTGTTCTCGTTGTCGTCGTTGTTCTCTTCTCGTTGTTGTTGTTCTTCTCGTTGTCGTCGTTGTTGTTCTTCTCGTTGTCGTCGTTGTTCTTCTTCTCGTTGTCGTTGCGTTGTTGTTGCTTTCTCGTTGTCGTCTTGTTGTTTCTCGTTGTCGTCGTTGTTCTCGTTTGTCGTCGTTGTTGCTCTTCTCGTTGTCGTCGTTGTGTTCTTCTTGTCGTCGTTGTTTCTGTCGTTGTCTGTTTTCTCGTGTTTGTCTCGTTGTGTTTGTTGTTCTTCTCGTTGTCGTCGTTGTTGTTCTTCTCGTTGTCGTCGTTGTCTCGTTGTTGTTCTTCTCGTTGTCGTCGTTGTTTCTTCGTCGTTGTTGTTCTCGTTGCCGTCGCTGTTGTTGTTCTCGTTGTTGTTGTTCTCGTTGTTGTTGTTGTTCTCGTTGTTGCTGTTGTTCTCGTTGCTGTTGTTTTCCTTGTTCTCGTTGTTCACGTTGTTGTTGTTCTCGTCGTTCTTGTTGCTGTTGTTCTCATTGTTCTCGTGTTGTTCTTGTTGCTGTTGTTCTCATTGTTCTCGTTGTTGCTGTTGTTCTCGTTGTTGTTCTCGTGTTGTTCTTGTTGTTCTCGTTGTTCTCGTTATTGTTGTTCTTCTTGTTGTTCTTGTTATTGTTCTCGTTGTTGTTCTCGTTGTTGTTCTCGTTGTTGTGTCTCGTTGTTGTTCTCGTTGTCGTCGTTGTTCTCGTTGTTCTTCTCGTTGTCCTTCTCGTTGTTTTCTTCCTCGTTGTCGCCATTGTGATCGTTGTCGTCGTTGTAGTTGTTCTTGTAGTTTTTGTTCTTCTCGTTGTCATCATTGTTGTTGTTCCCGTTGTCGTTGTTCTTTCTCACTGTCGTCGTTGTTCTTCTCGTTGTCATCGTTTGTTCTCGTTGTCGTCGTTCTCGTTGTCGTTGTTCTTCTCGTTGTCGTCGTTGTTCTCGTTCTCGTCGTTGTTCTTCTCGTTGTCATCGTTGTTGTTGTTCCCGTTGTCGTCGCTGTTCTCCTCGTTGATCATCTTGTTGTCGTCGTCGTTCTTCTCGTTGTCGTTGTTCTCGTTGTCGTCGTTGTTCTTCTCGTTGTCGTTCTTCTCGTTGTCGTCGTTCTTGTTGTGTCTCGTTGTTCTTGTTGTCGTCGTTGTTTTTCTTCTCGTTGTCGTCGTTCTTCTTCTCATTGTCGTCGTTGTTCTTCTCGTTGTCATTGTTCTTCTCGTTGTTGTTGTTCTCGTTGTTGTTCTCGTTGTTGTTCTCGTTGTTGTTGTAGTTCTCGTTTTTTACGTTGTTGTTGATGTTTTTCTTGTTATCGTCGTTTTTGTTGTTCTCGTTGTCGTTCTTCTGGTCGTCATCGTTCTTCTCGTTGTCGTTGTTGTTGTTCTCGCTGTTGTTGTTGTTGTTCTCGTTGTTGTTGTTCTCGTTGTTTTCGCTGTTGCTGTTGTTCTCGTTGTTGCTGTTCTCGTTGTTTTCGTTGTTGCTGTTGTTCTCGTTGTTGCTGTTGTTCTCGTTGTTGCTGTTGTTCTCGTTCTCGTCGTTGTTCTCGGTATTGTTCTCGTTATCATCGTTCACGTTGTTATTGTTCTCGTTGTTCTCGTTGTTGTTCTTGTTGTTGTTCTCGTTGTCGTCGTTGTTCTTCTCGTTGTCGTTGTTCTTCTCGTTGTCGTCGTTGTTCTATTTGTCGTCGTCGTTGTTCTTCTCGTTGTCGTCGTCGTTTTCGTCGTTGTTGTTGTTCTCGTTGTTGTTGTTCTTCCCGTTGTCGTTCTCGTTGTCGCTCTCATTGTTGTTGTTTCGGTTGTTGTTCTTGTTGTTCTCGTGGTTGTTCTCGTTGTTGTCGTTGTTGTTCTCGTCGTAGTTCTCGTGGTTGTTGTTCTCGTTGTTGTCGTTGTTCTCGTGGTTGTTGTTCTCGTTGTTGTCGTTGTTGTTCTCGTTTATTTTTCCCGTTGTTGTTGCTGTTGTGTTCTCGTTGTCCTCGTTGTCGTCGTTGTTTCTCGGTGTCGTTGTTCTCGTAGTTGTTCTCGTAGTTGTTCTCGCAGTTCTCGCTGTTGTTCTCGCTGTTGTTCTCGCTGTTGTTCTCGCTGTTGTTTCTTGTTCTCGTTGTTGCTGTTATTCTCGTTGTTTTTCTCGTTGTTTTTCTCGTTTTTGTTGTTGTTCTAGTTTCGTTCACGTCGACTCGACGTCGACGTCCTCGACCCCCGTCCTCGTCCTCGTCGTCCTCGTCCTCGTCGTCCTCCTCGTCCTCGTCGTCCTCGTCGTCCTCGTCGCCGTCGTCCTCGTCGCCGTCGTCCTCGTCGCCGTCGTCCTCGTCGCCGTCGTTCTCGTCGCCGTCGTTGTCGCCGTCGCGTCGCCGTCGCATCGCCGTCGTTGTCGTTGTTGTTGTCGTTGTTTCGTCGTCGTCGTTGTTCTCGTTGTTGTTTTGTCTCGTTGTTGTTGTTCTCGTTGTTGTTTCTGTTCTGGTTGTTGTTTCTGTTCTCGTTGTTTTTGTTCTCGTTGGTGTTGTTCTCGTTGTTGTTATTGTTCTCGTTGTTGTTGCTCACGTTGTTGTTATTCTTGTTTTTGTTGTTGTTCTCGTCGTTGTTCTCGTCGTTGTTGTTCTCGTCGTTGTTCTCGTCGTTGTTGTTCTCGTCGTTGTTCTTGTTTTTGTTTTCATTTTTGTTTTTGTTGTCGTCGTTTCTCGTTGTTGTTGTTCTCGTGTTGTTGTTGTTGTTCTCGTTGTTGTTGTTCTCGTTGTTGTTGTTCTCGTTGTTGTTGTTCTCGTTTTTGGTCCTTGTTGCTGTTCTCGTTCTCGTTGTTCCCGTTGTTCTCGTTGTTCTCGTTGTTGTTCTCGTTGTTCTCGTCGTTTTTCTTGTCGTTGTTGTTGTTGTTGTTCTCGTCATTGCTGTTGTTGGTGTTGCAGTCATTTTTCTTGTCATGGTAGTTTGTGGTTGTCTTCTTGTTCTAGTTCCGGTGCACTTTCCACTTTCCACCTTGCCATTCGGTTTGTAAACAAGGTAATTTATGACTGGGTCCGAATGGATCATGCAGCGCATGGGCAGCTCTTCCTTTGCTTGTTCATCTCTTTGTTTCTTTCTTCCCGCTTATGTTAAATCCGTTTTAGCTTCTTTATTTGGTTTACTTCTTTGTTATCTTGTTTTTGTGTGCATTGCTTTCTGTTTTGGTTGGTTCTTTGTTTTGGGATTTCTTTGTTTTGTTCCTTCGTTTGGTCCTTTGTTCACTTCTTGACATGCATTCTTGCTGTTGTCGTTTTTGCTTTTATAGTCTTGTGTTTTTCAGTTGGTGTTTTTCTGGGTCTTGTTGACTTAGGTGTTGCTTTTGTTTTTTGCTTGACTTCGAGTTTTTTGTTTGAGTTTGTTTTTAATGTTGGTAGTCGTGATAGTACGTTTCGTGTTTGATTTTGTTTTGGGTTTTATTTTCATTCTTTTGTATTTTGCTCTTCCTGTTCTGTGCATTTGTGAGTTTTTTCCTAGTTTTTGTTATTTTCTTGTTTTTGTTTGTTTCAGTAGTTTTCGCCGTCATCGTTATCGTCATCTTCATTCTTGTTTTTGTTATTGTTCTTCGGGTTGTTTTTCGTGTTGCTTTTCTTATTCTTATTCTGCGTATTCTTGTTTTGTATCTTCGTGTTCTTGCTATCATCATTATTGTTCTTGTTCTTGCTTTTGGTCTTGTTCTTATTGCTGTTCTTGCTATCATTGTTCGTGTTTTTCTAGTTCTTGGTTGTATTCTTTTTCTTGCTCTTTTTCTTTTTGCTGTTGTTTTTGTTCATCTTTTCGTTCTTCCTGTTCTTGTTTTTTGTTCTTGTCCTTGTTCTTGTTGTTCTGCTCTTGTTCTCGCTGTTCGTGTTATTGTTGTTCATGATCTCGTTGTTCTTCTTGTTTTTGTTCTCGTTCTTGCTCTTCTTGGTCTTTTTGTTCTTGTTGTCGCTGTTGTTGAATCATGCAATGCACGGACAGCCCCCCTCCCTCCCCAATGTTTGGCGAAATGGGCACCGTGTGGCTACTTTAGCTGGGAGGCAATTGTCCGGTCAGTGGTGAAGCATTGTTGCTCTGCATCCCATCCCATACCCCCTGGTGTATGTTGTTAACGTGTTTTGTTGTGGTTGCTGTTTTTGACTTTTTGTTGTAACTTCTTGTTTTTAAGTTTGTTCTTTTGTGTTAATTGAAGAGAAACTATTTGTGTGTGTATGTTTGTTTTGTGTTTTGTTGTTGTTTTTATTCCGGTTGCTCTTGTTCGTCTCTTTTCTTCTTTTGCTTTTGTCTTGTTTTTGTTCAACTTTTTAAATTTTTCTTCTTTTTTTTTTATTCATATTGGCAGTTTTAGTGCTGTAGGGCTTCGTCTTTGTTCTTGTTGCTCTTGTTGTTGTTTTCTTGTTTTCGTTTGTGTTTGTCTTGTGTTAGTTCTGCTTTGTATTTTCTTCTTCCTGTTCCTGTTGGTGTTGTGGCGTTTTGACACTGGCATTTGTTGATAATGGTATAATGATAATGTACTCCATGTCATGTTTTGCTCTTCTACCCTTATTCTTTCTTCTTGGTCTTTGTTTTTATCCTCTTTGTTGTTCCTCTTGTTCTTGACATTTATTTTTGGGGGTGGAAGGAGGCTTGCTTTTTGTGTGCATTGGTTTGCTCTGTGTTTACGTGTATGTTTCGGTTATTTTCGATTGTGAGGTCAAGTTTGTTTTACTTGCCCTTCTTGCCTTTTGTCTTCATCTGTATTCCAGTTCTTTCGTTTGTCTTGTCCCACGTCTTTTTCCCTCTCTTCTTGTTCCATTTACTTATTTCTTTGTTTTTTTCTGTTCTTGGTTTTCTTTTGCATTCCCGCCAAATGTTTCTTCTCCTATTCTTTTTTGTTTCCCCTCTTTTTGTTTCGTGATTTTGTTTGTCATCGTGTTCTTAGGTTCTTGTTTCAGTCGTTGCCATGTGTTAGTTCTCCTGTTTTGTTTATTTGTTTCCTCCTTTTCTTGATCATACATTCCTCTTTCTTTCGTTTTCTTATTCTATTTTTGTTGGTAGTTTTATTAATCATGGTCTACTTGTCTTTCTGTTGTTTTCGCGTTTAATTTTGTCGCCTAGTTTATGCTCGTTCTGCCTTTGGCCTCAATGCTTTATTTTGCTTTTGTTTTTGTTTTCCTTTTCTGGCTTCTTTGGTCCTCCTCTTGTTGGTATAATTGTTCTTGATGTACTTCTTATTCTCGATTTTTCCCTTTTATTCTTCTTCTTCATGCTGTCCTTGGCGTTTTGCTGGTGGTGTTTTGTCGCTGTTATCATTGATGTCCTTTTTCTGTTTGTTGTCGTTCTGCTTCTCATCGTATTTGCTCTTGCTGTTCTCCTGGTTTGCTTTTTGCCACTGTTTTTGTTTCTATTTCTGTTTCTCCATGTTGTTCCTGTTCTGGCCGTTTTCAACTGCGTACTGACAACAACCATGGATTTTCTTTATATTGCGTGTTGGTCGGCTTTTCTTCTTGTTTTGTGCGTTTCTCTACTTTGCGCATTTTTGTTTTAATTTTGGTTTTGTATTGTTTTGTTTTATAGTGCAAGCTTTTTGATCGTTCCTTTTCTTCTTGCTCAGTTTTATGTCGTATCTGTTGTTGTTTTGTTGTGTTTTTGTTGTTATTTTCCCCTCTTCTTCTTCTTCTATTTTTCTTGTTGTCCCTCTTCTTGCCTTTCTTGTTCGTGTTCCCTTGTGTCTTTTTCATTTCCTCTTCATCTTTTTGTTCCTTCTTTTTATTTTACTTTTTTTCGTGTGTTTTGTTTTATTTGTTTTTCTTGTTTTCTTGTTTGGTTTCTCCTTCTTTGTGGGTTTTTTTTCTGGTTTCTATAACAAATATGATGGAAGACTTACTTGGTTTTGATCTTCCTGCTGCTACTGCTGCTTTTTACGATGCAGAGCGTACGCTACTATCCTGGCGTGGTGTGAGGTCATTACGGGCAAACTGCAACAATGTGAGACCAAAATTGTATGTGCAAAGACTTCCACAACATACACAAACAGATAAATAGAAAAATTGAAAAGTCCAAATGATTTAACGTAAATGGATACAGACATATAAGGTAGACAGTGGATGCATACTTAGACATGTCGATAGACAGGGGCGGACAGATGAATGGAAGTACAGGATTCCACGACAAAAGAACTGCTTCTGGCAAAATCGTGTAAAAACTCGCTTTCAATGGAAAACAAAAACATGCACACACCGGAAAAACAATCAAAACAGACAATCAATTAGTCATACGCACTTAACATACAAACAAGCCTATTAGTCTCTGAACGATTGCGCAGTCGCACGAATCTGGAACAGATTCAAAAGGAAATAGCAGATATAGTGTTCTGGAAACTTAAGGAGCATTTCAGGTCACTGCACTCAAGTTGGAGATCGTTTCCGTTTATGTTTAAAAATGAACTTCTCTTGGTTTGAAGGATGTATGTATTTTTGTTTACCTAAGGGCGTTCTGTTTTGCCAAGGAAAACTCTGCTGCCACAGATGTTCAACATGCCCAAAATAATTGCTGCTTACAGCATCTGTGTTTATTACAACCATTATTACTGTTTAAAGCCCAGCCGCCAGATGCCTGCGCAGAGCTATATCAGGGCTACAACCATAGCAAAATGTACATATCCCGATGACTCTGACAAAAAAATGGAAATTAAGTACAGATAACAATGCATTCGCATACTAACCTAAAGATATGCTCCCGGCATTGATAGAAAAGGAACAAGGAAGAAACACAGAGAATGAGAGAACGGAGGAAATTTCTAGCACTGAATTTACGAAGGTGGGGATGCCATATGTACTGAAAGATCCTCCGGCATCCACACCCCTCCCCACACCCCTTTTCGGGTACAGTAGTTCGCTTTAGTGTGCCATCTGAAAGACTAGCACTCAGACCACCGCTCAAAGTGTAGTGGAGGGAGGAGAAAAATCACCGTCCGATGGGAATATATAACTTGGATTTCTAGGCGCGTACTCTTTCCACTAGGCCATGCTCTGTTTTAAATACAGATTTTTGCATTGTGGCTTTCGTAGCGTTTGTCGCATGAAACCAGAAGAATCAACACAGCGTTTGAAACTGTGTGGTCAAGTTCACAACAGATGATCATTTCTGTGATCCTCGGTAGTATACTTGTCAATATCACCGCCTGTTAGGCAAGAGGACTGGGGTTCAAATCTCTGGAGATTTTTCTTAAGTTAGGTAGAAACCTCAAGATCTCGCCTATGAGAAGGGTTTAGTAGTGGTAGGCCCCGTCAGTCGACGTCGACTATGGATGATGCGCCCTAGTGTCGTGTCGATTCGAGTTGACGCCTCTGGAGTAGCATCCGCTGTGGCTGGTAAGGCCGATGCGGGAAAGGCAGTCTCTACGACATTGGATGCATGTATGGATGCTGGCATGGGACTGCCTTCACTACAGCTTGCTTTCCACCTGGCTCTCACCTCAGCTAAGGTCTGGATCTTCTTTTCACCCATCCCGAGTTGTTTCTGGAGCACACTGCGCCATCTATCGCGGTCGGCTGCTCTGTCTTCCCAGCTCTCTGTGTTGATGTCCAAAGCTTTCATATCGCGCTTGCAGACGACTTTTGGGGGCGGCCAACAGATCTCTTGTCGGAGGCTAGTTCACCGTAAAGGTTATACTTTGGGATACGGCCATCTTCCTTCCGCCGCACATGGCCAAACCAGCGCGGCCTGCGTTTTCTGAGCAGTGTGTGCATGGTGGGGAGACCAGCGCATGCTAGGACCTGGACGTTTGGTAATTTGTCGCTCCACAAATACAAAGCAACTTAACGCACTCGCGCATTTAAGAACAGGCACACGCACATACACACACACACACAATCACTCATACACACAAACACGAGCACACACGCACACACATACATACGCGCGCACACACACACCGCGCGCGCACACACACACACACACACACACAACACACACACAACACAAACACAAACACAAACACAACACACACACACACACACACACACACACACACACACACACACACACACACACACACACACACACACACACACATGTATGTTCTGTTCAGTTACTTCGTCGAATACATTTCAGGCCTTTAGATGCGTGGCTGTGTGGCTTGTCAGCCACGTTGACAAAGACAGACGTCGGTTTTCGTCCTTTGTGTAAAGCAGAAAAGTCCTGGAACTCATCGGTACCGTCCGTTCTGGGGATGTCTGGAATTGTGTCCAGCTTAGACGTTGTTCATGAAGTTTCTTCAGTCATCTGTCAATAAGGAGAAGGTATCGAATGTATTCCTATTGTCTGTGCGTGTGATGGTAGTGGTGGTGGTAGTTGGTGATGGTGGTGGTGGTGGTTGGTGGTAGTGATGGCTGGTGGTGGTGGTGGTGGTTGACGGTGGTGGTTGGTGTTTGGTAGATGATGATGGTGGTTTCTCGAACGTTGATTTCATATTTACATTCATGAATAGAGAAAATATCATGTAAAAGAATGTTTTGTCCGTTATGATTATGTACATTGTATATGTACAAGGTCTGTACAGACACACATTGCATTTTGTTGTATACATATATTTGCAGAAGTGTGAAGCAGGACTCTTGCAAATATGAAGTTGAAGGAGGACATACAGTGTCTTCATGTGAGGGAGACGCACTAGATGAGCAGACAACACCATCCAGCATTGTCTCAGCGAGACCATCAACATGCTCAGAATGCTGAACAACGTGTGGAGATTCCCCCAAATCATCATGTGCCCTGCCGCATGGCGTGGCGATCATGGCCCTCCATACGAATCTATCTTTTGTCGTTGCAAGTACATCTCCCACCCTCTTTCTTCATCCACTCCACAAGTCTGTCCAGCATTTCTGACCTAGGTCTACTTTGTGCTCTTTTTGCCTCTTCCTTTCATGTTGTGACTATTTTCTCTTACTTCATAAAATGTCCTATAAATGTTGCCCGTCCTTCCCCAATCCTATTCATTAATGGTGTGTGTGTGTGTGTGTGTGTGTGCGTGCGTGCGTGCGTGCGTGCGTGCGTGCGTGCGTGCGTGCGTGTGTGTGTGTGTGTGTGTGTGTGTGTAGTGTGTGTGTGATTGTGTGGTGTGTGTGTGTGTGTGTGTGATTGTGTGAGTGTGTGTGTGTGTGTGTGTGTGTGTGTGTGCTCTTTCATGACTGTCTCGTTTGTTTTCTTTGCTCTCCATATAACTCAACACTCTTCTTAGAAACTACATTTCAGCTGCCTCAATCTTGTTGACTTTGCGTGTCGACTGTCCACGCTTTGCATCTGTACAACAAGATCGGTTCTATATAACACTGAAGAACCCTCTCCCCGGTGCCAATCGACAGGGATCTGTCGTCAAGAACGCTGAATGCTTTCTTAGCCTGTCCGGCTCTGCTGGCCATCTCTAAAGTGCATCCGCCGCCTGGCGAGATGACTGGAGGACTGGTGACATGGTGGTCGGTGAAAGACAAGAAATCCCCTCATGCAGAGTGACGGCAGATGGCACAGCATGATGGGACAGGGTTTAAATGTCAGGGAACAGTCACCTCACCAGTTCCCCCAAATACAATACAAATACACAGTGGAATTGCACCAGAGCCGTGTCCTTTTCACCCTACTTTAAGGCTCATAATGATGGAGGATGACAGAGAGCGACCTTATCAAGCAGTCAACCCTACACACAAGAAACCTTTTGAAGAATGAGAGGAATCATCTGGCCTAACACCATCTCCAACCAGTAACTACTCGAAGAGAGCAGAATCACATTATCCAGACTGCCCTTCACTGGATATAACAATGAAAACAATGACCATAGTAAGGCGCCAAATCTTGATCCAAGAATCAAATCAAGGCACGCGCTCCCATCATTCACCAAAGCAATCGCCAACAACGACCAAACCTCCAGGACACAAACACACGCAAACTGGTGTGGGGTGGGGAACAGAATAGGAGTAGGGCGTGTGACCTCCAACCCAAGCCGTCATCTTCTGTCTCACACACACACACTCACGCACGCACGCGCACACACACACACGCGCGAACGCACTCGCACACACACGCACGCACTCACACTCACACACACACGCACGCACGCACGCAAACACACACACACGCACACACACACACACACTCACGATGCACCGTCTAATATCACTTATAGTGAAAAGACGTTAAATTAAAGAACGAACGAACTCACGATGCTAAGTTAGAGTACACTCAAGCCTGTTCGACAAATGACCATAGACCCAAGTTGTCTTCTCTGTCACTTTTTTTTTCCACCAAGACCCCAGAAAGGCAAGAAGACTAATTGGGTCTCAAGGGAAGGGATTGAGAAATGAACCTTTATCTCCAATACCGATATTTTTTTCCCAGGTCAGCCGGGCGAATGTCCGCTCTTCACGACTTTCAACTGCCATGGATTGTTAAGGGTGCGCAGGCCAGAAGGTACACGAGTTCGATTCGTTTCTCGTCCCTTCCGAAGGGCTAGACGTCCAGTTTGATTTTCCGGTCAAACTAAGGAGAAAAGACGCCTTTACGGTAAACGAACCGTGGAGCCGCGAATTTAGTTATTGGCAGGCGAACGTCTTAACCATTCTGCCACTTTCTTGCACGAAGGAAAACGCGAAAGAGGAAGACCAAGGATATCATGGCACGAACAGAACAGATCTCAAGGCCAAGACATACACGGGCCCGCTCAGACGAGGAGGGGAGGATCTTCAATGTTCTAGATGCCAACGAAGTATTGGGCTGAGTCAGTCCGTCATCAGATGGAAACAGATTGGCACAGCCATCACAATGCTGGTCCCAGAAAAGTTGAAATTCTCACCACCTCATTACCCCTCTCGCAACCCCTCCCCCTTCCTCTATCCATCCTATCCCACCGCCCCACCCCTCCCCAGTTTTCAGTTTTGGTCTGGTTACTTACCGGGTCATCATGAAGATCGGACGAGACGAACCAGACGGTGGGGAGAGGTGTAAATGACGCCTTGTGGTGTCTTGGGGTGTTGACACGGGTCCTGGATGTGCGGGGCTTTTTGTCCACTGAAGGCACAGTGAAGGGGGAATCACAGTGTCTGTCACCTGTCTGTGGACACAGAAACTTTTATTAGAATGTGTAACAATAATTATGATTCACAATATTCTGGTCTTATTTGTTGTGCTGGAATTGAAAAGGCGCACCGTTTGGATTAAAAACGGTAACAATCATGGTTCACATCTATTTGGGTCTTGTGCTTTGTTGTGGCTGGAAGTGAAAAGGCGCACCGTTCTGGAATAAAACGGTAACAATCATGGTTCACAATATTTTGGTCTTGTGCTAGTTGTTGGCTGGAATTGAAAAGGCGCACCGTTCTGGATAAAAACGGTAACAATCATGGTTCACAATATTTTGGTCTTGTGCTAGTTGTGGCTGGAATTGAAAAGGCGCACCGTTCTGGATAAAAACGGTAACAATCATGGTTCACAATATTTTGGTCTTGTGCTAGTTGTGGCTGGAATTGAAAAGGCGCACCGTTCTGGATAAAAACGGTAACAATCATGGTTCACAATATTTTGGTCTTGTGCTAGTTGTGGCTGGAATTGAAAAGGCGCACCGTTCTGGATAAAAACGGTAACAATCATGGTTCACATATTTTGGTCTTGTGCTAGTTGTGGCTGGAACTGAAAAGGCGCACCGTTCTGCATAAAAACGGTAACAATCATGGTTCACAATATTTTGGTCTTGTGCTAGTTGTGGCTGGAACTGAAAAGGCGCACCGTTCTGCATAAAAACGGTAACAATCATGGTTTACGATATTCTGATCATGTGCTTGTTGTGCTTAGGATTAAAAAGGCGCACTGTTTCGGATACTGATGTATCTGATGGACTGAACTGGATTGTGGTGTTTTGTTGTTCACAAGAATTTCAAGTTTCCCGTGTGACAAACGGGCCGCTCCTTCACATTTTTATATTGTATTTTTGTTTATTCACTAACCATACTTTTCTACAGAATTTTTAACAGATGCAATTGTTTTATTACCGTATGATCTTCAACGTGCTAGATGTATACTGTGTACGGCACTTAAGTCTATTATCTCATCTTAAAGACTAGCAATCAGACCATCACTCAAGGTCTAATGGAAAGGGGATCTGGGAGGGCAGACATACGATCAGTAATGGAATCTGGGTTTCTTGTATCCTAGGTTGATCAGCATTATTGTTATTGTTGTTTTATTTAATTCAAAGACCAGCCGGCTGCGTACAGCCATATCAGGGTTACAACCGATTCAAAACATTATACAATACTTCAACCAGGAAAAAAAAGAAAAAAAATTAAGTACACATATCAGTGCATTCGCGCACATTATCTAAGAAAATGCTCCTGGTATTGACCACTCCGTCCAATTTATCGCACAATGGGTTTAAAAATCATGCATGAATACAAATTCAAACATAAGGACACTAAAACATATAAAAACAGGCTTAAATTAAATTGCTTCCGCATATGTCATTTCCTTAGAGCCAAAAGTGCACTTAATGCATGCACCCAATTATCAATCCTAAGAGAGAGTACGTAAGACTTTATCGAACACACACAGGTGAATGGACCAGCAATGCAGGAAATGATAGAAACTAATGACAGAAAGCAAAGGAACAAGGCAGAAACAGAGGACAGAAAAGAGGACATTTCTAGCACAAAATTTCCGAAGGTGGGGATATTTATACTGAAAGAATCTCCGGCATACCCATTGTTATTGTTATTGTTGTTTAAAGCCCAGCCGACTGCGTAGAGCCATGTCAGGGCTATAATCGCTTCAAACATACAAAACTTCAAAGGAAAAAAAAAAATGAAAAGTAAGAACGCATATCAATGTATTTGCGCACATAAGGACATGCCCCTGGCGTTGACCACTCCGTCCAATTTATCGCACAGGGGATTTAAAAAACACCTGAACACAAATTTAAGCATGGCCAAGGACACCAAAACATGTATAAAAACGGGCATAAATTACCAAAAATTGCTTCTGCATATCTCACTTCCCTAGAGCCAAAAATGCATTTAATAATGTACCCAATTATCAATCCTAAGAGAAACTAAGCTACGCACAAAAAGTTAAGGATCACTATGAGAAAACAGGTGCGTAATAAACTCAGTTCGCTACTGTTATTTATTTCTCAGTCCAGCCAAATTGTTATGAATTCTTGTTCAGCTGTAAGTGGGCGATGTTGTGTTTGTGCGAAAATTGCACGGGATTCTCTACTACTGAGCTTGGCCGCAAACGGAAAAGCGGAAACTTGCGAAAAAGGACCTTGTTTTGGACCGTTCTGCCTGAACACATTGCACAAGCCAGATGGAAAAACCATTATGCACGTGCAAGCACTGCTGTTTATGTGTGAGATGCTGTCTCTTGCTTGGCTTTATAAGAAGACATTCCACCAGTAGTAGGCATGATCTGACAATGCCTCCACGACGAAAATTGAGCGAGTTTGAGAGGGGACGAGCTGTTGCATGGTTCCAAGATGGTGTTCCCAAGCGAGAAGTGGCCAGGCGACTTCAGGTGTCCATCTCGGTCATTGTCAGACTGATTCAACGCTTCACAGCCACTGGGAGGGTCCATGAAAGACGCAGATCTGGTCGACCGAAGAAGACAAACCCACGTGAAGATCGTCTCATTGAATGACAAGCCCTGCAGACAAGAACAGCCTCTTCCAGCATCATTCGAAGGTAGCTGAGGGTGGCTACTAACATCAACATCAGCCAGCAGACCATACGGAACCGCCTTCATGGGTTTAACCTCCGTTCTCGTCGCCCAGCTGTACGGCCACGCTTAACTCCAGCCCATAGGGCAGCACGCCGCGCCTTCTGCAGACGTCACGTGAGGTGGACACGTCAGCAATGGTCCCAGGTCCTGTTCAGTGATGAATCACGCTTCACCATGAACCACAACGACGGCCGACTGAGGGTCTGGAGGCGCCCAGGGCAACGCTTTATTGACACCACTGTCCAAGAAAAGGTGGCCTTTGGTGGAGGTTCTGTAATGGTCTGGGGGGCCTTCAGCCTTCACCACAGAACACCCTTGTATCATGTACAGGGTAACCTGACTGGCCTCCGATACCGGGATGAGATCCTTCGACCGCTGGCTGTGCCTACACTGCAGCAGATGGGACCGACAGCTGTCTACCAGGATGACAACGCTCGCCCCCACAGGGCAAGGGTGGTCAACGACTTCCTGCAGCAGTCTGGAGTCAACAGAATGGAGTGGCCAGCATGCAGTCCCGATCTCAACCCGATTGAGAACCTCTAGGATGAGCTGGATCGCAAAGTGAAGAGCAACCACCCCCCTCCCAGGGATGCCCAACACCTCTACCAGATGCTGCAGGCTGAGTGGCAGGCGCTTCCACAGAGGATCTTCACCAACCTGGTCAACTCGATGAGGACTCGCTGCGTCGAGTGCCAGAACAGCCATGGCGGTTACAGCATTACTGAACTTTTGGGAGCATCAGAATGCCCTGTCTTGTCATTTCAATGACTTTGGGAAATCAAATTTCGATACGTAACCCACTTTGATCAAATGTACACACCAAACGATTGCTCGAAATTGAAGGCAATTGTGTATCGTTATCACTAAAGCATGGAATTAAATGTTTGCCAAACTTCAACGCATTGGCTTTCTTATTTGAAAGTTATGATTTTTGTGCAAGTGATCCTTCACTTTTTGTGCATAGTGTACATGAGGCTTTATCGAACACATACAGGTGAATGGACCAGCAAGGCAGAAAATGATAGGTAGAAATGACAAAGTAAAGGAACATGGCAGAGAAACAAAGAGTAACAGAAAAGAGGAAATTTCTGGCACAGAATTTCTAGAAGGTGGGGATGCTATTTATACTGAAAGAGCCCCTGGCATCCCAACGGAGGAGGGGTGTGTGTGTGTGTGTGATCAGCGTTATAAAGTTTGAAGTTTCAAGATGAAATTGTACTCAGACAATTCCATATACGCTCCACGAGAATCTGGCAGCAATTACCCGATCCTATCCCTTGAACTTGTGTAAACCCCCTACGTGATGATCAGTTCTTTAAACGGGGAGAAGGGGGGTTATTATAGTTTAAAGCTCAGTCGACTGCGTAGAGCCATATCATGGCTATAACCGCTTCAAAACATACAAAACTTCAACAGGAAAAAAAAGGAAAAGAAAATTAACCACACATAATGCATTCGTGCACATAATCTAAGGACATGCCTGGCGTTGACCACTCTGTCCAATTTATCGCACAGGGGAATTAAAAAAAACACGTGAATACAAATATAAGCTTGCCTAAGGACACCAAAACATATATAAAAACAGGCATGAACTACCGAAATTTGCTTCTGCATATCCCACCTCCCTAGAGCCAAAAATGCACTTACTATATGTACCCAATTATCAATCCTAAGACAAAGACGAAGTACGTAAGACTTTATCAAACACATACATACATCCTCTTACAGCGTGGAATGGAAAGTATTGGGGCTTTTCCTGGAACAGACATAAAGAAAAAATGAAGAAAAGAAACAGACAACTGAAGAACAAGCAAGTTTGCCAAACTGTCTGTGTGTGTGTTTGTGGGCTGTTTGTTGATTTTTATCCAGATATGTCCGTAAGTTTGTCAAGATATGTATGTATGGGTGTCTCCTTTTTGCTGGTGGTGGTGTTGTTTGCTGTTGTTGTAGCTGTTGTCGGCCATCATGCTGTGCCGATATGGGTGTGTATGTATGAATGTATACATGTATATGTCCGTTTGTGGACATGTGGATATATGTATGTATTTACTGTTATTTGTTATTTTCATCTCTTGCCCGTTTATTTATCTATATACTCGTTTATTTTGTATTTATTTATTCACCTACTTCTTATATACCCACTCACTTGCTGCTTACTTGCTTGCTTACTTGCTTGCTCACTTATCTATGATTGAGAAAACTTTGGCTTCACCTAGTTGATAGATGGCTGAGCATTTAGGCATTGACTAGGGGGGTAAGATACACACATACACATGTCATTTACATGTAACCAAGATTATTCCAGCGACAGGCTGATAAAATGCCAGTATAAAATAGTCCCATAAAACTATGTAAAACAGTCTAGGTAGGCCTCAGGACCTGATCAGCTCATGGGTATATGTATAGGCTTAAAGCTTGTGCCATGGTCACCATACATTGCACCCGTGACAGTGTATATGGAATTCGTTCCGAGCGCGGAGACGTCATCTTGAGAAACTGAAACTGAAACTGAACGAACACATACAGGTGAATGGACCATTAAGGCAGAAAATGATTGGTGGAAATGACAGAAAGCAAAGGAACAAGTCAGAAACAGAGTGACAGAAAAGACATTTCCAGCACAGAATTTCCAGAAGGTGGGATACTACTGAAAGAACCCCTGGCATCCCCACAGGGGGGGGGGGGAGGGGGGGAGGTAGCTACTTGAGAAACACTAAGTTAGCACCATGAGAGTTACTGAAACATTAAGATGAGCAACGAACAGGCCAGTTTTTAAGTTGTCCACCGGGATTAAACTCGAGACACTAGATATTGAGTCGATGGATCTATCAACAGAGCCAATAACCTGTGTAAAAATTAGACAGCAGGGTTATAATGTACTATGAAAGAAGATAAATTCTTTCAGGTTCAGGTTCATATTGCTTTTAGCCCAGCCGACTACTAGAGCCATATCAGAGCTAACACCACGTAAAACCGAGACCCAGGTAAAGTAAAAAGACAACAGTTAAAAAGTCATGCCCGCCATTATCCTCGCAAGTCTAAAATACGTTTAAAGAAAGATACTTACCCTGTCCAAAGTTCGCAGAGCTGATGTATTAGCTGATTTGATTTCTGCTTTGGGCTTTTTCAACCGCCCGTTGACACTATTAAAATTAAATGGTCCAGTGAATAAACACAAATGAATGAATAAATACGTAAGTAAATAATAGCATGGGGTTTTTTTTCACTGCTGGTACTACTCATGGCAAAGCTCAAATGTGATTAAGTTTGAAAGTCCAACAGCTCAGAAATTCAAACTCGTGGATGATATGAATTCACGTGACGGACAAGCAATTCCACGTGCAGATTGTACAGCTGTAGCGCGTTTGTGCGAGCGTGTGTGTGTGCGTGCGCGCGCGCGTGCGTGTGTGTGTGTGTGTGTGTGTGTGTGTGTGTGTGTGTGTGTGGTGTGTGTGTGTGTGTGTGTGTGTGACTTTGTGTGTATGTGTGTGTTCGTGTGTGTTGTGTTGTGTGTGGCGTGTGTGTGCGTGTGTATGTGTGTTGTTGTGTGTGTGTGTGTGTGTGTGTGTTGTGGTGTGTGTGTGTGTGTGTGTGTGTGTGTGTGTTGTGTGTGAATGTTAGTGTGTGGTTTGGGGGGGGGGATTGGGGTGTGTACACGTGTGTGTATGTGTGTGGATATGTTGAGCGTGTCTATGGGCGTAAGTGTGTATGTGCGTATGCGTGTTTGTGAGTTTGAAAATACACACACACACACACACACACACACACACACACACACACACACACACACACACACACACACACACACACACACACATACATACATACATACACACATATATATATACATATATATATATATATCTGTAATATATATATATATATATATACATATACACATAGAGAGACAATATATATATATATATATTGTAGTGTGTTGTGTGTGTGTGTGTGTGTGTGTGTGTGTGTGTGTGTATGTGTGTGTATGAGAGAGAGAAGAGAGAGAAGTAGAGATGGGGGCAGAGAGAAGAGAGATTTTACGTGTAAACGTGTGAGTGATGTGTGTGTGTGGTGTGTGTGGATGTGGTGGTGTGTGTGTGTGTTGTGTTGTGTGTCGTGTGTGTGTGTGTCGTGTGTGTGTGTGTGTGTGTGTTGTGTTGTGTCTGTGTGTGTGTGTGTGTGTGTGTGTGTGTGTGTGTGTGTGTGTCAGTGTGTTGTGTGTGTGTGTGGTGTTTGTGTGTGTTGTGTTTGTGAGTGTGTGTGTTGTGTGTGTGTGTGTGTGTTGTGTGCGTGTGTGTGTGTGTGTGTGTGTGTGTGTGTGTGTGTGTGTGTGTGTGTGTGTGTGTGTGTGTGTGTGTGTGTCTTCATACCCACATTCTTCCCAACTTCCATTGACCATCCTCCGTCCTTGATTCACGTTTTCGACGAAAAAAACAAAAAAAAGACAGCCAGAATTCTACAACCGATACTAGATATGTAATAGATGGATGGATATATGGATGGATGGATGGATAGATGAAGTCAAAGATGAGGGGGTGTACGCACTGCATCCGGAAACAACAGATTCTGTAAACTGGCTTTCCACGAAACGTAAGATTCCCAGTGGGCATTTCTATGGAATGTTGCCATTGGTTCTTGTATGTGCTGCTGTGTAAGCCTTCGCGCTGCACATGGCACCCTAGTTTATTGCTTTATTCCAAAGCCGGGCTAGTAGTACCTGGGCCATCGCTCAAAATGTACAGGCCGGACGGTTGGGAGAGGAGAAGAAAAAATTCTTGCCCAGTACTTGACTCCAGCGTATCTGTCATCCTTGCCAGGTGCCTTTCATCTTCTGACTCCCGCACCCTATCTAGCAACTGCAAAAACATTTTTTTTAAACCTTTGTGCTCACTTTTTTTTCCTGTCCCATTTTCTACGACATCTTAATGGCCACCGAAACTGGCACAGTTTTTTTACAAGGCGATGATGATGATGATGTTGATGAGGATGATAATCATGATGCTATGGAGTTCCATCTAGAAATGAGACTGCGTGACAGGGCTGTACTCTACGCTTACTAGCATAATATATCCTGGTGTCAACCAGGCCAGAGAGATACAGACACCTGCAGTGCTGGTCAGAAGATACGAGCAACACCATCAATGACGCATCTGTGAAGTGGATGGGACTCGACTGTGTGGTCCCAGTCTTCCCAATGAGCCCATAGCACGCCCAACTCTGGGTGGGAGCCGGTTAGAGCCGAAAAATCCCACAATGGTATAGTTTTGAATGGACTGATGGGGATTCAAACCCACAACCTTCCAGTCGGTAGTCCGTTGCGTTAAACACTAAACCACGGCACTGGTTAAATCCAAAAAGTTAAGTTTTTGCTTTGCTGGCACGGATGATGATGCAGGATGCTGGTGGAGAGAGTGTGGGAGTCAAAGGGTTAAAAGATAACCGTGGCACCACCTGTGGCCTACTGTACACAAACTGATTACTTCTGGATAGCGTCCATTAAGTTATTCCATGGTTTATATGGATCTGGCGAACGCTAGGTGGTTGTTGTTGTTGTTGTTGTTTTTTCTGCTGTATTATAAACCAACAGACGTTTTAAATGACAAATCAAGTGAAACCATACAAACAGTTATCAGACAACAGACGTTTTTAACTGGCAAATCAAGTGAAACCGTACAAATAGTTATTAGACAACAGACGTTTTAAATGACAAATCAAGTGAAACCATACAAATAGTTATTAGACAACAGACGTTTTAATGACAAATCAAGTGAAACCATACAAATAGTTATTAGACAACAGACGTTTTAAATGACAAACCAAGTGAAACCATACAAACAGTTATTAGACAACAGACGTTTTAAACGACAAATCAAGTGAAACCATACAAATAGTTATCAGACAACAGACGTTTTAAACGACAAACCAAGTGAAACCATACAAACAGTTATTAGACAACAGACGTTTAAACGACAAATCAAGTGAAACCATACAAATAGTTATCAGACAACAGGCGTTTTAAATGACAAACCAAGTGAAACCATACAAATAGTTATTAGACAACAGACGTTTTAAACGACAAATCAAGTGAAACCATACAAATAGTTATCAGACAACAGGCGTTTTAAATGACAAACCAAGTGAAACCATACAAATAGTTATTAGAAAACAGACGTTTTAAACGACAAACCAAGTGAAACCATACAAATAGTTATCAGACAACAGGCGTTTTTACCTGACAAATCAAGTGAAACCATAACAATAGTTATTAGACAACAGGCGTTTTAACTGACAAACCAAGTGAAACCATACAAATAGTTATTAGACAACAGGCGTTTTAAACGATAAATCAAGTGAAACCATACAAATAGTTATTAATCGACAAACGTTATAAATGACAAACCAAGTGAAACCATACAAGTACAGTGGTGCCTCAGGATACGAATTTAATTCTTTCCATAACGTAGCTCGTATCGTGAAAAACTCGTATCTCCAAACGAATTTCCCCATTTAAAATAATGGAAATCCAGTTAATCCATTCCACACCCCAAAAATATCAATATAAAAGTCAGTTAACATTGTGTTTTATGCAGAATTAAAGTAATTTTTATAGCATTTAACAATGATTAATAATATACACATGTACTGTACTTTACCTTTATGAAGAGTCGTGGCTGGCTTGAGGGAGACGATGGGGAGGAGAGGGGTTACTGTAGACGACATCGTGGGTTACAAAATTTCTTCACGTAAACCACAACAACAACAACAACAAAAACAATTGTTATGGTGTGGTGGTAAGGATGAAGGTGAAGACAGGAGGCAGAAGAGCGCAGATGGTAATTCAGCCTGGCAAAGAAGACCCGTGGAAGTCAGAGTTGGTGTTTCTCTCTTTATTCTGACCCAAACGTTGAAGACCAGACAGAGGAGAAAGGCATGCATGACACTTCTTCTTCTTCAGTAGTATTAACGTCCCAGCGTGATAACGATTAGGGACTGTCGTAAGATGAATCTTGTCATATAGTTAAAGAAAAAAAGCATTGTCTTATAATTTCCATGTCAGGGATGTGAAGAGCATCAAGTCATAGAAGAGGAGGACAAGTCTGGAGGTGACGGAGAATCTTTATAAGTATGGTCCAACTGCCGAAGAATGGGAGAGAGTAGCTGTCAGGACGAGAGGAGCCCATCCGTGGATACTGTTGTGATTTGAGAGTTGAAGCAATTGAAGAAGGTTTGTTTGTCCTGTAAAGATAGTCCTTAGAGGTTGAAAATAATTGCGTAAGGTCACGCAATCAAAAAGACAGGGTATGACACTCACACTGGAGGTGTGGGTGGTGTGGTGTGGTAAGTATGGGTGGTGTGGTAAGTGTTGGTGTTGTGATTGAGAGGATGTTGTGGGTGTAGGTGGTGGGGTGTGGAGGTGTGCGTCTGGGTGGTGGGTGGTGTGGTTGGTGGTTGGGATGTTGTTGGTGTGTGTCCATGTGGGTGGTGGGGTGTGGGTGTGGTTGATGTGTGGGTGGTGGGTGGGTGTGGTGGGGTGTGGTTGACATGGAGGCGTGGGTGGTGGGGTGGGGTGGTTTGTTGGGATGTGGGTGGTGTGAGTGTCCGTATGGATGGAGTGGTTGTGGGTGGTGTGGTTGTGTGTGGTGTGGATCTGGGTGGTGGGTGTGGTTGATGTGGTGTGGTATGGGTGCTGTGTGTGTGTGTGGTGTGGTAAGTGTGGGTGGTGTGATTGAGAGGGTGTTGTGGGTGTAGGTGGTGGGTGTGGAGGTGTGCGTCTGGGTGGTGGTGATGGAGGTGTAAGTGGTGTCGGGGTGTGTGGGTGGTGTGGTAAGTATGGGTGGTGTGGGTGGTGTGATTGAGGGGGTGTTGTGGGTGTAGATGGTGGGGAGGTGTGCGTCTGGGTGGTTGTGTGGTGGTGGAGGTGTGAGATGTGTGGTTGGTTGTTGTGGGTGGTGTATGTGTGGGTGGTGTTGTGGGTGGTGTGATGTGGGTGCTGGTGTGTGTGTGTTGATGTGTGGGTGGTGGTGGTTGGGATGTGGGTGGTGTTAGTGTGGGTGGTGTCGATGTGGGTGGTGAGGTGTGGGTGTGCATGTTGTGGTTGATGTGGTGTGGTAAATGTGGGTATGGTGGTGTGCATGTGGGTGGTGTTGGTGTCCGTGTGGGTGGTTGTGGTGTGGAGATGTGGGTGTGTGGTGTGGGTTGTGTGATTGAGGTGGTGTTGTGGGTGTAGGTGGTGGGGTGTGGGTGATGTAGGAATGTGCGTCTGGGTGGTGTGGGTGGGGTGGTTGGTGTTTGGATGGTGTATATGGGTGGGTGGTTGGGATGTGGGGGTGTGAGTGTCCATGTGGGTGGTGTGGATGTGGATGGTGTGGGTGTTGTGGTAAGTGTGTGGGTGGTGTGGTAAGTGTAGGTATAGGTGGTGTGGGCGTCCGTGTGGGTGGGTGTGAGTGTGGGTGGTGTGGTGTGGGTGGCGTGATTGAGGGGGTGTTGTAGGTGGTGGGGTGTGAGGTGTGCGTCTGGGTGGTGGAGGTGTGGGTGGGTGGTATGGTTGGTGGTGTGTGAGTGGTGTAGGTGGTGGGTGGTTGGGATGTGGGTGGGGTGAGTGTCCATGTTGATGGTGTGGGTGTGAGTTGTGTGGATGAGGGTGGTGGGTGTGGTTGATGAGGAGGTGTCGGTGAGGTGGGGGTGGTGTGGTAGTTTGTGGATGGTGTGGGAGTCCGTGTTGGTGGTTGAGGTGTGGGTGTGAGTGGTGTGGAGACGTGTGTGGGTGGTGTGATTGAGGGGGTGTTGTGGGTGTAGGTGGTGTGGAGGTGTGCGTCTGGGTGTTGTGTGGTGGTGTGAGATGGGTGGGTGGTGTGTGTGGGTGGGTGGTGGTGGTGTGGGTGGTTGGGTAGTGTGGGTGTTTGGGATGTGGGTGGTGTGAGTGTCCGTATGGATGGTGTGTGTGGTTGGGATGTGGGTGGTCCGTGTGTATGATGTGGGTGGTGGGGTGTGGTTGATGTGGATGGTGTGTGGGTGGTGTGAGTGTACGTGTGAATGGTGTGGGTGTGGATGATGTGGGTGTGGGTGTATATGGTGTGGGTGTATGTGATGTGAGTGTCGGTATGGGTGGTGATGGTGTGTGTAGTGTGGATATGGGTAGTGGGGTGTGGGTGGCGGGATGTGGGTGTGGGTTATGTTGTGTGGGTAGTGTTGAGTGGGGTGATGTGGGTGGGGGTGTAGTTGGTGTGGTAGTTGGGTAGTGTGGGTGGGGGTGGCGGTGGTATTGGTGGTGGGGTGTGGGTGGAGGTGTGGTTGTGGATTGTGTGGGTGGTGGGGTGGGGGTGGTGTGTTTGTGGGTGGTGGGTGTGGAGGTTGGGTGGTGTTGGTATGGGTGGTGGGGTGTGGGTGGTTCGGTGTGGGGGTGGGGGTGGAGGGGTGGGTGTGTGTTTTGTTTGGGTGTGGGGGGATGTGGGTGTATGTTTGTGGGGGGTGTAGGGTGTGTGGGGCATTTCGAACCTGGGACGTATCGAACATGGGAC
>JAPXFY010000016.1:66515369-66520369 GCA_030674185.1 Monoplex corrugatus | reverse complement strand
ATTCTTATTGCTTTTTGCACTGCTGCTGGGGATCGTGTCCTGGCTTTTCTAGTGCTGACATCAATTCCAATATCCCTTTGTGCTGTCTACAGTGTGATTGGTCTTGCTGTTCGTTGTTGTAACTTGTCATATGGCGAATGGTTTCTGGACAGTGCAGATTGCAGATGTGCCTGCGACAAGTGCAGATGGAGGAATTAGTGGTGGTCGTGGTGTGTTTTGACTTCTTCATCATCATCATCTTCTTCTTCTTCTTTTTATTCTTCTTCTTCTTCTTCTTCTTCCTCTTCCTCTTAATTCTCCTCCTCTTCGACCTCCTCCTCCTCCTCCTCCTTCTTCTTCTTCTTCTTCTTAATTACAACAACAGTGATGACAATGATAATCATCATCATCATTATAATAACGATGATGATGATGATGGTGGTGGTGGTGGTGGTGGTGGTGATGGTGGTGGTAGTGGTGATGATGATGATGATATGATGATGATGATGATGATGATGATGATGATGATGATGATGATGATGATGACAACGACGACGACAATGAGGAGGAGGAAGAGGAGAATAATAATACTAATAATAATGATGATCATCATCATTATCAGCAGCAGCAGCAGCAGAAGCAGCAGCCTGCCCTACAAACCTTCCAAAGGTCACAGGTCTCAGATGGCTTCTCTCTTAACTGTGCTTGGTTCTTGCTGGCTCCTTGTGGAAAGACATACATCTTTCTCTGCTTCTTGGCCCAGCAACGTGGAACTCCCTTGCACTACCAGGTCTTCACAGGAGACTTCAGTTTGATGATCGAAGGCTTGCGAGCTGTTCTATATCGATCATAACGATAAATTTTGTATTGCCGTCAGAGTCAGCTTGGTTTGATACAAACTGAATTGTTCACTGTCGTTATTCCCTCTTCGGTGTTCTGTTACTGCTTTTTGAATCAATTTTCCCCTGGTTTTCATGATCTTTTTTGTTTTGCTGTTCGTGCTGCGTTATGACTGCTATTTTTCTCCGTGCACGGAGTTCTCCTTTCGTTGCACAATGGGGCGTTAAGTCCACATTGTCACACGTATATTAAAAACGCCTATTTTACCAAGGGAATTAACCATCTCATCCCTTTCCCAGGAAAATGGAGGAATGATTTCCCCTCCCTAAGTGACGCGTTGCGCTAAACACGTCAAATCAAGGCTTTTTTTTTTTTCCTCCAAAAGAATGAGAGACTTCAAAAATGATGGATGCAGTAGTCAAGTGGGTAAGACATCAGACTTCCATTCGGAAGGTCTCGGATTCGATCCTGTCTGGGTACCTTCTGGTCAGTAGGTAAAGAGTTGATATTTTTACAATCTTTCAGGTCAACAGCAAGAACACGTGTGTGTGTGTGTGTGTGTGTGTGTGTGTGTGTGTGTGTGTGTTGTGTGTGTGTGTGTGTGTTTTTGTGTGTGTGTGTGTGTGTGTGTGTGTGTGTGTGTGTGTGTGTGTGTGTGTGTGATTCCGATATATATACACATATACAATTATATATACAATATATATATATCATATATATATGTATACGTGTGTGTGTGTGTGTGTGTGTGTGTGTGTGTGTGTGTGTGTGTGTGTGTGTGTGTGTGTGTGTGTGTGTGTGTGTGTGTGTGTGTGTGTGTGTGTGTGTGTTGACGGAATTTTCGAAGACAATCAGCAAGAGCATTGACGGTTTATCTCAATATTTCGGCCCTTGGCCTTCCTACATACATGGAGAGAGAGAGAGAGAGAGAGAGAGAGAGAGAGAGAGAGAGGAGAGAGAGAGAGAGATGTACGTATGTATGTAAACACACATACATATGTGTGTGCGTGTGTAACATTCCGATATATAGGCCTATATACAAGGCTCAAGACAGAAGTCTACAATCTAGTTCTGTCAAAAAATCTTAACAATATAAGACTGGCCATATACGTACTCCTACAAGTCCAGAGGACTTACGATATAATGACGACACAATATGAGTAGCAAAGTTACAGGCATCTAGAGGTAAACTTACTTCGACCAAATACAATACCCGTAACCCCTGGAATCCTTGAGGCATACATACCCAACAAAAACAGGTGACTCACAGACGTCACATGAAGGAAAATGGGTGGCACATCTGCTCTTTGTTTGATAGTGTGGTGCTTGGCAGTCTCTCTCTTTTTTTTCTCTTTTTTTTTCATGAAAATCAAACCTCGCAAGACTGCTTCTGTACTGTTTTAAAAGAATATTTCTCCTTTATATTGCTCTTCCAGATTCTTTCTTTTACCTTTGCCCGGTAGTCCATACTCTGTTAATTGTTTTAGTGATGTCTCTACATTTTGTGAAGTTCTGCTGTTTTAGCTAGCTTTGGGTGGCTCGCTCTGCGTATGTTTGGAGACCCTCTGCTCTTGCTGTCTCGTGCCAAGCAGCCGGCCTGACGAGTAATACACAGAACGGGACGCCTCACTTGCCTGGGAAGCATAGTACCATCCCATTTAAGAACCTAAGGACTGACACGCCAGTCTGGCAAGGGTCTCCTTAAGAGAACGTTCTCCCCCGTGGGGATGTCGGGGGGCTCTTTCAGTATAAATAGTATCCCCACCTTCTGGAAATTCTGTGCTAGAAATTTCTTTTCTGTCACTCTCTTTGTTTCTGCCTTGTTGCTTTGCTTTCTTGTCATTTCTTCCTATCATCTTCTACCTTGCTGGTCCATTCACCTGTATGTGTTCGATAAAGTCTTACGTACTTTCTCTTGGGATTGATAATTGAGTATATGCATTAAGTGCATTTTTTGGCTCTAGGAAGGTGAGATCTGTGGAAGCAATTTTCGGTAATTTATGCTTGGTTTTTTGTTTGTTTGTTTGTTTTTTGTTCGTTTGTTTTTTTGTTTTGTTTTGTTTTTGTGTCCTTAGGTATGCTTAAATTTGTATTCAGGTGTGCTTTTTAAATCCCCTGTGCGATAAATTGGACGGAGTCATGTCTTTATGTGGGTGAATGCATTGATATGTGTACTTAATTTTCGGGGGGGGGGGGGGGTTGTTTGTTTTGTTTTGTTTTCTCTGTTGAAGTATGGTATATGTTTTGGAACTGTTATAGCCTTGATATCGCTCTACGAGCCGGCTGGGCTTTTTTTTTTTTTTCTTCCCCCCCCCCCCCCCCCCTCGACACGAGCCCACTAAAGATGTGGACAAAGCATACAAGAGATGATATTCATTGTAGTGGTGGTGGAAGAAGAAAAGAAACATTGTACGTCCATTCTGTCGATTTTCTTGCACATTCAATCTGTCCCAACCTCTCTGGCGATGTTTTCCCAGTATGTATCTGTAGTGATGTTTATCACCCTTCTCGTAAATGCAAGGCATTGATCTCACGAAAGATAATTCGGTGTGAAATCAAGAGAACAATTCAGTCCCGTAACCCGAATGGACGGAAAACTGCAAGCACGACCGGAGAACAATTCAGTCCCGTAACCAGAACGACGTAAAACTGCAAGCATGACCGGAGAATTTCCGTCCGTGTTCGTGCGGGCTGGGGCGGGCTTACAATAAACAACTCTTTCCATCGTCAGTGATAACAGAGGTTTGCTGTACACGATCTTTTTGACAGGAACCATCTGTGGCCATCCGGGCTTGCTATGAACTTACTAACTTACTAGATCTAACTGTCCCCAAACCACCAGCAGTCTTTCTTCTTCCTCTTTCTCCATTAAAAATGGTTTTCGCTGTTGTTTGTTTTTTGTTTGTTTGTTTTTCTTTCTTTTTTCTTTCTTTTTTTCTATCTTTAATTTTGTTTGTTTGTTTGTTTGTTCGTTTGTTTATTTGTTTATTTGTTTGTTTGGGTTTTTATTTGTTCAGTCGGTGTTTCTGGTATTTCTTTATTTGTTTGTTTGTGTATTCGTTTGGGGGGGGGGGGGGGGGTTGTTTTGTTTTGTTTTGTTTGTTTTGTTTTATGTTTTCTTTTTGGTTGGTTGGTTGGTTGGTTGGTTGGTAGTTGGTTTGTGTGTTTGTTTGTTTTCTTCATTGTCTTAATTAATGACAAAAATAATTACAATATTTATATAGCGCAAAATCTTGATAAAATCAAATCTAAGCGCTGAAACAGACACATACGCACGCAGGCACACACACGCAGGCACACACACACACACACACACACACACACACACACACACACACACACACACACACACACACACACACACACACACACACGCATGGCTATAAATGGGGAGAAAGAATAAAAGCAATGGAAAAAGGTTTCTCAAAAGGTTTATGTTTCGTTATGTATTTTAGGCCATGCAGTTTATTCTGTCGAGTAAAAGAACTTTTTTGTTGTTGTTGTTGTTGTTGTTGTTGTTGTCAGTGCTGGGTTTTGACTGTTCGTAATTTTGCAAATGAGACAACCTCGCTCATTGTTTTGGAGGTTGTGATAATGTAATTTTCCACTAAAACCAACAAGGAAGCATCATTGTGGAAGTACATAATCTTGTTAGGCAATTCCAGTTTCACGTCGAATAAGCCAAGCGATGTAACTGTAACACAACAGATGACGCTGATCTCTGTCCGCGGTTGACTCGGAAAGAATGACTTGTCGGATATAAGCACTAAGATCTTGTAACAACGGGCTTGACAGTTGGTTGTTTGGCCGTGATACGAGTCACATAAGCTCGCGCAAAAACGTAAATAAGTGTACGTTAGCGGTCAAGCACGTTTTTGTGTGGTTGTTGTTATTAGTGCTTGTTTCTTTTTCTTTTCTTCTTGATGTTTTGTCTTGGTTTTTTTTTTTTTGTTGTTTGTTTGTTTTTTGTTGTTTTTTTTTTTTTATTTTCCCAGCGTTCTGACAAGTTTTTCTTGGATGAGTGTGTAGACACGTTATTTTTTTTTTTTCAGTGCCCATTCTGTGCACGTCGCTGCACAACCTGCATACTTTTTTCTTTTTTTTCCCCCGTGCATGCCAGCGGGTGTTTTAATGCTTTATTTTGTTAGAATTTATTTTTATGACTTCTGTTATGTTGCATG
>JAPXFY010000016.1:66472869-66510369 GCA_030674185.1 Monoplex corrugatus | reverse complement strand
CACACACACACACACACACACACACACACACACACACACACACACACACACACAGGCTTAGTGAATACATTTCCTATCGGTCTGTGCTGACAATCACTATAGATACATTAGGTGCAAGTGCAAAATCCTCTTTCACTTCCAGTCAGCTTAATGATGCATTAACTTGATTAAGGTTATCCCACACAGATAATCCTGTACACATAACAAATGACTCGATACTGTAGATGACACAATCTCTTTTTTGTAATGGGTGTGGAAGTGAACATGTGTACATACACCATACCCCAACTATGCCTTCCCATAAGTCATACAAGCCCAGTTTCCATTTCAGAGATAGTCTGTGGATGTGAATCATGACAGTTTACAGTGACAGCTCCAGGCCACTTTCTCAGTGGACTGAAATCATTTTGTATGTGGCCTGGTACTGAATCAGAGAAAAGGCTTTTTTCCGAGTTGCTTTTGGTAATCTCTCTCTCTCTCTCTCTCTCTCTCTCTCTCTCTCTCTCTCTCTCTCTCTCTCTCTCTCTCTCTCTCTCTCTCTCTCTCTCTCTCTTCTCTGGAGGTTTGATATTGAAATTGAAGTGGCAAATTTCAGGGGCAGTAGCATTATGTTGCATTGTATTTCCATTCATGAATTTGATGAAGGGGAATGAATTAAACTGTCATCCATGTAGAGCTTCATCAGTTTTAGTTTTCAAGGTTTCATTGTATTTTTATGGACAAGTCAGTATCTACAATATCATATCTGCTAAGCAAACCTTGACCAAAGCATGACTTGATGGGCTACTCAGGCCTTGAGAAAAAAAAATGCCAACAGCAACTGGTGTTCCCAGACAGTACTGACCAGGCCTGAAGCTGTTTATAACTTCATTGATCACTTGAGAACCATTGATTTCAGCATGGCAAGGCTGTTAGCAAGACCTCCATCAATTTTCAACATGTACTGTAATCTTTGAAGAATAGGTCTATTTTTACAAGATCCTGGAAAAAGTTGTAAAGTATAACTGTATAAGAATGCAGAATATGTCTCTAAACTGCTGTAATTTATTAAAATGTACTTAGCCTTAGGGAGACAGTGCCCCCTGGCCCACTAATAGGGGCACTGCTCCTATACATTGCCAGCCAAGGCCTGAGGGCCCTGTACCCCTGCCCCATTTCCATTTTGTTTAAAGTCTCCTGGCTTAGCCCCTGTTGTTGTCTGGTTAACATTAAACTTAAAGTTGTGTTTGGATATGTTCACAAGGATAAACAAACACATGCATGCACATGCCATGGAAGGATCAGTCTGACTTATAGTTATACTTTTCATTTATCATTGTTATTAACTTGATCTAATGAAAAGAAATGCTTGACTGAACATAACAAAATTATGTGTTGCATTTACATAACTTGAGCAAGATCAGTTTTGCAGAAGCTGAGAGCATAATTCCTTTTCTGTTATGCAGAGTGTACAGACAATGGCACATATGTGAACATGGCTCACTTGATACAGAACAAGCCACAGTCACACTCACAGCTGGGCTTTGTATTTTGCAACAGTGAGGAAGGGAACACTTCAGTTGACAGCTACAGCCTCGCATCCATTCCTGCCTCTTCGGAGTTTGACGATGGTCATGAAATTCCTGTTAGTGTTATTGTCAAGGATCAGATCGACAAACTAGACAAAGTGACTGGACACACAAGCAGCAAATTTGAAGAGAATGATTCTGAGAAAAGAGATGCTGAAAAAGGCTGTCATGAACTCTCGCCTGTTGTGACTCTGAACAAAAAAGAGTCCGCTAGTGCAGTCAAATATAAACCAGTTCCTCCTAAAAGAATGAAGAAGTCTGACTTGCAGACTGAGACCTACTCTCTGGCAAATCAGAGGACATTGTAGGGAGTCCTTCAGTTCATGATCAGAACGCGAAGAAGACACTGTCTCGCCAGAGAGTGATCTACCCCATTAAAGGTGGCAGTGGTACTGTGATCGTGAATGCCAGAGAGCCCAGAAAAGGAAGCCGTGAACGTAACATTGCCAAACAGGGAAGCGAGTCCAAGACCCAACATGTCCCATTCACAGAGAAAAAAGCAGAAAACAGTGATAAGGATCAGAAGAGCGGAACAGTTCGAAGTAACTCTGTTGTTTCAGATAAATTTGAGGATGCATTTGAATATCTTCCGGATAATTGGACACCAGCTAGACAGAAGAGCAGTAAAGATAACAGAACTGAAGATCACGTTAATGCCAGTGGTTTTGGTCGAGGTGATGGAAGTGATAGTAAAAAAATCAAACAGACAGACCCAGCTTCTGGAGGAAATTATGAAGAGGCATGGGATTTGAACAAACATCTTGAAGCTCAGCTGAGCAGTCTGAAATTGATGAACAAGAACACTGAGACACCGGATGAGGGCAGTTGCCTGGACTCTGTCCGAAAGCAGCAAGAGCTAGAGAGCAAAGTCCAACAGGCCGGCAAGAGAAGGGGTCAAAATCACCAGTCCTCCTGGCATGGTCAGTCACAGGGACAGTTGTATGACGACGCCTGGGACATCAAGTCCAGCCTCTCACAGATGTTGCAGTGTAAGAGTTCCTGTGTTTGATTTATTATTATGTATTATATATGTATTATCATGTATTGTATAGAGTTTGAGGTCTGGAGTTTGTTGAAGAGGGATTCATTGCACTTTGGACAACTCCATATGTGCTCTGCCCAGACTTGCCAGTTAAAACCTGTGGCCCACCTGCGGATGGAGCCCACAACCCAGTGTTATCAACATGGTGCTCAAAACTACTGAAATAAGAGGGTCACTAGAACTGTGTGGCCAGCCCCAAGAGTCAGATAGCTCCATATCCCCTGCATTTTCAGCATAGCATCCTCACCAAATGAGTTAATGGGCGCTAAAAAACTGATCCACCTGAGAATTGAACCTATGATCCGTATGTTACCTACATGTTGCTTTAACCAATGGATCCAGTAGGTCCTGTAAAAAAATCAACTTTGGCCTGCCTGGGGGACAGCAGAACCCGCAACCCATGTGTTATCAGCAAGGCCTTCTAACCAGTTGAGCTAATTGGGCCACTTATGTATAGAGAAATCAGGGAGGCCTTGTGACTAGTTGAGGTAATTGGGCCACTTACGTATAGAGAAATCAGCAAGGCCTTGTGACTAGTTGAGCTAATTGGGCCACTTATGTATAGAGAAATCAGCAAGGCCTTGTGACTAGTTGAGCTCATTGGGCCACTTATGTATAGAGAAATCAGCAAGGCCTTGTAACCAGTTGAGCTCATTGGGCCACTTATGTATAGAGAAATCAGGGAGGCTTTGTAACTAGTTGAGCTAATTGGGCCACTTATGTATAGAGAAATCAGCAAGGCCTTATAACCAATTGAGGTAATTGGGCCACTTATGTATAGAGAAATCAGCTAGGCCTTGTAACCAGTTGAGCTAATTGGGCCACTTATGTTGAGCTAATTGGGCCACTTATGTATAGAGAAATGGTTAGTGTAAGAGATAGAGATGTATGGGGTTTTGTTAAGCTAGCTGGTTTGGTTTTGATTTATTTTGTTTACGGTTTAGGTTTGGTTTATTGCATTAGGGGTTCTTCCTCTAGAAAAAGTAGATTGAATCAGATTTACCAGTATGATGCGTGTTTGAATGCGTGTTAGAGTTCAAATTACTACAGAGCATGGATGAAAAAGGGATGCCATTAGAGATTATTTATGTCAGTGGCATAATTAGAAGCATTCTGTTAGACTCATTAGCACTGAAGTTTCTCGATCATTTGTGGCATGCAAACTTGCATAGATTGGTCTAACTTCCAGGGCTACATGGCACAGTCTGTGAAATGATGTGGATTTGTTCAGTTTCAGTTTGAAGTGCTCACTTGATCCGTTTTCAAGGTTATTGTATTTAAAACCAAGTGGGAAAATGTTAGCAGAGATTTGTTTGCTTTTAGTCTGTCCACTAATAATCTGATTTGACCAGTATGTGTTTATGTTCCAACAAGGATTCACAACTGAATAAGATGTGATAAGTTCATTTGTTTGTTTGTTTTCCATTTGGTCTATTCATTTTGTATCCTAACAAGGAATCATTTATTTATTTGGTTTTGTTTTTTTATGTTTATATATATGTATGTATTTATTTGTTTCAATGTCTGTTTCTTATTGAGTCTTCCATTTGTATTAGGAAAAAGCGGGAGTTGTTCAATGAAATTTTATAAGCTTTCTGTATTGAGACTTCCATTTGTATTAGGAAAAAGCAGGGAAGTCTGTTCAATGAAAATTATATATATAGCTTTTCTGTATATTGAGACTTCCATTTGTATTAGGAAAAAGCAGGGAAGTCTGTTCAATGAAAATTATATATATATAGCTTTTCTGTTTGTTGGCTTGTTTGTATTAAATCGGATTTTTTTGTTTTTAACAGCATCTTGTGGTGCCGCTTTGGTAGGACCAGGGCATTCAGCTACATCAGCGTGTTCATACGTTTCTTCTCCTTGCTCCTTTGCAGGACCTGTCGACTCCACTGACTGCATTCAAAAGCAAGAGTAAGATATTAATATTATTATGGTGGTGGTGTTGCATGTTTGGGAGGCAATGAGTTGGGGGGGGGGGGGGGGGAGAGTGGAAGTATGGCACATCATCATGGCAGTAATGATTGAAAACATTTCAGGTAGAATTGGTCTGCTTTTTTTTTTTTATGTACTGATTTTCATAAACCAACTTTGTATTTGTATTGTGAAAATGTTTCACTAAGAATGATGTTTCAGTTTTGTTTGGACATATTTTTACATTTGTAAGAATGTGTCATATCTTAGTGTAATCTGGGTGGTTACAGATACATTTTTACGTTTATAGTGTAACACCATGTCATATTTTAGTCTAATCTGGATGGTTATAAAGTCAGAATAGTGGGAATAAAGTCATGGCAGATGATCAGTCAGCTTTCATCTAGGTTAAAAAGTAGGAATTAGTAATGACAGAAAATAGGCAAACTATAGCCTATATGCAGTTGAGGTTGAATTAATCTTTAGAGCGCTACACTAGCCATTCTGGAATGGCAGATATTTCATGCCCGTCACTGCCATGATCACCATTTGGGAATGTATGTCACATATCTCGATCTCATGAAAATTGTTTCTGTTTTTTAGAATCATAAACTTGGTAGCTATAGATCTGACAGGGTTCCCTTGAATGTAATGATAACTGGGAAACCCACTACATCACCCAGCAGTGTATTTTTCCAGCAGTTTTACTGGCAGTACTGGAGTGTGAACAACTATATGAAGCAAGCAGATTGTTGATACTTCACCCCCGCTTGAGTGTGAGCAGCACAAAAATGCCCTCAACTCATGGATTTAGCTGCTGTTCAGCTAAAATTAGAGAGATTGCTTGATGAAGATAAAAATAAACAGCAGTCTGGTGATTCTTTAGAAGATGAGGAATATCAGCCTTCTGTCTGCACTCGTGACCCACAGAGCTGAATTGTGCTCAACACTTTTGCCAAATATTCTGGATTGAATTCTGAAGTAACTTGTCTGGAAGGAAAATCAATGAACAATATTTATTTTATATCTGTGTTGGTACAGAATTTAATGCAGGGTTATTGGTTGTTGTTTTTTATCAACGACACCCACTTTTTTGTGAAAATTCTTTGGCAAATAGGGTCTTGTGCTTTGCCAAATTCCTTGCAGCAGGTTATGGGTTTTGAAAAACTTAAAATTAAGAAAAATACCATGCATAAAGCATGGCTTTGGTTTTGATTTTATTATCACTAAGCTGCTTTATACAGCCATACTGACAATTTTGAAGAAAAAAATGAAAATACATCCATTTGCATACATACGCACATACCTTCATAAAGTACAATAGACATCAACATAACACATAGACATACATAGACACAAAGACCCACAAACATGCAGACATATATGTGACAAAATTTATTGTCAGTTATATGTATAACATGACTAAAGAAAGAAAAACAGTGTATGTAGATGGTTGATGTGGGGGAAAAAGTCATGCGAAAAGATGTCTTGTACACACTTTGCAGTTAGACAAACCTTAACAGCATCTACACACATGATGAACATTACATCCTCAAAGCATTTCATTACTTACACAATAAATCTCAGCTATAAGTTGTAGATGTTAAGGTAAGGGTTGTACTTAATCTTTTTGCCAGTTCAGAACAATGCAGTCACAAACTGTGACAAAGAAAAAACATTTTCACACATTCAGAATTGATCATCTCTTACAGTGGCCCTATGAGCAATCCATTCTTCTATGAAATCATGCATTTTGACATTTATATCAGTTTATATCATTCTGTTTGTTTATTTCAAAAGACTGCGTTTGAATGCAGTAATTAATAAAAGACATTTGTTTAGTTGAAACTTATAAATGTAGATGTTTGCTTTTATTAAGAGTTGCTCATTATTATCAAAAACATTTTTTCAGGTGGTACCATGGCAGTGTGTCTCGTATGGATGCAGAGAGGACACTGCAATTGTGTAAAGAAGGGAGCTTTTTAGTGCGGGACAGCTCTGATCGCAATCACTACACTTTGTCCATCAAGTAAGTCGGTTAGAATACTGGTTTGCTTACCGTTAAATGAACAGTATTAGCAAACATTCTATATTTCTTTTCTCTTTTCTGTTACTTTCTTTATTTCCTTTTCTCTTTATTCATTGTTTATTTCCTGGTTCCAGGCATAGTAGCCTCTTTACTCAGTTGATTACAGCACTGTCATGATACATTGATTCAACTGTCAGCTGAGCCAGAGGCTGGTATGTTTTTTTTTGTTTGTTTTAATTTGTTTGGTTTGGTTTCGTTTGGTTTTAATAAATGTGCTGTCTGGTTGTTGTTGTCATTGTTGTTGTTGTTTAAAGCCAAGCCTCGTAGAGCCATATCGGGCTATAACCACTTCAAAAATACAAAACTTCAACAGAAAAAAAAAGAAAAGAAAATTAGGTACACATATCAATGCATTCACGTACATAACCTAAGGACATGCCTCTGGAGTTGACTACTCCATCCAATTTATCGCACAGGGGATTTAAAAAATCACACATGAATACAAATTTAAGCATACCTAAGGACGCCAAAACATATATAAACACAGGCATAAATTACCTCAAACTGCTTCGGCATATCTCCCCTCCCTAGAGCTAAAAATGCACTTCATACATGTACCCAATTATCAATCTTAAGAAAAAGTACATAAGACTATCAAAAACATACAGGTGAATGGACCAGCTAGGCAGAAAATGATAGGAGAAAATGATCGGAAGAAATGACAGAATGCAACGGAATAAGGCAGAAACAAGGAGAGTGACAGAAAAGAGGAAATTTCTAGCACAGAATTTCCAGAAGGTGGGGATACTATTTATACTGAAAGAGCCCCCAGCATCCCCATGGGGGGGGGGGTTGTCTGGTTAAGCCAAGGACCAAGATCTCAGTCCCAGCCTGCAACATGAAAGCAGGCCTGTTCTCTGCCTGTCTTAATGATTCTATCATTCTAGTGATGCCAGTTTAATATTTCATAGGTCCCATTCTCTCCTCTCCCCAGTCAAGACCTTGCATATGCATAAGGTTTAATGCAGGCTCAAGGCATCATGCAAATAATAACTGGCAGATTTGGGTATAAAAAGAAAAACAACCTCAAAGAGAAAAGGCATAGATGATAGGAGCAGAACCAGACAAAAACAAACCAAATTTGACATAGACAAATTCAAAGATCAAGAAACCATCGCCACTTTCTGAATTTTTTTGGTTTACTTGAAGAATGGTCAGTTAACGAAAAGTAGAGTATCCAACTACACAGTGGGAAGATATGAAACAAATCTGAACAGAGACTACTGATTCAAAACTAAGCAGAAAAATAAGAAAGGCACCAGTATCATGTATAAGTGATAAAGTAATAGGACTGGCTAAAAAGAAAAGTTGACCTAGGGCTACATAAGAATAACAGCCAAGAAGAATACTAGAAACTAAAAAGAGAAATGCAAACCAAAGTCAGAAGAGGCATAAGAGTGTGGCTTGAGCAAGTTTGTTTTAAAATTTTCGATTGCAATGCAGAAAGAAAATCAGGGGAGATGTTTGAACAAATTAGAAAATTGAAAACGATCACATTTCAACCACAAAATCAGTGTATCAACAGCAAAGATGGTGCCACTTTAACTAAAACAGAGTACATTCTTGCAAAATGGCATGAATACGATAAAAACTCTTTGAAAGACACCACAGCAACGGATTCACAAGATACTCCATGTCACGATTTTTGGCATCCCGAACCAGAACCTCTCTTACGTGAAGTAACAGCAACCATCAGTCAGTTGAAAATTGTAAAATCAGCTGGACTAGACAGCATTCCTGGAGAGCTGATGCAAAACACTGCAAATCAGGAATTACAGCATTGCACCACCTATGCTGTAAGGTACAGAAAACATGTGAATGGCCAGCAGACTGGAAACTACAAGAGTTTGTCATGTTGCGCAGGAGCAGAAACATCAAAGACTGTAACAACTACAGAACCATTGCTCTCATCTGTCATGCCAGCAGAATCCTGCTGATCATAATATGTAACAGAATGAGGTCAAAAGTGGAAGAGTAGCTGTCGGACTGACATGCGGGTTACAGGGCAGACAGGGGAACCCCGACATGCTGTTATTTTACAAATCTTGGTCAAGAAAATCAGAAACAGCAAGTTTCACTGATTACAGCAAAAAGTTTGACAGTGTTATACACCATCATCTTTTTGACATCATGAAGAAGATGAGTTTCCCCAAACATCTGACTTCTCTTATTGTGACCCTATACAGTGACCTAAAAACAACAATTAGATGGAACAGCCAAATTGCAAATATTTTAGCATCAAGAAAGAAGTCCGTCTGGGCTGCATCCTCTCATCTCATCTCTTCTCTTCAACATCTAGAGGGAGCAGGTTGTGAGAGAAGCAGCTATTGAAGACATGGGAAAATAAAGTGATGGTCAAAATATCACAAATCTATATACAGTATACTGATGATACAGCACTGATATTGGATCTGGACAATATCCCAGTATGAAAAGAATTCTGTACATATTCCATGCAGAGGCAAGAAGGCAGGTCTAAATCTGAATGCCAAGAATACAATAGTAATGCACCTAGAACAAAAAGTCGAGCCTATTGAGGTACTCAAATCAGCAAGACTGCACTAGAAAATGTGAGTGACTTTAACCTGTCAAGTGCCAGATGATGTAATTAAATATTTTAGGCTTTGTTAAAACTCATGATGGCAGCTGTACTAAAGACATCAAAATGAGAGTAGGAATGGCTAAACAGAAAGTGATCCAGCTCAACAACATTTGGACAGACAGAAGCATACCAGAATCACGTAACCGTTTGATTCTCTCACCCTATCCACCAACTGTAAAAGCTTACTCGTTTTGACTCCCTCATCCTGTCCACCTGCTTCCTGCAGGAAGCTGTTGGATAGGGCAAGGAAATCAAAGGGCTAACTTTTTGCTTTGCTAGCATGGTTGATAATGCAGGATGCTAGTGGGTAGTGTGCGGGAGTCAGAGGGTCAAGATCAAAATTCTAAAATGTCTGATCTGGCCAGTAATGTTACATGGCTGTGAAGCCTGGACATGCAGAAAAGCAGATGAAAATTCAATCGAAGCAGCAGAGGTGTGGTTCTACTGGTGTCTTCTTATTGTCAAATGGATTAATAAAGGAACAAATGAAAGTGTTTTGAACTAACTCAGTTCCAGCCCAGTGCTGGCAGAAATTAACAACAACGAAGAAAGGCATACATCTGCCACGCAACCCGCAATTCTAACACAAACCTAATGACATTTTGCAATGAAAAGTCAAGGCCAAAAGAATTCTGGGTAGACCACCCACTCTTATATGGACAACATCATCAGTTTCAGCAGTTCGAAGAGTCCCACAAAGTATCACAGAGAAGTCAAGACCGTAGTGAATGGAGGAGAGTTGTTGTGATGTCTGCTGCAGTGGTGACCATCAAAACTTGATGCTGACAGGTGAATGACAGGTGCAGATAAGTGCGCGGGTGATAAGGAAGTTTGAACAACCTGTAATAAGGAAACTTTCTAAGTTTGAACAACCTGTAATAAGAAAACTTCCTAAGTTTGAACGACCTGTGATAAGGAAGTTTGAACAACCTCTCAGTAGGTACATCCCTAAAATGGATGACGCTTGTCTGTGTGGTCCTAGGTTTCACAGTATTTGGTTTTTTTTTTTTTTTTCTTTCTTTGAAGTTGAACGTTTATTTATTGATTGATTTGTTGTTTGTTTAGTTTAATTATGCAACTCTGCGCGTTTCTTTGTGTACAGGAGCAGCCTGCAGATCATCCATATCCAGATGGACCAGAACTTGACACTGGATGGATGCATGAGTTACATCCTGGGTCGTAACAGTCGGGCCTTCCCCACCATCCCCAGCATGATCCACTACTACAACCACCACCCTGTCCCCATCAAAGGTGCTCAGCACATCAGACTCCTCTACTCTGTCCCACGATCGTGATCTGTGTCTGAAAGTAGTTTGGGTGGAGCAGATAATTATGCAGGTGTCCAATGAGATGATTTTTTTTTTCAAGCTTCTTTTAATATATTTTGTCAAAGTGAAAATACAGACATAGATATATATATATATATATTTTCATATATATATATTGTATATACATATACGTTATTTTTTATTGGCAAACCATGTCTGAATTCTGAAATGTTTCGAGCTTTTCGGTCATCATCAGAGTTCTGGAAAAGGAAAAATAACACAAATGTTATCAAACCAAGTAACAAAAATCAGCATTAAACACGAACAACATTAGAATGTGAAGCGATCATACAAAATGATTACAGCTTAATTGTCAGCTGTCGGCTTCATACTCATCTCTGGTGTTGATCGTAGGTCCCAATTCTCTTATATGCAATGCTTCAAGCATCATCAAAAATGTTTCTCCCCGGGTTGTTGCGTCTAATATCGTGACATCATTCATGTCCATCGTCTTCACTCCACATTGGTCCATATTCATTTTATCAGCCCATGTTTTTGATGTGCTGTTTGAAGCAAGATTGCAAATGTCAGCTGTTTGGCCGGATAGCGCGGACAGTTGATTTTATGGACAACTCCGCTTCTCAAGCACTTCTCTGCCAGTGGCTTTAGCGACATAAGGATGGTTTTCAATTTTTTTATCGTCATCACAATCTTAAATGGGGCATCTAGTTGATGAAGTGAACAAGCATAATCCTTCATTACCTTTCCTCTATACGCAGCTCATGGGTATCGTATCTTTCACTGTTTTATTATTTTGCACACTCTCCTTATCCTTGGGACACATTAGTTCTGATAAGGCTTTTTTCCATGATTGGGTCATAAAAAGTCGGTGGGTACTAGTTTCGCTCCAGAATCCACTTTGCTCGCTGCAGGAATGATGAACATTCATCCAAGTGCTGCAAGCTCTCCAGACTGTATGCACAAATCCAGACACCACCGAGATCTTGTACCGTTTTGGCGCCAACGCATGAAAGTTCATGACCAATCCTGTGTCCGTTGGCTTATTATACAAAGTTGATGACAAGACACCATCTTCATTTGTTATCAAAATATCAAGAAACGAAATCCTCCCATTTTCTTCACACTCACATGTGAATTTAAGACATGGGTGTATTTTATTGATATATACAGATATATGTTGCTGTTATTGTGATGAATATATATACATATATTTATGTATATATATGCATATATGTAGCTTCAGTTACAGTGCGAGACTGAAAATTTCACATATGTACCAGAAAATTCTGTATGTATAATACAAGGACTACACATTTGCATAAAGCACAATTAACAACAAAAACACATGAACACATGAGAAATAGACATGTACACAGGGAGGTCATGTTGAAATCAAATGTACTCATTTTTCTGATGTACATTGATAATGCTTGTATTACACTTACTAATAAACAGGAAATAGTGCCAAGTTTTACTTGTGATTAATGGTAGGTTTGGCAGCCATTTCAGTTGAAGTAAACTCAGCTATCAGTGGTATTCTTCTATGTGATATTTTGAGGCCAAACATTTTTTAAAGGAGGCTGTGGTAGATGATTAATTTCCCAACATGGATGATCAGATCAAGGACTGAATCTGAGTGTACTATATATGTGACCTCCCACCACGAAATCAGTCTTAACTCGCAATCAGTTGAACAGCACTAGGAGCTGAAAAGGTGACTGAGAGTCTATCTGGGGTGTTTTGACTTTTTCTCAAAATTGATTTCTGTAGACTATAGTCTATCCCCCACAGAATTTTTTCTCTTGAAAAAATATTATTAATCATTTAAATCTGTAATTTTAATGCACTGATTGCAGCAGAAAGAACGCAATTTCCTACCAAAAGTACCTATTTTTGTCTCTTATTATGAACCGTAACCTGTACAGTACCCGCACATGTAATATATATGTGCAGGCTTAAGGATTGTATCGTGATCATTCTGGATTTTCTCCATCACATGGCGCCTGTGACGTTAGTGCATATGGAATTTATTCCGCACGCGGAGACATCATCTTGAAAAACTCAAACTCAAACATTGTTCATAATTGTGCTGTTTTGTCTGTACCTGATAATTTGTTCATAAGTATGCTGTTTTTTGTACCTGATAATTTATTCATATATTTGCATGGGTGCCACTCTTCCGTCTGGGTGACGGAAATCCGTTTTCTCAGCAAGGCCTCAGACGGAAATTCCGTTGTGAATAGTTTGTACAGTTTCCCTTTGAGTGGTAAAGTGACTTTTTTCAGATGAAAAGTGTACATATCAAAGGTGGCCCCTGGACCCCAGCCTGATTTTCAGTTTTTTTCAAATTTTCAATGTGTCACCCTTGTATTTGCTATATTCTCTGTGTATACCTAACAGTTTTTGATGCATATGCTATTTTGTTTGTTTGCACCAGACTATCATGAAACTTCACTTTATTGAGCTTAAAACAAATTGACATTCTAGTCAAATGCCCTTGTTTTTACACTTCACTAAGGAATGATTGTTGTTACTTACTTTCCTAGTCCTGATGTTTTTACACAGCGTAATACTTTATTGTTTTCATTTGCAGTGTATTGCCATTATTGTGCCTCTTTAACAGGGTTGAGTTTTTTTCCAAAATATGATGTACTTCACAGTATTAATGTTCCTAATTTAAGTCAGCATTTATTGAGTAAATATATTGTACATAAACTGACATCAGAGTGTGTTAAGTCAATCACTTTTACAGTTACTGATATCTACATACAGTTACTGATATCTCTCAGGTTAAGCCCTGATATGGCTCTACGCAGTCGGCTGGGTTTTAAACAGCAATAACAATCTGTCAGGTTTCATGATAAGTAGAGAATGTGAAAGTGGATGTTGAAATGAAAAAAAAAAAGAAAAGAAAAGAAAAACAAAACAGAAAAAGGAAAAGACAAACCAACAGTGTATCATAATTTTTCCAGAGGTATCTGGACGAAGCAGCAGGGAAGTTTCAGTGTTTTTCTTCTAATTTTTGTATTTGGTGTTTGGTTAGTTTGTTATCTTACATTTACGCTTAACAAAGGCCTGTTGGCCAAAAATTTGCGCCTGTCTTGTCTGGTTATATTACATATTTATTCTGATTCTATTTTCATGTTTTTCTGGTTCCAGAGGTATCTGTCACCCTCTTTCTCAATACCCTATTATTTTCATACTCATATGAGACTTGTTAGCAGTGCCATCATGACTTAGTTTTTCCGGTCATGAAAATGGAGCTTACAGTTGCCCTTTTTTTTTCTTCTCTTGTGTCCTGGTTAGCTCAGTTGGTAGTGTGCCATGTTGATAATTTAGGGGTCATGAGTTTGATCCGCAGGTGGACCACAGTTTTTACACCTGGCTTGGCTCAGTTCATAGAGCTGTGGACTCGGGGTCTGATGTCTCGAGTTTAATCCCAGCCTGCAACATAAAAATGGATTGTTTACTGTCCATCTTAATGCTCTGATCTTTGTTGTCATGTAAGCCAGGACTGTTAGGGACTGGAACCATCTTGCCAGTGAAACAGTAGAGACAGCAACAGTCGACGCTTTTGTGTCGCAAGCCTCCGCCCAACAGTGAGTTTCTGAACACCACGTGGCCCTTTCGGTAACAGATTTCAGCTGTGTCTACGGACAGTGAGAATAGTGAAATGATCGGAGCTTATGAATGGACTGTGTCTACACACCACCCACCCCCAGCCCCACCACCACCCCACCCCCCACCCTTTATGTGCCAGAATGATCATCCTCAAGATCGTGGGCACCAAAGGAAAGGAAGGAAGCTTAGTTTTTCGTAGCTCTTTTTCCCCCTTTGAAACTCCCCTCGTCCAGCCTCCTCTCGGTTTCATCATTTTGGCAGCACAGAAGTCTTACTGATATATTTGGGTCTTGCCAGCACTTACGGGTTTGCGCAGGCTGAAAGGGTCTTGCCATAAACTCGTAATTACTGGCAGATTTGGGTAGAGCGTAGATGGAATGGTTTAGGTGCTATAAAGCCCTCTTGAAATAACTCCAAACCTCCAAACTATAGACATGAATCTTAAATGGAAATGTGTGAGTGGAGTTGAGAATACACAGATACATGTGTTTATGACCCACTGTCAAGTCACGGTGACCTACAATTTATCCTTGTTAACCCTTTCACTCCCACACCTTGTCAGACAACTACAAACACTTAAGCTTTCACTCCCTCTTCTTGTCAAACAACTACAAACACTTGACTTTTGACTCCCTCACCATATCCACCAGTTTCCTACATGGTTGACAATAAGATGATGATGGACATGGTGTGGGATTCAAAGAGTTAAATAAATCCCTATTTTGATGGATATGTAATAATGATATAATAATAATCCCATTTATGTATTGTGAATGGTCCATTTCAGAAAATGTTCCATTGCACTTTACAAAAATAAAAAAGGGGAGGGAAGCAGTTGTCATGTCAATACATCAATGCGGTACAAACAGTCAGATACATACACTAATATATCGGCGCACCATAAACTTACTTCATGAAGTAAAAAAGGGGGCCAGAAGTGAGGAGGGGGGGGGGGTACCATTATAACCTAAATTTTGTTAAAATATGTGTGCAAAGACACTGCATATGCCCAAAATAAGCAGTTTACGGATATGTGCCACATTTGGGTCATATGTTACACTTTGTATGGATCACAAATACAGCTGTTCAAACAGTCTGGCATTGGAGTAGTCGAGAATGTGGAAAGATATCTTTGAAGATATTTTGATCACTTGAAAGCAGATTATAAAAAATTTAATGTTTACAATTTCATTGAAAAGGAGAATGTTGAAAGGTCAAGGTCACAACTATGCAAAATGAAGTGGTTGCAAGGACTTTTGTTCTTTTTTAAGAAATCTGCTATTCTGCTATTTAAGAGACACTCTCAGTTATTTATTTACACACACACACATACACACTCGTATGCATGCATGTGCGCACACATGCTCGCTCACACACACATATACATTTGATACCAGTTAATTCTCAACCAATCTTTCCACATTGTTTTGTCTGTTGGTTTTTCTGTGATAAACTTCCTGCACTGTTTGTCATCTTGTCTTTTTATCTTGGCAACAGTTTATGGCTTTAAGCAGTTTGCTCTAGTCAACAAAGATATTTGTATTCCTTCTACTCATCCTTTTGTTTCTTCTTCTCCCTTTTCTTCTTCTTTCTTTCTTTCTTTCTTTCTTTCTTCCTGATGAGTCTGATAATTGGGTCAGGAGTTGAGCACTGTTTGGTGTCCTTTGTTTTAATCAACAGTGTTCGTGTTCTCTCTTCATTTTCCCCCCCTCATCAGATTGTTTTTATAAATATTTTATGGAAGTGTTCAGCTAAGAGAAAAGGTGCTGTGAAATATTCACCATTGTTGCCTTGTTCATTGTGCTAAAATGAATTAGATTTATGCTTTTTTTTTTTTAATCTTCAACTACAATAATCATAGATGTCAAAATCATATGGTTTTTCTTTTCTGTTTACTGTCAGATTGTATACTCAAGTGTGTCTGCTTTGTTTTCCTTGTTGTTTAGCATTTAAAACAGGTTGGTATTCATTACTGGTTAATGTCAGTTTATCAGTTTGGATGTTTGTGTATCTTTTCATGTATGGTGATTTCTGCTCAGCATTACCAAGTTGTGTTCAAATGGGATGCTGTGCATTATTGGCCTTTGATGTACTTACTCAGCAAGATTTTTCATATGTTCTTTAATGGTGATTTCTATGCAGATATGTACCTCTGTGATGCACTTTTGTTCATTTTTATTCCAAAATCCTTCAGAGGTATTATTAATGTTTTCTGCATGTTGTTGGGCTTGAGTCAGATGTATGTTTGTCCTTGGTGTCAGGTGAATCAGATGTATGTTTGTCCTTGGTGTCAGGTGAGTCAGATGTATGTTTGTCCTTGGTGTCAGGTGAATCAGATGTATGTTTGTTGTCCTTGGTGACAGGTGAGTCAGATGTATGTTTGTCCTTGGTGTCAGTTGAGTCAGATGTGTATGTTTGTCCTTGGTGTCAGTTGAGTCAGATGTGTATGTTTGTCCTTGGTGTCAGATGTATGTCCTTGGTGTCAGATGTATGTTCTTGGTGTCAGATGTATGTCCTTGGTGTCAGATGTATGTTCTTGGTGTCAGGTGAGTCAGATGTGTATGTTTGTCCTTGGTGTCAGATGTATGTCCTTGGTGTCAGATGTATGTCCTTGGTGTCAGATGTATGTTCTTGGTGTCAGGTGAGTCAGATGTATGTTCTTGTCAGGTGAGTCAGATGTATGTTTGTTCTTGGTGTCAGGTGAGTCAGATGTGTGTTTGTTCTTGGTGTCAGATCTGCTGTTATAGATGTAAAGATCTGCTGTTATAGATGTAAAGATCTGCTGTTATAGATGTATCTTCTTTATAGATCTGCCGTCATAAATGTGAAGATCTGCTGTCATAAATGTGAAGATCTGCTGTCATAGATGTGAAGATCTGCTGTCATAGATGTGAAGATCTGCTGTTATAGTTGTGAAGATCTGCTGTCATAGATGTATCTTCTTTAAAGATCTGCTATCATAGATGTGAAGGTCTGCTGGCATAAATGTCAAGATCTGCTGTCATAGATGTGAAGGTCTGCTGTTATGGATGTGAAGGTCTGCTGTTATGGATGTGAAGATCTGCTGTCATAGATGTGAAGGTCTGCTGTCATAGATGTGAAGGTCTGCTGTTATGGATGTGAAGATCTGCTGTTATAGATGTGAAGGTCTGCTGTTATAGTTGTGAAGATCTGCTGTCATAGATGTGAAGGTCTGCTGTAATAGATGTGAAGGTCTGCTGTAATAGATGTGAAGGTCTGCTGTTATAGATGTGAAGATCTGCTGTAATAGATGTGAAGGTCTGCTGTTATAGATGTGAAGGTCTGCTGTCATAGATGTGAAGGTCTGCTGTCATAAATGTGAAGGTCTGCTGTCATAAATGTGAAGGTCTGCTGTCATAAATGTAGAAGGTCTGCTGTCATAAATGTGAAGATCTGCTGTCATAAATGTGAAGGTCTGCTGTCATAAATGTGAAGGTCTGCTGTCATAAATGTGAAGGTCTGTCATAAATGTGAAGTCTGCTGTCATAAATGTGAAGGTCTGCTGTCATAAATGTGAAGATCTGCTGGCACAAATGTGAAGATCTGCTGTCATAGATGTGAAGGTCTGCTGTCATAAATGTGAAGGTCTGCTGTCATAAATGTGAAGATCTGCTGTCATAGATGTGAAGGTCTGCTGTCATAAATGTGAAGGTCTGCTGTCATAAATGTGAAGATCTGCTGTCATAAATGTGAAGGTCTGCTGTCATAAATGTGAAGATCTGCTGGCACAAATGTGAAGGTCTGCTGTCATAAATGTGAAGATCTGCTGTCATAGATGTGAAGATCTGCTGTCATAGATGTGAAGGTCTGCTGTCATAAATGTGAAGATCTGCTGTCATAGATGTGAAGATCTGCTGTCATAAATGTGAAGATCTGCTGTCATAGATGTGAAGGTCTGCTGTCATAGATGTGAAGATCTGCTGTTATAGATGTGAAGGTCTGCTGTCATAGATGTGAAGATCTGCTGTTATAGATGTGAAGATCTGCTGTCATAGATGTGAAGGTCTGCTGTCATAGATGTGAAGATCTGCTGTCATAGATGTGAAGGTCTGCTGTCATAGATGTGAAGATCTGCTGTCATAGATGTGAAGGTCTGCTGTCATAGATGTGAAGGTCTGCTGGCATCGATGTGAAGGTCTGCTGTCATAGATGCATCTCCTTTGAAGATCTACTGTTGTGAATGCATATGAGTCTGTTACAAGATCAGTGATTTGCAATGTCCGTGGAGTTAGCAGTGCTTTCCTTAAGGATTTTTTTGTTCTTACTAATGAACTTTTATCCAAAGATAATACAGCTTTAATACATTCCGAATTCTATGATCCATATCATAATCTAATCAAGCTTGGCCAAAAATAATTCTTATGCTTGATACAGTGATAATATTGTACTTATTTTCCAACTTATGCCTGTTATGCTTGATACAGTAATAATATTGTACTTATTTTCCAATTTATGCCTGTTATGCTTGATACAGTGATAATATTGTACTTATTTTCCAACTTTCCTTTGCCTGTTACTCCATGATGATGTTGCATTTAAAACTGTTCAGATATCAATTGTATAACTTTTGCAATGAAATGTTGTAAATAGGAGATATCTGTTTTGTTACTTTTACAATAAAACACTAAATCTAAAAACAAAACGTGTGAAAGTGTTTTTATATAAGATATTTGTCATAATGGATGTGTAGGTATGTGCGAGTGAAAATGTTTTTTAGTTCCGTACTCCATTTTCCCAAAGTTTAACGTTTTAAATGACATTTAATTTCCCTTTAAAATTTGAAGATGTTTCACGTTTCATGCTGCCTTAAAATGAAAGCTGTGGCCAAAGCATTGTAATTTTTCGATGCCAACTCTTCTATTTCCAATCATAAAAAATGTTTGTCATTAACTATTTAAACGAATGAATTGAAAGAACTCGTTATGATCAGCAAGTTGTGTATGTGTGTGTGTGTGTGTACAATGAGCTGTAAGTGTGCAAGCAGAAACAGCTCTTGGCCTTGCGTGTTGACGTCCATTTAAGAAAGCAATCCTCCATAACAGTGTGCATGGTTATTAAGAAGACATTCCAACAAGATCAGACAGCAGACTTCCGATCAGAAAGTCAGGTCAGTAAACGATGAAGATATTTCTGATCTCCTGGGTCAACATGTGTGCAGAAGATTTTGAAGAAAGCAAACAGAATTAAAGAAATTCTAAGTCTTTCAGTCAGCGATCATTAGTCATATGTTCTCTCTGGTTAAGTATGTCTTAATGTTCGCCAAGGCATTATGTGCCCCCAAGTTTACATTAATCCCTACCTTTACATATTTGCCCTCTCATGAATATGTCCCTCAAATTCGTATTTTATAGATCTTTGCTTTGTGAGGTATGGGATTCTCCGAGTCTATTGTTGTCTTAGGTCTTGCCCTTTTCCCAAGTCTGTTTTCAATATGAGTAAATGAACTTCCCCAGATCTTGTTTTGTCAGGTCCACTGGTCTATTATCCCTCCTGATTGTCAATAGACGTCATAGTTTGGCAGAGTATAGGCATGTAGAAACACAGAGGTAGCATTGTATACATGACATCATATGTAGTGTTTTATTCAAGCATGGTGTCTCCGTTCTGTTTTACAGTAGAGCCCCATCCAAATTTGTTATTGGTGACTGAGCCATCTGTGTACGCGATCACATCTTTGAGGTTGCAGCCTGGTTGTTCCACGAGTAGTTTAACCCTTTGACTCGTGCACCCTGTCCAACAACATCCTGCATTGCCAACCACGCTAGCAAAGCAAAAACTTCACTTTTTGCAGTTCGTGGATGCGGTGCGGGAGTCAAAGGGTTAATCTCTGTGTCAGCTTTCCCTTTTGGACAATTGGAACAGTGTTTCCTTTGAGGTTTTTTTTTTTGTTTTTTTTTTGGTATGATGGTTTTGTACAGGTTTTTGAAACGGTTTGGATTTTTTTCCCATTCCTTTGTCTCACTGAGTTCTGTCAGTCGGCTCATGTATTGAATGGATTCTTGTGCCTGTCCCATCCATGATTTTCCACGTTGGAATCTGTTGCCTTTTCCTGTTCTTACCATCTCATAAAGTGGGTTTTTCAGGGTTTTCCGATGCCATGGAATACACTTCACTTGTTCTATTTTATATCTTGATTGTATTGAAGGATGTCAAGCAGGTATTGATATTGTCTGTGGGTGTGTCTGTTGTTGTTCCGAGGAGTCCTGTCATTGCTTCATTTTATATTCTATCTAGTTTCTAAACGATATGTGGCACATGGCTCCTCTAAGGATAAGCTTCCTCCTCAGATCTGTATATGACCTGCTCCCCTCGAATGCAAACTTAGTGAAATGGGGGAAATCAGACGACCCAGCATGTCCGCTCTGTCAGAAGAAACAAACAGTGGAACATGTCCTAAGCTCTTGCAAAGTAGCGCTAGCCCAAGGAAGGTATACATGGAGGCACAACCAAGTTCTGAAAGTGATCACAGACGTGGTTAGCGAAAAAAACCATGACCCCAAACGCACCAATTGCTATGACAACGTTCTACAAAGCAGGAGGGAAGCAGGTCTGGCCCGAAAGTGCTATGACAACCAGCACATTGCCAAAGGGTCTTCTGGATGGAGCAGTCGACTGGGAGTGTACAGCAGACCTCCCAGAGTGGAGAAATTACCCAGATGTCATCAGCAAGACAGGCATGAGACCAGACATCGCTCTCCACTCTGACTCTTCGAAACAAGTGATTCTGATAGAACTCACTGTGCCATACGAAAGCAGAATGGAAGAAGCACATATCTACAAGACCGAAAAATACGCCGGTCTTACCAGCACCCTGAAGAAAGCAGGGCTGCGGGTCAAAATCTTCGCCATAGAGGTCGGGGCAAGAGGGTTTGTGGGCACCTCCGCTTATGATCTCATGAAACAACTCGCCATTTCTGGGAAGAAGAGGACTAGAGCCCTTAAAGCGATGGCAGAGGCAGCAGAAAGGAGCTCAAGCTGGATCTGGGCAAGAAGGAACCAAAAGTGAACTTCATAAGGATTAAATTCCCTACAGATGATGTGTGCCCCGTTAGCACATTGGTAAAACCGCGTACCGCAGTTCTGAAGCGCAGAATCGCCCAGGTTCGCTCCCCGGCGTGAAAAAAAAAAAAAAAAAAAATAGACAACAGCAGAAGGGCATCCAGGAGTCATGACCTGGATGTGGCCCGGCCCCCCGAGAGTGTAAGGAATTCAGGGCCGAAACACTTGTCTAAAGGGGGTTACTTCTCTGAAGACCTTCTGTTGTCTAGCTCTCCCTAGAGTTTCTTTCTACCTGCACATGGTCAATCCATTGACTTCCGGGAATAGTTCGGAGGACATTCGGGAAAGACCGAAGGACACTGGGAAAGACTAGACCTGCGGGCTTTGTGGGTTGGCTTCCCACCTTGCCTTTGATAACATGCCACGAGTTCTTTAAATGAAAGATGCTCCCAGGATTCACCGAAAGGGGGAGAGAATGATGAATCCATCGGCACAGACTCCATCACGACTGGAAACGCACAACGGATCATGATTAATGACCAGATGGAATTTCCGTGTGCGTGTGGAAGGAGATTCACCACCAAACGCGGCATGAAGATCCACAGGACAAAAATGGGCTGTTTGAAGACACATACGAACCAGCAGCAGCGCACTGCGATAGCAGGTGAGACGTTGGATGACCAAGGCCAGGATTTAAACCATAGTGCCAAGGACATCCACGCTGACGGTTCTGATGCGGATTTTGCACAAGCTCTTAACGCCAAACGTGGAAAACTCAATTTGCCGCCTGCCGGTGCAAAAGAACAATGGGAGAAATTAGATGAGGAACTTGTCCTTAAGCTGAATGCGCTAATAGGGAACAGTACGCTGGAACACAAACTTGACACATACGGAGACATCATATACTCTATCTGCAGGGACACTTATGGAGTGAAGCAGCCAAAGACAAAAACGCCTCCCCAGAAATCCAGAAGACAGCAACAGATGGAGAGCATCCGGAGGGAGAAAAGGAAGCTTAAAAAGCGAATGAAAACTGCCTCAGAATTCGAGAAGCAAGGGCTCCTAGAACTCTGGAAAGATCTGAAAGCCAAACACAATGCTCTCAGCAAAGTGGAATCAGCAAGGCGAAGAAAGAGCAAAAAGAAGAAGACTCAAGATCGTTTCTTCAAAGATCCCTTTGACTTTGCAAGAAAGCTGTTTGAACAACCCAAATCAGGGACTCTCACAGTGGGCAAGGAAACCCTAGAGCAGCATCTCAGGGAAACATATTCCGATTCTCAGCGCGAGGCACCACTTGAAATCCAGAATCTGGTTTGGCCTGCAGCGCCAGAAGGAAAATTCAATAACAAACCACCAACACTGGATGAAGTGAAGAACGTAGTAAAGAAAGCCAGAGCCAAGTCAGCACCTGGACCAAACGGAATACCATACCTGCTCTACAAGAAATGCCCAAAAGTGCTCGAGTGGCTCCACAAGGTGATTCGATCAGCATGGAGGAACCAGAAGATCAGCGACCAATGGATGAGAGCTGAAGGAGTGTACATTCCGAAGGAGCAGAACTCCAGCAGCATCAATCAGTTCAGGCCAATATCACTTCTGAACGTCGAGGGGAAAATCTTCTTCTCTGTTATGGCAGCAAGATTGACAAAATACCTGACTGAAAACAAGTATCTGGATATGTCAGTCCAAAAGGGAGGCATACCAGGAATGCCTGGATGCTTGGAACATGCCACGTTGATTTGGGATGCCATCCAAAAAGCAAGAACAGAGAAGAGAGACATTGACGTAGTTTGGCTTGATCTGGCGAATGCATATGGATCAGTTCCACACGATATGATCCAGCTGGCTCTTGAAATGTATCACATCCCAGAAAACATCCGAACAATGCTGAGGAAGTATTTCCAAGGGTTCTCAATGCGGTTCTCTACCAAAGAATACACCACGGACTGGATAGACCTAGAGGTGGGCATTGCAATGGGCTGTGCAATCTCTCCCATACTGTTCGTGTTGGCAATGGAAGTCATCTTGAAAGCTGCAATGAAGAGTTCAGGTCCAGTGAATCTGGGAGATGGATACCAGATGCCTCCTCTGAAAGCTTTCATGGATGACACAACAGTCTTGTCCACGGATGAGGAAGAGACACACCGAATCTTAAAGCAGCTGGATGAGCTGGTGGCCTCTTCAAGAATGAGGTTCAAACCTAAGAAATCCCGAAGTCTCTCACTGCGAAAAGGAAAAGTGGCAGATTCAGTCAAATTCATGGTAGCCAACCAAGCCATCCCCACTGTCACAGAAGAGCCAGTAAAAAGTCTCGGAAGATGGTATGATGACTCCCTGAAAGACACACAAAGGGGATGTGAAACCAAGCAAACAGCAGAAGAAGGCCTGAAGAAAATAGATAACTGCGGACTGCCAGGCAAATACAAAGTCTGGTGTCTACAGTTCATGCTGATACCAAAGCTGCTGTGGCCACTGCTAATCTATGACATTTGCACCAGCACAGTCGAAGCAATGGAAGCCAAAATCAACAAATACACAAGAAAATGGCTCGGTGTCCCACCTGGTCTCACGGATGTTGCATTCTACTGTCGTCAAGCAATGCTGAAGCTACCTCTCAAATCCATAGTGGAGGAATACAAAGTTGGAAAAGCAAGACTGTTGAGCATGCTGGAGGAATCGGAAGACAATATCGTGAGATCAGTTCATCCAAAGCTGAGAACTGGCCGAAAGTGGAAAGTCCAAGAGGCTGTAAACAATGCCAAGAGAAACCTCAGCATCAAAGAAATAATTGGACACACGCAAACCAACAGACAGGGACTGGGAGCAACAAAAATGCAGTGGTGGTCCAAAGCCAAAGGGAAGGAAAAAAGAGACATGATCATACAGGAGTTGAAGGAAGAAGAAGATGTCAAAAGAGTGCAGAAGGCAGTCCAGCAAGGTCAACAGGGGCAATGGACAACATGGGACAGTGCACTCCAAAGAAGTCTCAGCTGGAACGATATGTGGCACATGGCTCCTCTAAGGATAAGCTTCCTCCTCAGATCTGTATATGACCTGCTCCCCTCGAATGCAAACTTAGTGAAATGGGGGAAATCAGACGACCCAGCATGTCCGCTCTGTCAGAAGAAACAAACAGTGGAACATGTCCTAAGCTCTTGCAAAGTAGCGCTAGCCCAAGGAAGGTATACATGGAGGCACAACCAAGTTCTGAAAGTGATCACAGACGTGGTTAGCGAAAAAACCATGACCCCAAACGCACCAATTGCTATGACAACGTTCTACAAAGCAGGAGGGAAGCAGGTCTGGCCCGAAAGTGCTATGACAACCAGCACATTGCCAAAGGGTCTTCTGGATGGAGCAGTCGACTGGGAGTGTACAGCAGACCTCCCAGAGTGGAGAAATTACCCAGATGTCATCAGCAAGACAGGCATGAGACCAGACATCGCTCTCCACTCTGACTCTTCGAAACAAGTGATTCTGATAGAACTCACTGTGCCATACGAAAGCAGAATGGAAGAAGCACATATCTACAAGACCGAAAAATACGCCGGTCTTACCAGCACCCTGAAGAAAGCAGGGCTGCGGGTCAAAATCTTCGCCATAGAGGTCGGGGCAAGAGGGTTTGTGGGCACCTCCGCTTATGATCTCATGAAACAACTCGCCATTTCTGGGAAGAAGAGGACTAGAGCCCTTAAAGCGATGGCAGAGGCAGCAGAAAGGAGCTCAAGCTGGATCTGGGCAAGAAGGAACCAAAAGTGAACTTCATAAGGATTAAATTCCCTACAGATGATGTGTGCCCCGTTAGCACATTGGTAAAACCGCGTACCGCAGTTCTGAAGCGCAGAATCGCCCAGGTTCGCTCCCCGGCGTGAAAAAAAAAAAAAAAAAATAGACAACAGCAGAAGGGCATCCAGGAGTCATGACCTGGATGTGGCCCGGCCCCCCGAGAGTGTAAGGAATTCAGGGCCGAAACACTTGTCTAAAGGGGGTTACTTCTCTGAAGACCTTCTGTTGTCTAGCTCTCCCTAGAGTTTCTTTCTCCCTTGTCTGTAAAAAAAAGTTGTGTGACCAAGCCCATAGTCGATCACATTCATTATTATTGCTTGGAATATCTGAGACAGACGACATCGATTAATGCCTTTAACAACCATTGCTTTCTGGATTGAAAGGCCCTTTTTTATGTTTGAGTGTAGTAGTTTTCACATGGTTGTTGAAGGTTAGCTTTACATCGAAACTGATGCCGAAGTAACGTAAGTACGACAGACCTTGACTACGAGTGTAAGAAAAGAAAAAGAAAAATGATGGGACTTGAAATAGCCAAACGGCTAATGTGTTATGTCCGTATTACTAAACTAAACTAAACTAAACTATGTTCGCTCGATATCGGTTTCTCTGAACTGTTCAATTTTTACATCGGCATCCGCCTCAGGCCAGATGATAGGGCTGACGGGGATAACCGTCCCAGGGAAGTGGGAGAAGGGGAAGTCTTATCTAATCCTATACCGACACCACCAGTACAACAATGTTGATGGGACAGCGAGAAGGCCAGTTTTAACGTAGCGCACCCGGGATTCGAACCTACAACCTCTGAATGTAACTAATGGAATGTTTTTGTTCATTGCTTTGTTATCGAGGGTGCAACACAGCACCTGTACATCCCCCCCCGTGGGGATGCCGGGATTCTTTCAGTATAAATTGTACCCCCACCTTCTGGAAATTCTGTGCTAGAAATTTCTTCTTTTCTGTCACTCTCTTTGTTTCTGCCTTGTTCCTTTGCTTTCTGTCATTTCTTCCTATCTTTTTCTGCCTTGCTGGTCCATTCACCTGTTTGTGTTTAATAAAGTCTTACACGCTTTCTCTCAGGATTGATAATTGGGTATATGTATTAATGCATTTTTGGCCTCAGGGAAATGAGATATGCAGAAGCACTTTTAGATAATTTAGGCCTGTTTTTATACATGTTTTGGTGTCCTTGTGTATGCTTAAATTTAAATTCAGGTGTCTTTTTTAAATCCCTTGTGGACGGAGTGGTCAACGCCAGGGGCATGTCCGTTGATTATGTGCGCGAATGCATCGATACACGTACTTAATTTTCTTTTCTTTTTTTCTTTCTGTTGAAGTTTTGTATATTTTGAAGCGGTTATAACCCTGATATGGTTCTACGCAGTCGGCTGGGCTTTAAACAAAAATAACAGTAACAGCACCTGTACATTAGTAAGGTTGATTGCTGATCCGAGTTTCTTGACACCACTTGTCTACATCTTAATTGTTTGCGGACTGTTTGTTTCTTCCTTCTGCATCCTTACCTGTCTTGTAGATGAGTCCGTCGTCAGCAAAGGTGAATATACGGGCTGGCCCGTTATTATTTAGGTCAGAAAGTCCTATTGTACACATGTTGTAGAGAACTGGAGAAAGAGGAGCTCCATTACAGAGTTTCTGTGGTGCTGAGCACCAGTTTCCAAGTCGTAGGACTACTGTCCCTTCTTGGAGTGGAGCGGAAATACATCTTGTGACTGTCATGCTGACACCATAATCGCTGATGTAATTCCATGAGTAGAGTGAATTGTACTTTATTGTATGCATCTTCTAGGTCAACAGCTACAGTAAGGGTTTCTTCTTTACTGTGAAAACCTTCGTAGACTTCGTGAGCAAAGCAGCCGCGTTTTCCCATATACTTTTTTTTTCCTGTTCTAAAGCCTCCTTGATTTGGTGGTACAATTTCATGTATAAAAGCATCAAATCGTCCTGTAGTACATATCTTTGGTGTCCCACGCAAGATAAACACATGTAATGGTAGTAGACTGTAACGCATTTTGGTCGGCAGCAGATAACCCAACTTCGAGAAAGTAAGGAAAACATGAACGTTTTATTCAGTGTCTGGTTTGCAAATGTGACTTTACACGAAACACACACACACACACACACACACACACACACACACACACACACACACACACACACACACACAGAGAGAGAGAGAGAGAGGAGGGTTTGAGAGTGAAAAGGTGAACAATCAAATCAAATAAAAGCCTACAACAATTCGCCAACATGAGATCTGTGAATTAGCTGGACAATCGGAATAAAGTGATTATTTTTGCTGGAAGGGTTATGGCTAATGTCATTATACAAAAAAACAAGTCTAAATAGCTGTTTCTATACCGCGTAAGAAAGGTAGGACAGTAACAAAAGTAGTAATAGACAAATATTGGCTTTCAGACAAATACAAAATATTGTGTACATTTTACCTCCCAAGAACATCAAGCTTACTTTGTACAACAAAAGGCGCTAGCTATCTGGAGCAATGAGGGATCAAACCCCAGATAGTTGAGAAACTAATGTTAATTGATCTTTTTAACAAAGAACAAACTTCATAAACTTCATGAACTAACAGCCCTATATTATAGTACATATGGAATTTGCCTTGTTACTGTACTCTCTTACCTCTAGAAACTTTCTTCTGGTGAAGTTCACAATGTGAAAGAACCTATCAAATATTGATGAACTACAATGAATTAAATGTTTCATCTCAAAATCAGTGTCATTTCCAACTTGATAGTCATGTTGCTTCAAACTATATATATATATATATATATATATATATATGTGTGTGTGTGTGTGTGTGGTGTGTGTGTGTATACATGCACACATATATATCTCTAGAGTCATCGCATAATAATGTATTACAGTGTCTGAGAGACTACTTAGGGCTATTAATATCGTGTATATTTGGGACGTTACGTTAAACTCATAGTGAAAAGACGTTATATCAAAGAACGAACGAACGTTAGACTCAGACCTTTACTTTGTAGGTTATAATGTCAAACAAGATCTGCTTTACCCATACAAAGCTCCAAGTCTGCTCAGTGCAAGTCTATCAACCCTTTGACTCCCGCGCCCTATCCACCAGCTGCAAAAACTTAAACCTTTGACTTCCTCACCCTATCCACCAGCTTCCTGCAGGAAGCTGATAGGGATAGGGTGAGGGAGTCAAAGGGTTAGTTTTTGCTTTGCTATCACTGATGACGATGCAGGATGCTAGTTGGTAGGGTGAGGGAGCCAAAGGGTTAAACTAAAGCGTGTAATAACTACTCAGACTGAAACCAAATAACCACAATGAACAAAACGACAAATGGACACAACTGCACCTTGATCAGTAACAAACTCAAACAGTTCGTAGTATTATCACTATGATGACTTACACCAGTTAGAACCAGCAATGACGCCATACGTTGACCGACTTTCATTCCTGAATAAATTTAGCCTCCACACACACAAGCTTCACCATCTCTCCCACACCCCCGCACCCCCTCTCTCTCTCTCTCTCTTTCTTTCCTCTCTCTCTGTCTCTTCTCTCTATCTGTCTCTTCTCTCTTTGTCTCTCTCGCTCTCTCTCTTCTCTTCTCTCTCTCTTCTTCTCTCTCTTCTCTCTCTCTATCTCTCTCTCTTTTTCTCTCTCTCTCTTTCTCTCTCTTCTCTGTCTCTCTCTCTCTTTTTCTCTCTCTGTCTCTCTCTCTGTCTCTTCTCTCTTTGTCTGTCTCTTTCTCTTTCTCTCTCTCACTTCTCTTCTCTTCTGTCTCTCTTCTCTCTCTCTCTCTCTTCTCTCTCTCTCTTTCTCTCTCACTCTCTTCTCTTTCTCTTTCTTTCTCTCTTCTCTTTCTGTCTCTCTCTCTCTCTCTTTTCTCTCTCTCTTTCTCTCTTCTCTCTGTCTCAGTGTTTCACTCTGTCTCTCTGTTGCCTCTCTCTCTGTGTGTCTCTCTCTCTTCTCTCTCTTTCTCTGTTCTCTCTATGTCTCTGTTCTCTCTCTCTCTCTCTCTCTCCATCTCTCTCTTCTCTGTCTCTGTCTTTCTCTGTTCTTTGTCTCTCTCTCTTCTCTCTCTCTCTGTCTCTCTCTCTCTCTCTGTCTCTCTCTCTTTCTCTCTCTTTCTTATCTCTCTCTTTCTTATCTCTCTCTTTCTGTCTTCTCTCTTCGTGTCTGTCTCTCTCTCTCCTCTCTCTCTCTCTCTCCTCTCTCTCTCTCTCTCTCTCTCTCTCTCTCTCTCTCTCTCTCCCTCTCTCGTTTTTTTAAGCACCACCCATCCTCCCTCTCTCCCGATCTGTAATCTGTATACCATCTCTGTGTCCCTGTCTTTTTTCTTTAATCTGTCTCTCCGTCTCTTTCTGTCTGTCTGCTCTGTTTTGTCTCTCTGTCTGTATGTCTTTCCATTTTTCTCATCTTGTCTGTTAGAACCGGCAATGACGCCATATGTTGACCGACTTTCATTCTAGAATGAATTTAGCCTCCACACACAGAAGTTTCACCATCTCTCCCCCCCCCCCACACACACACACCCTCTCTCTCTCTCTCTCCTCTGTCTCTTTCTCTCTTCTCTCTCTGTCTCTCGCTTTCTCTCTCTCTCTCTTCTCTTTCTCTGTCTCTCTCTTTTCTCTTCTCTCTCTTTTCTCTCTCTCTCTCTGTCTCTGTCTCTTCTCTCTCGTGTCTGTCTCTCTCTCTTCTCTCCTCTCTCTTTCTCTCTCTTTCTCTCTTCTCTCTCTTCTCTCTCTCTTCTCTCTCTCTCTCTCTTCTCTCTTTCTCTCTCTCTCTCTCTCTGTCTCTCTTCTCTCTCTGTCTCTCTCTTTTTTCTCTCTCTCTTTTTCTCTTCTCTCTGTGTCTCAGTCTCTTTATCTCTCTGTCTCTGTCTCTCTCTTGCTCTCTCGCTCTTTCTCTCTCTCTCTCTTCTCTCTCTGTCTCTCTGTCTCTGTCTCTCTCTGTCCCTCTCTGTCTGTCTGTCTGTCTGTCTCTCTCTCTGCCTTTCTAAACACCACCCACCCTCCATTTCTCCTGATCTGTAATCTCTGTACCATCTCTGTGTCACTGTCTTCTTTTTTTTTAATATGTCTCTCCATTTCTTTTTGTCTGTCTGCTCTGTTTTGTCTCTGTCTGTATGTCTTTCCATTTTTCTCATCTTGTCTCTGTCTGTCTGTCTGGATAGGGTCAGGAAGTCAAAGGGTTAAGTTTTTGCTTTGCTATCACTGATGGCGATGCAGGATGCTAGTTGGTAGGGTGAGGGAGTCAAAGGGTTAAGTTTTTGCTATGCTATCACTGATGACGATGTAGGATGCTAGTTGGTAGGGTGAGGGAGTCAAAGGGTTAAGTTTTTGTTTTGCTATCACGATGCTAGTTGGTAGGGTGAGGGAGCCAAAGGGTTAAACTAAAGCGTGTAATAACTACTCAGACTGAAACCAAATAACCACAATGAACAAAACAACAAATGGACACAACTGCACCTTGATCAGTAACAAACTCAAACAGTTCATAGTATTATCACTATAAAGACTTACACCAGTTAGAACCAGCAATGACGCCATACGTTGACCGACTTTCATTCTCTTTTTTTTTTTTCTCTCTCTCTCTTTCTCTCTTCTCTCTCTGTCTCAGTCTCTTTCCTCTCTGTCTCTGTCTCTCTCTTCTCTCTTCTCTCTCTGTCTCTCTCTCTCTCTCTCTCTCTTTCTCTCTCTCTCTCTCTTCTCTCTCTGTCTCTGTCTGTCTGTCTGTATATTTGTTGTTGTTTTTGTTTGTTTCTTTGTTTTTCTGTATGTATGTTTCTTCGTTTTGTTTTTCTTTCTGTGTTCATTTCTCTCATTCTGTCTCTGTCTCTATGTCTGTTTGTATGTCTCTCTGTTTCTCTTATTCTGTTTCTATTTCTGTCTTTATCTCTGGCTATCTTCTGTCAGTTTGTCTCAGTATCTGCCCCTCTCTCTGTCACCATCTGTCTGTCTTTTTCCTCACCCCACCCCCTTAATCAAAGGAACTGTTGTTTATTTTGTTGCTACGGTGTATTGAAACTTTCTTGAGAGGATGATTGATTAAGAAAAAACGTTTTTCTTCAGTGGGGGGGGGGGGGGGGTTTGTTTTTATTAAGAGTTGGTTGGGTTTTTTGTTTGTTTGTTTTAACCGTAATGCGCTCTACCCTCTCTCTTTTTCTCTCTCTCTCTCTCTTCTCTCTCTTTCTCTCTGTATCTGTCTATCTCCCTCCCTCCCTCTCTCTTTCTCTCTCCCCCTCTCTCTCTCTCTTTCTGTGTATATGTGTCTGACTATCTCTCTCTCTCTCTGTCTCTGTCTCTCTCTCTCTCTCTCTCTCCTCTCTCTCTCTCTCTCTCTCTCTCTCCTCTCTCTCTCTCTCCACCCTGTGACCTTAATTATTCTTCGTCCTCGTGCACCCTAAGCCCTTGACTATCACGGCGTGATAGCACTAGGTTGCTACAGAACTGGAAGAGAGATATAAACTATCGATTGAATCGAGGCCGACAATGAGGTCACACCAAAAAAAGTGTGTCAGCACGTAAATATACGTCATTCGTTGTCAGTGAAAACAGGTCAGAAACTGCGGAATCCCGTTCCCGTTTTCCAGCGACTATAGGTCACAGATATATAGGTCACAGATAAACTGGGTCAAGTAAACTGGAAAGTTGATGCTCTGTGTGTGTGTCTGTGTGTGTGTTTTGTACGTGTGTGTGTTGTTGTTTTTTTGTACGTGTGTGTCTGTGTGCGTGTGTACATGTGTGGGTGTGTGTATGTATGTGCGTGATAATTTTTAATACTAAGATAACTTTTTTTTCTCGGTCTCTGTCTTTCTGACTTTTTGAAAAATTACATGCAAGCCTGCCTCTCTCTCTCTCTCTCTCTCTCTCTCTCTCTCTCTCTCTCTCTCTCTCTCTCTCTCTCTCTGTCTCTCTCTCTCTCTCTCTCTGTCTCTCTCTCTCTCTCTCTATATATATATATACATGTATATACAGTCATACATGTATATGTGTGTTCATATAGTCATACATATATAAGCCTATGTGTATATGTATGTGTGTGCGTGTGTGTGTGTGTGTGTGTGTGTGTGTGTGTGTGTGTGTGTGTCTCAACCTCACTCCACTGACCTCATAGCTGTTTTTGTCGATTAAAGAGAAAGCACTTGACCTCAATGATCACGACAACCTGTTTCCAAAATTATATTTGAATAACCTTCACGTTCTCCGTTCTTACATGTGTTTATGTATATGTATGTATGTATATGTGTACGTACATACGTACGTACGTATGTATGTACACATATACATACATACATATACATAAACGTACGTATGTATGTATGTATATATATGTATGTATGTATATATACATACACACACATATATGTAATATATATATATCTGTGTGTGTGTGTGTGTGTGTGTGTGTGTGTGTGTGTGTGTGTGTGTGTGTGTGTGTGTGTATAATTGACAGAGAGAGTGAGAAAGAGAAAGAACAGTCTTCACTCCCCTATCTACCTTACAGTTATGACTCTCCTATCTACCTTACAGTCCTGACTCCCCTATCTACCTTACAGTCCTGACTCCCCTATCTACCTTACAGTCCTGACTCCCCTATCTACCTTACAGTTATGACTCCCCTATCTACCTTACAGTCCTCACTCCCCTGTCTACCTTACAGTTATGACTCCCCTATCTACCTTACAGTCCCTCACTCCCCTGTCTACCTTACAGTCCTCACTCCCCTATCTACCTTACAGTTATGACTCTCCTATCTACCTTACAGTCCTGACTCCCCTATCTACCTTACAGTCCTGACTCCCCTATCTACCTTACAGTCCTGACTCCCCTATCTACCTTACAGTTATGACTCCCCTATCTACCTTACAGTCCTCACTCCCCTGTCTACCTTACAGTTATGACTCCCCTATCTACCTTACAGTCCTCACTCCCCTGTCTACCTTACAGTCCTCACTTCCCTATACTACCTTACAGTCCTGCATCTCCCTATCTACCTTACAGTCCTGACTCCCCATATCTACCTTACAGTCCTGACTCCCCTATCTACCTTACAGTCCTCACTCCCCTGTCTACCTTACAGTCCTGACTCCCTATCTACCTTACAGTCCTCACTCCCCTGTCTACTTACAGTCTCAATCCCCTATCTACCTTACTCTCTCATCTCCTCTTCTACTCTACAGTCCTCACTCCCCTGTCTCCTTACAGTCCTGACTCCCCTATCTACCTTACAGTCCTCATTTCCCTATCTACCTACAGTCTCACTCCCCTGTCTACTTACAGTCCTGACTCCCCTATCTACCTTAAGTCCTCACTCACCTACCTACCTACAGTCCTGTCTTCCCTATCTACCTTACATGTCCTCACTCCCCAATCTACCTTACAGCCTCACTTCCCCTTTTCTACCTTACAGTCTGACATCCCTATCTACCTTACAGTCCTGACTCCCTATCTACCTTACAGTCCTCACTCCCCATGTCTATACATTACAGTCCTGATCCCCCTATCATACCTTACAGTCCTGACTCCCCTATCTACTTACAGTCCTGACTCCCTAATTCTACTTACAGTCCTGACTCCCCTATCTACCTTACAGTCCTCATTCCCTGTCTACCTTACAGTCCTGACTCCCCTATCTACCTTACAGTCCTGACTCCCCTATCTACCTTACAGTCCTCACTCCCCTATCTACCTTACAGTCCTGACTCCCCTATCTACCTTACAGTCCTCACTCCCCTATCTACCTTACAGTCCTCACTCCCCTATCTACCTTACAGTCCTGACTCCCCTATCTACCTTACAGTCCTCACTCCCCCTTCTACCTTACAGTCCTGACTCCCCTATCTACCTTACAGTCCTGACTCCCCTATCTACCTTACAGTCCTCACTCCCCTATCTACCTTACAGTCCTGACTCCCCTATCTACCTTACAGTCCTCACTCCCCTGTCTACCTTACAGTCCTGACTCCCCCTACCTACCTTACAGTCCTGACTCCCCTATCTACCTTACAGTCCTGACTCCCCTATCTACCTTACAGTCCTGACTCCCCTATCTACCTTACAGTCCTGACTCCCCTGTCTACCTTACAGTCCTGACTCCCCTATCTACCTTACAGTCCTGACTCCCCTATCTACCTTACAGTTCTCACTTCGTGTTCGGTTGTTGGCATAAACTGGACCATGAGGAAAGGTCATTCGTATGTAATCCTTACTGATTTATATAATGGAAACGATGATGCAAATACACATAACGTCGAATCTCTGTCAACGTTTGCCAAACGAAAAATGTGACAGAAATTGTTACTTGGTATTCGACTTTATGAACACACTGATGAAATTGTTGTTCCGTTTGTTTATTATTTATTCATTTAGTTATTTGTTTATCTATTTACTTGTTTATTTATTTATTTATTATGTATTTGTGTTTTTTACTTAGTTATTTATTTATTTGTTTATTTATTTGTTAACTTATTTACTTATTTATTTATTATTTGGTTCTTTCATATATAATTTGTTTTGTTTTGTGTGTTTTTTTTAGTTAGTTATTTGTTTGTTGTTATTTGTTAACTTATTTATTTATTCTTTAGTTCTTTCATACATTTTTTTTTTTTTTTTTTTTTTTTTTTTGCAAAAAGCAAAAATAACCACAAGACAACAATGATCATACAAATTATACCTGCTTGTTGGGTCATAATGCACATTATGAAATGTACAAACGACTGTGTTGTCTTTCTTCGTTGATGGTGATGTTGCTACTCGTATGATCCTTCGAATGAACAGACATTTTATTATACGTTTTATTGTTTTCTGTATTTATCGTTCTATCTGGCTTTATACGTACAATGAATGCGTTGCAACTGACAATTTCTTGACCGACAAAATAAAAAACAAGAAACAAAAAAAACAAAAAACGTGCTTGAAGGATTTTGCTTCACACCTGAAAATCCGAATCTTCTTTACAAGACCACTGTGACCATGAAAAGATTTTAGCGACTTAACCCTTTGACTTCCGCACCTTATCCACCAACTGTAAAAACTTCACCCTTTGACTCCCTCGCCCTGTCCACCAGCTTCCTGCAGGAAGTTGGTGAATAGGATTAGAGAGTCAAAGGGTTAAGTTTTTTTATCAGCTAGCATGGTTGACAATGCAGGATGCTGGTGGACAGGGTGCAGGAGTCAAAGGATTAAAAACTATAAGAATAGCAGTCACAGTCGTAGTAAAATTTCTTGAAAAACAGTTGCATCATTGTGATTTTGAAAAAAGGCCACGCCCTACATCAATTGCTGTCTTTGCCCCAAACTGATACAAATTGTTTGGTTGAGTCCCATAGCAAAATACAAGAGAAAGTGTGTGCTCGTGTTGTACCACTGAAATAAACTATGATGAATCAATGAATAAGAAAAGAAATGAAAAATTAAATAAAGAAACAAATAAACCACCGACTAATTAACTAATGAAATAAACACATGTAAGTAAACTCACATCATTCAATAAACAAGTAAACAATTGACTGTTAGTAGTTATTTTTGTTTAAAGCCCAATCGACTGTGTAGAACTACATCAGGGCTAAAACGATTGACTAATCAACTAAAGAAATAAACACAAACAAATAAGTACATCATTCAAGTTCCTATTACAATGTGTCTGCTTTTCGACCTGACTTCGGCAAACTGAACCCATAAGTAAATATCCATGAAATGGATTCATACTGACCTATTTTTGTGTGCGCAATAGGGCTCGAACACACGCGTTTAACAGGGCTGCCTCAATAACTATCTTCGTATCGTGGGTGTTGTTTGTTTTTCTACTTACTTACTATACTTACTTACTTACTTACTTACTTACTTATCTTACTTATTACTTACTTACTTGGTTGGTTGGCTGGTTATTCAGTGTTCAGTTCAGTCAGTCATCGGTCAGTACGTTGGTTGGTTGGTTGGTTGTGGTTGTGTTGGTTGGTGTTGGTTGGTCGGTTGGTTGGCTGGTCGGTTGGTTGGTTGGTTGGTTGGTTGGTTGGTCGATCAGTCAGTTGGTCAGTCGGTCGGTCGGTCGGTCGGCTGCTTGGTTAGTTGGTTGATTAGTCAGTCAGTCAGTCAGTTAGTTACTAGTTACTTAGTTACTTAGTTTTGTGTTTGTTTGTTTTCCATATGGCGATTACTTATGATTGCCATGAAGACTATTAATTTTGTTATCAAATAGCCTGTATGTCTGTCTGTGTACGTCTATCTTTTCGTTTGATTGTCTGTGAAGATATTGTACCATCAACAATTTTCATGTTATGGATGGATCTTTTTTTTAATTAAAGCAAAATCGGGCTGTAGCCAATTTCTTTTCACGACTGATCGTGAACGTAAATGTATGGACTGGAACGTGATGGTCCTTATAGCGTTTGAAATGGTCAGGCCGCGTTTCAGATGGTCAGTCTGGCGGTACGAATGAATGATGTGATTTTCATGGATCCTTGTCCCCGCTTGGCCACCAGCTGAATCCTTTCGTTTCTCAATAGTGAGAATATGCTGTGGACACTGTGGTCATGTCTGGCATGGACATCCAAACATTTGTATGAGACATTTGTGGGACAGTAGTATGAGACAGTCCCAAAGCACTTTCGTTGGGGCAGGCAGTAACGTCCTCTCCGCAGGCGCATGATTGGGATTTGTTGTTTCCGTTCAAGGCAAATGAACGGGATCGTTTCCAGTGTGAATACCGAGATAAAGCTACTCTTTATGGATATACAGAGATAAAACTACTCTTTATGGCCTACAGAGATAAGCTACCTTTATGGCCTACAGAGATAAAGCCACTCTTTATGCCTACAGAGATAAAGCCACCTTTATGGCCTGCAGAGATAAAGCCACTCTTTATGGCCTACAGAGATAAAAGCCACCCTTTATGGCCTACAGAGATAAAGCCACTCTTTATGGCCTACAGAGATAAAGCCACTCTTTATGGCCTACAGAGATAAAGCCACTCTTTATGGCCTACAGAGATAAAGCCACTCTTTATGGCCTACAGAGATAAAGCCACTCATCTTGTGGCCTACAGAGATAAAGCACTCTTTGGCTACAAGATAAAGCACTCTTTGGCCTACAGAGATAAAAGCTACTCTTTGTGACTACAGAGATAAAGCCACTCTTTATGGCCTACAGAATAAAGCCACTCTTTGTGGCTACAAGATAAAGCACTCTTATGGTCTACAGAGATAAAGTCACTCTTTGTGGTCTACAGTAATAAAGCTACTCTTTTTGGTATACAGAGATAAAGCTACTCTGTATGGTCTGGTATCTCTTTGTGTCTACAGAGATAAAGCTACTCTTTGTGGTTACAAGATAACTACTCTTGTGGCTACAGATAAGCTACTCTTTATGGCTACAGAGATAAAGCTACTCTTTATGGCAGTCTTCACCTTTCTGAAAGAGACAGGCTTCTTTGTTGTTGTGGTCTGTTCTTTGTTTCTGCTGGCACTGAGTGGTCTGTTCTTTGTTTCTGCTGGCACTGAGTGGTCTGTTCTTTGTTTCTGCTAGGACTGAGTGGTCTGTTCTTTGTTTCTGCTGAG
>JAPXFY010000016.1:66327869-66467869 GCA_030674185.1 Monoplex corrugatus | reverse complement strand
ACAAAAAGTGACACTGAGCTAATCATGTTAAGACATCAAATATGTGAGTACGTCTTGGCAGCTTACGAAAGAAAGAGTGCCAGCGGTTGATCACAAGTACGGCCTTGTTGAAAGTGGAAAGGGATAAGCGCGATAGTCAAGTGAGTAAGCTGTCAGATTTTCAATCGGAAGGTCTGGGTTCAATCCTACCTTCAGCCTAGTGGGTGAAGGGTGACGATTTTTTCCGATATTCCAGTGCCTAAAGCCCCATCATATGAATAAACATTAGATTGTCAAATATGCACACAAAGGATCATGCACGTCATGTGAGTATTCAGTGGCTTACAGACATAATCATATTTATTTCGTTTTGTCATGGTGGATTTACCGCATGAAACTCGGGCTGCTCTCTCCTATCAGACCACGTCGCCTCAGAGCAGCGCCACCCAATGTTTTTAACCAAGACTTCAGAAAAAAGGCAAGAAGGCTGATTGGTCTTCAAGGGAAGGGGACCTGGAAAATCAACCTATCCTTCCGATGTTTTTACCCGGGCAGAACCCTGTTCTTCACGATTTTCAACTGCCTTGGGATCTTTAGCGTGCGCAGGCCAGAAGGCACACGGGACCGACTCGTTTTTCATCCCCTTTCGAAGGACTAGACGTTCAATTCAATTTTGCAGTCAAACCGAGGAGAAAAGTCGAGACCTCAACGGGGAACGAACCTTGGAACCCCGAGTTTAGTTACTGGTAGGCGAACGTCTAAACCATTCTGCCACTCTTCTCCCATAGAAACGTGAAAACGCCTAGCGTGCAGGACTACCGAAGACGGAGTATGCAGATTGTGCAGCGACACACTGCCTGCACAGTGTGGGATAACACAACGTGCATACGCGCATCCAAGAAAAATCGGAACGTTAAACAACAGTAACAACCGAAAACAAAACAAAACAAAACAGAACAAAAACAAAAAAACAAATCCATAAACAAAAGAAAAAGAAAGGTGGAAGTTGCGAATGCGTATATTTGAATGCTTATGATCAACTTTTCAATTTTTGTAGGTCACAGTGACCAACGACATAAACATGTTTTGCGTTAGCAGGATTGGAAGGTTGTTACCTTTCACTATACAGTATGTCTTTTGCTAGATGACTGCTATGTGCCGTCTCGTGTGTATGGCTGACGTAATTTCCTCTGGAGGATTGCTCAGATCTTATTTATTGCATTATAAGATAAAAAAAAAATTTAAAAAGGCATATACACGAGTAGGATACTGAATAAGACTGGTTGTTTTTAAAAGCCACAAGTACTTGAAATGTTCACAAGACGCCACGAAAAGGGATTCGTTGATGCAGATTAACGTTTTTGTTTGTTTTTTGTTTGTTTGTTTGTTTAAGTAAAGGTTCATGTCAGGACGATAGCATAATCAATGATAGTGAAAGAGCGCACGTCTGAAGTAGGAGTGCACCTCTTGTTTACGTGATCTATTTCATGGGTTTTGTTTGTTTGTTTGTTTTTTAATCATTTCATTTCATTCTTCTGTGTTTCTTTGTTTTAGAAAATCGATTTACATGGCCATACACTGGAAACAAAATAACTGGGACAGAGAAAATGAAGTTGTCTGGATTTAAAATGGACTTGAAGTAAATGCAACTACGTGACTTCAGCTTCAAGATAGAGAGAGAGTTGTTTATCTTGCATATGGTAAAAATAAAGTAACAGTAAGGAAAAACAGGGTTGTCTATCTTCCATATGGTAAGAACAGACTAACACTAAGGAAAACAGGGTTACCTATCTTGCATAATTATTATGGTAAGAACAGACTAACAATAGGGAAAGCAGGGTTGTCTGTCTTGCATATGGTAAGGCCAAACTAACAATACGGAAAGCAAGGTTGTCTATCTTGCTTATGGTAAGGACCGACTAATAATAGGGAAAGCAAGGTTGTCTATCTTGCTTATGCTAAGAACCGACTAATAATAGGGAAAGCAGGGTTGTCTATCTTACATATAGTAAGGACAAACTAACAACAAGGAAAGCAGGGTTGTCTATCTTGGACAGACAACACTAGGAAAAGCAGGGTTGTCTGTCTTGCATATAGTAAGGCCAAACTAACAATACGGAAAGCAGGGTTGTTAATCTCGCGTACATTAAGGACAAACTAACAAAAATGAATAAACAAAACAGACCTCTGACTGAAGAGAATTCTTGGAGGCAATCACTTCTAACAAGAAATGTGGGAAAAGTGGAGAAAGTAAAGACCAAGGTGACCTTCCCAGAGAGCTCCACAAGTCTTCTTCAGGTCCTCAACAAAGACCTGGAATCTTTAGGTCCTCAGCAAGGACTTCCAATCTTTAGGTCCTCAGCAAGGACTTCCAGTCTTTAGGTTCTCAGCAAGACATCCAATCTGTACGTCCTCAGCAAGGACTTCCAATCTTTAGGTCCTCAACAAGGACCTCCAATCTCTAGGTCCTCAGTAAAGAAGGTCCTTTATGCTCCTTAACACTAGTGATGACTGTTTCACAGTCATTTCCTTTTAATAACTTTAGGATAGGTAGATCGGTAGCACATTCGTACAAAAAATCCGACCCAGTAGAACTTGTAAAATACATAAACATACAAATAGCTGTGTTTGAAGTTTACATCAAAGTGGTCATTGTTTTGGCCTATATAAGCACTCGATCGTTTTATAATTTATTGCTGAGCTCATCGAAATCGAAACTCGTACAACTCAGTGTGGATCACGGAGCCGGCGCGTGAATTCGTTTCTTTACTCCACAGAAGGGTGAAAAGGGGAGATGGGGAGAAGGAGGGAAATCAATAAAAAGTATCGATCCGTCGTCTTACGCACATCGTGACCTCATCACAGCAAGAAGCTTTGCGGGGAGAAGGAGAGCGGGGCTGTGGAATGGAGACGGGGGGGGGGGGGGGCAAAAGAGGATGGATGGGTGATGGGGAGGAAACTGGGTCAGACGGCTTGGCTGGGATTGGTTGAAACTAGGTCAGCCCTGCCCATAATGAGTTAGCGCCGTTAAAAATAAAAAAATAGGTCATGTGGCAAGGAAAAAAAGTTTACTATGAATAGGAGTCCGGGGAAAGGGTGGTTGGTGGTGAAATTCGGTCAGGAAGTAGTTTTTCTTTATGTTAGTATGGGTCATAGTAATTTTGCACGAATTCCAAGGCAGATATAGAGAGACCTATTACACTTTTAGCTTATCATTGTTACTGGTATTATGGCTCAAAAAGAGACTTAGCGCACATTTATTATTATTATTATTATTATTATTATTATTATTATCATCATCATTGTTATTATTATTATTATTATTATTATTATTGAGGTTTAAAAGAAGACTTAGTGCACAGTCCAAGCCCGAAAAATCAGCACATATTTTTAAAGTTTTATTTGGTTGAACGTATCGACCCCTTCATCATAATCTGGGTCAGTCAAGAAAGAAAAAAGAAAGAAAAGAAAAGAAAAGACACCGTGGTTTTGTTTCAGTAAATATCAGTGACACGAGAACGCACACACATCTCCCTCCCTCTCTTTGTACTACACAGGAGCGCTCAGATTGAGTCGCCCCAGTTTCTGCCCTCTCGCGGTCGATCAGCGCATGAGGTCCGCGCTGCAAATTCAGCAAGCAGGAAAAAAAAACTGGAGGAGGGAGGGACTGATTTGGGAGGAGGGGAGGGGGAGTTTAGCTCTGTCGGTCACGGTAACTGCAAGGTTAATTTCATAAAGATTTGACAGAAATGAAAAATCTGTGCGAAGACAATTACTGACAGTTTTTATTTATCCATTTCATCTTTTTTTTTTTTTTTACAACAAAAAAGGAAAAAGAAAAAAAAAAAAGATTCACTGCTCATTTGTTTGTTAATCCTTTGACTTCCGCACACTATCCACCAACTGCAAAAACTTAACCCTTTGACTCCCACACCCTATCCACCAGCTTCCTGCAGGAAGCTGGTGGATAGGGTGAGGTAGTCAAAGGGTTAAGTTTTTGATTTGCTAGCATGGTTGACAATGCGGAATGCTGATGGACAGGGTGCCGAAGTCAAAGGGTTAATTGCTTACTTATTTGCTTGTGTATAAAGACATGGAACTATAAAGGTTTGTTTTTTTTTCCATGATAACAGAAAAGCAATACTACAATCATACCGTCAGAATGTCATTTTGTTACATAGTTATCATTTTCGTGGACTAAAACAATGCATACATTGATAATAACAATAATGACATTAATACGGCACCAAATGTTGGTATCTATAAGTCAAATCAAAGTGCGTACTCTCATCGTTCACCAAAGCATTCACTCAATGACAAAAACTGAAGGGTACAAACACACACAGACCAGGAGGGCGAAAACAGGCGTGGAGTGGACAAAAGGGTGGGTATATCGAGGGGGGAAATCACTGCTGGACAGAAAGGTATGTCTTCAAGTTAGACTTGAAAGAAGACAGAGCGTGTGACTGTCGAATATACAGCAGAAGCTCGTTCCAATTGTACGGACCAAACCCAGAAAAAAAAAAGTAGCGACTGACTTTGGAACTTTTTTAATAAGGAATTTGTACAGAAGTAATATCAGAAACAGAACGAAGTGTTATCAAGGAATTTGTACACAAGTAATATCAGAAACAGAGCAAAGTGTTATCAAGGAATTTGTACACAAGTAATATCAGAAACAGAACGAAGTGTTATCAAGGAATTTGTACCAAGTAATATCAGAAACAGACGAAATGTTATCAAGGAATTTGTACACACGTAACACAGAAACAGAACGAATTGTTATCAAGGAATTTGTACACAAGTAATATCAGAAACAGAACGAAGTGTTATCAAGGAATTTGTACACAAGTAATATCAGAAACAGAACGAAGTGTTATCAAGGAATTTGTACACAAGTAATATCAGAAACAGAACGAAGTGTTATCAAGGAATTTGTACCAAGTAATATCAGAAACAGAACGAAATGTTATCAAGGAATTTGTACACACGTAACATCAGAAACAGAAACGAAGTGTTATCAAGAATTTGTACACAAATAATATCAGAAACAGAACGAAGTGTTATCAAGGAATTTGTACACAAATAATATCAGAAACAGAACGAAATGTTATCAAGGAATTTGTACACAAGTAATATCAGAAGCAGAGCGAAGTGTTATCAAGGAATTTGTACACAAGTAATATCAGAAACAGAACGAAGTATTATCAAGGAATTTGTACACAAGTAATATCAGAAGCAGAGCGAAGAGGTCGGGCAGGGATGTACATTTGGAGGTGTTCACAAAGACAGTGTAAGTACCATTAATACACTTGTAGCATAATGTATTAATTTTTGTTTGAAATCATTTGCGAAACAGGTAACCAGTGAAGAGAGTGAAGTAAGGGGGTGAATTCATTATGCATATTTTTATGAGAGGCAAGACGGACCACAGAATTCTGAATACGCTAGAGGCATGCAACAGAAGAAGCAGGCAGGTCGGATAGCAGATGTAAGTTGAAATATAACGACGAACACAACTGAAACATCGCAGTTGACAGTAGCACGACTGACAGGTTTGGATGATGAATTTCTGCTCAGTGAAATGAAAACCAAGAACAACGCTAAGGCTCTTAATCAAATCAGAAAGTACAATAGCGTTGTCACCTAGTTGAACAGAGCAAAACTTCACAATGGCAAGCTTGTGCTTAGTGCCAATGAACATTGCTTCAGTCTTTTCACTTGCTCCCGAAAAATCTGTAAAATGGAAATTCAACCTTAGAGGACCGCCACTGGCGTTTGGCACGGTCTACAAAGTTCTTTGGCTACCCTTGTTTTATTTGTGTACCCGGGTGCAGATGGACGGTCAGGCAGAACACAGATGGTTGAGGGTGCATGCTCATCTAACATGATGCAAGACTGAATTGTAGTGACTAGCAGGATCAGAGGAATGTGAAAGAGAGGAGAGACGGTTTGCAGCTTCATACGAGAAGATTTAACATTTATTGAGGCAGCCGAGATGTGGTTCCTAAGAAGAATGTTGAGAGTTCCATGGACAGCAAAGAAAACAAACGAGACAGTCTTGATGGAGGCAGACACAAGAAGATCATTCAAAAGGACTATTAGGAAAAGACAGGCATCACTTATAGGCCATTTTATGAGGAAAGGGGAATTGGAGCACCTGGTCACAACAGGAGCTGGAGGGAAAGAGAGCATCAGGTAGACCCAAGGAGAAAATATTGGATGGACTTACAGGGTGGCTGAGGACAGAGAGGGTGGACGGTGTGCTTGCTGCGGCGGGGGATAGATACGTGTGGAGGGCCATGGTCGCCAGCGCCATGTGGCAGGGCACTTGATGATGATGGTGATGATGATATTTCAGGTTGCGAAGGTCACAGTTCATTTCCGGTATACTGGTTTAGACAGATCAATGGAGAACAACGCGGTAGAATGGTCTGAAGTCCAGGACTGAGACGGATGTAAACAAATAAGTTCATCGGAGTTGCAGACGATTAGTCAGTCTATAATGTGGTCTTTAATGTGTGTGGGCTAGGCAACAAGCTACGATAGAGAATGGTAAGACAGACACAAGCGCTTTGTTTCACAGTTATCTCGATCATCGGAGTGATAATGATCGTAAAGAGACTCCATCTCATGATAAAACATTATATAAACACATATACAGTGCAAACGTACTTTCGTACCTGCGCAGTTTATATGCGTAGGCTCTGTCTCATACAGTTACATTCACCGTACATACATATATTCACACACATACATACATACATACATACATACATACATACATATATACTGTATGTGCATATCTTATATACGTAAGCCTTGCATATATTTTTCTTTTGGTGATTAACCTAAATACCATATGTGTGTGTGTGTGCGCGCGCGCGCATGTGTGTGTGTTTTTGTGTGTACAGGAGAACAGAAAGGCCCAGTCAGTGAGATGACACACAAGTCGTTATCATCAGCAGGCAGTCTGCAGTTGAAGACAAGAAAAAACATGACTGGCCAGAACCAGCCACCATGCTGAAAGTCTACCACCAGCCTTCCTTGCCATACTTTTCACATTCATTTTAATGGCTCGTCTACATCCCAGTAAACCCCTTCTTGGGGAGGGGGGGGGGGTAGAGGAAATAACCTAATCGATATCATGCTTTTATAATCTAGAGGTGTTTGATATGAATCACCAGGCCAAGTGATGGAGCACCTTTGCACATCGTCATATACTCCTTTACTGCCTCCCCCCCCCCCCCTCTCTCTCTCTCTCTCTCAGTCTCTTTTTCTTGAAAACTATGATGTAAAACCAATGACAAATGACGTCTACCTTCTAGCGGGATGAAGAAGGAACAAGCATGACTTTAACCATATTGCAAATGGACACAACCCTGCCCATTAAAGAAATACAAGCCCGTACTCTAACAACGTTTTGCCATACCGTCTATTACTGAATCAGACAGAATGATAACCTCTGACTGTTTTCTTTGAATACTTAGACATGTATCTATAGCAACGATGGTGACAGACTGTTATGTTCAGGAGGTATTTGGGAAGTCACGTTTCAAAGCGTTGGCGAGGTGACACTGGCTGGCTGCTCACAATCAATCGCGAATATCTCAAATGAATGGGAATCTACATTGCTCATATTTGTCACAGAGTAAAGCTTCTAGGACTGCATTTAGTCGGGTACAATTTTTTTTCAGAAAAAGTATGGCTGTTTGCCTGTATTTGGAAAATAACTAACAAAAGAAATGCGATATTCGGAAAATAACTAACAAAAGAAATGCGAGTAGGGCTGTATTAGTCAACCATTCGCTGTGGCGTGTTCCTACCCACACAGGCAGGCTTATTGTGGTGGGTGATCCTGTATAAATATAGTTACATGATTATCATTTTCGTCCTCCCACTGTCAATTGGCCATTGACAACCTGTCTGGCAATGCAGCTGTAGGAGCCCCTTGTATGAAAGAAATTATGGTGAAACTGCCGGTACCTATAGTACACACTGACATTCATCCTTCTATGACAATAGTACATGCAGTAGACATTAAACCTCTGTAGAAATGTACTGATCAGACGAATGACCAAGCGATGTGAGTACGTTCTACCATCTTCGTCATACGTCAATCGTCTTCCATCAGAACTTGGAAGTACACCCACCGTGTCTTCAGCAACTGGCGTGACTTATTGCACTCCACAGGAACACTGACCAAACAATGGCTGATCAACGCTTCCGCCGACGACGTGCAGTCAATCCCACCACAACCTTGTTTCACCCAAAACCTGTGCACCTGAGACGCTTTCAGTTGTTGCTAATAAGGTTTTTGGAAGTTGTTGTTTTCTCTGTTTCAATTTCAAGCAGGAAGGGTTTTTTTGTTTCGTTTTTTTTTTCAATTTCAAGAAAGAAATGCATAGTTTCTAGCCATCCATTGTCTGGACAGGGAAGAGTCGGAGGTGGTGGGTGGGGTGGATGAAGGGGGTGGTTAAAACAAGAGATACACCACCAAAAAGTAAGTGATACAGGGGGAAAAACATTGCGGCTGTTAGTGTTGGTCTGTTGTCAATCTCTCTTTAAGAAAAAAAAACATGTTTCATATTGATCGGACAGAGAAGTGTCTGTCTGGCCGTGACAACAATTGTGTGGACAAGATTTTGGCAGGTCTGTAAGGTTGGGTCTTTTATCAGATCTTGGTCAAAGCTGTGGACTGTTGAGAAATCGTGAAAGCCGAAGTCTGGACGGTATTGCTCCAAGGACACAGTCACACTGACCCAAGAAGTGCAACACATTTTGAGGAAAATGTGCCAACAGCGCTTTCTGTGGAACTTATGACAATACTTTACATCTTTTTCCACAGTTGTGGTAGTCTGCCAATGTTAATGTCCTCGATGCACGTCGAGTTTGATTCGAACCGAAGCTTCAAAGTCACCTTGCAGATTACGTCTTAATTTTTACATAAAAAGGGAGATTGATAGAATGGCTTGACCATCTGGTTTTTTCCCTAGTGATAGAATGGATTTTTCCCCCCTCCTACTATGCCTTGTCATGTGCTTTCATACAAAATGTACTACGTGTGGCTCGAAGACCAAGCCGTTTAAAATAGCATTATATTTTGAGTCAACTTCCAACAGCCATAGTCTGTTTTGACACTAGTTAAATTAACAGAGAAATGCTGTAATGATGTAAGCACAAATTGCGATGGCAACACCAAACTGATGGTCAGCTGTCAGCAATACTTCATGATATGTCCTGGTCTAGTTGGAAGATTGGGCTGTTCTCTAGTTGTACTTTATATCCATTGGACTTCATAGTCTACAGCCCGTTAGGTAAAAAGTAGGATCTCTCTCTCTCTCTCTCTCTCTCTCTCTCTCTCTCTCTCTCTCTCTCTCTCTCTCTCTCTCTCTCTCTCTCTCTCTCCCCCGCCACCCCAACCCGCATGCATGTGATTACATGCCACCATCTCAGTTTTGTCACCCTCGTCCCCAACTCTAAACTGTGTAAGGGCCTGTGGCCTCACTATTAAACTTATGCATTCTCTCTCTCTCTCTTTCTTTCTTTCTCTCCTCTCTCTCTCTCTCTCTCTCTCTCTCTCTCCTCTCTCTCTCTCGTGTGTGTGTACGTGTGTGTGGTGTGTGTGTGTGTGTTGAGTGTGTTGTGTGTGTGTGTGTGTGTGTGTGTGTGTGTGTGTGTGTGTGTAAACAGGTTTCGAAGACCGTAAACGAGATTGTTTGAATCACTTTCAAGCACTAAATAGCATTATGGCAGCATATCAGTAGATTTCATATGTACAATTGTTTAATTATGGCATCGTAATTTGTTGTTTGTTTGTTTTTGTTTGTTTGATCGATTGTTTTGTTTGTTTGTTTGTTTTAGAGAATCGACATATTTGATTTGATTCTGATTTTGACAAGACTCATTTGACTATTGCTGGTGTTTTGAGTCGTGGTTCATTTCTAAAACGCATCTCATTATTGTGAAAATGTCTCTAAATGGTCATTTTGTTTCCGCGTAGTTCTTTTACCTTATTTTCACCGACAATGGAAAACTAACTGTATTTTTTTCAATGTATACAATGGTGTCACGTGTTTGTAATACTGTTTTATTTGCAATAACCCTGAAGTATGGCGGGTTGTATGTTACAATACCACCACGTGCAATGCTATAGAGTTTGTCTGCAGTGACGTTTGCGTGTGTCTTGGCGTCGCTGTACGATGACGTCACGTGCATATGTTAGTGTTTGTCTGCGGTGATGTTCATGTTTGCCTTGGCGTCCCTCCGCAATGATGTCACATTCATGGGACGCCTTTGTCTTGTGGCAAGTTCTTGTATTCAGCATATTCTTGGCAAAATCTAGTTGTCGTGGTCGTCTGCTGTAGCCCGTCTTGCCTGGTCCTTCAATATAAGGTGCTGGTGCTTTGAGCTAAATGTATTGGTCTTTCTTTTTATCACCCAGTTATAACATTCATCCAGTCTATGTAGACGTTTTCTGTCCACCAGTCTGTTTATTGTTCGCTATCGCTCGTTCTTACAGAAAGACTTTATTGTGTACAATGAGTGTGACAAATACATACTCGTGAATGTGGACTTATTTGTGTAAGAGTGTGACATACATACGTGAATGTGGACTTATTTGTGTAAGTGTGTGACATACATACGTGAATGTGGACTTATTTGTGTAAGAGTGTGACATACACATACGTGAATGTGGACTTATTTGTGTAAGAGTGTGACATACATATGTGAATGTGGACTTATTTGTGTAAGAGTGTGACATACATATGTGAATGTGGACTTATTTGTGTAAGAGTGTGACATACATACGTGAATGATGACTTAATTGTGTAAGTGTGTGACATACATACGTGAATGATGACTTAATTGTGTAAGTTTTGTGACATACATACGTGAATGGTGACTTATTTGTGTAAGTGTGTGACATACATACGTGAATGGTGACTTATTTGTGTAAGTGTGTACGTGAGCGTACGTGCAAATTTCTCTGCCATTTGCCTCGGTGGATTTTTACTAAATTTAGGTCACTTATCCCATCCAAATGATGTCGTCATTGCCTTAAAGGGGCATGACTCCCAGTTAATTTATTGTGCTTTTTAGAATGCAGAAACTGTGTGATCACGCAACAGGCGTGTAGAGGAAACGGAACTCGTTTGTATGGTTGTCTGTTCCCCACGTGTTGTAAAATGTTGCGAAGTGCTGTTTTCCCATTGCGGTTTCTGTGGAAAAACGAGAAGATTGTTAGCAAAGCCTGATTTTGTCGTTTATGTTTCTGATTATTCGTTCGTTGATCATTGGTATTGATGAAACATGTTTTTGTTTGAATCTGATCACTTTTTGTCATTTCACAACAGTCCAAGCTGTTGTAAACCCGATTCGAGTGCCATATCTCCTAACTGTATCAACACGATACATGTACATATTCACCTGCTTATTTGGCAAATGTCCGATGTGGATATTAACTGTATCAACACGATACATGTACATATTCACCTGCTTATTTGGCAAATGTCCGATGTAGATATTTATGAGGACTTGCTGTACACAGAATGCACCATGTAAATATCTGAAGCAGGCTACATACTGGGCCATACTTAGAGTTGATAAATGCTCATTGTAAGTAACATTCAGTTATTTGTACAGCTGAAATTGTCTGATGTAAATAATTATGTTGCACGGCTGATTACGTCTAATGTAAACACATCTTTTGAACTGTACATCTGATCATGTCTACTTGTGATATAAATGTCGAATCATTTTGTACATAAAAATGTCGTGATTGAACTCGGCATCATTCTTATCGTTCCAGCCAATACACTCGTAACACAGACCCCCACCTATCAGTTGAAAGAGTATCACAATGTGAATTTTAAAAGAGAGAACCCATTTTTTTACCCGTGTCAGAATCGTAGGACTGATACATCATTGCGATCGTATTCACATGACTGGCAGATTTAATGCTGCAAGTTCCTGTTCTGGATAGTTTCCCAACATTTCATGGCTTCAAGTTAGTAGGATATTATCTCCTTGATTGTAGGAAAAGACACCAAGAAGGAGGAAGAAAAGGAAGTAAGAATATAAAAAGAAAGAAATAAAAGGAAAAGCTTGTATCACATATAGTAAAATCAACATACAATATCTTCCAGCTGTTCCCACAGCGTGCTACGCTATTTAATGCTGACTTTGAAATCACAGTGCCTCATTTCTGTCATATATCTGTCCGCCTGTCCCGTTTTCGGTGTTGCAGAAAGATAAACAGTCCACGGTCAACACCTAGTTGGATATGTCGTATGACGTCAGTCTTCTTGATATGACACACTAAAATAAATTCGGCCCATGAATAAACTGTTTCTAAAACATGTTGATTTTTTTTACCCCTTTGATTCCAAAGTATGTTTGTATCCATTCAGAGTTCTGCTTCTCAGTTTGCTGTCATTTGCGAGAACTTTGTTCCAAACTTACATGATATTGAGCATAATTAGCCAGGAAGATTTTGTGTTGACAGTTTGTTCAAAGATTAATATTGAGCTTCCTGTTAGTTTGCAAAAATTTCCTTTTTGTTTCAACACAGTAGAATTTACACAAGAGGCAACAGAAAAATAGATGGATGGTCCCAGAGTTAACGTTATTGGCGCGATGGGCCCAGAAACTCAAAAAGAAGAAATAAAGAATATGTAAGCTAAAAGAATTTTGTTTAGAAGAAAAAATAAACAGCAGAGTTTGAAATTCGTTCAAAAGGGGTATTTCGTTCTTGGACAATTGGCAGACTCCTTGAGCCCGCGCAAAACCTTATGCGCTGGCAAGGTTTTGAAAAGGGGAGGGGAACGGAACCGATGAAAACAGTGATACCACCAGAATGACTGGCGCATTAACATGGGCGGCGAACAAGGCAATTTAATACTGCAGGACTGGACTGAATTTGAGACCTTGCGTCTGCAGGCTGCATCAAAAACATTAAAAAAAAAGTAGAGTCGCCCTTGTCCATCTTAGTTTATTGTTTAAAAGATATAGCAAAGAGTCTTATTACCTAAATTTTCCCATTCTGTGAAAACGATATAGATTCAGATGTATAAAAAAAAAAAATAAAGAATAAGAAAAACAAAGAAAAAGAAAAAAGACAAGAAAAGAAATGAAATGGGGGGAAAAAAACGGGGGGAGGGGGGGGGCAGGAAACTATCCAGGATAAACGGGAACTTGCCGCGAACAATCACAGACGCAGTCTCACAAAAGTGACGTCAAATGGCAAACGTATTTCTCAGCGAACTGCGTCCAGATGATGATGCAACAACATCCGGACGTGGACCCCCATGGTGCTATTGATTCACCGTGTTTTGTATCACTCACTGGTCACTGCTGACAACAAGCACTGAAAGCAGACACAACTTGTCTATGGAAACACATCTCAACAACACCTTTCCTCGCGTTTTCCATCTTTCTCCCACATCTCACTCTCATTTTCTTCTTTTGTCCTTCTCTCTCTCTCTCTCTCTCTCTCTCTCTCTCTCTCTCTCTCTCTCTCTCTCTCTCTCTCTCTCCTCTCTCTCTCTCTCTCTCTCTCTGCCCTTTTGTCGATACATCTCTCTCTCTCTCTCTCTCTCTCTCTCTCTCTCTCTCTCTCTCTCTCTCTCTCTCTCTCTCTCTCTCTCTCTCTCCACAATAGAAGGGCATCCAAGAATCATGACCTGGTTGCGGACTGTCCCCCTTAGAGTGTCAGGAGTTAAGGGCCGAAATATTTGACTGACGGGGGTTTCTCCTCTGAGGACCTTCTGCTGTCCAGCTCTCCCCAGAGCTTGTTATTCCTTCTGTTCTCTGATATAAAAGAATTTTCACTGAAACAAGAAAACATTTTGGGGAAAATTTTTGACAGATTTCGTACAATGTTAGCCGCCAACTATCAAAAATCATATCTGTTGTCCATTTTTTGTCAGTGATGGCCAAGCAAACAAATGCGTTACACTTCTTTAGTTCTTCCCTTTCCTTAGCGCCCCTCACCTTCCCCATCTTCTCTCTCTCTTTCTTCTTTTCTTTGGTTTCTGTGTTTGTGGTCCAGGAGTGGGTGGTTTGTATGTTTGGATATTTTATTTGCATTATTGCAATGTACTTTAAATTTTATTTGTTTAGTTTTTTAATTAATGTTTCATTTTTATGTCGATATTGTTATTTTCAGTATGCTCATATATGTAGAACAGCAGGGACTAGTTGTATGACAATGAGACCTAATGCCACTATTCTTGAGTGATAAAATGTTTTGGACTCTCTCTCTGTCTCTCTCTTCTTTCTTTTCTTTCTCTCTCTCTCTTCTCTCTCTCTCTTTCTCTCTCTCTCTTTTTCTTCCCATAACCAAGGTGGAAATTGTCCTGATTACACATGTTTTTGTTAGCCTGTGGCTGGCATTCGTAACTATTTTGTTCAAATTGTATCTGTTTCCCCTGTAATGTAATCAATCATACGTCACAGAACGTACATCAGTAGTCATTTCTGTCAGACTCGGAACTGTTATGTACACGAACATACAATGTCGAAAAATAACTTGGCATGCTTGCCGTCCGTCAGTCATTCCTTGAGATTTGGAACTGTGTGTATTCTGAAAGTAAGAATCATGAAGGTTCTTCAAATAAGGTTTGGATTTTGTGTGGGTTATGTACAGGTATGATCACGATGCAGAAATAGAATGTTCGAATTGAGGTCGATTATTGCTGTGCAGTTTGGAATGTGCTCTTGAGACGTAAAGACGACTGTTACAACACGATTTCTTACCCCTAGCGTGAGTGAGAAACCGTGTGAACATAGATAGATAGATAGATAGACAGATAGATAGACAGATAGATAGATAGATAGATAGATAGATAGACAGAACACGATTTCTAACCCTGCATCCAGGTGACAAATCGCGTTCGGAGAGGGCGTGTTGGCCGCCGGTTAAGCGTTGAAACACTTAAATCGATTTTGTACCAATTGTGATATAGTTAGGTTCAACTACACACTTGTCTCGTTGTTTCAGCTTTCTGAGACTTGTGGGATAATATTACGATTGTCAGGGAGGAGAGATTGTGTGTGTGTGTGTGTGTGCGTGCGTATTGCGTGTGTGTGCGTGTGCACGTGAATGTGTCTACCTGTCCGAACGCATATATATCTCAGTATCTAATGAAGCGATTGCTGTGAATTTTGAACATGCAGACGACTTCTAATAGTCATGGTATTCTTTAAGTCTACGTATCTCAAGGTCTTTTCGTTCAAGTACATTTATGTACTTAAAGAGTGCATTTAATCTACTCTACTCAAATACATGAAATTAAAGTACACGAAAAGTATCATAAGAATGAAATCTTCATCAGATCGGAGTTTGTTGCTATTGTTGTCGTCTTAAATGGTGGGTACTGAGGCATATTTGTGTATGTGTGTAGACTTTACGCTACATCGTAAAAAGAAGACTTAAACTAGACTTAAATAGAATATATTTCAGTGGCATAGACCTTAAAGGGAATATACTTCAAGGGAAGAGACTTTATGTGCCATTGGTAAAACCCCACGGTATGTTCACATTTTGTGATAAAGAACAAGGATTTGATTTGTCCAGTTTGTCTTAATATCCCCACAGAGAGGGAGAGAGAGAGGGGGGGGGGGAGGGGTTTGGGTGAGAAATCGTGCTGTGTAAGAAACCTGTCACCCTTGCCTATACGTTTACCCAGTTTTTCACCCTGATGAGAAATAGTGCAGGGGTGACAATTTGTGTCGCGAGAGCTACAATGTTTTGTTTTGTTTTAATTTTTTTTACGGTTTCATCATTCAGGTCAGAAATCGTGTTGTAACAGACAACGTTACCTGTTGACTAAAAGTTCAGAAGTCACCATCACTGTGGTGAAGTTAGTTACGCAACAGACTACAGACGGGAAGATTCTGGGATTTTTCTGCCCTCCCTGAGCGGTGCCTATCCAGGGTTGAGGGTGGTATGAGCTCATCGGGAAGACTGGAACCACACAGTCGAATCTCATTTACTTTACATATGTGTCATTGAGTGTTGCTTACATTTCCTTACCAACACTGCAGATATCTGTTTCTTAGGCCTCGTTGAAGCCATGATATGTCATTATAGTAAGTGTAGAGTACAGCTCTGTCATATAGTCCCAGTATTATGTGGAACTCCAGAGCATACATAACGATCATCTCTATCAACAAAAAGTCATCCGATGTACTGTGTAAAGATTATAACGGACACAGTTTCTTAGGAATTACTCTGGGTGTCTTCAAATAGTATTGAGAAGAGTCATAGGTTATGTGTGCAGTCTAGATCTGACAGAACCGATGTCATCTAGTGCTGTGAAGTTTTGGACATGTGTGTATGGGGATTGTATGAGGTGAATGTTGAGAGACAGTTTCATTTAACGCTTTGCCTCTTTCAGCTATCCACACGCTTGTACTAGCTTGCAGGAAACGGGTACAGTGGTGGATAAGCTGAGGGAGTCAAAGGGTTAAACACTGCTTTCTTCCTCTCCATCCAATCCCAGACCCTTAAAGAAAGTCTGCCTTGAAGTCTTCACAAGACGAGGACAAGCTAGCCTTTGGCGGTTGTAACGACTTTGTCTTACCCAGCACACGATGGAACAGCAGAATGGACTGTGATGGCCAGCTCGCGTAACATCTTGAATTCTCCATGTTCCACTAGAAAAGTCTGATTATGCGTAATGGGCAGTGAATCCAAATGAGCTCGTTCAAGAACGATTTATTTTGCAAGAATACTGAGCGAAACTAGTTTGAATAACAGAGCGTCGTCTTGTAATGGAAGAATCCGCTTTTTTTTTTTTTTCCAAAGATAGATTTTTGATAATGCTACTCATGCCACACCACGATCACCACCCCCCCACCCACCTACTCCCCACCACCACCACCACTACTACAACCGTATTTTACACAATGTGCCAGACCACCAACATCAACAAGTTGTTAACTTTCAGTGGATACAAAATGACGTCACAACGAACGACGTGTGACGAAGAGTCCAACAATCATGGCAACGGACCTGCGCCTTGTGTACATGTACATAGAACAGGACTCAGTACCGAGGTCTTAACCCTTTGACTCCCGCACACTGTCCACCAGCATGCTGCATTGCCAACAATGCTAGCAAAGCAAAAACTTAACCCTTTGATTCCCTCACCCTATCCCCAGCTTCCGCAGGAAGCTGGTGGATAGGGTGAGGGAATCAAAGGGTTAAGTTTTTGCAGTTGGAGGGTAGGGTGTGGGAGTCAAAGGGTTAAAGCCAACGCTACAAGATAACAGAAGCGCTAATCTTGATATGATTTGAAACGTCCTACGGACGGACTGACGAACAGTCTTAACAGCTCCACAGGCAGCAAAACAACTGAATCAGGTATAATTTTCACGTCAGGAGATCATAGGTGTAAGACAGATGCATTCCATTTGGTGACTGATACCGTGCCTTTTTTCGGACGAATTATGGTAGGACCACTGAATGAAACTGTAAAGGAAATGATCGCCATCCGCTTTACTTGAACTGGGCAAAATAAAGTGATCGATATCCATTCGGCCCTTTTGTTCAGCACTGCAAGGTTGACTCCCGCACCCTATCCACACACTGCAAAAAATTTAACTCTTTGACTCCCTCACCCTATCCACCAGCTTCCTGCAGGAAGCTGGTGGATAGGGCAAGGGAGTCAGAGTTAAGGTTTTGCTTATTAGCATGGTTGAGCATGTAGGATGCTGGTGGACAGGGTGCGGGAGCCAAAGGGTTAAAACACTTGGTGCTACACCGGAAATCGACACTTCTGGACGGTGACGTCATTTTTCTGTCGTTCCTTGAGAAATAGACGATGTCGTAAGGCCGTGGCAGATAAAAGATCGGCCCTTTAAAAAATTCACCATTTCTTTGTCCATCATCATCCATCGTCCCCTTCGCCCCACCTCCCTTGGTTGTTTATGTCCGTCGGTCGTATCACCTGAGGTAGGCGCTGACATGAAAGTTGAATCATTCAGAGAAGAACAAAGGCAAAGATGGTGCCATCAGTCACCTCATGGCAGTGTCTGTCCTACTGCTTACGATGATTTCCGATTTGCTTAGAACTATTCTGACGGTGTGCACATAATTACTTGCCCATTGCGTAAACCTTATTGCGTCACCAGACCAATGCTTAACATCGTGTCAAACCCCATCGTGTCGCTATATAAATATTGTAATTATTATTATTATTATTATCTTACTAACGTGTTTCTGTTGTGAATGTTAGACCGGTTTTGTTGGTTTGGTTTAACGATTATTAATTTCTTAATACTTGATAGGAGAGAATGTGCACAAATATAGATAAGTTCCAGGTTTGCAAAATGGCTATGGAAACCTCTACCACCCTCTCCATCCCTTCAACCCAGCACTCTCCCAGATCCCTCCCTTAGCGACCAGAAATGTACATTTCGATTCTATAATGAGTGATTTTTTTTTCCAGTGTTGAAATATGTGATATATTCTCATAAATGCGTGTCCCCAATGAGTACAGTTTTACATATTTTGAAGAATGACTGTGATCCATGAAATGTTAATGCAGCATTGATGTTTATTTTGTGCGTTTGGTTATAGATAATCTTAATACACTTCCTCCTTCCTACCCTCTCCTCCTGAAGGAAAAGTCCTTTTTTTTTCTTCAGTCAGATTAAAGCTGTAGTGTGGTTTAGATCAACCAGCGTGCAGAATCGGATTGTACAGTGCAAATTACCATGTGTGATGATTTCTTTCTTTACCATGCATAGTTTTGTCTTGATGGAGTTTTTAAGGCCATTTTTCATTGCCTTTCAAACATATTTTTACGTTGACTTAGAAAAATGTTCGACAATTTCAGTGTGTGTGTGTGTGTGTGTGTGTGTGTGTGTGTGTGTGTGTGTGTGTGTGTGTGTGTGTGTGTGTGTGTGTGTGTGTGTGTCAGGAAGAGAGAGAAGGGGAATGTAACGTGAGATTGTCTTTCAGTGTGAGTCGTGATAGATGTTCTCATTATAGGTGATGCTTCCATGGGTGTGTGATGATAGTATACCAGTCTTGATTGTTTCTCTCTGATTATTCCATGATCTGTAACAGCTTTTATTTTTCCCCCTAAAAAAAAAAAGTATCCGGCCATTCATGTCTGATTGTGTAGAAGCGAGTTGTAAGTGTTGCGGGAAGTCATACGGTAAATGTTGTCATTGCACTTCTCTGTGTTTTCATGTTGTCTATACTGATTATGCAGACGTCAGCGTCATGATTCAGGCCGCGGGCAATCCACGTCCCGTACCGGAAGTTGCGCTGCTGCACACCCCGTCACAGGGAGCAGTTGTTAACGGAAGGTGCTGGTGTCGCTGATTAGTCCAACGCCACTTACGGATGAGCATCCCGGTTGCTGTGTACAGATCACAGTCGTAATAATTTCATTGTTGTCAAGGTGTGTGCTACAGATCGTGTCTGCCCCTCCACTGTAGGGAATGGGCTGATCTTCTCTTTGAGAGAAATGGATTCTCCCCCTCGTCATGCTGGTAATGGTGCTGGTTTTATTCCCATGAAAGAAACATCCCCTCCATCGCCTGCTTTGTTTTGTGGGAGAATACAAACCCCATCTTTGGGCGAGGGAGTTTGAATTCCCTTTTCTTCTTTTTTGGGGGAAGAGCCGTTTGGTTCAGGTTCCAAATGTGGTTTTCTGATTAAAACATTATTTTTGTTCATGTATCTCATTTCAACATAACTGTAAATGATTTTGATCAAGTGTGACGTTTTTGTTAAAGTTAATGATGACATTTACCTGTGCACGGTGGCCATTCGTGATGAGTGGTTTATGTGTCGGTCAATTTGAACTCATCGTTGACTTCCATGCTTGTGTATCTGTTCGTATGAGTAAACATTGTGTGAGTGGTATCTTCTGTGATGTGCGTGAATTTGTGCGCGCGATGGAGCATGTTCATGTGACTCGTTTTATTGATATTGACACGCCCTTTCATTCCTAGTCTCTCTTCCGCAAAGAAGATGGTTTTAACAAGTGTTTTCTGTGTGTGTGTGTGTGTGTGTGTGTGTGTGTGTGTGTGTGTGTGTGTGTGTGTGTGTGTGTGTGTGTGTGTCCTTGAAACCTTGGCGTTTGGTCTTGTTTATTTGCTTTTATTTAATAATAATAATAATAATATTGGACATTTGTTGAGCGCCTTCCCCCCCTCACAAGGAGGGAGCACAAGGCGCTTCACATAATAGACGCACAGAACAGCCACAAATAGTGTACACATATAACATAAGACATATGGACAGATATGTCACACTTCATACTGCAAAACACATCATACCGCATAATACCACATGATAACATAATAACACATCTCATACCACATCACTACACACAAATATGGAAAGGAAAACAGAACTATGCATGACAACAAAACACCCACCCACACACACACACACACACACACACACACACACACACACACACAGCATGCACCCTTTTCAACAATGGGATAAGGAGGAATGATAGAATCAAGAGTGAATATAGAGTGTTGTCTCCAAAGCATTTTTGAACAGGTAGGTCTTGAGACCGGTTTTGAAAGATGTGAGAAACAGTTTAATGGTAAAAGGCTCGAATCTACTCATATCGGTATTACTGTTAGGCTTAATTTTATGTTTGTCATTTGCATAAGTACTTTGTTTTGTTTGTTTGTTTGCTTGTTTGTTTATTTTTTACCTAATATATTTTATTGAATTGGTATCGAGTCTGTTTAATTTGAGTAATTTGTTCACAGTTTGTCTTGTTCAGATCAGCATTTAAGCTTCCTGTAATCGTATACAGTTGTTTTTTTATTATTATTATTATTATTATTATTATTATTATTATTATTATGTGTTCTGTTTTAGTTTGTTTGTGACTTTAATGAAAACGATGAATAGATTTAAGCTAATTTATTAATTCAATCTTTTAGTCACTTAGCTTTGATAATGAACCAATTTTGTCAACATGGCTGATTAGGTTTGGGTTTTCTTTTTATTTGTTTGATTGTTTTCATCAAATATTTGTGTTTCTTTTATTCTGCGGGATAAAACAAGAGAAAGGGGATGGTGTTTAGTTGCCTGTATATAGCGAGCTAACCAATATACTTTTCGTTGTCCTGGTCAGTTCTGTACTGGGTGGAGAGTTGTTTTAAAACTGTTGATTACCTCAACCTGTGATAACTTGGCTCTCGATCCCGGGTTTTGTTAATCAGACTGGAATATTTATTGTTCTGGAGAATGGATACGTGTACTGTGACAAACTTTGATTGGCAGTCAGTCACGCGAATGGGTGCTTGCACATGTTTTTGTGTACTTCAGATGAAGTCTTGTTTTGAAGTTTTCATGCTTTTAACACTTCTGTTTTGTACGTGTTCTAACACAATCAAATACAGGGTCTTTTTTTGGGGGGGGGGGGGGTGTCTTTCTTTTTTGGGGGGGGGGGGGGGGGCTTTCGTTCTTTTTTTGAGTGGGTGGGTGGGTGTTTGTTTCGTTTTCTGTTATTGGTTGTTGTTTTTTTTTATGTTTATGTACAATTTATAGACCGTAATCTTCCTTGAATTTTTTTTTTAGAGTAATCTGATCATCGTTTCCCTTCTGTGAAGGTAGGTAAGTTGGTCGGTTAGTTTGGTGGCTTTTTTGGAATAGTGGTGCATGTAAATACTTCTTCCAATTGTTCATATTCTGCAAACTAAATAATCTTTTAACTGTCATAGAAAAAGACTGTACAAAACTTTGTTACACCCCGCCCCACCCCCCCTTTTTTATCATTTGTTTTGTTTTTGTTCACGTCTTTTGCCAATAAATTTCGTTTGTTTGACTTTGTAATTATTATTTCATGTAGGTCTATTTACTTACTTTCGATCCCTCAAAGGCGTTATTTCTTCACTAGGTATATTTCCTATAGGTTTTGGGTAAAAGGATAAAACTGATTCTGTACATGAGATAGAATAAACAGAAAAAAAGAAAACGTGTTGCTTTATTCTTTAAAGATAGGCGATGAATGTGAAAGAAACTCAAAAGCCGCAAGTTAATTGTGAGGTTCAAATGTAGCATCTTGTTTTCAAGAAATGTATGTATGTACATCCCTGGATTTGTTGAACTGGATTTGTCGTTTCTAGGTCTCTGTCTTGTGTGTACCTTCATTCGTTTGTTTTTCAAACATAAGTTGTTCGTGCTGTTTATGTCATCCTACGACCTCACCCTACTCCCACCCCTTTAAAAAGGAAAGGCAACAGGTTTTAACTCATTTAGCTGTTATGTATGTTTTATGATTAGTGTTGTTCGTTCGGTTATTCACTATTATTATTATTATTATTATTATTATTATCTTTATTATTATCATTATTATTGTTGTTGTTATTGTTATCACTATTATTATTATTGTTGTTGTTATTATTATTGTTGTTGTTGTTGTTGTTATTATTGTTGTTGTTCTTGTTATTATTATCATCATCATTATCATTACATGAATTCTGTTCTCATACAATGTATGGATTTGGGGTAGAAATTGGTTAGGTCGTTCTGTTAAATCTTATCGGAAGTTTTATACAGCGCTTATTTCATGGAGATTGGTCCTATAAAACGGTTCTTTTCTAGTTGTTGGTTTTTTTCTTCTTTATTATTTTACTCATTTGATTGGCATTATCATCATTATTGTTGTTGTTATTATCAATTGCTTAGTCTTGACATGTGCTTGATTGGAGAAGCCTGCAGTGAAACGGCTCATGAGGTCGACTGGGCTACACTAACAAATTGAAGATTTTTTTTTTTTTTTTTTTGTTTTTTGTTTTTAACCTTGATCTTCCAAGTGATCAAGATGGGTGCTACAAGGAATGAAAACAATTTGTTCGTTACTCAAATGAATTCTCAAGCTTTCACTGCAGTGTATTATGTGCATGTACGTGAAACAGGCCTAACTGTGTATTTCCTCTGAAAGACGAAATAAAACAGGCCTAACTGTGTATTTCTTCTGAAAGATAATACTCTTTGCACGAATGTTGGCCTACGAACCTATTCAAGTTCATTGGTAAATTGATTTGATTCAGTTCTGTTACTACCAATACACGTTTGCAAAAATGCAGCACTGTAAGCTCGCAGAATGTTTCCTTCTTAGCCAAATGGAGTTTTAAAAGAAAATGATTCCCAGGGGTTCCGTTTTCAAAGAGAGTAAATGCAGATACTTAGCATGAAGAGAGGGAAAGCAGGATCATCTTGTTGAAATGATTAGAAGAAGCAAAAAGAAAAACAGAACAAACAAAAGGACCTTTAACTCGACAGAATTAACTGTGGAGTTACCATACTTTATGGGGGGGGGGGGGGGGGGGCTTGAATTGATGAACGAAAACTTAATGTGCAATCTCTGGATCAAGATGAAGTAATTCGACTCAATCCCATTCACAAATAAATCACTCTGCAAAGATTTGGCACTTAGATAGATAGATTAAACTTCTGCCGTGAATTTTCAGTTCTACGTCGAACTTGTGCCTCAAAATTCGTAAACATTCGTTAATGGATTGCGGAAAAATTCTATCCAAAGAGTTTCATAGTTACGATAAAATTCGTAAACATTCGTTAATGGATTGCAGAGAAATTCCTGTCCAAAGAGTTTCATATTTACGATAAGTATCATTTAACTTTTTTTTTTTTTCAAGAGATTTATCGCACCTGGACAATTCCATCTGCGAAAAACTCGATGCGTTGGCAAGATCTTGAACTGTGGAGGGAGGGGGGGGGGGGGAGCGGATTCTACTGATGGAACACTAGGGTGATAGCACCATAATGATTGTAGTATTAAGACTGTCTGCGAAAGATAAGTGTTTACATTGTAGGCTGGGATAGAACTTTTCTTAAAACGCACAGCCATGATTTTATCGTGAATCCAGGTGAACTGGATTGGCCCAAGTCTTGCATCACAGTAAGCCATCGTGCTTGGTGTGGACAGGAAATTTGGTAGTCCCTTTTTATTGTCGTTACTATCTCATTTTATTTCGATCAGATCCAGAATAAATGTTAAGTCACACTGCCTGAAGTATGTGTAGACCAAATTGAATGGCATGGAAAGAAACTCAAGTCTCGCTGTCTCGTTTTGGTTGCACACAAACGCAGGGGTACCTACACATGCACACAAACACACATAGTAGTAATTTGTCTTATCATATGGTTGTGATCGGTACGCGTTTAGATTTAATATGGTAGAGGGCAAATGAGCTGTCACAATGATGATGTTGCCCCGTTTTCCGTTGTTGGTGCCCTCCATTACAGTAAACGGACACATTATGATGAAAATCTCCTTTTCTGTCTGAAGTGTTTGATTCTACGGTATGCGTGTGCCAGCGGTGTGTGTGTTTTGTGTGTCACTTTGTCTGCGTATGCACTGCACGTACATCCCACCATACATATCTTCAAATATGCATACCATGTACCGACATATTTATTAACATGAACATGTATGCACACACATAGACACAGACTCTACTAGCGTAGATACACATAGATATCAACAAAGTTCTCTAAAGCCACATGGTTTATGCATTCAACGAAAAACAACGTTATAATAGCCTACCTTCAGTAGATACAGAGATACAAAAGTGAGATTTTTATTCACACGTGTTGCATACATCCTCAGACTGTCTACACGCACATAATTATTGGTTCAGCACTCCCCCCCCCCCTCCCTCCCCCTCCTCTCTCTCTCTCTCTCTCTTTCTCCCTCAGAGGTACACGATACACGCACATAATTATTGATGCTCTCTCTCTCTCTCTCTCTCTTCTCTCCCTTTTTCTCTCTCTCCTCTCTCTCTCTCTCTCTCTTTCTTCTCTTCTCTTTTCTCTCTCTCTCCTCTTTCTCTTCCTCCTCATGCACGCACACACTCATCCACACCCATGAGATCGTGGATATATGCATTGGCGTACCGTTAAAAGACCTACTACACATATAACCCACGTGTGCATGTAAACGCAAGCACGCATGAACACACGCACGCACATGACCACAGACACAAAAGTGTGCAAATGAAGCAAGCTGCTGTGCTGGGCTAACAGATTGTATGTTGGCTTAAATTCAAATTTGATATTTTTACTGTTTCCCTTTCTTTAGGCCTTAATAAAGAAAGCTTTACAACGCGCAGTCACAGGTAACTACGACGCATCTCAAAGGCATCATCATCATCATCATCATCATCATCATCATCATCAACATCGTATCATCATCAACTCATCACATCATCATCATCATCACATCATCATCATCATCATCATCATCAAGTGCCTTGCCACATGGCGTTGGCGATCATGGCCTTCCATCTGTTTCTATCTTGTTGCCGTAAGCACCTCTTTCACCCTCTGTGTCTTCAGCCACACTGCAAGTCCGTCCAATATTTTCTCCCTGGGTTTACCTGGTGCTCTCTTTCCCTCCAGCTTTCCTGTTGTGACCAGGTGCTCCAATTCCCCTTTCCTCATAAAATGGCCTCTAAATGTTGCCTGTCTTTTCCTAATCTTTCTTATCAATTATCTTCTTGTGTCTGCCTCCGTCAAAGGCATGGGGATCCAAAATATACGCCGCAGAACAAAACCAACACGTTCTGTCAGGAAACATGATGACAGTCCATGGCATGGCTCAAGAAATGGCCTCGGTCACTTATATAAACTCTTGCAGAAAGAAAACTCAGAGAATGCCAAGACTACATATGACCATCCACAAAGATAAATAAATGAAATGAAATGAATGAGCGTAATGCTCAGAATAATTTCTGGTCGCCCTCAGATCATGACTAATAAATAAGTGAAATAAAATGAATGATGGAGGCTACTAATCGTATGAATGCCTCCGTTTCTTCTTTGAAGTTGGTGCAGCGTTTATCCTTAAGAAGATTGCTAGTTGTTATTTCAGCCCCTGGGAAGTCGATGAGGATACAAGCCCCTGTTGGTCACAGCACTGGCGGATGACCCACTGGTATACGAGTACACACGCATCCTGTGGGTATGGTAGTGGGTTCGAATCCCGGAGTGCGCTACATTAAATCTGGCCTTCTCACTGTCCCATCTTAACATCGTTGTTGTTCTGGTGGTGTCAGTATAGGATTAGATAAGTCCCCCCTTCCCCCACTTCCCTGGGATGGTTATCCCCGTCGGCCATATCACTTGAGGTGGGTGTCGACGTAAAAACTGAACCAAATCAATCAATCAATTCTGTGGGTATTGCTCTTCTCTCATGGCCAGCGTGAAAGTCCAGCATGCTATGTCATCCTGAGGGGCATTACTGAGTGTGGATTTTAATGTCAAGCTGTTCTAATGTCCACGTTCCAGGGGATTTTTTTTAGTAAGCCTATCCAATTTCTGCTTCATGGTATGATCCGTCAAACTGCTGAACTTTTCAGACAGCAACATATCTTTGGCTTCTCTTCTCTGGATGACAAGCTGGATTCTAGTGTCTCTATTTCTTGGAAAGGTGTAAACCTCACCAGTGATGAATCTGAAGGTCTGCTTCTGTACTTTATCAAGGTATTTATCTTTCCAGAGGTTGAACACACAGAGGAGGCATATTCGAGGTAGGGCCTGACTGTTCCTTGTTATACTATTTTCAGTATCTCTTCGTGTAGTGCTGCCAACTTACTGAGGATCACTTTAGTCCTTTTCTCCCACTGGACGAAGCAGCAGAGAAGTGTCAGTCTTTTTCTCCTAATTTTTGTATTTGGTGTGTTTTCGTTTGTGATTTACATTCACGCTTGACAAAGGCCAGTTGGCGAAAAATTTGCGCCTGTCTTGTCTGGTTATATTGAACACGCGCGTTCTGATTCTATTTTCGTGTTTTTCTGGTTCCTGTTTGCTTGAATGCGGGTAGTCGCACTTGTTTTGGATGAGGAACGCTAGCTTGCATCTGGCCTTAGCTTTAGCTCGTGCTACATGTGGTATCCACGCGTGTCTACTGTCAAAAGTGAATTTAAAAAAGGCTATTTACTTCCTCTTATCCTTCTTTGGGGGGATGGATTTCTCTCCAAGCTTGATTAGTTACGCCAGTTCTGAAGTCTGCTCGGTCAGTAATGTGAATAATGTTTAATGGAGACACACCACTTTTCTGCACAATGCCGGTATTCAGCCAAGCTGCTGGTTGTTACCTCTGCAAGTGGCAGATCACCAGGTCTGTCATCAGCATGCACAGCAGCTTTGACACCTATAGGAAGCTCAGACAGACTGAAGCAAATCACCGATGAAGAAAAAGAAGAGGGCAGGGAAGAGAATCCCACTTTGTGAAACCCCATGGCACAGTAGGATTTGTTTTGCTGTGGTCATGGTTGACTCTTGCTCTGCAGTGATAGAGTTTGGCCTTCTTCTTCTTCTCCTTGGCGTACGCTGCTACACAATCATCTGAGTCCGGGCGATGAATGCAGCCGTCTTTTCCAGCTCCTGTCTGCAGCCATGGAGTTTGGTTGTCAGCGGAGTGTCTGTCGGCCACACGTCCTGTCTTGCCACCTGGTGAAGGGACATCTTTGGAGTATTTGCTCCGTGGTTTGGTCTCCTTGACCGCAGGGACAGGTTGGGGAGGGCGCCAGTTTCAATTTGCGGTACATGTGGCTGTTCAGCCTATTGTGACCAGTGCGCAACCTCACCAGGGCAACTTGCTGCTCTCTAGACAACAGGTGGTAGTCATCCCTGTGTCATCTCGGCATGGAAAGCGCCCTGATGATGCTCCTATCACAGGGTGCCCCTCAGACCGCATTGTTAGACGGGTAAGTAAGGTTTGCGTAATGAAGATCACGCCATCCTTGGACTGGTTACTCAACTTTTAGTCCCCCTCAGACCGTATCGTTACTCGGGTACGTAAGGTTTGCGTAATGAAGAGCACGCCATCCATGAATTAACTGGTTATTCAACATTTTCCACCGAGCAGGATCTAACGCTCACATTGGTCTTATCCAACTATAGAGGGTAGGTTATCTAGTACACAAAAGGTTTCAGCAAATACCAACGTCCAAGCGAAAAGTCCAGAGGATTGAATAACAGCCAGGGCCACCAGGTGCCAAAGATTGCTTGGTTATTCAAATTTCAATGTCCAATGAAAGACAGGTTAGTTATTCAAATTTCGATGTCCAATGAAAGACAGATGGGAAGGTTTGTGACAGAAACAACAGAAACGCACTGTATAAAAACCAGAAGGTCAATCACTATAGGCAGACACCCATTCGATTACCACCCAGCCAGAGACCTTCCAAACTATCTTAGAGGTATGTAATCCCACGTCTCATTTTATACTTTAGTTAGGGTAGGGATAGAAGTAGGTAGTATGTTTGATTTTCCACAAAGCAAAGAATAGAGTAGGTCATAAGAAAGTGTTCAGTGTTCTAGTGATATGCAAGTTCTGATGATTCATAGTGCATCTTAGGATTTTAGGAATATTAAGACCCAGGACAGTAGGAATGGTGAATCAAGTTTATGCTGAAGTTGACTGCTTAAATAAATACGTCGTGTTATTAATCTATGTGTGGACTGCTTATGAGAATCATGTCTAGTGTGGTTAGTGCATTTCTTCTCGTCACTCTCCTTCCTTGTTGTGTGTGTCACTTCTAAGTAGAGAAACAATTCTTCATATACATCCCCAATTCACCTTCCTGTAATAGATTACACAACCCAACAATTCTTCCCGCGACAACACACAAACCCCTCTTGCCATACATGGTGGAGGTACACGCACCCCTTCTTGCTATACATGGACTCCTTCTTGTTATACTCCTCTTCTCACTGTAGCTGACGCTGTTGTTAGGTTGTTCTTCTCTGGCTCCCTTCTTAGCAAGGATATCAGCTCGCTCATTCCCGGAGACTCCGCAGTGGGCTGGAATCCACTGCAGAACAGAGTTTGGCTTGATCCACTTGTACATGTTGCTGGAAATGTCCTGCAAAGGCGTCATCATATCTGATAAGAAATCCACCAGTCCACACCTAGTTGCCGAATGCTTTCTGTAGAGCTACTTGTTCTGGTAACAAAGATCAATTTTGCTCCTGGAAAGCCGTGTGATCCGATAGGTCCTATTCCACTGTGCTGTGCAGCGGTCTGAATCCGTACTTGTTTAATTGCATGGAGTTTGTTGATTCACAAGTTCCACCAGAGGTGCTGGTTTATATTTCTTTCCATGGTCTTCACCACGAAGTTGGTCAGGCCAGCAGCTGGATCTCTACTTGTGGGTTCATTCCGCTCTTGAGGATAGCTGCAGGCTACCTCCAACTTGATGGCAGTAACATAACCACCCCTAATCAAGCATGTAGTATAGCCAGGTGGATCGGTAGCAGACGGCCTTCAGAGACAGAAGTTAGTTGTAAAATAAGTTGGACTTTCCTGGATGATTAAGCAGTCCTGGACCGACTGATGATAGTTTCTATCAAGATGGGACGGACTGACACTTGGTAAGGCCACACACCTCACCTGTCTCACCTGTCGGAGTCACCGGGTTCGGTGTTGGCCACTGCACATTTTGACACCACCATCTCCTTCCAGGCCGCTCTGTCTTGACTTTTGTGGACAATTTCTTGAATATTTAGGCCACTGATGTTGGTTATGTTCTCGATGTATGAGATTGGAGGTCTGCCTTTCTTCCTTTCTGTCGCTGTTTTTTCTTGAAACATGGTTGCCATGAGGTCTACCTTCTTGCTGCATGACACATGGCCAATGCATTCTAGTCTTCTCTTGTTGATGTCTGCTTGTAGTTTTCTGGTGGTATCAAGTTCTTCCAGGACACTTTCATTAGTTCTGCTATCTGTCCATTTGACATGTAGTAGTCTCCGATAAAATCACATCTCTGCCGCCTCAGTTCTTCTATAATCAGTTTTTTTCCTCAGAGTTCAGGCTTCGTAGCCATAAATTATGACCGGCCAGATCAAACATTTTAAAAGTTTAACTTTCAGGCCATTTGGTATACCTCTGTCTTTAAAGATGTTGTTGAGCCGAACCATTTTTTTGCTTTGCCATTACATTTCTTATTTTGTTCTCTTTGGAGCAGATTCCATCATCAGTTTTTACAGAACCAAGACATTTGAAATCCTTAACATTTTCTAAAGGAGCTTTATTAATAAAGATATCATGATTGTTTTCAACGTCTTTGCCTCTTTTTGTTTGTTTTTTGTTTTTGTTTTTGTTTTGGCCACACAAAAGTACATGAACACGACATGGGACCTTGTTTCAGGCATTATAAAAAACTTTCTTTTTTTTTTAAATAATCACCTTTAGTACAGCCTGTCATTTTCATTTTGGCGCCACGTAGCATTCAATCGTTCTCTGTGGCAGAGGCGTTCAAGATTTGATTTTTAGCTCCTACAGGCAAAAGGAAATTTGACAATTGATCAGAGTTGGGCTGGACTTCGCTTTCCAAAACAATTGCGACTGCCGGCGTGCAAGCAAACAGGAACCAGAAAAACACAAAAATTGGATTACAACGCGTATTTCTTACAACCAGACAAGACAGGCGCAAATTTTCGGCCAACTGACCTTCGTCAAGCGTACAACGTAAGATCATAAAAGAATTAAACAACAAATATAAAATGTAGTGAAAAAAAGACCAAAACGTCCGCTGCTTCGTCCAGGTCTTTTTCTTCTAATGTTTGTATATGTTGTTTTTCTTTTGTGATCTTATGTTTACGTTTGACGGCCGAAAATTTGAGCCGTCTTGTCTGGTTGTATCAAATACGCGATCTGATTCTACTTTCGTGTTTTTCTGGTTCCTGTGGACGTTTTGTCAACAGTTGTCTGATTGGCCAACGTGCTTATCGCGAGAGGTTTCTACTTCCTGGGAATGATTCTCGGTTTGTACTCGCTGGTATGTTCTCGTTATTCTGAGGGGAGCGTAACTAAATCAGTAAATGAATAAGTTTTATATATTATGATTATAATTTCATCCCATAATCCAAGTTGTAGTAGCATAGGTAATGGCGCTCCCACCAGGTTGGAAACGAGAAGAGGTCGTCCGGCAGTCAGGGCTTTCAGCCGGCAAAACAGATGTTTATTATTACAGGTCAGTTTGACAGTATCATGAGTATGTCAGTAGGAGTATTCAGTACCTTGGCTGCAGCCAGTGTGGTACAGAACGATACGCATCTAAGTAGCAGTTGGACATTCTCTGCGCAGAGGTTCAGTGATAAGGGAGGATGACGTAATAAAAGGAAGCCAGGTTCATAGTGTAGTTCTACAAAATGTTCCAGTTTGAAAATATCTTTTGTAAGATTTTGTGTTGTTGCGTGATACGTACGGCACAGTTTCGGGTATACTTATGAACAGCAAGAAAACGCAAGAAATTTGGGAAGGGAGTGAGAGAAACACACAAAACACACACACACAATGCTGTCCATTTAAAACTGGTGTGGAATCGCCATTGTTATTTGGTTCACTCGGGACCCGAGAAATTGTGAAACCATCAATCAAAACGACAATTCGTCAGAAGTAAAAATGTTATTTAAAATTTGGTCACAAAGAACCAGCATTCCATTGCGTAAAGTCACAGTTCTAAAGTTGTATATGCTATCTAGTATACATCTATACTTTTACACTTGTGGATTTTATTGCCTGATCCTCCAGATCACTTCATCAGTTCATGCAAAAGTTAAAAAACTTATGTTTTCAATTTGTATGGAATAGAAATAGATAAAATCAGCAGAAATTGCCACTAAAAGCATAAAGCAAGGAGATAGAGTATACCTGATTATGATTGCACACACACACACACACACACACACACACACACACACACACACAACACACACACATACACACACACACAACACACACACACACACACACACACACACACACACACACACAACACACACACACAAATATATATTGTGTAATGAAAAGTATGGATTGATGTGGACTTTTGGAATCAACAGCCTTTTTGTGTTCAAATTAGTTTGTGTGTGTGTGTGTGTTTCATATTACAGAATGCATAATGTATATGTCATTCAGTCTCAATATTAATTATTATTACTAAGAGCAAAATGATTTTTCCCATTGTCTAACAGCCCTGATGGTAAGAAGATAAGGAGCAAACCACAACTTGCTCGTTTACTGGGAGAGGCCTTTGACCTGAGTGCCTTTGATTTCCGTACTGGACGAGTCATTTACAGTGCTGTCCGCAAGAGCAAGAGACAGAAAGGATCCCCTTATGATTTTGCTCGTGGTATGTTGTTTTTTTTTAACACAAATCATTTAATGGTATCGCTCATTTTCATATGTTACTTGTTTCTGAAATAATGTATTTTGTACACAGCAAATAGTGTAATCTCTCTCTAGTCTTTTTGCTGTTTGCTGTATTTTTGTCCATGTGCTAGCTAAAATTTTTACCAGTACAAGGGGCACACATTATGTTTTGCAACCTAGACGAACTAATGACGTCACTACTTTGTTTTTTACATTACATCATAGACCAATTTCGTAATACTTGTGACAAAAATTTTTACTTGATTCCGTACAACCATTGTCATTCCATGCGACAAAATGTCCGGTAAGGGTGACGGGTCTTCTGCCAGCAGTGTTGACCGTTCGCGAAGGGATTTTCGAGCTATGATGCATTATGACTACTGCCAAGGAAAATCTTTTCAAGAGTGCTTTCAAAGTTTAAAACACTGTTTTGGAGATCAATCTCTGTCCAAAGCCACTGTTTTCAGGTGGTTCAGACAGTTCATGTCTGGAGCGAGAACGTTGGAAGACGATGACCGTTGTGGTAGAGTCCCTGATTAACTCAATCGCTTCGTGCCGGAAGAAAATCTCCGTCACTTCCGTTTACTGCTTGGGTACGCGACGTCGATTTATCGACGGCGGACATTTGTTGGTTTTTTTTTATGTCAGAAGCGTCAGTTATAGGGAAAACTCACTGGGAACCTAAACTAGGGTATGTTTACAGCATTTATTTACCTTAGACCGTTTGTGGCAATGTGAAACAAAGACAACAGTAGCCTTTTTTCAGTGTTACCCGCGACATGCGAATTTCGCAAGTGGCGTCAAGGAAAGCAAGTCGAACCTCACAATTCTGTAAATATTTTGTGCTCTGGAGCAACTGTACGCAAAAAGTGACAACTACCAGTAATCTTGTGATTTGAAACATCCATGGCATCGAAATCATGTTCTGGACTTCATCTAAAACTGTTTCACAGTGTGTGTTCATATCCATCAAAAAAAAAAATTACCCCCCTTTGGATACCTATTTGGATACCTCATCATTTACAAGTAATAATAATAATAATAATAATAATAATAATTACAATATTTATATAGCGCAAAATCTTGATAAAATCAAATCTAAGCGCTGAAACACACACACACGCACACGGAAGTACACGGAATACCATAAATAAAGTAAGATTATTTGTAAAGATCTAATCCTGGTCTTTCTGTATCACTTTACTTTGTTTGTCTACTTTATTTGGTGGTTTTTCTATATTTTTTTAACATGTGCTAAAAATCCTCCGAATTGAGGGGGCAGAATGACCCTGAAGACTGCGACTCGATTGAGTTAAGAAGGACCCAAAAATGGCATACGCTGAAATACAGGATATCATGAAGATTTCATCGGGAAGTCTCACTCGCATTCTTTGCGACTGCCTTGGCGTAAGGAAACATGCCCATTGGGTGCCCCATAACCTGAGTGAAGAGCAGAAGCAGGGTAGGGTGGACTGGTGCACCCACATGCTAAGAAAATTTGACAGAGGAAGGTCTCCTCGCGTTTGGGACATCGTAACAGGAGACAAAACCTGGGTATACCAATACAACCCCGAGACGAAGCAACAGTCGGCAGTGTGGGTCTTCCCAGATGAGAACCCACCTGTGAAATTCAAAAGAAACAGAAGTGCTTCCAAACAAATGATAGCGTGTTTCTTTGCAAAATTCGGCCACGTTGCCATCATACCGCTTGAGGACAGAAAGCCGGTTACGGCTGACTGGTAATAGTGGTATGTCAACCACTGTTTGCCTAAAGTCTTCCAGGCATGGTGTAAACGGCGTCCCCGAACGGGTGTCCGTGGTCTACTGCTCCATCATGACAATGCCAGCGCCAGCAGCTGTAACTCTGGACTTTCTAGCCGCCAATGATGTTCAGCTGGTCACCCATCCACCATATTCACATGACTTAGCCCCCTGTGACTGGATTTTGTTCCCTTCCGTCAAAAGGCAGGTGAAGGGAAAGCAGTTTCAGAACGCCGAAGATGCCCGAGCTTTCTTTGAGGGGTCATTTTGGACATACCCCGGTCAACGTGGTCTGGTGTCATAGACAGCTGGTTTGAGAGGATGGTCAAATGTGTACAGGCTGAGGGGGTTTCTTCGAAAAACTGGAGTAGACAGAGAGGTTGTAAGTGTTGTTGAAAAACCAGATTGCAAAACATAATGAGTGACCCACGTATCAGCATGAATTTCTTATCCATTTTTCAGTAGATATTGACAATATTTGGACCAGTGTCGAGTTTAGTGCATTTTATCAAAAGGAAGATGGTCTTATACTACATAAATCACAGGAGTTTTAAAAAAGTATGAAAGAAGTCAGGTCAAAGAATGAAAGCGAGAGAGAGAGAAACTTGCTTTATCTCAACTACTGATGAACCAGCCTTTGTGAGTCAAATTTGAGTAGGATATTTAATACTGTCAAGAAGTTCATTGCGAAAAATTCAGCTAACTTTCCTATGAGATTGGTATATTTCCAAGGGAAATACTGCATGAAATATGTTAAACAGGTGCAAGTGGGAAGATTGTATGGCTTGTCATAAATTACAAAAACTTTTCTTTTCTGCAGGTATACGGGTGGACTCTAGTTTGGTTTTGCCAATCCGCCAGACGGCGTCCATCTTCAAGCAACCGGTGACGGTTATACGTAATCACCCAGAGAGCAAAACTAAGTTCGATTTAAAACATGGCATCCAGGAACAGCCCAGACAGGTAGCTTTACTGTAGTCCTACATAATAAGATTACCAACACTTTCAGTTTTCAGGATGTCTTTTGAGTTTTCCACTACTACTAACTTGCTTGTAGCAAAGTTCCCCAAAGTAGTGAGCGTAATTTGTCTCTGGTCAGGTTCCAGTGTGTTATAGCTTTCATTGTTTTCTGGTTCTTTAGTTTGATGTGTTATGAACATCCAAAACAAATGTGACTGCTCACTTTCAAGCAAACAGGACCGTCACATTGGACACGGCGGCAGGAAAGTTTCAGTCTTTTTCTATTAATTTTTGTATCTGGTGTTTCTTTGTAATCTTACGCTTGACAAAAGCCAGTTGACCGAAAATTTGTGTTGTCTTGTCTTGTTGTATTAAATATGCGTTTGTATTCTTCTTTCGTGCTTTTTCTGGTTCGTGTTATGAACTATTCACTGCTGTTATGTTGAGTTATATATTATATATATATACAGGGCTGGCGAAATCCACTCACCCAGTCGCCCGAGGCAATTAAAAAACCTGTCGGATGAGTCAAAATGAAAAACTACTTGTCCGTTGGGCGAGCGACAATTCTGACCCCTGAAGTTATAATTTATTTCGATTTTTTAAATTTTCTGATCTGCCGGCAAATTTCGTCTGCAATGATTGAGTCTGCCAATCTTCGGGCGAAAAACGAGTCTATCTAGGGAAAGACAACTCTTGATTCCGTAGGCCTGCCTGTGAAAGTCGGTGTGATACAATCAAGTGTTTACAGATCAGTGACCTTTCGCCCAATCTGTCAGTTTTGGTTGAATGGTTAGAAGCTTCTAATTAGTGTTTAAATTTTAATATTCTGTGGTTTCTTATGTGTCTTCTTACTTGTATAGCTTTAATGTTTGTTGTTATCTTATTGTGAATGTAATTGTGAACATTTTTTATCACCTTTTGCCTTTCTTGCGAAATGTAAAGCGCTATACAAATAAACATTATTATTATTATTATACAAATAAACATTATTAATTAAGTACGGAAACCGGAGAAAATAATACAATAGATATATTATCGAGATCAAGAGAGATAGGGAGGGAAGGGAAGGTGTGTGCTTTTGGCAAGGAAATTCGAGAGACAAGAGCAACTTTGATGCATCACTTGATAAGATGGTATGCCAGAGAGACTTGTTTAAAAGACTAGATGTACTTGATATTTTTCTCGCATTCTCTTCACTTGTCTCTCAGGATATAAATTTCAGTTAGGGTGGATTAAATATTTTCAGTGTTTTCCCTTCACACTGAACTGCTGAAGGCAAGAAACACACACACACACACACGCACTAAAGAGACATAATACTTATACAACAACAACAATGTATTCATACTCTGCCTCTTCTCTCCCTGATACACGCATGCACACAAACACTTTAAAAGTAAGTGATTAAAATTATGAAAGGGAAAAGTATTGCAGGATGACAATGAAGTCATTTGAAAAACATAACAATCATCAGTTGGACTAAAATAAACTTTGGCTACGTAAATAAAAAGATAATGAAAGATAATGATTATGAACATGTAAATTAAACTAAAGAATTCTCTCTAACTTACACAGAGAATCCATGTAAAATTTGAGATCAGTCATCTGCCTTTTACATCTTCATGTTATCACTTGATCCCTTGATCTCCCATTAGTCAGCTCCCCCCACCCTGATGAAAGTCTCTTGAAGAAAATGTGACCATCGTTGTTGTGACAATGGTTTATTCTGCTCAATGTTTTTGGTCATCATTATAAAGAGAATTTTACTATTTTGGGGGGCAGTATGTTGGACTAGTGAAAATATCTGTGGGCTAGTAGATCTTAAAATCCACTAACCTGGCTGGCTAGTAGAAAACTTTAGTCTTCTCCAGGCCTGTATATATATATATACCAACATACATACATGTTTTTATATATATATATATATATATATATATATATATATATATATATATATACATATATATATATATATATATAAACATGTATGTATGTTGGGGTTTTTTTTAATCTGTCAGATTGGTCAAAAGCAAAACCAAGCTGATCCTGAGTGGTCTTCATATCATCTCAGTGGAATTGCTGACTAGTGTATTTCTTTATGATTGTTTTATGTTTGAATTGGTGTGCCCCCCCAGACTTCCCTAGATTTCCTCTTTATTTCTTTTCAGCAGTTCCCATCCCTGACATATGCATGTCTATCAGGTTCCCTTTTTGCAAGGGCTCTATCAGATATCTCTCACAGATGCACATATATAGCCTTTATTTTGGCATGGTCATAAACATCTTTGTATACCCATCCATATAGTAAGTAAGATAAATGTTGTCCCATAGGTATAACTCTGAGGTCGTCAGAGAGTGAGATGGTAGAGATGTCAACTTTTCTCAGGCCAGCATCATGAGAATAGTTCCCATCTCCTTTCCCTCATTGCTTTACCTTCTGTTATCTTGAACAGAACCGGGTACCCATTCACAGCTGGGTAGACAGAGGCTGCACACACTGTTTTTCTCAAGTGGGATTCATACCTGTGCCCACCCATGCAATCATGCTGGAAGCTTTATATATCTAAGTTGGGAGCTATATCTCTAAGGTGGGAGCTTTATCTTTGGGTCTGTGCACTAAACTGGGTGCTCATCCGTATGAAATAGTCATAAAAACTATCGTTGACTCCATGACTTATAGCTACATAAAGTACTCCATACATGTTCCAGTTATTCTGGGAGAAGCGCTTGCAGGGACTGAGGGCCTGTGATAGTACAGAGGAAGCCATTCAGTGTATGGAACTGCCACGAAATATGAACGGTCAGTATGGACAGTTTGATACACTGATGTGTAACACTTGTAGTTTTGTTACTTGCTTTGTTAGTGCAAATTGGACTGATCCAGTCATCCATGTTAATTGCTTTGTTAGTGCAAATTGGACTGATCCAGTCATCCATGTTAATTGCTTTGTTAGTGCAAATTGGACTGATCCAGTCATCCATGTTAATTGCTTTGTTAGTGCAAATTGGACTGATCCAGTCATCCATGCTAATTGCTTTAACTAGCGCAAATTAGACTGATCCAGTCATCCATGCTAATTGCTTTGTTAACTAGCGCAAATTAGACTGATCCAGTCATCCATGCTAATTGCTTTGTTAACTAGCATAAATTAGACTGATCAGTCATCCATGCTAATTGCTTTTTTAACTAGCGCAAATTAGACTGATCCAGTCATCCATGCTAATTGCTTTGTTAACTAGTGCAAATTGGACTGATCCAGTCATCCATGCTAATTGCTTTGTTAACTAGCGCAAATTAGACTGATCAGTCATCCATGCTAATTGCTTTGTTAACTAGCGCAAATTAGACTGATCCAGTCATCCATTCTAATTGCTTTGTTAACTAGTGCAAATTGGACTGATCCAGTCATCCATGCTAATTGCTTTGTTAACTAGTGCAAATTGGACTGATCCAGTCATCCATGCTAATTGCTTTGTTAACTAGCGCAAGTTAGACTGATCCAGTCATCCATGCTAATTGCTTTGTTAACTAGCGCAAATTAGACTGATCCAGTCATCCATGCTAATTGCTTTGTTAACTAGTGCAAATTGGACTGATCCAGTCATCCATGCTAATTGCTTTGTAACTAGCGCAAATTAGACTGATCAGTCATCCATGCTAATTGCTTTGTTAACTAGCGCAAGTTAGACTGATCCAGTCATCCATGTTAATTGCTTTGTTAACTAGCGCAAATTAGACTGATCCAGTCATCCATGCTAATTGTTTTGTTAACTAGCGCAAATTAGACTGATCCAGTCATCCATGCTAATTGTTTTGTTAACTAGCGCAAATTAGACTGATCCAGTCATCCATGCTAATTGTTTTGTTAACTAGCGCAAATTAGACTGATCCAGTCATCCATTCTAATTGTTTTGTTAGTGCAAATTGGACTGATCTAGTCATCCATTCTAATTGCTTTGTTAGTGCAAATTGGACTGATCCAGTCATCCATGCTGATTGCTTTGTTAGTGCAAATTAGACTGATCCAGGCATCCATGCTGATTGCTTTGTTAGTGCAAATTAGACTGATCTAGTCATCTATGCTGATTGCTTTGTTAGTGCAAATTAGACTGATCCAGTCATCCATGCTGATTGCTTTGTTAGTGCAAATTGGACTGATCCAGTCATCCATTCTAATTGCTTTGTTAGTGCAAATTAGACTGATCCAGTCATCCATGCTGATTGCTTTGTTAGTGCAAATTAGACTGATCCAGTCATCCATTCTAATTGCTTTGTTAGTGCAAATTGGACTGATCCAGTCATCCATGCTGATTGCTTTGTTAGTGCAAATTAGACTGATCCAGTCATCCATGCTGATTGCTTTGTTAGTGCAAATTAGACTGATCTAGTCATCTATGCTGATTGCTTTGTTAGTGCAAATTAGACTGATCCAGTCATCTATGCTGATTGCTTTGTTAGTGCAAATTAGACTGATCCAGTCATCTATGCTGATTGCTTTGTTAGTGCAAATTAGACTGATCCAGTCATCTATGCTGATTGCTTTGTTAGTGCAACTAGATTGATCCAGTCATCTATGCTGATTGCTTTGTTAGTGCAAAGTAGACTGATCCAGTCATCTATGCTGATTGCTTTGTTAGTGCAACTAGATTGATCCAGTCATCTATGCTGATTGCTTTGTTAGTGCAAATTAGACTGATCCAGTCATCTATGCTGATTGCTTTGTTAGTGCAAATTAAACTGATCTAGTCATCCATGCTGATTGCTTTGTTAGTGCAACTAGACTGATCCAGTCATCCAGGCTGATTGCTTTGTTAGTGCAACTAGACTGATCCAGTCATCTATGCTGATTGCTTTGTTAGTGCAAATTAAACTGATCTAGTCATCCATGCTGATTGCTTTGTTAGTGCAACTAGACTGATCCAGTCATCCAGGCTGATTGCTTTGTTAGTGCAACTAGACTGATCCAGTCATTTATGCTGATTGCTTTGTTAGTGCAAATTAAACTGATCTAGTCATCCATGCTGATTGCTTTGTTAGTGCAACTAGACTGATCCAGTCATCTATGCTGATTGCTTTGTTAACTAGCACAAATTAGACTGATCCAGTCATCTATGCTGATTGCTTTGTTAGTGCAAATTAAACTGATCTAGTCATCCATGCTGATTGTTTTGTTAGTGCAAATTAGACTGATCTAGTCATCTATGCTGATTGCTTTGTTAGTGCAAATTAAACTGATCTAGTCATCCATGCTGATTGCTTTGTTAGTGCAAATTAAACTGATCTAGTCATCTATGCTGATTGTTTTGTTAGTGCAAATTAGACTGATCCAGTCATCTATGCTGATTGCTTTGTTAGTGCAAATTAAACTGATCTAGTCATCCATGCTAATTGCTTTGTTAGTGCAACTAGACTGATCCAGTCATCCAGGCTGATTGCTTTGTTAGTGCAACTAGACTGATCCAGTCATCTATGCTGATTGCTTTGTTAACTAGCGCAAATTAGACTGATCCAGTCATCCAGGCTGATTGCTTTGTTAGTGCAAATTAGACTGATCCAGTCATCTATGCTGATTGCTTTGTTAGTGCAAATTAGATTGATCCAGTCATCTATGCTGATTGCTTTGTTAGTGCAAATTAGATTGATCCAGTCATCTATGCTGATTGTTTTGTTAGTGCAAATTAGACTGATCCAGTCATCTATGCTGATTGCTTTGTTAGTGCAAATTAAACTGATCTAGTCATCCATGCTAATTGCTTTGTTAGTGCAACTAGACTGATCCAGTCATCCAGGCTGATTGCTTTGTTAGTGCAACTAGACTGATCCAGTCATCTATGCTGATTGCTTTGTAAACTAGCGCAAATTAGACTGATCCAGTCATCCAGGCTGATTGCTTTGTTAGTGCAAATTAGACTGATCCAGTCATCTATGCTGATTGCTTTGTTAGTGCAAATTAGACTGATCCAGTCATCTATGCTGATTGCTTTGTTAGTGCAAATTAGATTGATCCAGTCATCCATGCTGATTGCTTTTTTAATGCAACTAGATTGATCCAGTCATCTATGCTGATTGCTTTGTTAGTGCAAATTAGACTGATCCAGTCATCTATGCTGATTGCTTTGTTAGTGCAAATTGGACTGATCTAGTCATCCATGCTGATTGCTTTGTTAGTGCAAATTGGACTGATCTAGTCATCCATGCTGATTGCTTTGTTAGTGCAAATTGGACTGATCTAGTCATCCATGCTGATTGCTTTGTTAGTGGAAATTAGACTGATCTAGTCATCTATGCTGATTGCTTTGTTAGTGCAAATTAGACTGATCTAGTCATCTATGCTGATTGCTTTGTTAGTGCAAATTAGACTGATCTAGTCATCCATGCTGATTGCTTTGTTAGTGCAAATTAGACTGATCATGTCATCCATGCTGATTGCTTTGTTAGTGCAAACTGGACTGATCCAGTCATCTATGCTGATTGCTTTGTTAGTGCAAATTAGATTGATCTAGTCATCCATGCTGATTGCTTTGTTAGTGCAAATTGGACTGATCCAGTCATCTATGCTGATTGCTCTGTTAGTACAAATTAGACTGATCTAGTCATCCATGCTGATTGCTCTGTTAGTGCAAATTAGACTGATCTAGTCATCCATGCTGATTGCTTTGTTAGTGCAAATTAGACTGATCTAGTCATCCATGCTGATTGCTTTGTTAGTGCAAATTAGACTGATCTAGTCATCCATGCTGATTGCTTTGTTAGTGCAAATTGGACTGATCCAGTCATCTATGCTGATTGCTCTGTTAGTGCAAATTAGACTGATCCAGTCATCCGGGCTGATTGCTTTGTTAGTGCAAATTAGACTGATCTAGTCATCCATGCTGATTGCTCTGTTAGTGCAAATGAGACTGATCCAGTCATCCGGGCTGATTGCCTTGTTAGTGCAAATTGGACTGATCTGGTTATCCATGCTGATTGCGCTGTTAATGCAAATTAGACTGATCCAGTCATCCATGCTAATTGCTTTGTAAACTAGTGCAAATTAGACTGATCCAGTCATCTATGCTGATTGCTTTGTTAGTGCTAATGAGACTGATCCAGTCATCCATGCTAATTGTTTTGTTAGTGCAATTAGACTGATCCAGTCATCCATGCTGATTGCTCTGTTAGTGCAAACTTGACTGGATCTTGTTCTGTTAGAGCAAATTAGACTGATTCATTCATACGTGCTGAATTTTACCTCAGACTTGTTTTTAGGTCGTACTATCAATTCAGACTGACATATGGATCAGGTCACTGACACATGGAAGAGGTCACTTCATGCATTGCGTTCCTGTCATGGAGTGTTTTTGGGTAGTGGAGGGGAGATATTGGAATGAGTCTGCACATTGGTGTTCATGTTTCTGAGTTTCCCTCTCAAGAGTGTTATTCAGAAGTGCAGGGTGCCTATCCTGTTTTTTCCCCATCAGAAATTGAACAGCTAGGTAGTGATTTTTGGTGTAGAAAAATTGTACAAAATTATTATCGTAATGCTGTGAACGTTTCATCCAGATTGTTTGTCAGATTGCTTCATCTGTCCAGAGTATTTTTACCATAATTGTTCTAACTCATTGTGGGTATTCTGAGGTAACTTGGAACAACAGTGGGTCACTCAGTGCCATATTCCAAGTATACTAATAATGGTGAACTGTACAGTCTGAGACTTGTTTATATCCACTGTCTCAATCCATGTTAAACCTTTAGAGTTCCATGGATGTATATATACATCTGCATAATGTGTCGCTTCTTGAAAAGTTCTTAAAAAGTCCTTCGATTTCTCCTCCAAAGTTCTGTATAAACCTTGGCTTATATCACATCAGGAATTTTCTTAACTCCATTTTAAGCTGCAGAATCCCAATTTTGCATGAATCAGAAAGCTTTGTCCATTTACATGAATCATGCATGAGGCCAGCAACCAATTACACTTTGCTGTGGTTGCTGCAATGCAGTTTTTTGCAAGTGCCACCTTCAGAAATGTTGCCTTTGCTTTCCAAAATGGCTGACAGCGAACCACAGCCTGGGCCAGATTTTGTGAGAAAGGCAGCTTGTTGCCGAAGATTTTAGCTATTTTATCACTAGAAATGTTGGAGAAGTTTTGCATAATCTGTGACTTACCCAGACTTCGAACTGGGCAACTACTAGTCTACCGAGTCGGGCCATAGAGTTGTGAGAAGGAGGAAGCCTTGTTTGTGTGAGGCAGTTATTGGCATTGTGCCAGCATATCAGTGTGGTACGCATGGAATTCGTGACTGTCACTAATATGAGAATTCAGTGCAACAGGTGGGAATAAAAACTGTGCTCACTGTCCTGTTTTGTGTGTGGGGGTTCCCCTCTGATAACTTGATGGAACTGAAAAGAAAGTGGTGAGTGTAGCAGTGGGAATGTGTGCGTGTGTGACTATTCAGATCTTTATATACACTTAAGGTAAGAAGGGACATATTTCCATTACTTTTTTATGTTTTCTTGGAATATTTTGGTTTCTAATTGGCCTACTACTAATCCAGACTGCATTACAAAAATTTGTGTAAAATAGCTGTTTTGTGGGCCATTCTTCACTAACCAAATTGTCAGATACGTTTTTATTTGTTTTAAATAGACAATCTCTTCATTTTCCTTTCAGACAAAACAGGTTATGAATAGTTTCCTGCAATATTTTGCATGCTAGAATTTTTTTAAAATCATTACCCTAACTATATAAAAATCATTTGACAAGTAGCAGACACAAGCAAAACAGTGAAAATGTGGAACACTTGAGGTATGTTTCGGTCAGGAGTGTTGTTTGTGGCTTCAGACAGCAGTGTCTTGAATGGGCTGAAAAACTTTAGTGTCATTTTGATGCAGGTGTGGGACCAGAACTGGCAACAGAGAGTGTGTTACAAAGCATCTCCGCTGCTCTGCATCTCAACACAGTGCCTGTGACAGGTCAGAGCAACAGTCGCTCTCAGATCCAGAAAAACCCAGGAGTGAACATCGATGCCAACCAGCCTCACATTCAGCAGATGCTGGTGTCTGAGGAAGACATTCAACGACAGGAGCAGAGAGTGATTGACGCTCGGCGTCGCTTGCAGGATGCTCTCAGAGAGGAAATGTAGCACAGGCTTTTGCATGCTTGTTTTGATCCTGCTGAAGGAACAGTTTGCTACCTGTCTGAAAGTTTCTGTGTACTATTGAGTGGTTTTGTTAATTTAGTAATGTTATAAGTCTGTTAATTTATTAATGTTGGTTGTTAATTTATTGATAATGTGATGATAATCACCAGTGCATGTTTTTGCACAGGGGATATTATTTTGGTCTCAAATTATCTCATTTGTTTTTCAGGCTTAACTCAGGTGTGAATTGGAAGGTTAATTTATTATTTCATTTATGATGGAATCATAATGTCTGTGTTTGCTTTTGTATGATCAGTTGTTTGCATTACAAATTTAGAAAGGAAAAATAAGTGTGATGGAGTATTTCATCTGTGTTTGTGTGTGTGTGAGACAAACATGAGGGTTTGTGTCAATTTTTGTTTGATGGGTGTATTCAATAAACCAACGCACACAACCGTGCACACACACACACACACATACACACTCTCCAATGATGGGACTTTTGAAATACGGAGCTAATGTTTAAATCAAGACCATTTTAAGCTTTCGTGACAAAGCTTTTGAATAACATAAAGTATTTTTTCATGACATGAGTGAAACAGCATGCACAGATGGTAATTAGACACCACTGACAGAAAGAGGTCACGTCACTGGTTACACGGACAGGCGCATGAAAGAAAACATAAATCTAGCCCGCTGTAGCGCTATGGTCTACCACCTGCCATCTTCACACTTGCCCATTTAAAGTAATCCAATACAACCCAAGTAAATAAGTCGTGATGAAGTAGCACAAATCAAAAGTTTTTGAAAAACTCTTCCAGGAATCGCATAAGATTTGGAGGCAGTATCGACACTCAATCATGACTCACACGTAAGCCGTTTTAACTGAAGCAGTCATGTTGAAGTAACACAAATCAGTTGTTTTTTCTTCAAAAACTCAGGAATCAGACAACTAAAATCTGGAGGCAGTGTCTTGTGTATGACCGACACTTAAACTGTTTTAATTGCTGGAGTCAACTATTTAAAAGAAAATTTAAAGAAAAAGCATGTAAAAAAATACATATATATGTACAGATATGGACATATACATAATTATATATATTATGTACAGAGCGAGAGAGAGAGAGAGAACACACACACACACACACACACACACACACACACACACAGATATAGATACTGATGTATTGACTCTGTCGCATGCTTTTGAACCAGGATGTGAAATGCATTTTAGTGTAAATGCACTGTCAATACTTTTTTAATATGTGAAAAAAATGAAAATTGTGTGGTGGGAGGGTCTTTAGAAAAAAAAAGGGGGGGTATCTTGAAAAGTTCTTAAAAAGTCCGATTTTTCCTCCAAAGTTCTGTATGAACCTTGGCTACACTTCCATCCATTTTAGCTGATGTCTTTTATAAGTTCTTGTGAGATCTCATTCCTTTTTTGTATGAATTGTTAAGAGATCAAATTCTATGCTGCACCCCTAATTGATTGTGTCGGTTCTAAGAAGCTGCATGTATTCAACATATTTACTTGGTGCTTCAGATGCAAACAACAGATTATTTTCATGTTTTTAATTCAGCTTGTGATTATGGCTGTGCATGTGTGTAAAATATGAAATGGTATGAACTACAGTGATGTATGTAACTAAAGCAAAGAGTAATAAACTGCTGTTGAACTCGCATTTTTTATAATTTGTGGTTCTCTTACTACCTGATCATCTTCTTTGCTTCAGTGGTATTACCTCTATGTTGTTTGCTTTGGTTTCCCAAGAACCACCAAATCCAGGTTCATTACATCAAACTCCCAGTGCCAGAGTTAGTAGGAGTCATTGTGTCATGTCACTGTCGACCCATTTGCCATCCAGGTGCCAAAGTTAACTGGAGTCATTGTGTCATGTCACTGTCAACTCATCTGCCAGAAGACATACTGCATGACTGATATTGGGGAGCAAGTTGTATTTGTTCTTGAGGAGTGTGTTTGAAAATATGTACATCAAGTGTACATGTACTTTATGAACAGTATACTCATTTTAATCCTTTGTCACTATCATCCAAGTCACATTCTTTTACAATGAAATGTATTCTCATGTGCAGTCATTCTATGGTTTGTTTATCAAAAACTTTGATTTGAAACCCAGTAGGACAGTGAAAGAAGGGAAGACCAGAAATGAACCAGACAGTTGACACTTACAACTGGTGGATAGACAATGGAATGATGCTCTGAGTCTTTCTGCTGAGCCCATTGGACTGCTCTTGCTGTCTTGTGCATTGCGTGATATTAACTAGGTAAATATATTTTTGTTGACCTGACGCGCGGTGTGTGTGTATGCGTGCATCAAGACCTGTTGCCCTTTCGGTCAGCGAATAATTTTTTCATCGAAGTTTTGTTGAAATGGGTTTATTGTGCGTTAACTTTGCTGTCTCAATACTTCAGTGTTCACTACATGGGCATCTTGTCTGTGAAGTGTTTTTCAACTTTGTGTTGTGCCAACTCTTATGGTTGTGTCATAATATTTGGGTGTGAAATGTATGTACGTGTGCGATGCAAGATCTGTTACTATTGTGTCTATTAAACGAAATACAAAAGTGAAACAGGGTGTGCATTGATTAATTTTTCTGTCTGGCATGTTACACAATCGTAACTTTCTTTTAGTGACAGCGTTCGATTGATTATTTGATGCGACATGAAATGAAAGTTAACCAAGAACAGCTCAAGTTATAGTGGTGGTGCTATGTATATATATAAATATACAAATCTCATCACTTTGGCCACAATTGCCTGTTCACAGGAAGATCTTGTTGCCTGGAAAAGCACCAAAGCCCCTCTCCTCCCCTTTCCCCTTCCTTACTGCATTCACGCAAATAATTCAGGACATTGCATTCACGCAAATACTTTACACATTTGTCACCAGACGGATTGAAAAAAAAGACAACCTGAATATACACGCATAAGCATAACTAAGTATAGAAAAATAAACATAAAAATAGGCCTATAGTACCTGGAACAGCCATTAAGCTGTTCACATTTCTTTCTTTCTAAGATTATTGAAAAGATCGCACTTCTCCAACTCCAGGAACACCTGGATTGCAACAGCCTTCTCTATCCTTTGCAATCTGCCTATCGCTCTGGTCATAGTACAGAGACTGCTCTTTTGAAGATTGTGAATGATCTGCTATCTACTCTAGACAATGGTCAGGTGTCCCTTCTCTCTCTTATTGATCTCTCTTCTGCCATCGACACTATTGATCACAATACTCTTCTTTCTCGACTCCAGAATATTTTTGGTATCTCTGGCATTGCTCTGTCATGGTTTCAATCCTACCTTTCTGGTCGTGTACAAGTTGTCTCCATAAATGGTGTCTCTTCTAATCCTACCATCTTGAAGTACGGTGTTCCTCAGGGCTCTGTCTTAGGCCCTATTCTCTTTATTTTGTACACTCAGCCCATCTCTGACATTGTAGCCCATCATCACATATCCCATCACTGTTTTTCTGATGTCAACCAAATCTACATGTCTGGCCATCCCTCCACTATCCCTTCTATAATTCAACGCACACAGCTCTGCATTTCTGACATAAAGTCTTGGATGACATGCAACAAACTCCAGCTGAATAATGACAAAACAGAATTTATATTTATTGCATCAAAGCGACTTCTGTCTACTGTGCCTATCCCTGTTTCTATCCAGCTTGAAGACTCGGTAATCCACACTTCCACATCCGTGCGTAATCTTGGAGTTGTACTGGACCAAACTCTTTCCTTCCACAGCCAGGTATCCTCTGTCTGTCGTGCTTGTTACTTAGAACTTCGACGGATCAGTTCTGTGCGTCATCTTCTATCTGAAGAAAGCACTATAACTCTCATTTCTGCACTCATTCTTTCCAGACTCGACTACTGTAACTCGCTTCTTGCTGGCTGCCCCCAAACACTCTTATCCAAATTGCAAAAAGTTCAAAATAACGCTGCTCGCCTTGTACGGAAATGCCCAAGGTCAACTCATGTTTCCCCTCTGCTTCGAACTCTACACTGGCTTCCTGTTCGAAAGCGTATTGACCATAAACTTTCCCTCCTATGCCATAAGTCTCTGGCTGGTCTAGCTCCCCCCTATCTTTCTGATCTCCTGACTGTTTACATTCCCTCCAGAGAGCTACGCTCGTCTACTGATGCCCACCTACTTAGAATCCCACGCTTCCGCAACAAAACTCTTGGTGAACGTGCTTTTTCTTATCAGGCCCCCTCTATTTGGAACAAACTTCCCTTTCCTCTCCGCTCTACCTGTACCCTTTCTTCATTTAAGTCCAGTCTAAAAAACCACTCTTTTAAATCCTAGCCTGTAGTTCTGTACTCTTACTTCAGCTGCCACCTTGAAATCTGTGCCCGCGCGTGTGTGTGTGTGTGTGCGGGTGTGTGTGTGTGTGTGTGTGTGTGTGCGGGTGTGTGTGTGTGTGTGTGTGTGTGCGTGTGCGTGTGTTGTGTGTGCGTGTGTGTGTGTGTTTACTGTAAGCGCTTAGGGCTTTTTTAGATTAAGCGCCATAAATGTTCACTATTATTATTATTATTTCCTGAGACCTAAAATGGCAATCGGTGTATGTACCGTTCACATTTCCTGAGACCTAAAATGGCAATCGGTGTATGTACCGTTCACATTTCCTGAGACCTAAAATGGCAATCAGTGTATGTACCTATTATCAATTCTAATAAACAAGCACTCACTGTATTTATCAATTATTGATCCAATAAACAAAGATATGTAAGGCTTTATAGAAAACATGGTGAGTGAACCATCAAGGCAGAAAATGAGAATGGAAAAGATCACAGAAAACAAAGGAACAAGGCAGAAACACAAAAAGTGACAAGGAACCTTCATCAAAGTGACTTCCAGCGTTAAAACAAAAAAATAGGAACCGGAAACACACAAAATGAATTGAAATATATACTTGATACAAGACAAGACACAATGTGTATTTGATATAATAAGACAAGACAGGTGCATAAGAGAGTGACAGAAAAGATGACATTCCTAGCACAGAAATTCCAGAAGGTGGAGATACTATTTAATACTGAAGCAGCCCCTGGTGTCTCCACAGCCTACGCATGGGCTCCAGTCCACCCATCTGTGAATGATACCCAACCCAGTTCAGGGCTAAGGAAAGTAAGGCAGCGAGGGAAAGAAGTAAGGACACCCACGGCTCCCATAATGCTGGTCCAGAGAAATGTCAGGTCTATACCACTTTGTTCACATGCAATCTTGGGGTTATGGGACAATCTTTACCTTTTTTTTATTTAATTTGATTTTACACAAGGGCAGGGCTTCATATGCATCATCATTTACATATACACACTCAAATTTCTCTCTCCCCCAAGCAAATGATAACAGATTTCAAATCATCTGCACTGCATATGTGTGGGTGTGTACGCAAAAGAGTTTGTTATGATGCAGTTCTGGAGGACATAATGTCAAGGTGTATTTATGCTTCAAATGTGCCTCACGATGCTAACAGTGGTGTCTAAGGTATGTTTATGCTTTCACTGTGCCTCATCAGTTGCTAACAGCGATGTCTAAGGTATGTTTGTTTTAAATGTGCCTCATCAGTTGCCAACAGTGGTGTCTAACATATTTATGCTTTAAATGTGCCTCATCAGTTGCTAACAGTGGTGTCTAAGGTATATTTATGCTATAAATGTGCCTCATCAGTTGCTAACAGTGGTGTCTAAGGTATGTTTATGCTTTAACTGTGCCTCATCAGATGCTAACAGTGGTGTCTAAGGTATGTTTACGCTTTAAACTGTGCCTCACGAGATGCTAACAGTGGTGTCTAAGGTATGTTTATGCTTCAACTGTGCCTCATCAGATGCTAACGGTGGTGTCTAAGGTATGTTTATGCTTTAAACTGTGCCTCATGAATTGCTTAACAGTGGTGTCTAAGGTATATTTATGCTTTAAATGTGCCTCATCAGGTACTAACAGTGGTATCTAAGGTATATTTATCCTTTAAATGTACCTCATCAGTGGCTAACAGCGGTGTCTAAGATATGTTTATGTTTTACCTGTGCCTCATGAATTGCTAACTAAACAGCGGTGTCTAAGATATGTTTATGTTTTAACTGTGCTTCACGAGATGCTAACAGTGGTGTCTAAGATATGTTTTATGTTTTAACTGCCTCATGAATTGCTAACAGTGGTGTCTAAGATATGTTTATGCTTTAACTGTGCCTCATGAATTGCTAACAGTGGTGTCTAAGATATGTTTATGCTTTAACTGTGCCTCATGAATTGCTAACAGTGGTGTCTAAGGTATGTTTACGCTTTAACTGTGCCTCATGAGATGCTAACAGTGGTGTCTAAGATATGTTTATGTTTTAACTGCCTCATGAATTGCTAACAGTGGTGTCTAAGGTATGTTTATGCTTTAATTGTGCCTCATGAATTGCTAACAGTGGTGTCTAAGGTATGTTTACGCTTTAACTGTGCCTCACGAGATGCTAACAATGGTGTCTAAGGTATGTTTATACTTTAACTGTGCCTCATCAGATGCTAACAGTGGTGTCTAAGGTATGTTTATGCTTTAACTGTGCCTCACGAGATGCTAACAGTGGTGTCTAAGGTATGTTTATGCTTTAACTGTGCCTCACGAGATGCTAACAGTGGTGTCTAAGGTATGTTTACGCTTTAACTGTGCCTCACGAGATGCTAAAAGTGGTGTCTAAGGTATTTTTACGCTTTAACTGTGCCTCACGAGATGCTAACTGTGGTGTCTAAGGTATGTTTATGCTTTAACTGTGCCTCATCAGATGCTAACAGTGGTGTCTAAGGTATGTTTTAACTCCACTTCATCAGATGCTAACTGTGGTGTCTAAGGTATGTTTATGCTTTGACTACCTCATCAGATGCTTACAGTGATGTCTAAGGTATGTTTATGTTTTAAGTGTGCCTCATCAGTCGCTAACAGCGGTGTCTAAGGTATGTTTATGCTTTAACTGTCTCATGAATTGCTAACAACAGTGTCTAAGGTATGTTTATGCTTTAACTGTCTCATGAATAGCTAACAGGGGTGTCTAAGGTATGTTTATGCTTTAACTGTCATGAATTGCTAATAGGGGTGTCTAAGGTATGTTTACGCTTTAACTGTGCCTCATGAATAGCTAACAGGGGTGTCTAAGGTATGTTTATGCTTTAACTGTGCCTCATGAATAGCTAACAGGGGTGTCTAAGGTATGTTTATGCTTTAACTGTACCTCATGAATAGCTAACAGGGGTGTCTAAGGTATGTTTATGCTTTAACTGTGCCTCATGAATTGCTAACAGGGGTGTCTAAGGTATGTTTACGCTTTAACTGTACCTCATGAATAGCTAACAGTGGTGTCTAAGGTATGTTTATGCTTCTAACTGTATCTCATGAATTGCTAACAGCGGTGTCTAAGGTATGTTTATGCTTTAACTGTGCCTCATGAATTGCTAACAGCGGTGTCTAAGGTATGTTTATGCTTTAACTGTGCCTCATGAATTGCTAACAGGGGTGTCTGAGGTATGTTTATGCTTTAACTGTGCCTCATGAATTGCTAACAAGTGTCTAGTGTTTACTGTGACCCTTGACTATATAATGTGTTAGTATAGTATGGAGAGATCTGATGGAGGGATGGCTTTTTTTTCTGATGGAAGGATGGCTTTTTTAAGGGTTTTACGAGGAATTGTACTGGCTGATTCAATCACAGATTTAATTTAGCAATTTTTCTTTTTGAAATTGATGCACCCATGGTAACACCTGTGTGTGTACGCGTGGTGAATATGAATAGTAGAGGTGCATTTCATGGACATTTTTTCATATAAGTGATGAGTGGGACCTTCTGAAATGTCAATGGGATTTCATAAATCTTTCACTGAGGATCTTCTGGACATCCTGTGCTTACTATATATAGAAAGCCCTGCTTTATCATTATACATCCTTATACCAATTCACACGTGTACTTTTGATTTTGTTGTTCTAATCACATTTGTTGTTTTTCAAGGATTGAAACTGAATATATATATTTAAAACCGCCAGCCTTTAGAATGTTGTTTTCATAATGACAAAAGATTGTACACAATAATCACATAAGGAAAGATGAGGCATGTTAAATAGATTTTCAGTTTCACAGATTAAAACAAGACAGAATGAAAAGAACAAACAAAAAGGCTGTAGCATTAAAAAGAAGTTGTAGTTTGTCACATGTCAACGATTCCCTCCACCTTTCTCTTGAAGGTGTACATTATGTAATAGCTACACCCACGCGGACTTTGCCTCTTCCTCCTTACGCATACACACAGACTAGAGCGTAAGAATCCAAACAGAGAACCACAGTATGAACAAATTTATTTCAATGCAAAATAAAACATTCATAGACATGTCAAATACAAGGTCAGCTTCTGCTATAAATAAATTTACATACCATGTGAAAGTGGCCCAATCAAGTTTCTGAAAGTGCACATCTAAGAACTTGGTCAAAAGGCTAAGAGATAACCACCCATTAACTCAGGCTGTTTTACTATTTATAGAGATCTGGCTTTCATGCTTCAGCCCACTCAGTTAAAACTATCCAAATGGCACGGAGACAAGCTGACATGGAAACTGACCCTTTCCTCACTCAGAAGACACACTGCAGGTAACCCCAATCGAATTCAGTTGCACTGCATAAAATCACATGTCTTTTCTACTGAAAAACCCATACACAACACACATAGAGGAGGACATAATTAAAAATGGTTGTGGTGCACATGGAAAACCCTATCCTCGACGTGCCACACAAAGTTTTCCCCCTATTTTTTTTTTTTCTTTTTACTGTGATAACAATCCGGCATTTCAGTCCAGCATGCATGCCATAACTATGTTGTGTAAAAAATCTGTCTCGGGGTGTGGCAAAGGTAACTGTGGGTTGTGTTGTTTCGCAGCCATGTTTTATAGAACCACCGCTGTTCTGAGTGACAGGAATCCCAAAGTGTATTTTCATGGGCACACGATCTTTGTTGCTGCCATGGTGATGTTTATGGACTTTTCAACTTTAAAACTGTAATTAAATTTCCAAATTCATTATTCTGTAAAACCACATGGTCTACAACCCCTTTTACTCCACCCCCACACCCCTTTTTTCTCCCCCGTCTTTAAAAAAACCAATGGTGTACACGAAAAATTAATCTGACCCTCTGTTAAGCTATAGAAATGTGTACCAAAGTAGGACATATCAATGCAAGAAATTGAATCATGTAGTAGTTCTTCCATTATTGTGGTGCAGATAAAAGGCAGATAAATCAAACACAAGATCATTTGTAACTGCTTGAAAATCTAGCTCCTAGTTAGTCCATTTTTCTTACTTTTCAGCCATGTGGTTCAGGTGATTAAGGTATCAAAGATTTCTCTTTATGACATTAGGGAAATGATCCTTACTAAATGAGGCACATCCCTATAGTATGTTATATATTTTTAAAAGATTGGGAAGGGACACTAGAGCAGCATTACTGTATGCAATATTTGGCAGTAAGGGTACAGGGTGTTAAATTTTTTCATCAGTGACCATGTCCTCTTATTCATTAATTAAGCAGCTATTTGATTGGATTCAGAAATGCAAGATAATATTTCAGTAAATAAACCCTAATATATTTCAGCGCTTTTCTCAGTACAAACTGGAGGAAAAAAATAATCTAAACCTCAAGCATATCATGATGACCGCAACACCAACACATCTATGGTGGACATAATTTAGCACTGGAAGATGTTTTGTGATTTACTACGTATTTCAAAGAAACTTGTGAAGCTGACAGAAAATTAACTGAACACAAACCCTAAATGTTCCAAGTATTTCACAATATTTGTATAGGAAAAGGACAGAGGCCCATTTAATCCAACTCTTAAATCATCATCTTGATCAGGTTCTTTCTATAGTTGATACTTTCTCTTTGGTCAATAGGTTTTCCATGTCTCTTGGGGACAATGTGTTGCCATAATGCAACATCTTTTCTTTTTTCATATACTTGCACAGTTCTTTTTATCATTGTATACTATTACAGGTTTTTAACAAGTTTGTCTGGAATGATTCTGTTTTTATGCCAAGTCTTTTGTCAACTACACACTGAAAACAAGCCACTGGTTTATGGTGTTTTCCTAAGACCAACACTTAAAAGTTTATCGTTTCTTCTAAAAACCAACACTTAACAAGTCCCTTCCCACCAGGGGTTGTCTGTACGCTACTTTACTGGACGTTCCTGTTTGCATTCAAGAAAATCTCATCCTACCTGATACCCTCTGTTTGCCTTCACGTGGATGCTCCTGTTAACTTCTTTGGTGGGTGGTCTTCGATTCCCAAGTGGATGCAGTAATCCTAAAGGCATCATGCCTTCAATTTCTGACGAATAATTTCTTGCTCTGTATGTGTCGAAATATTCTGAAACTGAAGTGCATTTCACAAAAATCTTTTTGCTCTTGTGTATGCAGTACTTCTAAGTACATGTACTAGTTAGCAGGTAGAGCTCACACTTTCCAATCTGCCTGCACAGGAGGGATGGGTTTGATACTGGCCTGAGAAGTTTTTGTGCATGTTCACCCTTCTGTAATTTGATACCTGACCTTGTTCAGGGTTAGCGAAGGTGAAGCATCAAGGGAGAAAAGTAGAACCCACCCCCCATGGATGGAGCCTGGAGTTTGTTCAAAAGGGATTCATCACGCTCGGACAATTCTTTAAGTGCTCCAACCAAACCTGCCAGATTCCCTGAACCCATGCAAAACCTTATGTGCTGGCAAGTTCTTGAATAGGGGAGGGTGGGTGATAGAGGAGCCTATGAAGCACTAAGCTGACACCACCAGAATGTTGGCAATATCAAGATGGGCAGCAAACAGGACAGTTTTTAATGTTGCAGGCTTGGATAGAACTCGAGATATCAGATCTTGAAGCCAGGACTCTATGAAAAGAACCAATAATCCCACAAAAAAGTGGACTTCCAAAAAGTTGAATCCACAACTCCCGCATTATAAGCATGGTGCTCTAGCAACCGAGCTAATGGGCCACTTAAAGATGCCAACAGCACCTGGTGTTTCCAGGCAGTCATCATCCATGCAAGTTCTAAACGGGCCCGACATTGCTTAACTTCGAGGTCTCTACCACCTCACTCCCCATATGATCAGAGTATGAGTTATGGGACTACCTTTTCTTTATGTTCAAAAGGCTGTGGCCATTTACTTTTGCTTCTCTTCTTTCATGTGTGAATGTACTCATCCAAGTTCAGATTTTTGCATATGTAATTATCTTCATTTGAATATGACTGTTTATGGGAAAGTTGTGAATGTATGCATTTTTATCATCTCTGAAACTGTAATGTAATTCCAAACTGACAAAGAAACTGAGTTCATGTTTCTCCTAAAACAATACTTCCACTGTTATCTTGTAATGTTCCTAGTGCATGAAGCTATGCATGTGCATCTTGCTGATTTCCACAAGAGTTGAACCAGTCCAAAGTCCAAGGAGAACTGGAAAGGAAAAAACTGACAAGTTATTGCTTTTCTACCTGCAAAATGAAAAGAATTTCACCGCTACCTTTTCTGATTAAAAATTGGACAGTTCCGGAAAGAAGACAAATGATAATAGCTAACGCCCATTCCTAATGCACTCAAACCTAGAACACTCTCACTTCAAATTTCATGTAAACGGAATTAAAAATGAAACATCTCCTGTTCATACACATGAAGTGGAAAGCATGTCATTCAAGGGTGAAAGTACACTGTAAAGAAAGCAAGCTTCCTTCCCTGACATACTTCCGTGTTGAAATATTCACTGAAGATGGGACATCAAGCATTACAATGGCCATTCACTGATTCAGCTTCCACTATATACCATTTTTACAGAATCAACGTGCAACAATTAATTCTTTCACACAAAAAAGCTAAGGGTCGTTTTTTTCCTTTTTTTTATTTTATCAAATAACACTAAGTCCCAGAAATCCAAAGTTTTACTTGTGCACCATTTTTACTTCCATCATACAAACCTTTGTCACACAACTGAAATAAAAAGGCTTTCTGGCATGACCCACTCAACCCCCCTTACACACAAACACACATGCACACACACACACACACACACACACACACACACCACACACACACACAACCACAGGCATGCAAACTGTACCATATGTGCCATGACCACAACATAACACTGGCCTGCTGCTCACAGACCTATAACTGCATGTGTTGCTGGCAAGGGCACCTCAGGCAAACACACTCCTTTCCTCACTTTTCACATCCAAACCTTCAGTCAGTCCCACAACCATTCTCACCTTAGTACTGACTTGCCAACAATCTGGAATTGGAAACACAAAAGAGCAAGACTGTACTCTGAACCAACTATCCATAAAAGCTTGTCACATGATCTTAAGAAACAAACAGGACTTTGGAAGGACAACATTTTCTGCTTTTTGTGTTTCACAAGAGAAAGATGTTACTGTCTCCACAAAGTAGACTACAGGTACATCAAACTTTACCCAAGGACAGACAAAATTAATTGAAATTCATAATACATAATACGAATGAAGTAAGTAAACCAGTTCACTTCCAGTCTGACTTCATGATGGTGCGAGGTCAGTGAAGATGGGTCACAAGGAGACAAGCGGCTCACCCACGCCACCAACCACTCAGCTCAGAAAAGAAGTCCTCTATGCCCCCATCCTGTTGATCATCGCCTTCTCTTTATCTTAAAACAGGACTAGCTTCTGGCTGGACAATCCACACACACATCTTCGCAGAAATCCTCTTACCGTCTCCCAGTATCAGCACATGCTTGTCAATCCTCTTTTTCCCATCCATTCTTCTAAGTATCTTTTTTTTTCTTCTTCCAGAGAGCAAAAAAATGTCTGTAAACAGAACTTTTGTTTCTTCATTGCTAAAGTAAGGGGGAAAGAGGCTGGGGAGGGGCAGGGAGTGGGACACTATCAGCACTCCTCGTTGCCCGAGTCAATGTCATCATCCTCATCCTGGTACATTTCCTCATCCTCCCCATCATCTACATAATCATCATCATAGAAATCGGCATCCACTTGATTGTCCTGTGTGGGCCGACTACTGACACAATATTCTTGTAGTGTGGTGGGCACTGTCACACCATCTCGTAATGCATCCTCTTTTGTGCCCTGAACTTGCTTCCTGCACACATACACACAGCACTCACTGTCAATCACCACGCACATGTGAGAATGTACACTGATAATCAACTATGCCATGTTTTGTAGGAAAGAAAGTTTGTAGACTGCTGAGCAGGAAACTGTCTTTTTTTCAGACCTCCATCAAACAGAATGGACAGCTGTGTGGGTGGCCAAGTCTTTACTGGCTAGATAGTGTTCACTTAGTTCAAGATTTACTTGTAAATGCTTGGCAACCCAAATGATTCCTCTTTAAAGATAGCCTGCCCTTCATGATTTCCAATGTTTCTGTAAATGTTACCCACAATAAGCCAACCTTTACATGAAACTGAGAAAAAGGCACTTGCACCTACACTGTCCTGGGCGCTTTACCACTAAACATGAATAAAACAACTCTATAGAACCAAACAGCAGTTCACAGTGGAAGTGGAGGAGAATGGACACCTGGGATTCATGGACACTGGTTACAGTTTATGACGACAGTACAACCAAGTTAACAACAATCTACATGTACATGAAACCAACAGTCCCCATGGACCACAAACTTCACATACACTGGTTACATTTCATGAAGATGGTACAGCCAAGTTAACAATCCACATGAAACCAACTGTCTCCATGGATCACAACCCTGACACTGGCCAGGGAAATTTGTGTCTCTTTGTGACACAGAGAGCTATGCTGGTAAGAGCCTTGTCCTCCTGGTAGGGTTACCAAAGCCAGACAGTTCAAAGGATCAGAAACCCAGTATGCAGACTGTGCAGATACATCTGTTGCCTGCACAGTGCATACATGCAGCCACAACATATTCGCCCTCATGGTACAAAGCAAGGTGAGGGAAGTGTCAGGCCCTCAACCACAAAAAGGTCTACCCAAGCGACTGGTAGCTCTAACAATTTGGCAAGTCAGGAGAGCTGAGCTACTGTTGTTACTGTTATTGTTGCTTAAAGCTCAGCAAACTCGTACAGCAATATCAGGGCTATAACCATTCCAAAACATACACAATACTTCAACATGAAAAAAAAATGAACAGAAAATCAAGTATACATATCAATGCATTCACACACATAATCTAAGGAAATGCCCTGGCGCTGCCCACTCCGTTCTATTTATCACACAGGATTTAAGTAACATACCTGAATAAAAATTTAAACATGACAAAGGACACTAAAACATACATAAAAACAGGCCTATATTACCTAAATTTGCTTCTGCATATCACACTTCCCCCCCCGAGCCAAAAATGCAAAAGTATGTAAGACTTTACTGAACACATACAGGTGAATGGACCAGCAAGGCAGAAAATGATAGGAGGAAATGACAGAAAGCAAAGGAGCAAGGCAGTAACAAAGAGAGTGACAGAAATGAGGAAACTGCTGGCACAGAATGTCCAGAAGGTGTGGATAATACGAGTATTTATACTGAAAGAGCCCCTGGCACCCCCACAGGTGGGGGAGGGGGGATTTCTTGACTATCCAGTCGAGTATTTTGCAGTTAATATGGTCTCTCGCATCAGCTGAGCTTATACACTTATAAGACATGGTTAAGTCATGTGCTATTAAGTAATGATCTATGACACTACTACTTGCTAAAGATATGTGCAGACATGCTAGTGCCTGAACACAAGCAAAACATCAAATAAACACACTTCAAAGATCCTGTTTGTGTAACATAAAATAAGTATGTAAATCATCCTACTTGTGTAAGCTGTGTCAATGGTCTGTGGCTTATCAAAACATGAAAATATCCAGCGTCACACACACTGAAGGCAGTGCTTGCAGACTGACATAATTCATGTACCCTATGCGCCAAAACATTGTGTACATACTTGCATCTGAGAAAACATTGAATAAACACATTTTTTTCCTTATTATCAACACTTTTTTTTAAATTCTGACATCTCCTTTGCTGCCAAAGTGATCTTTCAGGCAGCCTATGGCACTTCAGTCTGTGTTCTCGACCTTATAGATAAAATTATTCATTTTTTAATATTTTGATAAAATTTCTGAATTTCAAGGACATTTTGTCTTTCTACCTGTGATGCACTTATGTGCCATGAATAATGCTGCCTTCATTGCATATGCCTATGCACACACACACACACGCACACACACACACACACACAACACACACACACACCACCACACCACACACACACACAGACTCTCACAGATACACACAATGCACATGTACATGCACACACTGCGCGTGCACACAAACACACACACCCACTCTATAGCAGTTTACAAAAATAAATAAATGCGAGAGAAAGAGAGTGGGAAAGGAAAAGTCAACTCCCCTGAGAAAAGAAAGTTTTATTTTTTTACCTGATGATGTTTTCGTATTCTTTTTCTTTTCCCTTAGTATCTTTCCACTTGCGATACATGACTGAGGCATCGACGTTGGCAGGGGAAAATGTGTTGGGTTCATTCAACAATGATATGATGCTGAGAAGAATAGTTCTGGTGGAAAAAGAGCACAAACATCATTAATCATATAAAACTTTAAAGTTTCCGTGGGTAAAAAATGCAAATGGAGCAAAAGACCCCCACAAAAAATCATATTCAGTTATCATATCTTGTCACAAATGCAAAGCTAGCAATGCTTTCACAGCCTCAGCCTGCCTGTAACGACAACAAAAGACCACAAGCATCTCTGGGACAAGATCAGTAATCAGATTAAAATTTCCACCAATACTGGAGCAAGACACAGAAGCAAAGACATAGACATACTACTATTACCAGCCAATTACTAGAACAACATCAAACACAAAACTACCAGATGACAGATTAAATGATGTATAGAAATAATCATCAACTAGTCTTCAGAAAAAAATTCCTAAAATGAAAACCTCTGAAATCGGGCCAAAGACAAGACCTGGTTAATGGCAGGCACACAGATAATCATGACTTTATAACAGATGTTGGAAGGGCTTCATTCTTCAATTCAAAACAAATATGTCTTTTAAAGATATCCTGGAGGCCAGTCTGGATAGCTATTCTTAACATCAACATCTTATTCTTGCCCAAATATTTTCTCGGTCAAAGCCGAACACCACATTCCCAACAATGAAATAAATTTGCTGGAATTGTTTCTTCTTCTAAAGAATTATACCTCATTCCTTCCAAGAAAAGGTCTGAACTCCCCTGAAATGTGCTGATCAGTTGAGAATCCCATAGCCTGATGTTTTAAATACTATAACCAAGATTTCTGCATTGTCCGAATCAATGAATACAAGATTTTTTTTTAAAGCATGAAGCAGGATTAGTACTTTTTGAAAGCACAAAAGATTTTTTCAAAAACCAAGGATTTAACCATTCTTAAAATTTACAAAACTTAAGCAACGGCAATAACAACAAAACAAAACAAACAAAAAGGGCACAAACAGTGAAATTGTCTTTCACAAATTATTATCTATTAATAGTATTATAGTTAAAAATTCATCTTTCCTTTGCCTATCATATATTATAACCATCATATCCTTCACAAATTATTATCTATTACAGTTTATATTTTCATACTTCCTTTTCCTATCATATATAACCACCATATCATGAAATCAGGATCTGGTGTCTTATAACTGTCATTATTATATTTTTTTCCCACATAATGTAAAGTTTTCATTTGAACTATCTATTAATAAGTATTATGTAATTCAAAACAAGTGTGACTGCCCACATTCAAACAGGAACCAGAAAACACACACACACAAAAATCAGAAAGCCTGTCTTGTCTGGTTGTATTAAATATGCATTCTGACTTTTTTTGCATTTTTCTGGTTTCTATCTATTATGTTTCAAAAAAACTACATGTTTTCATCAATTAATTATAACATTTCAAAGTTTCATTATCTTCATTTTGTTTTAGTTACCATTCTTCACATGAGTTTGGTCTTTCTCTCTTTTGTGAGTGTGTGGGTGGTAACTCGTTTCTTTTCCAATTCAGTGTGTCGGTGTCAAGAGTGCGAGTCGTTTCTTTTCTAATTTAGCATTATGTATATTCGCACACGCCTAAAAGCCAGCAAGGAAAGCCTCCACAGGTACTAGCAACTAGTTTGCATCTTGGAGGATCTGAGGTCCTCAAAACCTTAAAATCATTATCTTAATGAACAAACCCCATGTCAATTGTCATCATTCTTTCAATAACTTGATTCAAACACGTATAGTCAGAAGAAGTGGCCAGAAAGGCAACTGAAGGGAGAAACAAGAGCCATCATTCTATGATAAATATTGGCACTATCTCAAAGATAAAACGCGCAGGTTCCTAAACATGGAATGTTTTTTAGCTTTTCCCCGATTCAAAAATCAGAGAAGGCACACGAAAAAGAAATGGCTTGAGATGGATGAGAGATACACAGCTTGAGATGGATGAGAGATACACAGAGTGTGTAAATGTTGCAAGTGAGGTAAGAGGGCAGTGGGCTGGAAGAAAACTGTCCTGTCTGTAAGGGATGAACTATGGGATGTGAATGAGTGCAAATTCAGTTGTGCAGACGTGCTTCATCCATTTAGACTCGACTGGATTTCTAAAAAAAATAATTCCATTTTACTTTATGCATTAAGACTGCTATGGTATGTGGTGACAAGTGTCTGCTGGTCTTTCCAATGGGATGAAGAAGATAGTCTTGGGCCATTGTGGAATTTCTGCACTCATGATGGGACGAGTGTGTAATGGTCTCATAGACCAGCAGAGGTGGAGGTTTAGTGTTCCAGTATGGAAACTTTTTCTGGCAGTTTTTATTTTTGACAACGGGTGGATGTTAACGCATTGCGGTGATTGGTGGGGGCCTGAATTCTGTGTGATACTTGGGAACTCCAGACCCTCCCAGCATATGGATGGTTATCTTTTTCCTAGCAAACATACTTCTTTGGGATAGGTGGGTGAGCTGGGTTAGGAACTTTCAAGCTGTTTTAGGCAGAATTCACAGGACACACAGATAGCCTAGGTTTGTTTCAGAAACAGACTGATACAAGCAAAGACAACAGTACACAGAATCAATAAATTAAGTAGAACCTCAAGTCTACACCAGTGCGATAGTCTATGTGCAGGCTTATATGGGTTACGCCATGAGTATTTAGAATCTTTTCCATCACATCACATCTGTGGCACTAATGTACAAAGGCACCTCAGGATACGAGCGTCTCCCCGTACAAGTAAATCAGGTTATGAGCACAAAACACTTGAAAAATTCGTCTCGGTATCCAAGCATTCGCTCGCATTACGAGCAACGTTGTGGTCACACCATGTGCTTCCTGCCGCTGCATCCCACTCTCAGTGTGCGTTGTTCTCTCATAGCGGAAGCATATCTGCGTTCATTTGCGCTTTTCAACGGTTTTTTGTGGTTTATGTGAAGAAATTTTGTAACCCACGATGTTGTCCACAGTAACCCCTCTCCTCCTCCCCATCGTCTCCTCAAGCCAGCCATGACTCTTCATAAAGGTAAAGTACAGTACATGTGTATATTATCAATCATTGTTAAATGTTATAAAAATTACTTTAATTCTGCATAAAATACCATGTTAATTGATTTTTATATTGATATTTTTGGGGTGTGGAACGGAGTAATTGGATTTCCATTATTTTAAATGGGGAAATTCGTTTCCAGATACGAGTTTTTCACGATACGAGCTACGTTATGGAACGAATTAAATTCGTAAACCTGAGGCACCACTGTACATGGAATTTATTTTGAGTGCAAAAATTCTACCATGTGTTCAAACAGAACTGAGGTTAACACTCATAATGGCTGACACTAGCCCCAAATAAAGTGCAGGCAGCAGAATAGTGGACACCACAACTACAAGCCAAATAATGTCAAGTCCATGCATTCACCTGACTGTCTGTGTAGGGTTCCACCGTTCTGAAGGCAGTTCACCACTCTGGGGGTCGTCCACAGGAGGGTGCAGAATGGATATGCATACCTCGCCATTCTGAAACACCTCATAACTTTTTATGCAAGTTCTAAATCACTAGTTTAACACCAAAATCACTCTTTTCTAAACATCATGTTTATCGTGTATGTTTTTCTAATCCCTTTGTTTCCTTCACAAGACACAAACACCATCACCGTAACATTATTTAAGAAACTTTTTTTACCATTCTGTTTTTCTCTTTATTATCCGATTTAACACTTTTTTTTTTTAGTTTTGCACTTGCAGTTCAGAAAGCTGCAGATGTCAGCAAACATTAAAGGACACACATGAACACACACATGCATGCACACACTCTCTCTCACCGTAAAATTACAAAGAAACTGACGGCAATTTTTGTTCATTACCAAGCTCAAAGCAGACTTAGTCTTTTTAGAATCTTCCACTTGCCCCCTCAGAAATCTGCAGAAGGTAGCAAAAAATCAAGACAGGTTTCTCTATAAAAAATACTGTAAGTGTAACTGTTCTGTATTTATCTCAGGCTTCCACATTCCACTGATAAAAACATACTCCTAATGCTGTTGACAATGACCGATTTTCTTACTGCTGACTTCCGTTTCATACACTGATTTGCTGTCCATGAGTCTGCTGCAGAGATCTTTTCTGTTTTCACAGATGACAATCAAAAAATCAATCTTACCAGTGCCAGACCTAGCTTTAATCTTTTAGGTTTCTCTAAGCTGAAATTCTCCCTAGTCTTCCAAGTTTTCTGGCTGACTGCCATGTTGTCTGCTACGCAGCTGAGTGCAACTTGAATCTTAAGACCACGTTCATGATCATCTTCCACAAGATAATCACTATTTCAACATCCAACTTTCTTCTAATTCCCTCTGTCATAACTGACTGCTTTCTGTAAGACCTGATCCCATTCATTTTGAGAATAGCCTTTGATTTTGACAAAACTAGTAGGTCACTGAGTGGCCATTATGAAACGAGGTCAAATGTCATCACATGTTACTTCATAAATGTTTACCCCACCTATCACTTCAACTCTCCAGACCACTTTTGGGTTTTCCTATCAAACTGTGACAATGTGAGCTTCTTTGGTTGATAAAATCAGTCAGCCTGTGATGGAAAAATATTGCACACCTTGTCCCACTGGCTCCAGGTATGAAATCTAATAGCAGAAATTTGGTCATCAAAACCCATGAGAAATATCACCTGGATTTAAACAAAAAAGAGCAAGATTACAACCTGTGAGATAAAGAGTTTTCAGAGGAGCTACAAGCAAAGAGACACAATTAGAAATGAAAAGATCCAAGAGATTAAGTGTTTTGGCCACGTGACCGAGATGTCAGTCAACCAGCAAAGTCTGTAAACCTAAGATACCAGATGCTTCAGGCTTCAGATGAACACCACAGCGACTGATGAGAGTGGCAGACACAGCCCCCATTGATAACATGACTTTATGTCAAACTCCGCTCTAGCTGCAAACAGTCGGCTTCATCTCCACACTACACCTCCCAATACAAGCAGAGAGAAAAACTAAAAAGTCAAGGCAATCAGCCAAAGTCTGAGAAAATTCAAATCTACACAAGTCAACAACAGGAACAATCATAGAGAGAGGGAGAGAAGTAAGGAAGGAGGTCAGGCCAGTGGGACAAGGGAAAAAAAAAAGAATCAAGGCACTTTCTTCAGGTTCTGTCCCATGTGTCACTATTATTATGACTCAAGTTTTCTACTGTGAGAGAAAAAAATCTTTCCCCTACAAACACCATCTGTGTGATTACGAACTTGAAAGCATCAGTACCAGCTGTTCTTGTTTTTTTTTCCCCTCTTTTGGATCATAAATTTAAGAACTGTACTTCAAAAAGTAGCACTGAGACTTCCTATAACTTAGAACTGATAAAGAGTCATTGGGACCACCTTGTACTAAGCACTAATTGGAACCATTATTATTTGTTCAAGTGTACATGTCTGACAATATGTATACCAATTTATTAAAGTTTTACAGCTGGGAAAAAATTGAATTTTGGCAAGAAAAGTCTTTTGCACTTCATATAATCTGCTGTTCTTTTAAAATGAAAACACGATGTTACCTTGAAAAAAAAAGTTATAGAACTGAACACACTGAACTGCAAAACAACCAAGGTCAACAAATGCAAAATGTAACCACACAACACAGCGATTACAGCAATTGCTCCCCAAAGCTGATGCTGGGTACAAATAAACAAGGCTGCCAAATGATTGGGTGACCATGCTCATGCCTCGGCTTAAACACACCCCCTTCATCCAACCAGCTGTAAATGCACCCTGCCTCTATGCAGGGATAAAAAAAGTCAAGCCATCCAGGAAAAAGTCAAGACCAAAGCTCTGATAACGTTGGCTCCACAAGAAGTTCTCTTTCATCAATAGCTCAGGTTTTGGAAAACTGTTCCTCCAACTACCAAAAATAGAATGAATAAATAAAACATAATCTAAGAAACAGTTTTTTCTTTCAATTAAAAAGCCTGTAAGTGTAACTGCATGGTTTTCACATTACTTTTCAGCACAATTTTCATATACTTTCTCTAACCACAAAAGACTTTAGCTTCTTTTCTTCCACATCTGAAATAGTTTATATCTGAACATTCCATTGCATCCTTTGTTTTGTTGTTCTTGTTTTGTTTTTTGTGTGTGTGTGGTTTTTTTTTTGTGTGTGTTTTTTTTTTTTTTTATGGCTCTGTACTCTTTTCTCTCACTTGATGGCCACAACAAATCAAGGAGGGGTACTTCCGCCTGGTGAATAAAAGGTTAAATTTTTTTCAATCTCCCATGTCAACATGTGCAGATACATGTGTATACATGTTAGTGCTTGAACTCTACAAGTAATGTCACTACAGCAAAAATTCTGCAGCTTGGAAAGTGCTAAGTCCTCAGACGCTTGAAATCATACCTTCGCGAACAAAATGTGAATCAGCACACCACTGATTATCTTACCCAAAAAAAAGAATAGCTAGAAGAAATGGCTAAAACTCTACTAAGAATGGAAAAACAAGAGCCATCATCAATCAGACAAACACAGGTACCGTCTCAAACATAACACTGCGCAGACACCTACAGTGTAGAATGGAAAGTGTCCACGCTTTTTTCTTAAATGGACATTTATAAAGGACATGTGAATAGGTGGGAAACACGACTGGAGAACAGTGAAGGTGTCACACCATTTGTTGTGCGTGGTCTGTATATATATGTCACTAAGCAAGTAAGTAAATCATGGTGTTTACTTTTTATTTTATTTTGTGTCTGAGTGGACTGCTGTATATGTACGTGCGCATGTGTTCTGTTCTTGTTTTGTTTTGTTGTTTCACTTACTTGCGCGATTCATTGTATAGTTTTCTGGCATCAAGATGTGTGGGTGTGTGTGTGTGTGTGTGTGTGTGTGCGTGTGGTGTGTGTGTGTGTGTGAGTGTGAGTGTAGTGTGTGTGTGTGTGTGTGTGTGTGTGTGTACATGTGGTGGTGGTCTTTTTGTGTATGCGTGTGTGTGTGTATACAGTGTGTGTGTACACATGTGTGTGTGTGGGGGGGGGGGGGGAGGGGGTGTACATGTGTGTGCACACGTGCATGCATCAGTGTATGGATCATTAATTGTTTGTTTAATTTCAATTTGCTTTTTAATTCTTATTATTACTTCTTTATGTTGAGATACAGATACACATGTCATGACAATGTAGCCTAGACTGTTCCAACGATAATATGATACAAATACATGTACTGGTATAAGATAAAAAACCCATATGCTAGATAGGACCTCAGGACCTGGCCAGCTCATGGGTTCATATATAGCTTAAACCCTGTCCCATGATCACTTCAGATCTTCTCCATGAGTCCATCACATGACACCAGTGATATCAGTGCAAGTGTTCTTCATTCTATTCTAAGCATGGAAATGTCATCTTGAAAAACAGGATCTAAAACTGAAACTGCCTAAACTTTCTTCATGTGTACACACATGCCTACCATCAAGTATGCATGTTAAAGGTATTTTTAAGTCTAATGTCCGCTGGCTGATGGAAAAAGGAAAACACCCAGCAATATGCAAACTGTGCAGCAACACACTGCCTGCAAAGCGTGGGCAAAACAAGATGCATACACCCACCCTGGAAAAATCAATACAATAAAATCTCGTTTCATTTCTTTTTCTTCATATGGAAAAGATACGACTGCACACATGTTTTACCAAAAATAGAAGTGAACACTGCTTACCTCATAGACATTTGGATGCCACATCTTGGTGATAAATCGAACGCTTGGTGGGGAGTAAGGATAATCTCCTGGGAATTTCATGTGAGCCTGCAGGAAAGAAAGAGGAAAACATTACACTTTACTACTTAAGTACTTTATTACTACTACAAGTCTAAGTACTAGTCTTACAATAATAACCATGGATGCATAGCATGTACAAATTAGGGCGGGTGCATGACTCTATTTGTTATCATAGATATCAAATGTAACAATCTTGTAAGAAAAATTTTACTAAATGGATGAGAAAACTTGTGAATTTACTCAATTAGAATCAAAGAACGAGCATAAAAAGGTGTTTAACCTGTTCAGTCCCAGCGTAGATGTTATCCATGCTCCGTTTCTCCAAAGTTTTTATTACTTTAGATGGCAGCTCTGATTTATCCCGACTTTGTTAAAAGCTATTCTTAAATGGGTAGATCAAACACTGTCTCAAGCTAACTTTGGAAGGAAATCCAGTATACCACAAAAAATACCCATTTTTTTTCGGGTTGCTGGTCTGCTGACCAATTTTCAACATGGTCTTTTGTTCATTGCCTCACATACACACACCGCAAAAAAGGCATTTCCCGAAATGGCTTCACTGACAAGTTGATCTTTGCAACAAATGTGTTCAAGCTGATTTGAACATTGCCGACTTTGCAAATGATTGTAAGTTATGAAAATGCAACAGGTGATAATCATTTGTCAGCTTAAAATTCCCTAGCACTGGAAATACACAATATCACATATTATATATTATGGCACTCAAACAGTTTCAACCCTTTGAATCTATGGCACTCAAATGGTTTTAACCCTTTGACACCCACACCCTTTCCACCAGTATCCCTGCATTGTCCGCCATGCTTGCATAGCAAAAACTTAACCCTTTCATTCCTTCATCTTATGTAGGAAGCTGGTGGATAGGGTTAGGAAGTCAAAGACTGAAAGAGTTAATTTTTTGCAGTTGGTATATATGGAGCGGGAGTCCAAGGGTTAAACTTAACTGAAAAGTCTTGCAATGTGAAAAGTTTCCCAGCAGAGATTGTTTTTTTTTTCCCAACCAAACCTTTTGACCTTATGGAGTGTGGCCAGTGAAAACACCCTGCCTTTTATTTGTTTGTCAAGTCTGAAGAATTAATTCCCAAAGCTAGCAAATTAGTGCCAAACATTCAGCTGAATGACATCCACTGGTCACTGCTCATGAACACCTGACATTCACTTGAAAGGAAATCACAGTAGAGCACTACACTGGCCAACTGTCAAAATTAAAGTGGCAGAATAAGTCAGATATTTTGTCTCATCATCATCATCAGGTACCCTGCCGCATGGCGTTGGCGATCATGGACTTCCATCCGCCTCTATCTCTCGTTGCCCCCAGCATCTCCCCCACCCTCCCCGTCCCCAGCCATTCTGCAAGTCCGTCCAGCATTTTCTCCCTGGGTCTACCCGGTGCTCTCTTTCCCTCCAGCTTTCCCGCCGTGACCAGGTGCTCCAAATCCCCCTTCCTCATAAAATGGCCCATAAAATGATAAATGTTGCCTTGTCTTTTCCTAATCTTCCTTATGAGTGATCTACTTGTGTCTGCCTCCATCAAGACTGTCTCGTTTGTTTTCTTTGCTGTCCATGGAACCCTCAACATTTTTCTTAGAAACCACATCTCGGCTGCCTCAATCTTGTTCTGGCTTTGTTTGTTGACTGTCCATGCCTCGCATCCGTACAACAGTATTGGTTCTATATAACATTCAAGAACTCTCTTCCTGATGTTAATTGATAGGCATTTGTTGGTAAGAATGCTTGTCATCTTCTTGAATGCTGTTTTGGCTTGGCCGATTCTGCCGGCTATTTCTGATGTGCATCTGCCGTCTGATGAAATGATCGTTCCCAGGTATTTGAATTTCTCAACCTGTGTCAAGGTTGTGCCATTTGCTATTATTTTGCATGAGGGGATTTCATGTTTTTTACTGATCACCATGACTTCAGTCTTCGTGCTGTTTAGTTCCAGCCCCTTACCTTTGCTTTCTATTTCTAGTATATTCACAAGGTTTTGTAGGCCTCTTTCACTTTCTGCAATTAGCATGGTGTCATCTGCATATCGAATGTTGTTTATCATTTTCCCTCCAACCTTTAATCCAGGGTCTTCTTCTAGGTTTCTCATGATGTTTTCGCTGTAAAGTGAAAACAGATCTGGTGACAAAACACAACCCTGTCTGACTCCTCTTTTGATATTTTGGAAAGAGCTTACATTGTTTTCTATTCTCATTGCAGCTGTTTGTTCCCAGTACATATTTCTGATTATTCGTAGATCTTTTCCATCAATATTGAGTCTCTCCAGTTGGTTGATCAATTCATCATGTCTTACCCGATCGAAAGCCTTGGTGTAGTCAACAAAGCATAAATATAAATCCTTATTCATCTCATTTGACCTCTCTATGATAGTTCTTAGGATGTATATGGCATTAATAGTTCCTTTCCCTTCCACAAATCCACACTGTTCTTCTGCTATTTCTCTTTTGATTCTATTCCTTGTCCTCATCATGACTATTCTTAACAGGATTTTTGTTACATGGCTCATCAGACTGATTGTGCGATGGAGTTCGCATTCTATAGCCCCTGTCTTCTTTGGAAGTGCAATGAAAATTGATTTTGACATATCTTTGGGGATTTTTCCAGTGTCGTAAATTTCATTTAGGAGGACTGTTATTTTTTCTATGCCAAATTCCTCCAGGGCTTCAATCATCTCTGTAGTAATGTTGTCTGGTCCTGGGGCTTTTCCTGGTTTCATCTTTTTCAGTGCCGCTCTAACTTCATCTTTCATTATGGGTGGTCCTTCAAAGTTCTTTTTTATAATGTGTTCTTCGTTTCTGTCATCCTCGAAAAGGTCTTTAATGTACTCCCCCCATCTGTCTAATATTTTGTCTTTTTCCATGATAAGCGTGCCATCTTTCGATTTCAAGCAACCAGTTGATGTGCATGTATTTTTTCTGTGGACAATTTCTTCAATTCGTCTGTACATACCCTGAGGATCCGTTTTGTGTCGGTCTTCCATTTCTTTGCACTTTGATTTCAGCCAAGCTTCCTTAGCTTCATTGCACCTATTCCTGATCTCCTTGTTTATCTTCCTGTAGATCTCATTTCTCTTTGCCTTCCTCCTTTCCTCCATCAAGCCCAAAATTTCATTAGTCATCCAGTTCTTTTTTGCTTTTCTATCTGCTTTAGGGATTTCTTCACAAGCTTCATTTATCGAATTCCTCAACTTTGTCCATTGTTCCTCACTGTCACCAACGTCTTCCAGAGCACTGAATTTGTTTTGAACATGCACATTAAATTTTTTACGTATCCCTTCATCTGAGTTTAAGAGTCCAAGGTTTAATTTGATGTTGTTTTTAGTCTGTTTCCTTTTCCTCAATTTCAGTCTAAATCTTCCCACTACAGGGTTGTGGTCACTGTTGCAGTCTGCGCCTGGTAGTGTTTTTGCTGACAGTAAAGAATTTCTAAATCTTTTGTTGATCAGGATGTAGTCAATCTGATTTTTGGTATTATCTCCTGGACTCATCCAAGTCCATTTTCTTCTAATAGGCTGCTCAAACCAGGTGTTTCCTACTATAAACTCATTCATCTGTGCCCATTCTACAAGTTTCTCACCCCTTTCATTTTGCGTACCAAGGCCATGAGGTCCATTTTGTCTCACTTCTTTTTAATTTTTCTATGCAAGGGACATACAAATAAACAGTTTCCCTTGGTTTATACATAAGCCCGTCTGAGTGTCTCAAAAGTTTGTCACAAAGAAATGGGCCCAGAGACTGAAAAATAAGTCACTTATTATCCTAGAACTTTCTTTTTGTTTCTTTGAGGTGTTGGAGGATTGAAAGTTAAATTTTATGTGAAAAAGATAACTGCTCTTTCTGTTTTTTGTTTTTTTTCTGAAATGCTCTTTGATACTAGTGATAGCTACCATGGTGTTACGGGTGTTATACTATAGTAGACCAAACAAACAAAAAAGGTGTTTAGTTCAGCAAATCAAGAGAGAATGCACACAATTCTACATTTGACATCATAAGTGTAAGCACACAATATACTTATTTAAACACAAAAAGAAGTTCATCTTATTTATAATAAAAGCATTTACTTGGTCCACCATCATATCTGTCACTCATTACAACTATTTACATACTATGATTACAAAAACGCAGGAACCAAAACATAAATTAGAATATCTTACTAAAACGCATTGTAAAACATACATTGTACAATAGCAAAACAGTGACAAATTCTCTTCATTTTGAAGGCAGTGTCATAGATGCTACAAAGGAAAACATGCCACTCATACCTTTTCCTATTCTCCCCTCATTCCTCAAATTTAACTGTAATATTTTATGTTTCATACCATTTAAACCACTTTGGGAACAACAAAAGAAATTAAGAGGAGGAATTAACCCTTTGACTTCAGCACCTTATCTGCCAACTGCAAAAACTTAACCCTTTCATTCCCTCACCCTTTCCGCGAGCTTCCAGCAGGAAGCTGGTGGAAAGGGTAAGGGAATCAAAGAATTGAGTTTTTGCTTTGCTAGCATGGTTGGCAATGCATGATGCTGGTGGACAGGGTGCGGAAGTCAAAGGGTTAAGGCCACTGTCTGTGGCTTAGGCAACTACTGACTGTGATGTCTATGAATCCTGAAAGCTGATTCAACCATGCACTATCATCATGTCCTATTACATCCATTACATCCCCACCCACCCCTGGAAAAGGCTGACTTCCAATTCAGCGGTGGGGCGACCAACCCCGACCCAGGCAGGTCACAAGTGGCGGATAGTGATTCACTGAAGCCCTTCAGATATGGAGGGTGGCCGTGAATAAGCTAGCTTGCTAGCAAATAAGCAGTCCTGGACCAAACTGGCGGTGTTCCTATCAAGACGGGGTGGGGAAGCAGGTGGCGCTGCTATCCTTAAAAAATGCCCCAGGATCCTATGACAGGTTCATCAACGGTAAGGCCGCTATAACTGTATAAGCCCTAGCTACAGGGTGGGATCCCCAGAGAAACAATCCCCCCTGTGCTCCCAGGACAGGACGTAAGAGCCAGGAGCTAAGGGCGTGGCAACCCCTACAGAAAACCTAGAACTGTAGAAGGCTGAAGACAGAGGTACCGGGCCAGCATGCACCTTCTAACAAACCATGGTACCATGCACTTATCGCATAATGGCTACACACTCATCGAGTTCAGATGAGACCCGGACTCAGCTGATTGTGTAGCAGGGTACGACAAGAAGAAGAAGAAGAATCCCCACCCACTCACCCGCCCCACTCACCCACCCATCCTCATTAAGCAGCATTGGAAGGAAAATCAGCACTAGAGCTACCAGTAATAACACAACTAGTGATCTGCACGTTTCTCACAAAAAAAATTGAAACGGCTTCACATGAAGCACACTAACATTATTTTAAAAACCAGTAGCATCCTTGATTCATTTGTATTTTGATTACATTCAGTGTTAAACCAGAGTGGTTAAGGCATTCGAGGTTTGCTTGATAAAATGGGAAATGCTGCTTTAGTGCAGCTGAGGATGACATCTATTAAACTGATTGTCAGTTGGACCTTTACCTTGCAAAACTTTGTCTTCCTCTAATTAACTTATGATGTCCATATTCAGGTTTTCATTTCTATTCAAAGCAGGCAATTTTAGAGAACGCTAAACACAGATAAAATAATCATTTTGATAATCAATGGAAATCCACAGTCAGATGAAAGGTTATGCTCTTTGAATGTGTAATGGGAAGGAAGGAAAAGTTCTTTCTTCTTAATTTGTCAAAGCTGGTTCCAACTGCCACACCCTGGTACACAGCCTCTGCTGGTGAGCTAAATTATCAGCTGATGTTAAAATGGCATCAATGGCTGGACAAAATGCCTCAAAGAAGTCAACAGCCAGGACAGACTGACTCCCTGTAATCAAAGGTCTCATAGTCATAGTCATGGCCAGGACAAGCTACCTGGATGCTGACAGGATGACAACTAGGGTCACATGATTAACCCTTAGCTGTTCACAAAGCCAGTAACCGCAGTGCGGAAGAATGTGCCAATCCATTCGGAGCGGTCGAGATCGCCCGACCTTTTCCGGCACATGTGTGGGGAATTTCCATCAGTACTGGCCTTGCTGTCTTATCGCGTGTGTGGTTAGAATCTTGGTCAGTCGCGCGTTGAATGTTCTAAAAATAGGAGCAGCATTCTGGGATGCAAGGAACTTTCCATTCACTACTGAAAGACTTTGTACTGACGCTGTGCTACATTCGAATGTGAATACTAGGAGCTAGCTTTACATCTAGCAGTGCAAATGCGAAAGGGTTAACAAACCTAGTATACCCCAGCACAGCACCCTCTGTGTGTGCATGCATGTATGGGTCAGACTGAGTTAGAATGACTTCTTGAATCAAGCATCACATACCTAACTACATAGTAATACTAGACCAGCTACATATATACCTTTGCTCAGCATCCTCTGTGTGCGTTGCGTGCATGTGAGTGCCATATGTAGGTAAGACAGACAGCAATAAAACCTGGGTCAAGGGTCATACACCTGATGGGTTGAGTGTACTATAGATCAGCATCCTCTGTGTGTGTGTGTGTGCATGTGTGTGTGTGTGTGTGTGTGTGTGTGTGTGTGTGTGTGTTTCTTATCCTGTAAAGTGTGACGAGCATGCTTCTGACAATGACACGGATGTGATGAGCATGTTTCTGACAATGACACAGACTATTTGTACTATTTAAGCAAAATTATTTTAATTAACATATTCTCTGTATCACACTGTATCAGTGTATGCTGAAACTTTTCCCATAAAAAAATTAAATATTCACAAAATCAGGCATCCTGAGGTAATTTGTGTGCTGTGGCTGCAGTATTATCAGTGCACTATGAAGGGCGTGTGACTGCATGTTGATGACTTGATTTTGTTAAAGCAGATGCCTACTAAGGCTCCAATCATGGGACTGGACACAGAGATTTCTTCCCATTTCCTAAAACCACTTTTACGTAGTAGTTTAGATTCTAATCTTTCAGATGGGGTCCAATGTGTAACATGCTCTCAGTGCATGTAAAACATCCCAAGGCAACATATTTGTCCCTGGCAAAATTCTACCAAAATAAATTGTCATAGGCAAATAGAAATTATACAAATTACAATGCACACAGACAAATGAGAGTTTTAAAAAAAAAGGGGTAGACTTGCACTGTTGTGAAGCACTCTCTCTGGGGACAGAGATCAATTTCATATGGTAAAAATAAATTTACGAAAACTGAGCTGTGGCAAGAACTGCCTGATTACAAGTCCCTGGTCTTCACTAACATTTTTTCTTGGCTTCTGTTTTTGTTTTCTGTTCTTTAGAAATTTTGTTTTTAATTTTGTTTTATATCAGGGGTGCTATCCAATCTTCTCCACCTTCTCGTGTCACTATTCCTGAGCCATTCCTATTGGCTCTTCAACATACCTGCAAATCCACCAAAACTGAGTTTACCACGAAATCAGAAAACAAACAGCCACAGAACCAGAGATATTTCTAAGTTTTCTTCATAAAATTTGCTATAATGATGAGGTGGGGATGAAAGTGCTCATGAAGTTCAATTTCAGATCAAGACTGACTGACAGATCTGTACTGAGCTGTACTCTCATTTAAAAAGCATCCATGAAATGTACGAAATTTGACTTGTGTGGTCCCAGTCACCCCAATGAACCTCTATCAAACTCAACTCTGGATAAGAACCATCGAGGCCTTAACATCTCACAATGATATTTTGGGCTGATGGAGTAATTTAACAAACAACCTCCCACTCCAAGTCAGTAGTCCATTGTGCACTGTCACCTAACACATAACAAGTTAACAGTCTTGCAAACTGTAGGCATAATCTTTGTCTCGTACAATCATATTTCAGCTTCATAGGAGTTTGGTGGAGATTGACTGTCACAGTCAGACAAGGCAGCATCATGACATTGTTAAGTGTCACGTCATTCTTCAGCCTGTTCTTGGGTTCAGTCAGCAGCAGCTTAACCATGTTATTTTACACAATATTCTTTTATATTTGTTCCTCAGCCTTATATGCTGAAAGCATGCTAAAAAAATTTGTGCAAAGACCTTGAGCAACATATGAATGCTTTCATTTCCGGACGATAAAGAGGGATGCAAAAATGGGAGTTTTGTGGGAGGTCCACTGACTGGAATGGTAAGGAGGTCTCAATCCTATGAATCTTTAATAAAACATGCAGTGTATGCATCTACTGAAACAAAATATAAATACAAAAAAGTCTGTGATGACATCTACTATTTGCTATTACAGTAAGTCTGTATCGATCATAATAGTAGATCACTGATGGCAGCAATGACTGCACCCATTAATTTTCTGTTATTGCCTATACAAGGCCTACCAAATTTTTCCTCACTTTTTTTCTCAACAGATCTACCAAGTGAAATACAAACTGCTTTCTGCTCCTCCCAGGAAAAACATGCTTCAGCAGCACCATGCAATTCTTCCTCCCCCTCCCCCTCTAAAGGCCAATATAGATCTTTAGAAACAATTCCAGAAGATTTGTAAAAAATAGTCCTTATCCTGAATCCAGCTCCACCAATAAAAAAAATAAATAAATAAAAATGACTTACTGTATCAGTGTATGTTAAGTTAGCACATCATTTACACCTTATCTGTGTTCTGGTATAGCCTAAAATCTTCCAGCTGCCAACACAAATTTACATCTGAGTTAGACACTGACCTATGGAATTTCATACATGGAGCCTCTGATGTAACCTAGGCCTTCTCATATAGATTCTACCCAACTGTGAATGGATATCTGCTCAGAGCTGGGGTGGGTAAAGGCTACATGGGTGACGTGATGGACACGCATAAAACTGATCCTAAAAGACCTGGAAAAAATAGCTCTAGGTCTCTACCATCTCATTTCCCTATGACCTCAGGGCTATAGTATATTGGGTATAGGTCAACCTTTACAGTTTTGTCATACACCACTTTTTTCCCCTAGCCTACAGTATAGTGGTACTGTTTGCTTGCGTTCTGTTCCAATGCCATGACAATACACTGTGGTTCTCTCTTAGAAGTACTTTCCACCTCCAGCAGTGTCACCGGATGTGATGGCGAAGTAATTTTAGTAAACAATGAATGACTCAAGACAAGGCCTAACAAAGAAATGCCCCCAAGAACAGACTAAACCGCAATGTTATCAGCAGTCCAAACGTAAATAGAATCTCTCAATTAAATCTACCTAAACTGTACTCATTACCTTGAAGTATCCACCTTCGTAGAGTGTTCCAGGGGGTCCAAATATTGCGACTTCCCATTCGAAAATATTGTCATCGTTTATCAACTTGACTCGAAACCCCTCTACAGGCTCTGCTTGAATCTTTTTCAGTTCCAGTTGTAACGCCTTCACAGCACCTCCCGCTGGACTCTGTGCCATTGCTGACACCTACTCGTCGATTCTGGGGTTAACTGAATCCTACTTTGGGGTCTGAGAAAATAGAAAAACTGAACGGAAAACAAAGGTTTTACTTTCCTAACTTAGCAGTGCATCCAAATATGGCGTTCGTGACATGACGTCACGTACAGGCGGTTGGTAAACAGTAGTCGTACAAGATTATACAGAGCAATATTTTGGGGACTTATAAGACAACTGGCAAACACTATTTTCTTACAATTCAAACAACAAGAAAAATAAATTAAAGTGAGCCTAGTTTTGATGTAATTAAAGTGCACATTTTGCGACAAGTTGACAAAGGAACCGGCGTTAAGTGCAGAGACATGTCTAACGAGATCGGCTGCGTTAATACACGATATCGCCGGTACATTATCAAAGTTTTGCTTGAACGACATGAACGGTCAGTTGTTGCTACGTTTCAGACAGACAAGTAGAGGTGGTTTGCATAGTTCCAATCTGTCTACAGTTTTGTGTGCATCAAAATGCGGACCGCAGCTGCAGGCACAGAGGTTGTATGCCACAGTGCGAGCTCTCTCGCTGTCTATGTCCCTGTCGGGATCACATTTTCTGTGGTTCAAGGTTTGGAAATGCGGAACGGTTCGGGGTCGCAGTGCTTCAGTGGAATATAGGAGGCCTTAAGCCGATCTTTGATCCTTAGTACAGCCTGCTAATTGTCACTTTGTCCAGAGGCTCTACTCTTTGCTATTCTTATCGTGATTTGAGGATGATCTAGTGTTAATTCCTCTCTCTCTCTCTCTCTCTCTCTCTCTCTCTCTCTCTCTCTCTCTCTCTCTCTCTCTCTCAGTATCACTATTGTCTCTGAATGATTTGAAAGACTCCCTTCAATCGGGAATCAGTCAACATCGTTCAAACAAAACTACTCAAATATCACAAACTTGTGGCCGTCAGTCATAAATGAAACACAAGTGACGATTGTCAGGAAAAGAACTCCTGACAATAATTGTGTTTCATTTATGACTGGCGGTCTTAAAAGACTCTGAGAAAGTATTAAGCACTTTACCTCACTGATCATGATTTCCTTCTTTTTCTGTTTTTCTTTTTTTTTTTTTTCTTTTTTTCCAAAAAAATATATATCTCTCACAATCCCCACAATCCCCACCACACCCCAATCCCATTCCCCACTCCCACACACTTCAGTTTTCAGTGTTCAGAACATTAGGGTGCACAGCATATATATCCTCATGGTTATTTTTCATTGATGATAAAGTATCGTTTGGTGTACCACTAAGTTTGATCCTAGGGCCAAGTTTGTTTTGTATCAGTTACCTATCCACACTGCTGGCGACAGACACTACACATCGCGAACAAAAAACATATCCTGAAGAAAAGAAAAAAAAAAAAACATTATGGCTGTGTAAAACTCAGGTGTCAGAATGGTGTAATGCAAGCTATATGTAAATCAATTGATTGGAAATAAAACAAATGGCAATTACAACACACTGAAAACATCAGCTTTCAAAACTATAACAGACAAGACATGTGCATAAGAAACCCATTTTAACAATCAGACTTGAGACCTGAATGAATATTTCTTTACTCATAGATAATAGCATTAGGTTCCACTGGACCTGTCTTATAGCTGGTCCTTACACACAGAATATGAGCGTAAAAAAGGCATGATAAGTCATAAAATGAGTTGTGATAATACAACGAGCGTTACATACAGCAATAGCTCATGCACTTTACAAAAGCATGAGAGACAAAGGTAGATATATATGAATAAAATCGACCTTTAACAGTAACAACGGATAACAACAACAATATAACAGTATTGCTTGTAGCAGTTGCATTAATATTATGAATAAACAAAGTGTAAATTACAGACATAAAATCAAAAGAAAAGAAGGAAGTGAAGGGAGCATTAAAAACAACCAAGTGAGGGTTTTTGTTTTTGTTTTGATTTGTTTTGTTTTGTTTTGTTTAGGGAGGGAGACAGGTCAACCAGCGTACTAATGAAGATGAATTAAAAGTGAACATTTGCCGTGTCATACAAAGCATAAAAAATAGTTCTGATAAAATATCACTTTCCATACATATGTCAATCAATCAATCAAGTACATTACAAAAGCATGAGACGAAGGCAGATACACGTAAAATAATACATGTCAATCCCTAACAACAACTGTGAATATTGTCAAATACTAATATACGAGAAGGAAAAAAAAAAGTGGAAGTAGCAATAAAGAACAAACAAAGCGACAAGGGAGGGGGAGAGATAACATGTCAATTCTAAGGCTATGATGAAAAAGGTGAACTATAACTCATACAAAAGTCAAACAACTCATAAATAGAGGAGGGGGGGGGGGGATCAAATTGAATCAGTCCGAAGTAAATAGAAGAGAGATTTAATATTTGTGATATAGGAAGATAACAGCGTAAAGTGTGATAGAAATGGTTTACTAACTGTTTTATTAGCAAATGTATGTAGATCTAGAAAACTAGTTTTACTTAGAATTTATTATTTACAATATTTCAAGCAGATGTTTGTTAAGCTTTCGTTTGAAGCTGTTTAGTGATGTGCATGACTTGACGTGGATGGGCAGTATATTCCAGATTATACGTACCCTGAAAGGATATACATGCTTTGAATATGTCTACCCTTGGTCCTGGAAGATAAGGGTTATGTCTTGGATTTGTGTAAGGGGTTTGGTGTGGAATAAATGGTTTTGTTAAACATTTTGGGGTTGATTTGTGCATAATTCTGTACATCTGTGTGCTTTGTTGTACCTGTTGGTTTTTGAGTGACAATATTCCCGCTTTTTGAAAAATTCTGGTCTGTGGTAAAAAGATCCGTCAGTTACTAGAATTTCACGTTTCTGCCCTACAGGGAATTAATGTTCTTGATAGAGCTTCACTGGAACCACCCGATATTAATGATGTGTGGTCAAAATGGGATATGAGATAGGCAGTGTAACACACACACACACACACACACACACACACACACACACACACACACACACACACACACACATACACACACACACACACACACACACACACACACGCACATACACGCACGCATGCACGCGCACACACATATATACATACGTATACATATATGTGTTTTACTGAGATGATCAGTGTGGACTTCCCATGTAAATTTTTCGTCTTCTTGGTATAGCTCTTCGGAGTCCAGAATTTAGTTTGAGTCTGTGAGGTATTCAGTTACCGTGTGTCGCCACGGTGAGGCACAACGTAGGGATCACTGCTAAAGAATCTATGTACTGACAGAGAAAGACTTGCGACTTTGCTGTCCTTTCTGCAGAGCTGCAAGTAGCAGTGCTAGTCAGCGGTGTGGGCTGAAAGTGAGAGGTGACAAGCACGCAGTCACTAGCCAACACACTGTTTGTTTCAACAGCCTTTGCAGAAATTAGTTACCCCTTGTTATTACTTTGAGGTGGTGACAGTGCAAGCCAAAGTGTTCAAAGTGCCAGTCAAGATGACACCCTGTCATGACAAGAAGACTCGGCAATGGTTTCAACTGTTTCTTCACCTACAACAGAAGATTTTTCAGATTCCAACTCCAAAGGGATCCACAGCTAATGTTTGTAACTGTTGTTTAGTTTTTTTTGTGTGTCTTAGCATCGTTTTCTACCATTAAGGGTCAAAACTTTAATATCAAGTGCACAGGCGTACTTTTTTTTTAAACCGACACATTACCAGCTCGCCATCTCCAGTCATCAAACGAAACTGACAATGCGGTGTCCCCAACACCAGTTCCAGAGGCAACACAGTGTGTGTGTTCATCTGGTTTATCTGGTATACCCCTAGGTGCATCAGGTGATGCAATAGGGAGCACTGGGAGCTGGGAGGTGACTGTCTGGACAGAGGTGAGGCATTGGTGCTCTGGGTCCTACTCAGTACTCTTGCGTGTTTCTTCTTAATGTTTATGAAACTGATTTTTTTAAACCATGTGTGTGCGTGCCCTCACGTAAACATTTGCAGTGGTTGTAAAGTATACCAAGATATTCAGCAATTATATTTTGTGTATTAATCCAGCAACATGAACCAGTTATTTTTGTCCATTAAAAACGTGGCTTTACCTCTTTCTATACCTAGGTTTATATTGTGTCTGGTTTTGTTCTCCAGGTCTGTCAGGAAACGAGAGAGAAAGCCATGGATTTGGGATGCTGCCTCAGCCATAGACCTTTTGAGGAAGCAGAAGAGTTTCACTTTCCTACAGAACACTGGGTATCTCCAAAAAATTTTCAATTTCTTCTCACTTGAATGAAAGATACCAGTCAGGCTGCCTAGAGAGACATCCCTGGCTAATGCATTCCCCGTCCTCGCATGATATAGCGCAAACACTGTTGTGCTTGCCAGTGGTGATGACCTAGAATGCTTTGTCTATTTGCTTAAAGAAAATGGAACAAGTGTTCTGATGAACCGAAGAAGAATGTCTAAAAAAAGTATCAATCTAAAGTAATGCTGAAAAGTACATATTTTTTGGGAAATATGAAAAATCCTGTTTGGGGCATTAATGTCTGACTAAACACAGAAGCAGAAGCTCAGATTGCGATGAACCGAAATATATTTGCGAGCATCTTCAAGACTGGCGTTCTATGTGGCCAACAACGTCTTGCTCTCAGAGGTGATAAGGATGAAGGAGTGGTGCAGACAATGAAAATGACCTACAACATCTTGTGAATATAATAGAAATAGAAAGCAGAAACAAAGGGTTAGAACTAAATAGTAAGAAGACTGAAGTCATGGTAATCAGTGATAAACAAGAAATCCCCTCATGCAAAAATAACGGCTAATGGCACAACAATGAAACAAGTTGATAAGTTTAAATATCTGGGTACAGACGGCAGATACACATTAGAAATATCCAGCAGTATTGGCCAAGCTAAAACAGCATTCAAGATAATAAAAAGCGTTCTTACCAACGAATGCCTATCAATTAACATCTGGTAGAGAATTCTTCAGTGTTATATAGAACCAATATTGTTGTACGGATGTGAAGCCTTGACAATCAGCTAGCAAAATCATAACAAGATTAAGACAGCTGAAATGTTTATAAAAAGATTGTACATAAGTTTCATAGACAGCAAAGAAAACAAACGCGACAATCTTGAAAGAATCAAGCATAACAATATTATAAAAAATATAAGGAAAAGACAAGCAACATTTGTAGGACATTTTATAAGACAAGAAAAATTTGAACATCTAGTCGCAACAGGAAAACTAGAGGGAAAAAGAGCATCGGGTAGACCCAGGGATAAACTATTAGAAATATTATAAGATATCTTGCAGAATGAATGAAAACAGAAAGGGTAGGAGATATACTCGCAGAAACAAAAGATAGAGACGTATAGAGAGCCCTGATAGTCAACACACACACACACACACAAACACACAAACACACACACACACACACACAAGCAGATGTTTGTGAAGCTTTCGTTTGAAACTATTTAGTGATGTGCATGAGTGCATGACTTGACGTTGATGGACAGTGTATTCCAGATATCATCATCATCATCAAGTGCCTTGCCACATGGCGTTGGCGATCATGGCCTTCCATATGCATCTTCCCTTTTGCTGCAAGCATATCTTCTACCCCCTCTGTCCTCAGCCGCTCTGCAAGTCCGTCCAATATTTTTTCTCTGGGTCTACCTGACGCTGTCTTTCCTCCCAGCTTTTCTGTTGTGACCAGGTGCTCTAATTCCCCTTTCCTCATAAAATGGCCTATAAATGTTGCCTGTCTTTTCCTTAGCTTCCTTATGAATGATCTTCTTGCGTCTGCCTCCATCAAGACTGTCTCGATTGTTTTCTTTGCTGTCCATGGAACTGTCAACATTCTTCTTAGAAACCACATCTCGGCTGCCTCAATCTTGTTCTAGCTTTGCTTGTTGACTGTCCACGCCTCACAATTGTATAACATTATCGATTCTATATAACATTCAAGAACTCTCTTCTTGATGTTAATTGATAAGCATTTGTTGGTAAGAATGCTTTTCATCTTCTTGAATACTGTTTTGGCTCGGCCTATTCTGCTGGCTATTTGCGATGTGCATCTGCCGTCTGGTGAAATGACCGTTCCCAGATATTTAAACTTATCAACCTGTCTCAAGGTTGTGCCGTTTGCTGTTATTTTGCGTGAGTGGAATTCATGTTTTTGTTTTGTTTTGTTTTTGTTTTACTGATTACCATGAATTCATTTTTCTTGCTGTTTAGCTCCAACCCCTTATCTTTGCTTTCTATTTCTAATATATTCAGAAGGTTTTGTAGGTCCTTTTATTTTCTGCAATTTACACGGTGTCATCTGCGTATCGAATGTTGTTTATCATTTTTCCTCCAACCTTTAATCCAGGATATTCCTCCAGGTTTCTCATGAAGTTTTTGATGCAAAGTTAAAACAGATCTGGTGACAAAACACAACCTTGTCTGACTCCTCTTTTGATATTTTGGAAAGAGGTTATATCGTTTTCTGTTCTCATTGCAGCTGTTTGTTCCCAGTACATATTTCTGATTATTCGTAGATCTTTTCCATCAATATTGAGTCTTTCTAGTTGGTTGATCAATTCTTCATGTCTTACCAAATCGAAAGCCTTGGAATAGTCAACAAAGCATAAATATAAATCCTTATTCATTTCGATTGACCTCTGTATGATAGTTTTTAGGATTATATTGCATTAATGGTTCCTTTCCCTTCCACAAATCCACACTGTTCTTCTGCTATTTCACTTTTGATTCTATTCCTTGTCCTCATCATGATTATTCTTAATAGGATCTTTGTTACATGACTCATCAAGCTGAATTGTGCGATGGAGTTCGCATTCTATAGCCCCTGTTTTTTTTGGAAGTGCAATGAAAATTGATTTTGACATATCTTAGGGGATTTCTCCTGAGTCATAATTCCCATTTAGGAGGTCTGTTATGTTTTCAATACCAAATTCCTCCAGAGCTTCAATCGTCTCTGTAGGAATTTTGTGTGGTCCTGGGGCTTTTCCTGGTTTCATCTTTTTCAGTGCTGCTCTAACTTCATCTTTCATTATGGGTGGTCCTTCAACGTTCTTTCTTATAATGTGTTCTTCGTTTCTGTCATCTTCAAAAAGGTCTTTAATGTACTCTCCCCATCTATCTAGTATTTTGTCTTTTTCCATAATAGGTGTACCCTCTTTCGATTTTTACCGTCCTTCGATTTTAAGCAACCAGTTGATGTGCATGCATTTTTCCTGTGGACAATTTCTTCAATTCTTCTGTACATACCCTGAGGATCCGTTTTGTGTCGGTCTTCTATTTCTTTGCATTTTGTTTTCAGCCAAGCTTCCTTGGCTTCATTGTACCCATTCCTGATTTCTTTGTTTATCTTCCTGTATATTTCCTCCTTTCTCTTTGCCTTCCTCTGCTCCTCCATCAAGCGTAGAATTTCTTTTGTTATCCAGTTCTTTTTTGCTTTTCAATCTACTCTAGGGATTTCTTCACAAGCTTCATTTATCGAATTTCTCAATTTTGTTCATTGTTCCTCACTGTCACCAACGTCTCCCAGAGCACTAAATTTGTTTTCAACATGTACGTTAAATTTTTTACGAATCACTTCATCTGTCTTTAAGAGTCCAAGATTTAGTTTGATGTTGCTTTTGGTCTGTTTGCTTTTCCTTAATGTCAGCCTAAATCTTCCCACTACAGGATTGTGATCACTGCTGCAGTCTGCGCCTGGTAGTGTTTTTGCTGACAGTAAAGAATTTCTAAATCTTTTGTTGATCAGGATGTACTCAATCTGATTTTTGGTATCATCTCCTGGACTCATCCATGTCCATTTTCTTCTATTAGGCTGCTCAAACCAGGTGTTCCCTACTATGAACATATTCATCTGTGCCCATTTTACAAGTTTCCCTCCCCTTTCATTTTGTGTACCAAGGCCATGAGGTCCAACTATATCCTCCACCCTTTCCTGTCCCACTTTAGCATTAAAATCTCCCATTATTACTGTAACTTCTTGTGATTTACACTGGGCCTTGGCCATCTCTAATACTTTGTAGAAGTTGTCAATTTCGTCCTGAGTACTGTAATGTTCAAACTGATACTGATAGATCTAGTAGCAGACAACTCAAGGAACGTAACTCTTAAGTCATTAGGACCGGAAGATAAGGGGGCGGTAAATAACAGGTAGCAACGGAAAAAACAAACAGTTGATGCTTCGCCACTAGATCTAATATATCAACATATTAATGTGAAGTAAATCCTGAAGTAAATATTACATTGGCGACGAGGATATGGCAGAAGGTTTTTCTTTACCACATTATCCTCCGTTTGACTGCCGAAGCGAAGGTAAGGCAGTTAGATGGACTAAATGGATCTCCCGTTTAGACAACGTTTTTGTTGGCTACAATGTGAACAACGCAGCCAGGAAAAAAGCTTTGATGCTCTCGTTTGGGGGAGATGAACTAAACGATATTATCGAAGCATTACCTGAAGAACAGTTAGTTCCTGGTGAAGATGAAGACGTTTTTACAAGATGTAGAGATGCAGTTACTGAGTACTTCAATCCTGAAGTAAACCTTGAATTTCAGAAGTACTAATTTAGGCATTCTTTCCAGAAAACGGACAGTATTGAAGAGTACTATGCGGAATTGAAACAGCTAGCAGCAACATGTAATTTTGCAGATATCAACAGCGAAATCAAGTCACAGCTCATATCAGGCTGCAAGTCAAGTAGAGTTCGTGAAAAAGGATTGAGTAATCCAGCTTTAACTCTCACAGATCTTCTAAAATTTGCTCGTACCCTTGAACTCACAGACACCTATTCTAAGCTGATGGAGTGTACTGAGCCGACCGTGAATGCTGTCAGACGTCAGTATTATCATCCTGTTGCTGGTCAAAATCGACATGTTGGCCCTGGGTCATCGTCATCTGCTTATGGATCACAATCTCATTATGCAGCTTCATCATCTGGTATCCCAGCATCATAATCTTCATCACAGAATCATCAGCATGGAACGCCTTCGAAGAAGCAGTGTCGCAACTGTGGTCTTCGTGACTGGCCCCATGATGGTGGACAAAGAAACTGTCCTGCATTCAATCAGTCTTGCAAAAAGTGTACAAAACTTCATCATTTTGCCAGAGTCTGTAAAAGTAGCTCTCAGTATCATGCTTCAACACATAATGCCCGTGGTTTTGTCAGAAATGTTCGGAATGAAGAACAAGACATCTCTGAAGCAGAAGAACATTATGTTTTTATAACACATAGTTCAAAAGACAAACTTCCTCATTTCTGCATCACCATCAATGGTCAACCTCTTCAAGCACTGGCAGACTCGGGAGCAAGTGTCAATCTCATTCCAGAGAAAATCTACAGATCTCTCAAAAACAGACCTGCCTTGCAAGCTTGCAGAACCAAGATATTTGCATATGGCGGAAAGAAGGCTCTACCTGTTCTTGGGCGTTTCCAGGCAAATCTTGCATCAGATAAAGCCAGCTACACTGATCTTATCCATGTTGTTGCAGGTGATGCTGAATCTCTGCTTAGCTGGAACACCTCACAAAAGCTACAACTACTGACTATTGTCCAACATGTCACCATGCAGCAAAATCTTCAAGAGGAATACAAGGATCTATTCACTGGACAAGGCAAACTTAATGATGTTCAGATCAAACTTCACATTGACAAGGAGGTTTCCCCAGTTGCTCAGCGTTATCGTCGTGTACCATTTCATGTACGTAAGCACATTGAAGATCAAATCAAGAAAGATGAAGCATCTGGAGTAATCGAGAAAGCTACTGGACCAACTCCATGGGTATCTCCTCTTGTTGTGGTGCCCAAGAAGAAACCAGGAGAAGTTCGGGTCTGTGTAGACATGCGTGCTGCTAACACAGCAGTCCGTCGTGAACGTCATGCATCTCCAACACTTGAAGAGCTAACAACTTTACTTTCTGTGCTAAAGTTTTCAGCAAACTTGACCTTAACCAAGGCTACAATCAGCTTGAACTGACAGAAGATTCTCGTTACATCACTACTTTTGCCAAACATCTTGGCTTGTACAGATAACGATGTCTGAATTTTGGTATCAGCAGCGCATCTGAAATCTTCCAAGAAACTATCAGACAGATGCTGAATGGCCTGAAAGGAGTTATCAGCTCCAGTGATGATATTCTGGTATATGGCAACAACCAGGAAGACCATGATCGCAATCTTCATGCTGTGTTCAAGCGTCTGAGAGAAAAAGGTCTGACACTAAATGGAGAGAAATGTGTCTATAATCAAGACTCTTGAATTTCTTGGACATATCTTTGGCAGAGGAGGCATCCGTCCGAGTCCTGAAAAAATCAAAGCAATCATTGATCTACCAAAACCTCAGAATCCATCAGAAGTCCGCAGCTTACTTGGCATGACCAACTTTTGTGGCTCCAAATTTATCCCCAATTATGCAACGTCGACTCATGATCTTCGTGTTCTGACACAAAAAGATGTACCTTGGTCATGGACTGAGAAAGAGGACCAGTGTTTAGAAAATTTGAAAGCTGCTCTCAGTAAACCAACAACACTCACCTACTTTGACCCAGAAAAGAGCACAGAAATCTATGTTGATGCCAGTCCTTTTGGTATATGCGGAGTTCTTACTCAGTGGAAAGCTTCCAGTGAACCTCCACAAGTTGTGCAGTTTGCAAGTCGAGCTCTCACTCCAACTGAACAACGCTATTCCCAAACTGAACGTGAAGCATTGGCCATCACATGGGCATGTGAACACTTTCATGTGTACATTTTTGGTGCTCCCTTCAAGATCTTCACTGACCACAAACCCTGGTCTCCATCTTCAATAACCCCAGATCACAGGTTTCACCACGGATTGAGAGATGGTTGATGAGAGTTCAGCCATACGACAAAACGGTCATCTATAAAGCTGGTGCTGAAAACCCTGCAGATTATCTCAGCTGACATCCCGTTCAGCAAACACGAAGCAGTCGAGAGGAGAAGATTGCTGAAGAGTATGTACAATATGTGGTGGAAACAAACATTCCAAAAGCCATGACACTGCAAGAGATAGCTGAAGCGACAAACAAAGATCAAACGTTGTCATCTATCATCTCATGTCTCGAAACTGGACACTGGAATGAGCAAAATGTTGACAAAACCCTGTTTGACATTCTCTCATCTTGCCGTTCTGAGTTGACAATGGTTTCTCCAGGAATCCTCCTCAAAAGCATCAAACTTGTGATTCCAGAATCACAGATCACCAAAGTTGTTAATCTTGGACATCAAGGGCATCAAGGTATTGTAAAGACACGTCAACTTCTACAAGAGAAAGTCTGGTTCCGAGGTATGCATCAGTCTGTGGAATGTATCGTCAAAAACTGTCTTGCATGTCAGATTGCTATACCACAATCATCGCGTGAACCCCTAAGCATGTCACCGCTTCCAGATTATGTATGGTTCACCCTTAGCGCAGATTTTGCCACCGTTGAAAATATTCAGCTGCTAGTAGTGACAGATGAATACTCACGATATGTTGTCATTGAAGAAATCTCTTCCACGTCTGCCCGAAGTGTAATTCCCAAGTTGGACAAGATCTTCGCAGAATTTGGTATACCTGACAGCTTAAAGACAGACAATGGACCACCTTTCACAAGCTATGAATTCAAAAGATATGCTGAAAACATGGGATATACACACCGCAAGATTACACCTCTATGGCCACGTGTTAACGGTGAAACCGAAAGATTCATGAGAACACTAAAGAAGACCATAAAGGGTGCAAGAGCCACTCATCAGTGCTGGAAACAACAAATGTACCGTCTCCTGCTGGCATACAGGTCAACGCCACACTCCACAACTGGTGTACCTCCAGCCACTGTTTTGTTTGGCAGGAATTTGAAAACTATTGTTCCAGAACCTCCAAGACAACAACCAAACGATGAACAGATGAGAACTAGGGACACTCTGCAAAAGAACAAGATGAAGAAGTATGCTGACAACAAACGTTACGTCAAACCCAGTAATTTGCGAGTTGGTGATTCTGTTCTTGTCAAGGACACCTCAACATCTCATGCTCACCCGCCTTATGAACCACGACCGCTGATAATCACTCAGAAGAAAGGATCCATGATCACAGCCCAGAGGAGAGAACAGACTGTGACCAGAAAAAGCAGCTTCTTTAAGAAATCTCCAGAAGCTTTCAATCCCACACCAGAAGAAACGTCCTTTGATACTGATGGCGATCTCAGTTCTTCAGATCCAGTGTCACCCAACCATGACCCGAACAAGTCCTCCCAAGACACTGATCATGCCTCCATGCGTTCTCCATGTCCCAATCCCAATGATGATGCCGATCCTATTGGATGTCCACATTCCAATGTTTATCAACGGTCTGATGTCAGTGACAACCCACGACGCTCACAGCGTACACGCAGTGTGCCGAAGCGTTACAATGACTTTATACTTTATAAATAACTGTTATTAATCTGCAGAACATTAATTGTTTCAATCACTTTAATTTCTCTTTAATTGGGAAAGAAGGGGAAGAAAGGTTACCTGAACTGTGTTACCAAATCATTTCCTGAAACAAGTGCTGAGCTATCCCTGATTGATGACTTACGATGTGAACAGATCTAGATTCCATGTTAATGGGAACTTGTGACAAGTGCGATGATATACATTAAATGTTTGCACTTAATCACCAGAATGTACAGTATGTAGATTATTGATTGTTAAAAAGGAAAGTTCTAAACGTTTAAAGTTACCTTCGGTTTTACCAGTTAAGAAAATTTGTGTTTTGTTGATACTGTTATCAAAGTTGATGATCTTGAATTATAGGTGGTTGTTCATTCAAGGAAGGGAGGGATGTAATGTTCAAACTGATACTGATAGATCTAGTAGCAGACAACTCAAGGAACGTAACTCTTAAGTCATTAGGACCGGAAGATAGGGGGCGGTAAATAACAGGTAGCAACGGAAAAAACAAACAGCTGATGCTTCGCCACTAGATCTAATATATCAACATATTAATGTGAAGTAAATCCTGAAGTAAATATTACAAGTACTTGCAGATGTGGGTGCATACACCTGGATGATGTTGATATCAAATGGCTTGCCATCCAATTTAACCAGCAAAACTCTATCAGACACAGCCCAGTATCCCTTCACTGCTTTTGTTTTGTCCCTGTCAATTATGACGCCGATTCCTTTTTCATGTGAGTTTCCACCAGAATATATTATTGTATGCCCTCCTGATGTTATCATGCCTGCCCCCTTCCATCTCACTTCCCCTAGTCCTAACATACTAATGTTAAGCCTTTCAATCTCCATTTTGACATTATCTAACTTTCCTTTTTGCAACAGTGTCCTAACATTCCATGTTGCGATTTTGTTGTTGTTGTTGTTGTTGTTGAGATTTAACGCAGTAGCTTGCTGACGGTCTGGTGTCACCTGCGCAGCATGGCGATCCCTACCAGACTAAGCTGCTCCAAAGGAGCCCCTATTTACGTCGTTATCTTCATTTTTCTTTTGTCTGGTCATGATTATTCTGGGGAAAGTGCGATGGTGGTTTCCCGTTGCCTTCCATCGGATTTTTTTTACGGTGTCTCCGTTAGCCTTTGTCATTCCCACGACAACCTACAAGGCAGCAGGATGATTTATTTTTCGGGGTTTACTCCCTTAGCCTTATTCTCCCCCAAGATGTCCACAAAGGAGTGGAGCTATTTGACCATAGCTGGGGCTCTGGTTCGTGGGCACCAGGGCATATCCACACGCCCGTGGGCCTGTGTGCCGCACATCTGGGGGCCAGACCTCCTCCGAGTCCCTCGAGTTTTAGCCTGAGTCCGTGAGGTGCTCAGTTACCACATGTCGCCACGAGGAAGCATAACGTAGGGCTTGCTGATGGAAAGGCTATGTACTGACAGAGAGAGACTCCCGCATTCTGCTCTCCTTTTCGCAAAGCTGCAAGCAGCAGTGCTAGCCAGCGATTGCAGGTTAAAAGTGAGAGGTGACAAGCACACAGTCACTAGCCAATACACTAGACGCATCACATCTGCCATTTGACATTTATGTACTTATCCTAAAAGGAGATGCTTTCTTTGAATATGTGTACCTTGGTCTTGGAAGACCAGTGTGTGTGTGAGTGTGTGTTTAATTTTTTTTCCACGACTGATTAAGACAAGCTAATACTAGAATGAGTAGCACATGAAGACAGTGATCAGGCTTAAATTTATGATGCAGGCACGACTGACCTAAACGGCAAACCCACAGCCTAAACGATTACGTCGTGATGCGTCGGCGGTGTGGAGCCACTGACTCCAAGTGCTCATTTCCGCTCGGAGCCATGGCCGCCGTTCTCAGTGCAGACGAAGAAGCGGTATGTTTTTATGCTTTACCATCTTGGTTTGCTTTGATTATTGCTAAATGGTGGCAGTTAAGCAAATGAATTAGAAGGAAATATGCTTATAACCATATTACTGTAAGTTGGAAACTTTATATGGTCCTAAAATTGATGTTTGAAAACATGTGTAGATCTAAACGATGCTGAGAGAGTCTGTGGCCAGTGTGGGAGTCGCAAAACATAAACAGCCATAGGCTACATTTTACAACAACAGTAGAGCAGGCCACTTAATTAGTGGCACCAGATCAAGTGCTGTCAACGACTTTTCCGAGTGAATGCTGAAACAGTAGTATAGATATTAGACTGCGCTGAGTTCGTCGTGGCTGAAAAAGCAACCAAACTCTCGGTTCCATCACAAATTTCATGCATCTTCATGATCTTGAAAGTTGAATAGCTGCAATCGCTAAACAGGTAGCCTACATGAAATGATGATGTTCATGCATCATGCAAGTTGACAATTAATTGTTGATGTCATATTGATATTTGAAAACAGACTTTGGTTTAACCCAAGCAGCCTGAACTGGTTTGAAATTCTCAGACCTAATTACTGTAGTATTGGTATTAACGTTAACTCTTTGACTACCGCATTCTGTCCACCAGTTCCAACAGGAAGCTGGTGGATAGGGTATGGGAGTCAGAGAGTTAAGGCTGATTTCTAGTATTTTTTTGTTTTGTTTTAGTTTTTTGTGGCCTAATCTTTACTTTAGTTTTGAAGGCAGAGACATCAGTAGTGTGAGTGAATGTCTTTCAGTTGAAGTGATGTGGTGAAACTTAATAATATATTACTTTGAATTCAGTGCATACAAACCCATGGCAATAAATGGGCAGTTAGTTATCTTTGACAACTTAAAAAGACATAGCTACTTTGCTAGTTACAAGGAAACAGGTGGATAGGGTGAGGTAGTCAAAGGGTTCAGATTTTGATCTGCAATAGTGATAGATATAACCTACTGACCTTTCTTCTTGCGTAAAGTCTCCACAATCAACAGGCTGATTATTAAGAGCTTTTGAAAATTGTTTATTTACATATGAAGTTCAACCCATTACAAATTACAGCAGAAATTTTTTGTTCGCAGTAACACATTAACGATTAAATCATGATTAACCTTGCAATCTGCTAACAGCACACAAACTATTCTGCCAAGTTACATGATTTTACTGGCCCAGTTGTAATTCATCATATGACTGTTGATGATGTCATTATTCTCCCTAATGAAACTTCAGAAAGTAATGAAAGTCTGTTCTGAACAAGAAAATTTTATGCAACATTTTTTTTTAAAGTTGAATATACCCCCCCCTCCCCCCCCCCCCCCTTTTTTTTTTTAAGCCTGAATATGTATTGCGTCAGTTTGAACAACCTAATGCAGCAAGTGTGGAGATGAAGAAAGGAAGCTAAGGCAGTTCTTGTTAGAATCAATAAAAAGTAATAGTAAATTTCAAATGACTCATACTTAAAATGATCAAAGTAAGGTTAGTATGATTATTATGACCAAAGAAGAAATGTTAACATTTAAAAGTAATGATAAATTTCAAGTGACTCATACTTATAATGACCAAAGTAAGGTTAGTAATAGTATGATTATTATGACCAAAGAAGAAATGTTAACATACACACACACACACATGATCTTCCCAGCAGTCACCTCTTGTCTTAGTCAAAGGAAACTGTTTGGACTTGAAGCATTTGACACTGTGGCATTCTCCAAAAGCAGGGAAATACTGGAGACCTTACTTCTATATGTGTACCGCTTGTGTCACAGCTTTCTTTTCTATGATATATATGCATTGGATGATTTTTAATAGTTCAGCTGGTGCTGCTGGCAGATCAGTCATTTCAGACAAACGTGATCCATCCTTGATTTTTCATTATGGTTCAGCAGGATTTTATTTGTTATATCTCAGTTCTCACTGTTGAGTCTTCTAGTTCTATACACCCTTTACGATAGTTTACCCTTTGGCTGTGGAATTTGGCAGTAGCTGATGTTGATGGCAAAGAGTGTGCCTGAATGAAAGTTGTACCAACTGCCATCTTCATGTAGAAGAGGTGATGTCGCAGCTGACCGAAGAGTTCCTCCACTGCTGCCATTGTAAAGAAGCAGAAGAATTTCTCGCCCGCTTGAAAAATTTTGGTGATCTTTTGCTGAAAAACAACAACACCGGCCATGGTTTTCAGTTCATTGCTCATATATGATCTTTTGCAATGCTGTCCCTTTTCTGATACCAAAGGATCTTGAGATTAAATGGTGTCTCACCCTGTCATGGCATGCAGAAAGAGAAAGAATTCTGAGTTTCTCTGAAGCAATTGATCAGTTCCTTAATGAATAACACTTCAGCGTTTTGTTTCCCCATTTGTTTGTTGGAGTAAAACAGAATGTCATAAGAAGCCAAGTCAGCACAGTGTGACACCACTACCAGAAGGTCAGTGTTTTCTTCTCCAATGACAGCAGTAGTGTGTCTCCTGTTAGAACTGAATCAGATTGGATCTGTGGGATCCTTTGATTGGAGTGATAGGGCATCTCACTAGAACTATAGAGGGTCTATCCTTGACGGACCACTATATATATCAGAGCCTGGAATTCGTCGCAGAAACGAGGATTTCCGCGGAAATCAAAATCGAAAATCGCGCAAAAAAATTTTTTTTCGCGTAAAAAAAAATCGATTGTCTGTGTATGAACACACTGAAACGATCTGCTGTGTATGATGGATCCTGATCTTGTGCCCAATGTTTATTAAATACTCTTTTGACTGATATTCACTGTGATTTTCAGTGTGTTAGATGCCTTTAAATTTGTCTCCAGAATGCCTAAGAATGCACAGATTTTAGTCTTGATTTTAAAAAATTTTTCTTAGCAATTCCAGGCTCTGATATATGTATAATGTAACAAGACACAGAAGTGATAAGACTATCGACAGTTGGACAAAGAAGGTGGGATTGGCACAATAATGAAGAGAGACTTACTTGCATATATATATATATCACACTTACCAAGCGATAGCTACATGTTCAACTGGCAATTTAATTTTGGTGGGGAATTATTTCTTTAGATTTGATTAAGGAATCTATATATTTGTGATCAGATGTACCGTGTATGTGACTGGAAATAGCTTGTATAGCTCAAAATTGTAGTGTGACTCGTTATACCCTCTGTTTATGAATGAAGTGCATCCCTTACCGTCACCCAGAGTCAGGGACACCCATATATGTGCGTTAATGGGAACCTTGCTGATGTGGTGGGCACTTTCTGGGCTTTGAACAGGTATTTTAATTACATTATAAAAGGAATGTTAACGAGTCCAGCAATTAATTTGTTTACATCCTGCAAGTGTAAGACGATGCAAAATTAGAAGAAAGGAACTTAAAAGGGGGGGGGGGGGGGACCTCTTAAGACTAGATTTCCGTTGGGAGCATTGCAAAAATACAATGTCATTGCTAAAAATGTGAAGTTCTATTCTTGATGAAATTCATCAACTACACATTTTTAATCTCTTACAAAATGTAGCTGCTCAACTTGATTCTACCGTTACCATTTCACTACATTACCATTCCATGGTGATACTAATTTGTAGGACTAAAGCTGTTAAAAGAACATCAAAGCAGGGAAGAGATGAAAAACAAAACCCCATCAAGATGTACATAATCATAAAATCTGAACCATTCTGACTGCAATGTCTGTGGAGCCATACATGCGCTTGCATACTGATGCTGGGAAAGCAGCAGTGCAATATGATTTTGGAAACAAAAGAGGGGGCTGCCATTCACATCAAATCTCTTGACACGACAAATGCTGAAATTAGAAACGGTGCAAACAGATTTGTCGGTGAAGCATTTTACTTTTGGAAACAAGTTACAGATAAAATAAATTTTGTTTTAAAAAATTTTATCAAGTAGATTATGTTGAAATTGGTGGTGAGTGTTTTGGTCAAAACTGTATGCAGAAAGTGGTGGATAGTTGAGGAAGTCATTGTGTTAAATCACCATTCTTTGACTGTATGTGTGTGAGGGTATAGGTAGATTGGGGTATCCAGGTCTCAGCTTGTTAAATTTGCGTATGGGGTACCCCAAGGATCTGTACTTGGGCCTGTCTTCTTCACACTCTGCACCTCTCCACTGATTCCAGTATATCTTCAGCACATCATTCATTTCTGGCTGTTATTGTTAGATCCAAGAATGTATGATATGAAAAAGCTCTTCTTTCCAGGGTTTCTGGCTGTTATGTTGAGATCCAGAAGTGGATGATATAGAATAAGCTACGGTTGAATGGAAATAATACTGAAGCAGTGCTCATTGACACCAAACACGAGCCTTCCACTGTACAAGTGTGCTTTATCCAACTAGATGACAGCATTATTGTATTTTCTGATTTAGTCAAGAACCTTGGCATTCCTGATTCTCAACCCTGAAATTCATCATCCATTGAGCCATACCTATCAGTCTTTTACATACATATGCATAGAGAGAGAGACAGACTCAGAAATAGGAAGATATTGCCAGCTTTTCTCCATAGCATCGGAATACCCACTAGATAATGCAGCCACCATGAGAAAAAAAGTACGCTGAGGGAACAATAGGACCAAGAGAGAAGAGATAGCAGAATTTTTCATAACCCCTTGACTCCCACACCCTGTTCACCAGCATTCTGCATTGCCAATCCCTGCTAGCAAAACAAAACTTAATTTTTTTGCAGTTGGTAGATAGGATGTGGGAATCAGTGGGTTATTGAAGAAGGAATAGAGGGATCAATCAGTCATGAAATTGATCATTTCTTGCTTAAATGTTTCGTAAATGTGCTATACTAGCTATAGCATTACTGATTTTTTGGTACAGTGTCAAAAAGATTTGGTAAGGGTCTGATATAGCTGTGTCTGAGGATTCTTTTAATGAATCTAATAGTTGATGAATTGTACACAGAAAATCATGCTGAGAAGAGTTAAGAAAATAGGTTATCATTATGATTACAATTATGTATTATTATTGTTTCTTGTTGCTGTTTTCAAAGCCCAGCTGACTTGCAGAGCCATGTCAGGGTTGTGGAAATAGGTCAGCCCTGTTGGATATCATAAATGGCCAAAAATGTGGTCTGATAATGAGCATTGTCTTGTTGATACATTTATTACATGTGCTTGTGTGCTTTGTGTGTGTGTTTGCGTGCGTATTTGTGTGTGTGTGTATTTGTGTGTGTGTGCGGTGTGGCATGCGTGCGTCGGCGTGTGCAGGTGGTGCAGCAGTTCCTAGAGGCGGTGAACAGGGAATGTGTGCAGCAGCACCAGGGCCCTGTGACATGGGGCCATGCACTCAAGTTTCTCATGGCCAGAAAGTTTGATCTTAGGAGGGCCTGTGACCTGTTCTTCGCTCATGAGGTAGCTAATCCTTTCAACCACTCTTGTACCTTGATTGCTGCGTGTTTGGATGGATGATTGAATGTATGTATTGGTTTGTACCTCCTCTACTTTCTTAAAGTTAGGAAAAAATTAATGAATGCTATGAATTTAAAATCTTTTTCTTATTTGTAACAAATCAATTTTTGCTCCTGGACTTCATGAGCTGAATGGCAAGTACAAATAAAATCAAAAGTGTTTATTTTTTGTTTTTGCTGTTCTATTTCTTGTGCCACTTTAGGGTATTTTCCTCAAGTTGTTTCTTCTAGATCGTCAGCATATCCACAAATCCAGGTTTCTTTCAGTGGCAGTCAAAATTCCCTAACTGCATAACTGTCCTCAAAGACTTGCCATATCGACATGAGCTAGGTTACTAGAACAGAGGTCCTGTAGAACAGTGGATATATTAGTGATCCTCAGATGTAGCTTTTCTGAATTAATCTTTGTAGAACCTGTCTATAGCCCATACTGATAGAAAATGCAGAGTTGGTGAGTTACATTAGGCTGATCATTCTTAGGTTAGGTATGCCATAATCACAACATTCCCTACTTAGTATGTCATCATTATGACGTGTTTCAGTCAGTTTCCCTATTTTATACGTCGTCATGACATTTTTCAGTCAGTGTAATGGCATACACTGAAGTATCCAAGCAGGACCACACACACACACACACACAACACACACACACACACACACACACATGCACACACACACACACACATGAAACACACAACACACACACACACACATCACACACACACACACACACACATGCACACACACACACACACACACACACACACGACACACACCACACACGCACGTATGCACGCACGCACGCAACACAAATGCACGCACGCACATGCTCGTGCGCGCACACACACACACATATCACTTCTAGTGTTACATTGCTGGCAATACGCTGATCCGCTGTACAGGTATTACAATACACAGTTTCAGGCGTTGACATAAATCTGAAATATTTGTGTTGTGGAATAGACAGACAATAGATGTTCTTTACACATTGCTGTTGTATTGTTAAAAGGGACCAATAAAAAAGGACATGTAAAGAACACAGGGGGGGGGGGGGGGGGGGGGGTGCCAACCAAACGAAAAGCAGAAAAGAAAAGGAAAGGGAAGAAGAAGGACAACAACAGCAAAAAGGTTTTCCATGGCCTACATGCAGCTGAGGACAGGTTTTTTGTTTTAAATGTTGAAGAGTGGGTGGTCTTGGAGACCTTCAAGCTGAAGTTATGGAGGTCCAGGACTCCTCACTTGGGTCCAGGTGTGAGACTCGGATGTTAGGAGTTTCTGACTGATGTCATAGACGTTTTGATTAAAGAAAGAATCCCCAAAATTATTTGCACAAACAGATTAGATATAATGTACATATCATGACCACGTGAATCAAAGCAGGAAAAAAGGAATTGCTGATGTGTAATGAATGTTACAGCAGGCATGTCAATGATGTTGATGAAAGTGTAAAAATAAATGTGACAAAACAAATGGTTTCGTTTTCACAGACAACAAGAGCAAAGGAAGATTTACAGTTCATTGACCCCTCTGATAGACAGCTTCAGCGAGAAATCAGTACTGAGAAGTTTACAGTCTTGGTAAGTTGGTCTTCTTGTGAGTGTTGCCGTCTTTCAGCCTTTTGGGGGAGGAGGGGGTAGGGTGGGGGGAGGGGGTAGCGAGAAATCAGTACTGAGAAGTTTACAGTCTTGGTAAGTTGGTCTTCTTGTGAGTGTTGCCAGTCTTTCAGCCTTTTGGGGGAGGGGGTAGGGTGGGGGAGGGGGTAGGGTGGGGGGGGGGGAGGGAATGGTCATATTGCTGTTCTCCCTTCATTAGTTAACTTTTTGCAATGATGCATGTACACATGTACTGGCATGTAGTAGGTGTACAGATAACGGGATGCTCAGATCTATACAATTGTCTGATTTACAATTGCCACGTTGCATGCTCATGGAATGCTGAGTTTGTAAGGAAAACAAGTTGTCACTAATGGTATAAGGGAGGGAACTCATGAAATTCAGTTCTGCCATCTTCCGTAGTGATGTCCCTTAAGCCAAACTAGTTTTTGACTGGTTGAAAACTGAAAGAAAAACCTCACACAAAGTCAGTTTAATGTCTGTTGCTAATAGTGATATCATGCATCCAAATTAATTGTTTCACAGCAAGCCCATGTTTCATTGATGATGAGTAACCAGCCCAAGCTTTCCAGCCTTTTGAGTGTTTGTAAGCACAGAAATTATGCTGGTCTGATGTGAATTAGCTTTCTGGCATAGCTGTGTATGTATTTAGGATTTCATGTTCTGTTGAATTAAAAATTTTGCAAACTAGTTGTACACAAAATTAGAGTAGAGTTATGGTATGAGAAATTCATACCTGATCAAAACACATAGCAGACCTGTATGATACAAGATAACTTGTGATATGAAATAAATAAGCATAAAAGTATTAAAAATTCCTAACATTTTTGGGGGTTCAATTTTTAACTTCTGATATGAAATAGATAAGCATGAAAGTATAGATGAATTTTTTTTCACAACTTTTCGGGGAGGGGTTAAAATTTTTTTCTAAGTTTTGCTACCACCCTCCCCTACACATTTTGTACAACCCCACAATGGATTTACTGTGATCTGTCTTCTCCCCACCTAGCCTGGACGTGATCGGTCAGGAGCAGCACTGGCACTGTTCACAGCTCGACTTCATCATCCACCCCAGACCACACATCAGGTGGTTCTGAAAGGGTTAATCTACCAACTGGATGCTGCTTTGGAAAGGTCAGTCACAGTGTGTGTGGGGTACAGAGGGAGGGACAGCATTGTTCAGAACTGGTTGTGTGTGTGTGTGCGTGTGTGCGTGTGTGCGTGTGTGTGTGTGTGTGTGTGTGTGTGTGTGTGTGTGTGTGTGTGTGTGTGTGTGTGTGTGTGTGTGTGATGTGTGTGTGTGGTGCGCGCGCGTAACGGTGTGCATGCGTACATCATTCTCCATGGCTCTCACTTCTTTGTGATTTTGCAGATGTCTTCAAAGAGTAAATTTGAGAATCTGTGAAAAAAAAAAAAGAGTGTTGCAAAACAGTGAGTACAAAAGTGGCAGTGGAATACATGGAGCACTGGTCACTTATTTAGTATGCTAGCCAATGAGATTGATGTCATGAGATCTCATGTTAGACTGACTTCTTTGCAAGAGTTGGCAGTCACTATTTTGTTGACCTGGTTGAAGATGGAATGAAACCATGCTTTGACATAGTGCATATGATACACACGCGCGTGCGCGCACGCACGCACGCACAGCTAAAATCTCAGGGATTTTTGCCTTTCCTCAGTGAGAGCCCTGGTTCTCAGTGTGTGAAAGTGTATACCATGATGGGTTGTTCTCCACAGCTGGGTGCCACTGAGGGTGACCACTTGAAAACAGTTGTTTAGCTTAAATGTTACAGTGATTTGTCGAGAGTTTGTGTTCTTTCTGCAGGGAAATGTTTGAAGAGCTATTAAATTAACTTTGTGACTTGAAAAAAGCAATGGTGTGTTTGTTATTTGAGTGAATGTATGGTATTTGATTCCAAAATGGCGGACAGATTTGTGACATGACTTCGTTGCTTGAAAGGAAAAGGCCTCTGAAAAAAACTCTTTCTTTTGAAAATGAATGCACAAGCTGAAAGTAACGATCTATTCTACTTCTCTTATATGCCTTAAAAATTAAATCTTAAACTTCAACGGTATTATGAATTTTTGAAGAAAATGTTTCCTGATCACCGACGTAACATTCACTTCCGCTTCACCACTAGCAATGTTTACATCATGTGTACCAATCAGACGCAGATAATGGCACTCCTTTCACAATAACCCGAAAGAGAACTAATATTACTACACACTATTTCAGCTTTGAACGTAAATTTTTACTTGTTAGTTAATGTTTAGTTCATTTAAAGTGGTCACTTTGCTTTGGTTTCCTGTTTCTGATGTTACATCGGAATGCAGTTTTGTCGATGGTTTTCAAAAGTTACAAGGAATATGGAACTATTTTTGCTTATTTTGAAACCGGTTTGTGCGCGGAAGAATATTCACACGCTTTGTGATTAGTCACACGACTTCCTCTCCTGACACAGCACAATTTGAATTTCGGTTCCGTCGGACGCATGTGTGTTACGCCGGTGATCGACATCGGTCGTCTTCGTCAATAAGGTAAGATTTTAGCGAAATCTGTGCCAACAACTGTCAATAGATGTGTGAGTTTCATTCTGTGTGTGCTGCTTTCGGTAGAACTGATGACTTTAGGTGATAGTTTTGAGAATTTGAAAAGCATTGAGCGTCTGAATCAGTCAGGTATGCTGAACGACATTTTGACTCGAGCTGGTGGTCAGCAAAAGAATGCAGCAGATATATTGGTGTTGCAATAGTTGTGCCTAAAACGCATGCCATTTTAAACTATAGCAACATTTCTTCAACACGTTGGAATTGTTTTCTGTAATGAGCAGTCATATTGTTGTTTAACCTGAAATGTATACTGTGGTCAGAGACGTAACATAGAAGCCGATTGGCACCGGAAGTTAGGCTTCCGAGATATGTCGCTGACGAGTTCAGCGATTTTTGAAGCATGTAGCTTACCAAAAGAAAGATAAACAGCTGACATATAGTTACATTTTTTGCTATGTTTTTGTTATGTAACTGTGCACAGAAACTGTTTTGTGTGTGCTTCAAGTCGGAATACCGGACAGCAATCAACGTCGTCACTTGGAATCCGAAAAATCGACTTCCATGTTACGTCTTCTACTGTCAGTATGATTTCCGACAAAATAAGCATTTTATCACATTCTGTGTTAAAACTTTTGTAGTTTTCAATACTACAACAGGGTCACAAACTCGAAGTAAAAATATTACTGTTGGACAGAATTCCAGCTGGTGGAATCCAAACAAATCATTCTCACTACGTAACGGAAGACCATTTTAGTGCTTCCTTGTTACAAAGCTGATTGCTAATGCATTTCTGAATATTAAAACTGAATATCTAATGTTTTTGGCATATGCTGAAATAGTTTCACAATCTTGACACTTATAAATCACCTTCAAGTAGGTTTGTGGTGGTCTGAGTGACAGGTCATGCAAATTAATGACTTTCATCACCTTTGTAACTTGGAAGCCAATGCATTGCGTACTTTCTCAGTTTCTGAAATAGTTTATTAGTTTAGGCAAAATTTTTTGCGTGAGCATGTGATCCCCCCCCCCCCCCCCCCAGATACATGTATGCAAAGTGTGGGTTATTTTTTAACCTATTGGCATTGTCACATACTGAAACCATATATATAGAAGAGTATGACAGAGTAACCACACTTTCATCATCACAATTAGTTTTACACATTGAACTGATGCAAAATGTGCATGTATGTTTGTTCATTTAAGCACAATGTCAAGTCGACAGAGCAGCAGGATAGCGGGTAAACGACGTAGGCGGATGTAGGCTTACCTGGTGATCCATGTACAGACCCACCAGATGCACCCCAAAAGCCAAAGAAGAAGAAATCTGGCGCTGAGGCAACCAGAGACTGGAAAACAAAAATGAAGACTGAGGACCCAGGAAAATGCACTGAATACAGGGAAAAGCAAAAAGAATACAGCAGGCAGTACCGCAGAAACATGGATCCTGAGAAGAGGGCTAAAAGTAATGAAAATGCTGCTGCACGCATGAGAAGGATGAGAGAAAAGAAGAAGGAGATGGGGATGAGCAAACAGGTTCAAACAAGAGCAGCTGTAGAAGACCAGTGAGAGAAGTGGAGGGTGCAGAAGAGAAAACAAAAGCAGAAGGAGGCTGAAACGCTTATTCCACATCAAATAGCCCAACGTCGACGCCAACGCAACAAACGACGTCGTGAGAGGTACCACGCCAATAAACTTGGTACCAGTGTTGACAGTGCATGTGTTTCATCTTTACAAGGAGTTCATACTGCATCCACCTCTGAACAGCCCATTGCAGCAGAGACAGTTTCTTCAGCAACATCCAGGACTCCTGCTGCCCGAAGAAAAGCCCTCTCCAGAGCTAGAGCATCTCTTCCTCAGAGCCCAACAAAATTTGTGGAAACTGTTAATGACATAATTAACACTGCTACACCATGTAAGAAACTTTTATTTCAAGAACAGGGAAAACCACCACAACATGAAATTGGTGTTGAAGTGCTGGAGCAGTTCAAAATTCTTAAAAAAAAACCGGAATACAGCATCGCAGCATACCCGTAACTGTCTTCTGTCTGTATGCAAAAAGTACAGGTCTGTCAGGAAAAGTAGCACTCTCTACAGTGTAACCAGAAAGACTGTGACAAAGCATCTTACTACCAGTGATGCGTGTTCTACCTCTGCATGGTTTACACAGAAAGCTAAAAGGACCAGGAAGCTGGAGCAGCAGGTCTCCGACTTTATGCAGGCCACTGCTCAACCTCTTCCAGAGAAAAAATTGGTCTCAAAGAAAAGTGGGAAATCGGCTGGTGTTTTAACCAAACCTCTAAAGGAGCTGCATAGAGATTCTGTGCACAGCACTGGTCACAGCATCAGCTTCCCCCAATTTGCCAGGTTCAGACCAAGACACATTCGGACTGTGCAACAGTGGCGATATCGAATGTGTCTGTGTGAGTACTGCACAAATGTGGAACTGAAAATCAAGGTTGTCAACGCCACTGCAGCACGCATCAACAACAACTGCCGCATCAGGCACTGTTATCATGCTGTCGACATTATCACATGTGGCAGGCAGATGGGTGGCATTACTTCCTGGATGCAGGCCTGTGCCTTGGGGCGCTGCAACAACTGCAGTCCTGACAAGCTAGACGAGCATCTTGGGCCATTGTCCAGGAACCAAGGATCACTAACCTGGACCAAGTGGGAATCTGTCGCCAGCATTGTCAATGGGAAAAGGGTATGTTTACTTCCATCTACTTTCTTCTCATATTTCCATCTCACTCACTTTTTTTCTTCTCATACTTTCATCTCATTTTTTTTCTCAACTATTATTACTATATTAGTATTAAGTATCATGGTATGTTATCCTTCTATTGACTGTGCTGGTCTTACTGAGTATTAATCTACCTTGTTTTAAAATTACAGCAATTTATTTACCACACTTTCTGTCTACAAGCTTTTAAGTATCATGGTATGTTAGCCTTCTATTGACTGTGCTGGTCTGACCAAAGTATTAATCTACCTTATTATAAAATTACAGCAATTTATTCACCACACTTTCTGTCAACAAGCTTCTCAGTGCCAAGTCAACAGAAAGTATATGGCTTTTGGTTTAAATCTGTGCAAATTGCAAACATCAGGGCTGCAGAGGTCATGAGTGATTTTGTTTCCTTCCAGTGGTGACTCATATCAAACCATTTTTTTTTAAATGTGTGTTGCAGATGAGCCGAAAGATGCTGGTCCGAAAGCATGGAGATTGGCTGGATTTTTTGAACGAGCTACGCAGTGAGGTGACCTTGGCTGGACATCTGTTTCGTGCAGAGTGGCAGAACAGGCAGTTCCAGGAAATGCGAAAGAGTGTCCCTTTTCCATGCAGGACTGTTGGTATGGTGCTTGACTTTGCAGAAAATTTACCTGCACCAATCAAGATGAGGTGCAGGCAGCGCATTGGCACCATCAACAAGTCACTGTTCATCCTACTGTGTGCTACTACCGATGCGAACAGTGTGATAAAACTGACAGTCACTTGTGTGCATCAGTGACGACAGACAGCATGACTTTGATGCAGTGCACAAGTTCACTGAATTGGCTCTGGAACACCTGCGAAGCACCCGCTCACTGGACATAGAAAACATAATTCAGTGGACAGATGGCTGCGCCAGTCAGTACAAGTCTAAAGGTCCTTTTGCAGACATTTCTTGTGCACTGCAAGACTTTGGCTGCACCCTTGAAAGAAATTTCTTTGGGTCCAGACATGGGAAGGGGCCTTCAGATGGTGAGAACGCAGTTGTAAAGCACCATGCAACCACAGCAATCAAGTCAGGAGCAGCTGTCATCAATGATGCAAAGGATCTCTTTGACTACTGTGTCACAAGTAGACTACAGAAGCAGCCATCTGAAGTTGGGTGCACACATTTCAGGAGGACCTTCTGGGTACCATCTGAAAAAAATTCGCGGAACAGAGGCAGAACCATCAGAACTGTCCAAGGTACCTGTGCATTGCACAGCATTCGATGCCTGGATAAATATGTCATTTCATCTCGCTGTCTGTCATGTTTCTGCATGCCATGCAGAACAGGTATTAGAGGCTGTGAAAATGTCGAGACTGTGGGAGACTGGCAACGCATTCCATTGAAGCGCACCACAGCTGCACAGCCACAGGAGGAGAAGGAGGAGGATGCGCCCCAACCCTCACTTGATGTTCCTGCACCTGTCCAAGATGTTGCGCCCCAACCCCCACTTGGTGTTCCTGTACCTGTCCAAGATGCTGTGCCCCAACCCCCACTTGGTGTTCCTGCACCTGTCCAAGATGCTGTGCCCCAACCCCCACTTGGTGTTCCTGCACCTGTCGCAAGATGCTGTGCCCCAACCCCCACTTTGTGTTCCTGCACCTGTCCAAGATGCTGCGCCCCAATCCCCACTTTGTGTTCCTGCACCTGTCCAAGATGCTGCGCCCCAACCCCCACTTGGTGTTCCTGCACCTGTCCAAGATGCTGCGCCCCAACCCCCACTGGATGTTCCTGCACCTGTCCAAGATGCTGTGCCCAACCCCCACTTGGTGTTCCTGCACCTGTCCAAGATGCTGTGCCCCAACCCCCACTGATGTTCCTGCACCTGTCCAAGATGCTGTGCCCCAACCCCCACTTGGTGTTCCTGCACCTGTCCAAGATGCTGTACCCCAATCCCCACTTGATGTTCCTGCACCTGTCCAAGATGCTGCGCCCCAACCCCCACTTGATGTTCCTGCACCTGTCCAAGATGCTGTGCCCCAATCCCCACTTGATGTTCCTGCACCTGTCCAAGATGCTGTACCCCAATCCCCACTTGATGTTCCTGCACCTGTCCAAGATGCTGTGCCCCAACCCCCACTTGGTGTTCCTGTACCTGTCCAAGATGCTGTGCCCCAACCCCCACTTGGTGTTCCTGCACCTGTCCAAGATGCTGCACCCCAGTGTCCACAGTCTGTCCTTGGCATTCCCCAAGATGAAGTGATCCAACCCCAACAAGATGGCCTTGCTTCATCCCAGGATAGAACACCTCAAATACATTTATCAGATGGCCTGAAAGTTGGTACTTTTGTTGAAGTGCAGGTGGAAAGCTGGCAGAGGCGTGTCCCCTTTTTTGCAAAAATTGTGGGCATTCATGAGGAGACCGGAGAACTCAAAGTTCACTTTCTCAAGAACAAACCTGGCATGAAAGTGTACATATGGTCTGACACTGCATGGACCACCCCTGATGAGGTACTGAGAGTTGTACAAAATCCTGTCCTTGCTCCTGGTCGAGGCATTGGATTTGTGTGTAATGAGTGAATGCTTGACAATGACATGCTGAATGTTTTGTATTGTGCATTGAAAATCTATATTTGTGCTTTTTTAATGATCACATTCATATTTATTTTTGCTTTTGTTTTGGCCCCCCCCTTGCGTCTTAAATGTCATTTTTTAATTCATTAGTGATTATTCACAAGGGTTAGTCCTGATTGCTCAGGTGTTGTTTGTCACTGGATGTTTGTCTTCTTCAACCTTTGTCTTGTTTCAGACTGCACCATACATGTGTTTCATACATTTGAGTCTTTTAGTAGGCCTACTTTTAGTCTTGCAGGAAGAAAATAAATTTCTTGGCCTGAATGACTTGTAAACCTCTTACAATGTTTCTTTCTTCTTTTTGTTGTTATTTTTGGTTATAATTCTTGAGCAAAGAAATGTAGGAAAACGGCTACCTTTTTTCTTCAAATCACAGTGGCCAGATTAGGTAATGTAATCATTTCACTGATTAAAAATCAAAAGATCATAATGCTTGTGAAGGCTACTAGTTTTGTATTTTTAGTATGCATCAATTGTTGTTGAAGAAAAGATGCCTTTTGGGATGTTCTGTTTATTATGTTTTCTGTTGGTTTCCGTGTTACATCGGTGATGATATTACTTTTTTCATAAATAGCTCACTTACCCTAGGTTACTTTTTTCTGAATTTTTCTGTGTATGTCTGTCATGCCATATGTGTTAGATTTGTGGACAGAAAGTTTCATTTACCTGATTTTCTTGTACTGACAGAAAGGAAAAACATCAACTCAGAACACCATATTCTCAGAATAACTTAAAAATCATTATTTTTCCAAATTTTCTTTGCAGTATGTTTTTTTTCATGTAAAACATCCATTGTTTGGCTGAAAATAAATATACTTACAGAAAAATGCCAGAGTTCTCATGTTTTTTGTGATGTTTTGAAAGTATGCTTGGTTTCCATGTTACACGAGTGATTTTGCTATGTTACATAATATGACCCCATGTTACATCCAAATCAAAGTACAGAATAGCTTTTTTTTAACATTTACATACACACAACTGCAACTTGCCATAAGCAAGAAATTGACCAAATCTAAGATGATTTATATTTTTGACCTTATGTCACAAAACGGCACCCAGCTGTAGAGAACAACATGTATGTATTTGTGCAGATGTGTGGTGGGAGGGATTGAAGAGAGCGGTGATTGATTTTTTGATTTTGATAGTGTTACCTAGGGTGAGTGGTTGAGTGATATATGATTGATAGTGTGTTGGGAGAGAACAGTGTTTGATAGTACAAGCGATGTTTGATTTTACCATTGTGAGATGATGGGAAGAAGACATGAAAATGTGGAGAAGAGGAAAAATAAGATTTATGACAGGGAAAAAAAAAAGGTAATTGTCTGGTATAAGTTAGTACTGACAAATCAGTATTATCAAGCTATACTTATTGTTTCATTTGAAAAAAAAAAAAAAAAAAAAAATTCAATCTTGATTGAATTTGGAATTTGAGGTTCCATCCAGCTGAAATGCAGTTTACAAATTACAACCAGTTTGAATATTTTGAATACTTCTTCTTAAGTAGGTATGTTTTCAAGGTCACATATACACTAAAAAATATGTGTACGGATTGGAAAAGATGATTATTGATATGTTGCTTTTTGTTTATTTTGCAGCTTTGATACTCAGCGGAATGGGCTAGTCTTCATCTATGACATGACAGATTCAAAGTATGCCAACTTTGACTACGATCTCAGCATCAAGATATTGTCTTTACTAAAGGTGAGAAATGATGTGTACTTGTTACATTTTGATACCGTTTCAGTGTCAGTGTATGTATCAGTGAATGGTAGACGTATTTTTATCGTGGTGGAAAAGACTTGAGAATGCATATGTCTACAAACATAGATGAACTATTTTCTGATTGTCAGCGTAAGGATGTATTTCACATGTCTGTTTACATTGGTAATGGGGTATTGATATATCAAAATATGGATACTTCGCATGAGTCATCTGTCTCTCTATCTCTAACCAGACATCAAACTGAACAGGAAGACTCAGTGCCTAACTTTAACTACAGTTTTCTGAAAATGGCCACTTCTTCATCTACTGTCTTTAAATAGCTATAACTTGAGCATTATTAATGATAGAGATTAGATCCAAATACACTGGAAAGAGCATTTCTTTTACTTTTCAATGATGAACGTCTTTGACCCGATAAAATTAATTTGAGCATCATTGTGTTACAAAAACGTAAATGCAGTAGAAGAAAGTCCACTTTTAAAATTTGTTAGCTTGACCAGATAACTGGGTCAGTGTTTCTTCCAACAGTCCAGTCCATTTCACAGGGGCTATATGCGTTGCACATAAAATCAGCTGCACATATGCACCTTTGGAACACATCACCCTAGTTAACTGCCTGATGACAGTCTTGGAAACACCTTTGGCTTTTCATCAGCACAAGGGAATGGTTTACTGTTGTTGATGGCTTTGAGGATAACACGGTGTCCTAAAGGCGGACACCTGTTTACTGAATCAGTCCTCAGTCGTTTTACTGTCAGTTATGTATGTGGATGTTTTTTTTCACATAAACACAACAAACATTTTTGTAATGCCAGGGATCTATCACAACTTCTGCTGAAGTCTCTGGTCTTTGTAAATGTAATGATTTTAAATTGTCTTATCTTTAAATCTTGCTTGTTGTCTGACTTTGTCAAGTTCAAAACCAACATTTGTTGTAGAAGAATCACACTGCTGTAAATTGTAAAGAAAGGTAAGAGGCTGTCTTGAAATAGGAACCCTTGTGAGAGGAAATAAAAGCAGGTCCAATGTGTCATGTTTGTAGATGTCATTTGTTCCAACTCTGTGTACATGTTGTTTCTTTTTTCAGGGGGCCTATCCAGCCAGATTAAAGCGAGTGTTGATTGTTACTGCACCATTGTGGTTTAAAGCGCCATTCAAGATACTGCGTCTCTTTGTTAAAGAGAAGTTGAGAGACAGAGTGAGTATTTTATGATTGGTTTCATGGAAGTACTACATAAAGTGTATTTCACCGTCCAGTAATGTTTAGGTTGATGACATGTTGTACAAGAAAATATTTTTGTTTATGTCCTCATAAACTATCAGTGTAATGTTTAACAAAAGAATGTAACTGAGTGGTCCTTGGTATATATGAATCAGATAGATGTTTTTGTATGATGTGTGTGTGATGTGTGTGTGTGTGTGTGTGTGTGTGTGTGTGTGTGTGTGTGTGTGTGTGTGTGTGTGTGTGTGTGTGTGTGTGTGTGTGTGTGTGTGAGTGTGTGAATCGGGTATCGTGATTATGAATTAATGAATACCTGTTTAAAATGTAATACATGAACAGGCAAGAGATTGTTTTCAAATTAATGCATGCGTTAGGGCAAGTCCAGATAATTTAGGTAAGGGGATCCATATTTATGTGGCACACTCAAAAAAGTTGGCTGGTACCTCTTTCTGTCAAGTTCTTTCCAAAAAAAAAAAAGAGAAAAACATCAATGGGTACAGATTTTGAGAATTGTGATGACCTCCAGATAGATTTTTACAGGTTACAAAGCAAAAATGCTTCTGCTTCATGGGGCTTAGATCCCCACCAGACCATTTCCAGGGGCCTTCCCTGCTCTTTTTCCCTTCTTTTTCAATATTTTTAGATCCCATGCCTGCTTGAGATTTATTTGTGTGTAATGCACACTAGTGTGAAATGACATTGTAATTTCTCACATTGTAATTTCTCATAATCATATTGGACAAATAAAGATTTTGTATTATATCTGTATCTGTATTAACCGTTTGGTAAGAGTACTTGGATTTGTGCATTTGAATGTTCGTCAGTTATTTGAGAGATTTGGGCTTCAGAGGACTGTCACTTATGCTGAATGTATTTGTAAAATATGCTTAAATAACTTATTTCTGATTTATTATGCCTTAAGATGCTCATTGATTTCACTGTGGTTTCAGGTTTACACAGTGAATTTTCAAGAGCTTAATCAGTATGTACCAAAGGACTTGCTACCCAAAACGCTCGGTGGCAACCAGATCTCCATCCATCCAGTGTGGTTGCAGATGTGTCGAGAAGTGGCCTGTGGTTTACAACCAGACATGGACACTTATTTCATTGCCCCCACAGTACGTGCCAGCTCCTCCAGCCGAGGGTCATGCAGTTCTGTGACTCAGTCCTTCTCCAGTGACACTGACCAGTTTATCAGTGACTTTGATTCAGTTAGCTCCAAGGACACTGTGCATGAGAAACACAATCACGAGGATCGGGAGAAAGAGAAGGGGGAATGGGAACGTAGGGATGATGTCAACTCCAAGAAGAGAAGAACCTCCACCAACCGGAGGAACTCAGACTCACACAAACGAATCTCTGAGTCAGGATCACTGGACCACTGTCATGAGCATCCTCCAGACAGCTTGCCTCACAAGAAGCGGCCTTTGTCTTCAGGGTCCAACATTCTGGATGACTCCATCCACATGCCAGAGAGTTCTGGTCTGACCCTGGACATGTTGGTGGAACATATAAGGACAGTGAAGAAGAAAGGCTTGTTCAGTGAATATGCTCACATCCGCATGGAGCCCCATGCTGGCACCTTCGGTCATTCCAGGTTGACATTTGCTTTCTGTCTTAGTGCTTTGATGATAAGTCAGTATTCATTGTCTTCAGGTCACATGTCCTGTACAGCTTGGAGTATTGTTTGCTTGCTCAAGTCATAGATCTTAATTAGTTGACTGTTTGTTTCAATCAAAATTTTAAGTCTGTTCTCACCTCTGAAGTTTGGACCAGTTGGGATAACCAATCCAGGGAAGAGTGGGGTGATAAGGCCAGTTTAACTCGATGGCGATGCTCCGCAGCTATAGCTGCGGAGCTCTGTGTCTCGACTGTGACGCTCTGCAGCTATAGCTGCGGAGATGTTATGGGTTTTTTCACCAAGACTACGTGTATACTATAATAAGGGAGATTATACTGACAGCAGAGTTTAACCATTGACTTTTAAAACACATATAACAGAATAGGTTTATTGTTGTTCGATATTCTCCATAATTTTTTAAAAAGTACCAAAAACTGTGCGTCTCGAGAGTTTCAGCAGCCATTTTAGGGTGTGTCTCCAAAGAGTTAATATAGTGCATCCCTTATTCAAACTTGCAACCATTGGCATGTGAACCCAGTCTTTAGCCAGTTGAGCAAATGTAATCTGCTCCATACATGAGTTTTGCTCAGTTTGGAGTATTTATTTTATTTTGCAAGAGAGGTAATCCATTCCTAATTACAAAGTAAAATAAGTAGTATGTATATTTCTCAGATAAGGTTACAGTCTCTTTTACTGTGGTTATTGATGGCATTAAGTTATGTGTGGATATTGGATGGGATTGCTACATCTTGCTTCAGTTTCTGTGTTTTACAGTGTGAGACAGTGTTAAACATGGCTTGAGGGTATAGGTTGTAATGTGATCGTATTAGACTTGGTTCATGTTCACCTTTTTGATTGATATGATTTTGTTTGAATGCGTGTGTTAGTGTGAAGACATCTCCTACATACAGTGATAATCAGATAGCTCTGACCATAGAGATTGATTAGTCACACGCAGAAAATACTACCTTTTTCGTGTTTGATCTTTGTATGGATTTGAAAAAAGGAAATATACTGTTTGGTTTAAATCTTGTCAGCAGTCCAATTTATTATTTATATGAAAATATACTTCCGCCCAAAGGAAAGTAATGTTTTTTACTAAAACGTTTGAAGAATATGAACTTTTGTTTCCAGTCAGAGTTTGATTTGTAACACCTGTTGCTGTCTTGTGGCAGGGCCAAGCACAACCTACCAAAGAATCGTTACACTGATGTACTGTGTTATGACCATTCACGGGTCATCTTGCCCCTCACTGATGGAGACCACACCTCAGACTACATCAATGCCAACTTAGTTGATGGCTACATGCAGAAAAATGCCTACATCTGTTGTCAAGGTAATCAGCTATCCTCTTTTCCTTTTTGGATACTGTTTTTCTCAGTTTTATTCTGTGATCTTTGAAAATATGTTTGCTTGTCAGAAATAACATTTGAGTGGTGAATAGCAGAAGACGAAGTAAGTTGTTTCTATATATGAATTGATGTGGCCATAATGTAGCAGAGGACTTAAGTTCGCTGTCTTTGTTTCTAAACATGAAATTGAATTGGCCATAAAATTCATGATTTTGCGTGTTTCATTGTTAGTGGCATTTTGTAGATTAGTTTTCCTTTTTAAAAAAAAGCTTTCTGGTAAGGGTCAGATTTTTTTTTTAATAAGTTAATAAGATTCTGTTTTTGTCAACTTAATCTGAGTTCAAAACGTTATTTATTAAACTTTGTTGAAAACTTTCACATCTGTGCTACACATACATATAGCTACAGCTATCACACAGGTTTGTAGACCATTTGAACAGAATGTCACTCTGTGAAAGTCTTGAGCTTCTTTAGGTAGATTTATGAATAAAGCTTATGGAGTACCTGTGTGTTTCAAAATTCAACTGCAGTGAATTTATGAACAGTAGCTATAGGGAAAAGGAGAGAGCATTTTTTGATCATCTGTCTGTGACTTGTTTGCGGTTACTTGTCTTGTTTTGATAATGTCAGGTCACTACATTTGTCTTGTTGCAGGACCTTTGCCAAAAACTTTTGTGGACTTCTGGCGGATGATCTGGCATCAACAATGTCAAGTGATTGTCATGACGACCAGGTTAGTGCTGTTCCTGTCCAGTAGGCTGGTAATCAGTATGAATAATATTCACCATTGGCCTAGAGGTTTGTGTCCATCTAAAAAGCAAGTTGTCCAGGGTTTGGTTTGTGGGTGGGTTTGTTTTTTTTTCTTTTGTTAAGAACACAGTATTTTGGTGTTATTGTAAGATTGATGAAAGTCTTGCATACAATCCGGCATTATATTACTTTCATTTTATAGCGTTGATACATTTTTCTGTATTGATTGTGTAGCTGAAAGTCAGGAATGTAGACTTGATTTTTTTGTATGTTGAATTGAAAATCAACGAAGTAGACTGAAATACATTTTTTAATGAGGTGTGTGTGATTGTGCAAGATATGAAATATTTGTCCTACAGAACGATAGAGCGCCAGCGTATGAAGTGCGGACAGTACTGGCCGAATGAAGAACACACGGATGAACAGTTTGAAGAATTTATTGTCTACAACAACTCTGTACAGTCTTTCAACAACTACTCCGAAACTAAACTAATTCTGCACAATACGAATGTGAGTTCAGTGTTTATTTTTCCCTTTTGGTGAAAGCTGTGCTTTATGGTGATGTTTGTCTCAGGGAAAAACAAGCCCAGATTAATACAAATGATAGTGGATAAGAATGAAGTGTTCTGATTTGATTTAAGGGAGCACCTTCGAGTTTGTAAGTTATAAAATTGCAAGGACAGATTAATTTTGTTAGTGGTTAATGGAATGTTGTGAAGGTGTGATGGATACCCAGCTTATTTTGGGATTTTTATGTAAGTTGTCTGTTAACTGTATATTGCATGATCCTGTTGATATACTTGACTACGTTACATGGGATGTTGAAGTAGTTCTTGACTTTTTTAGAAACTGGTCGCCTGCTCGTGCCTGTCCTTTTCTCAGTTATTGCTGATGCTATGTTTGTTGATATTGAGACAACAGGGTCAGACTCTGTGGTTTATGGGTATCAGTAACATGTCTTGGAATTAAAGAGAAGTTAAATGTAGGAGACTTGCTCAAAATCTCAACACCTGCATGACATCTACAGGAACTATCCTTCACAGCCTGTCCACCTGACAGATGAGTTTGCCCCGCTAGGTATGTACAGGCATACCTCAGGCGTTCAGACACATTATGAGGCTATGAAACTAAACTCTTTATCACCTGGTGATAAAGAGAGACATCTCCTGAGACGCTTTAAGATGTTGGACAAAGAGTTGCTTGTCCAAAGGTGGCATAGGCATGACTAGTTTCACATCATATTGTACCCACTCATCAAAAGCTGTAGGCACTGTTTCCTTACAGATTATCCTGAAAATGGTTGGCTGGAGATGTGAAAATACTTTTGCTGCATAATAACCCTTTGAATCCCTCACCCTATCCAGGAGCTTCCTGCAGGAAGCTGATGTATAGAGTAGGGAGTCAAAGGGTTAAATTTTTGCAGTTGATGGATTGGGTGTGGGAGTCACAGGGTTAAACACAAGTCTATATCCATAGGGTCACTTTTGCAAAACTGTCCTTCAAGGGAATAGCAGCAAAAAGATGCAGGTCTATCAGATCTCGCATGATCCAGAATCCTGTCGGAATTCTGGGAAGCAAAACTCCATAATCAAATAAACTCACCTTGTGATGTTTGAGTGGGGTTTTGCAGACCAGTTTGAAGTCATGATGGGATCAGGCACCTTGCCCTTGATCTGTATGGAATATGTCTTCAAACTTATTTTGAAGTCGGGAAGAATTTCTCAGCTCTGTCTTACAAGTTTCTACTCCTTCCCTTGTCTGATCCTGCCTGCGCCATTTGCACGTTCAATCTGATGAAACCTCGTGTGTTCTGTCCCCTGGTCCTATCTTGAGTTCATACAGATCTGCAAAACCCCACTCAAATGTCACGAGTGAGTTCGTTTGATTGCAGAGTTTTTTTTATTTCATGAGTGTTTGTCAGGACATAGGGTTTTGTGCAGGCTCAGGAAATCGGTCGGATAATTGTTGGTGGATTTGGGTGGAGCGCATATGGAGCTGTCTGAGTGCGGTGAATCCCTCTTGAAATAACTCTAGTAATCTCTATGAATATTTGTCAGTCTGATAAGCTTTAATTTAAAAAGTGATCTACAAATAGTCTCAGCAGTAAAAATCAAAACTGTTGGGTTAGGATTTATACACATTTTCAGTTGTCTTGTTTCACACATTAGTTACTTTGTGGCCATGTTTGATGTCTAAATAAAGCTTGTGAATTTAGTTCTGCTTTTTTCTATCATGTCCACACAGACAGGTGATACGAGGGAGATAACTCACTTGCAGTTCACCAGCTGGCCTGATTATGGGGTTCCACCAGCCACCGGCTTCCTGGACTTTCTGTTTCATGTGCGTGCCGTTCAGGAGGTGGCCACCAAGAGCCTGGGTTCTTCATGGACCGGGCATCCTTTGGGTCCACCCATTGTGGTTCACTGTAGTGCTGGCATTGGTCGCACAGGTTAGTCGTCTATGTCTTGGTAGAAGGGATGTGTGTGTGTGTGTGTGTGTGTGTGTGTGTGTGTGTGTGTGTGTGTGTGTGTGTGTGTGTGTGTGTGTTGTGTGTGTGTGTGTGTGTGTGTGTCTGTGTGTGTGTGTGTGAATGTGTGTGTGTGAATGTGTGTGTGTGTGTGTGTGTGTTATGAGAGTGTGTAGGTGTGGGTGTGTGTGAGTGTGATTGTGTGTGTGTGTGGCGCGTGCACACGTGTGTGCATGTGCGTGTGTGCACGCGTGTGCACGGGCACGTGCACACAAGTGCATATGTGTATACTCTTATAAAGAGTACTTTTGAAGCCAATGCTGTCACTCCCATCTCCATCGGTCTGCTCTCAATGACCATTTCAGTTTGCTGCTGCTGAGCATTACATGCAGTTTTGCCATTTTTCACAATTTTATGAATTAAAAGAATAATTCTTCATTTTATTTCATTGATGATACATCATATGTTTTCCCATTATGGAATGCATCTGTTTCTGTCATTGGAAATTCAGTTTCAGTCAAAGTTTGGCATGCATGAATGTCTTAAAGTTTAAAAAAAGTAAAAGACAGGGAGGTACCATTACTTGGAGCATGAAAGTTCTAATTAAGTTGAGTTTGTTTCTGCAACCAGGTACATTCATCACAATGGACATCTGTTTGAGGCGGCTTGAGGACATCGGCACAGTGGACATTCCAGCCACAGTGCGCCGCATTCGCAGTCAGCGCGCTTTCAGCATTCAGATGCCTGACCAGTACGTCTTTTGTCACTTGGGCGTAGTGGAGCATGCCATGCGTAAAGGTCTCATCACCAGTAAGGAACCTTTGGTGTTGGAGGACAGTGAGAGCGAGAGTGATTAAGCCAAATGTTTGTGGCGTGGGTTGAGGGGACTGTGACATCATGAAAGATGTAACACTGTTTTTGTAAGTTTGCGAGATGAGTGTTTGGTGTGGTCAGTATGATTGGTCAGAGTGTGTGACAGTCATGTGGAATGAGTATGTGGCATTGCTATAATGACTAAGAGAGAGAGAGAGAGAGAGAGAGAGAGAGAGAGAGAGAGAGAGAGAGAGAGAGAGAGAGAGAGTGAGGAGGAGTGAGTGAGTGAGTGAGTGAGTGAGTGAGTGAGTGAGTGGAGTGAGTGAGTGAGTGTTGTGTGTGTGTTGTATGTGTGTGTTTGCGTGTTTGTGTTTGTGTGTGTGTGTTTGCTTTGTGTGTGGGTGGGTGTCGTGCATGCGTGTGCGTTTGTGCATGTGTGTAACATTGAGAGTAAGAAAAGATGATTGTGTAATAGTGACGCAGTTGAATGTGTGACAGAGATTGAAACAGTTGTGTGAAGAATGACTGTTAGAGTGACATAGACAAGATTTTGTGACAACCACATCGAAAACGAACGTGGCACACTAATCGCTTAGCATATCAGCGGGCTGACGGGTGAGAGTAACAGGATCGTGATGTCCCTGTGGCATGGGAGAGGGGTCTGCGCTTACGCTGACAGAGTGAAGGGGTTTGGGTCATGGAGGTGAACTTGTATTTGGGGACATGGATAACAAATGGGAGAAGATGAATGAAATTGATTGTGCTGGTCTTTTGGCATAAAGTCTTTGAAGCTGTGGATGATGATGGTTGTGAGTGATAGACTGTGAGTGATTGAAATGAGTTCCTCGATTGTGAGAATGATTGAAATGATGTCATTTGAGTCTCAGAGTGACTGAAATGATGTCATTGACTGTGAGGTGATTAAAACGATGTCATTAACTGTGAGAGTGATTGAAGCAATTCAGTGACGTGGTGTGTCGAGAGTGATTGAAGCAATGTCAGTGACTGTGAGAGTGATTGAAGCAATGTTATTGACTGTGAGAGTGATTAAAATAATGTCATTGTCTGTGAGAGTGATTGAAAGAATGTCACTGACTGAGTGATTGAAAGAATGTCATTGACTGTGAGAGTGAGTGAAAGAATGTCATTGACTGTGAGAGTGATTGAAACAATGTCATTGACTGTGGGAGTGATTGAAACAATAAACAATGTCTCTGACTTGAGAGTGATTGAAAGAATGTCATTGACTGTGAGAGTGATTGAAACAATGTCATTGACTGTGAGAGTGATTGAAACAATGTCATTGACTGTGGGAGTGATTGAAACAGTGTCATTTATGTTAGAGTGATAAACATGTCATACTGATGAGAGTGATTGAAACAATGTCAGTGACTGTGAGAGTGATTGAAACAATGTCATACTGTGTGAGTAATTGAAACAATGTCAGTGACTGTGAGAGTGATTGAAACAATGTCATGACTGTGTGAGTAATTGAAACAATGTCATTGACTGTGAGAGTGATTGAAACAATGTCATGACTATGTGAGTGATTGAAACAATGTCAGTGACTGTGAGAGTGATTGAAACAATGTCAGTGACTGAGAGCAATTGAAACAATGTCATTGTGAGAGTGATTGAAACAATGTCATGACTATGTGAGTGATTGAATCAATGTCAGTGACTGTGAGAGTGATTGAAACTGTGTCATTGACTGTGAGAGTGATTGAAACTGTCATTAACTGACTGTGAGAGTGATTGAAACAATGTCAGTGACTGTGAGAGTGATTGAACCAATGTCACTGACTGTGAGAGTGATTGAAAAACTAATTGATTCATGTGTGAGAGTGATTGAAACAATGTCAGTGTGAACATGCTGTGAGAGTGATTGAAACAATGTCATGACTATGTGAGTGATTGAAACAGTGTCATTGATTGTGAGAGTGATTGAAACAGTTTCATCAACTATGAGAGTGATTGAAACAATGTCAGTGACTGTGAGAGTGATTGAAACAATGTCATGACTGTGTGAGTGATTGAAACAATGTCATTGTCTGTGAGAGTAATTGAAACAATGTCACTGACTATGTGAGTGATTGAAACAATGTCATTGACTGTGAGAGTGATTGAAACTGCCATTGACCATGAGAGTGATTGAAACAATGTCAGTGACTGAGATGATTGAAAGAATGTCATTGACTGTGAGAGTGATTGAAAGAATGTCATTGACTGTGAGAATGATTAAAACAATGTCATTGACTGTGAGAGTGATTGAAACAATGGCATCGGCTGTAGCCGTGATTGGAACAGTGTCATTGACTGTGAGAGTGATTGAAACAATGTCATGACTGTGACAGTAATTGAAACAATGTCATCGGCTGTAGCCATGATTGAAACAATGTTACTGACTGTGAGAGTAATTGAAACAATGTCGTTGATTGTGAGAGTGATTGAAACAATGTCATGACTGTGAGAGTAATTGAAACGGTGTCACTGACTGTGAGAGTGATTGAAACAATGTCAGTGACTGTGAGAGTGATTGAAATAATGTCACTGACTGTGAGAGTAATTGAAACAATGTCATTGACTGTGAGAGTGATTGAAACAATGTCATCAACTGTGAGAGTGATTGAAACAATGTCATTGTCTGTGAACATGATTGAAACGACGCCATGCTGGTTACCTTAGTTTGTTTTCCACAAACCTGTTTGACTTTGAGAATGATTGAAACAATATTGTGTGGACTCCGTTAATATGTTTTGGGATGCCTTGTTTTTAGCTGATAAATGGGAGTGAGATATGCTAGTCACTTGGAATGTTTGTGGATGGTCACTAATGGACCAAGGGGAGAAGCGCTGTTTGTCCATTTTGAGAGAGAAAGACTTGTACATGCAACTTTGGGGACCATTTGTTTGATGAATGAGAACAGCAAGAGGCACAGTGTTAACTCAGCCTGTCTATGGGGCCACAGGTATGTCATGGAGAGGAATTGAAATTTGCTTCTCTTGGAGTTTACAGATGGGGCCATGTATGTTGTGCAATGAGATTGAAATATGCTTGTCATTATGCTCGTGGAGTCTTGGCTTTTTAAGTGAAAAAAATAAAAGTGTTGGTTATCAAGGTTGACGGGGCCATAAGTTTGTTACGTACTCAGTTATCAGATTGATGGGGCCACAGGTTTGTTGTATAGCGAAATATGCTCATCAGTTAACCCTTTTACTCCTGCAGCCTGTCTATAAGCTGCAAAAACTTAATCCTTTCACTCCCTCACCCTATATACCAGCTTCCTGCAGGATAGGGTGAGGGAGTGAAAGGGTTAAGTTTTTGCTTTGCTGAGATTGTTGACAATGCAGAATGCTGGCAGACAGGGCCAGGGAGTCAAAGGGTTAATAGCGCCCCAGGTTGGTCCTGGTGTGAGAGTGGGAGAGCACTTGTCACTGAACATATTCATAGCGTGGATGACAGTGTGAGTCATGAATATTGCTTGTTGGCATGTCTGTGGGTTAGACGAGGTCACAGATAGAGGAGAAGTATGAGTGGTCTGCTATCTTGTTGACAGTCTTACAGATTTGTCAGGGCTTGAGAGGGGTTTGAAATGTTTGCTTGTCATATTGTGTGTTGATGGGGTGGCAGTTTGTCACAGAGTATAATTGAAATGTGTGTGTGAGTTGAGTTTGGTCATCTGCTGGACCACAGACTTGTAAGGAAGAAATATTGTTTGTGTTCCTGCGAGACCAAAGTTTACTAGTATCAGGTTTATGATGGTTAGAGAGATTGAATACGCCTGTCTGTTTGTGTACCCACAAGACCAAAGTTTACTGGTAATCAGATTTATGACGCTTAGAGAGATCGAATACGCCTGTCTGTGTGCCCACAAGACCAAAGTTTACTGGTAATCAGATTTATGACGGTTAGAGAGATCGAATACGCCTGTCTGTTAGTGTACCCACAAGACCAAAGTTTACTAGTATCAGGTTTATGATGGTTAGAGATCATGTCTGTGTGTATCCACAAGACCAAAGTTTACTTAGTATCAGGTTTTTGATGGTTAGAGAGATCGAATACACCTGTCCGCTTGTGTACCGACAAGACCAAAGTTTACTAGTGTCAGATTTATGATGGTTAGAGAGATCGAATACACCTGTCTGTTTGTGTACCGACAAGACCAAAGTTTACTAGTGTCAGATTTATGATGGTTAGAGAGATCGAATACACCTGTCTGTTTGTGTACCCACAAGACCAAAGTTTACTAGTGTCAGATTTATGATGGTTAGAGAGATCGAATACACCTGTCTGTTTGTGTACCCACAAGACCAAGTTTACTAGTGTCAGATTTATGATGGTTAGAGAGATCGAATACACCTGTCTGTTTGTGTACCCACAAGACCAAAGTTTGATGTTTAGAGAGATTGAAATATGTGTTTGTATGTTTGTCTGTGATGGATGTGTGAACCAGTGGTGACATGCTGGTCACCGATCGCACGTCTCCTGATAACTCTGTGCCGAGCCAGTGGACAGAACATCTTAAGTCGGCTTTACAGTTTTTTTTTGCAAGCCTGCTTCACTAGCATTATGTGGACTGCAGGCTGTGAGATGTGTTTCATCACGGTTGTGTGGACTGCTATTGTTTTCACTGCTGTCTGTCTGCTGTGCCAGTGTTCCATGAGCGCTATATTGACTGTTAATGCAAAATACTGGTCTGCTTCATCAGCATTGTGTTAACTTTTAAGATGATACAAAGCGTAACCTTCAACAATAACAGCAAACATCATTATTGTGACTCTTGGCACTGTGATCAATTGAAGTATAAAACAAATTGTAGCCTCCACAGAGGGATTTGTGTCTAGTTCCATATTTTGGAAAGAATCATGTTGTTTTGATTCTTTCATGTGCCACCCTTCCTTCAACTCCTGTCCCTCCTGTGAAAGGGCTGTGTGCCTAAAATACACTTAACCATTCCTATTCCTGACAAAAATTTATAAAAAAAAAAAAAAAAATCAGGTGGAGGTAAACCAAGAATGATGTGTACATGAGAAGTTCAGTGAAGCTGTGCATCATGATCGTGTATGAGGAGCACTTTTGATTAGCTGTAAACATCAGTGACTTTCTTGAACTATTGTGCAGCTTAGGAGGTTGCTAGAATTGTCCAGAGTAACAGGAAGATAGGTCTGGTGAAATCCCTTATGCTAGTCTGATAACTTGTATCGTAGCTTTCATATTTCTACGGGTAGGCCTGGAATTGGAGCTTTTCTTTGACACTGTTATCGTGTTTTACTGTTGCTACCTCCTGCCCCCGTATCTGTGTTTAATGGATGACTCAGACTGATAGGAAAAAGGGAAGCATTGTGTGAGTGAACAAAATGTGTCAGTATTGTTTGAGACTGACAGAAAAAAGCTTTGTGTGAGTGAACAAAATGTGTCAGTATTGTCTGAGACTGACAGGAAAAAGCTTTGTGTGAGTGAACAAAATGTGTCAGTATTGTCTGAGACTGACAGGAAAAAGGGAAGCATTGTGTGAATGAACAAAATGTGTCAGTATTGTCTGAGACTGACAGGAAAAAGCTTTGTGTGAGTGAACAAAATGTGTCAGTATTGTCTGAGACTGACAGGAAAAAGGGAAGCATTGTGTGAGTGAACAAAATGTGTCAGTATTGTCTGCTCTTGTGCAACTTTGAATCAGATTGGTTAATATTTTATCTTAATACCATGCAACATCATGGACATTGGAGACAAAGTGTAACTACTTCATACTTAATTCGTACCTTGAGTGGAAACAGTGTAGCTTTTTGCAAGAGTGCTTTTGCACTGGACCACTGCTTTCCCATAGGACAAATTGAGCAGTACTGTTTGGGATTTGTTGGAAGTTTGCATAGCATGTCATCAGAAAGCAAAGCCTGGCTGAGGGAAGAGGTAAGTAATCTAGTCTAAATAGAATGAAAAACACACACAGCTTGTTTGTGACATCATCAGAAAAATAGTGGGTGGATCTTGCTTATTCTATGTAGCTGGAGACAATGGTTTTGTACAGATAGTTAACAAGAGTTTCTATGGACTGGTATTTATCAAGAACACAAGCTGTGTTGGAAAAGGGAACCATCTTAATGTGGCTTGAGTGTCTCGGTTATATTTATTTACAAATGACGTAGGAAAAGACAGGCAACCTGGTCACAATAGGAAAGCTGGAGGGAAAGAGAGCACTGGGTAGACCCAGGGAAAAAATATTGGACGGACCTTCAGAGTGGCTGAAGACAGAGAGGGCAAACAAGGGATAGAAACATATGGAAGACCATGATCGCCAACGCCATGTGGCAAGGCACTTGATGATGATGTGGGTTAGGGATTAGAGAAATAATTGCTAAAAGTATGAATGTAAGGGGGTGGGCAGGTCGGCTCAGCGACATGTTGCCCCTTCTCACGTCTACAAAAAAACAGATCACAACTACCCTGGCTGTATGTCACAAAGACACATGAGTGAGAAGTGCATTTGTTTTTGTGACGTGTTTGTGTGTGGCTGCATACGAGCTTAATACATTCCTATGACTGTGTTTTGAGTGTCTTTTTCTGAAAAGGAATCTCCCTTGGGCTGCGTTTTATAGGTCTAATTTTTTTTAATTCCTTGCTTGCAGTTTGAATCAAAAGTTTTCGTATTTTAAAATTTTACTGTAGGATAATGTTTAGCGTTAATTTTTTTTGATGTTGTGAGTTTTGGGAGTTTGTTTTACTACATGTTGTAATATGTCTGTTTTTGGAATGTTTGATGTGTGTGGTAAAAAGATCTTTATGTGAAGCAGCTATTGCGGTGGTTTTTTGTTGTTGCCTTCTTATCTATGGCTTTATAATTCATTTTGAAATGTGTACTGCACCTAGTTGTACTGATATGTTTAACCCTTCCACTCCAGCACCATGTCCAACAACATCCTGCATTGTCAAAAATTCTAGCAAAGCAAAAACTTAAATCCTTTGACTCCCTCACCCTCTCCACCAGCCTCCTGCTGGAAACTGGTGGATAGGGTGATGGAGTCAAAGGGTTAAGTTTTGGGAGTTGGTGGATAGGGTGCAGGAGTCAAAGGGTAACTGCTGCTGGGTATTGTATAGTCATCATGTATTCTATTCTAGTCATTGTACGGGGGAACTTTACCCAGCAGTGTGCCAGTTTAGCAGTCCCATTTCCATGGACATGTACATGTATATAATATATATATATATATATATTGCACATTTTGTTAATAAAACGCCCATGCGTTATGAATATTGCTTATATTTATCAGGCACTCGTCCTTGCTTGTCATTTTCTTCTACAGCTAGAACATTCATGTTGATATCAGAGCACCAGTGTTTAGCATTTATGTCTTGCATATAGAGTATGTTAATGTAACGCTTCCAATACATGCTTGTCTTTAGTTTTTGGCAGAGACTAATTTCAGTTTCTTAAAAATTAAAAAAAACCCAACCACCTCGCTAATGTGTGTATAACAACACACCATTGGCTATGACAGATTGTTTTTTATTCGGTTCAACGGTTATTCGTAGTTAGATTAATCAGTGGTGTGCAGACAAAAAAATTAATAGTGATGCTCTTTTATACCTGAAAATATCTCGATTTTGATTACTTAAAAAATAAATGGTGTGCGTTTTTTTTTGAAAATTATTATAATTATGAAAACTAAATAGCATGAACTTTAGTATGAATACTGTAGTGTGAATTTCCATTGCGTAATTGTAATTTGTAATAAGTGGTGTGACAATTTTCATAAATCATGAATATGAAAAGTAAAAAAATGGCATGAACTGAAGCATGAATAGTGTAGTGTGACTTTCCTTTACGTAATGTTGATTTGTGTTCTCCACGTGGCCACAGTAATGTACTTTACTGTCTGACATGAGTTTGGTGGCCCAGTCAGAAAAAAAACATGGAATATGGAGATTATAATTGTCTCACCATTGCACAGTTTGGTCAGTCAAATCTGTACAGTGAAGTTGACCACATGTGATTGAGTTGTATAATTATAATGGTGGACACCGGGCACGCTTCCCTCCACCAGATTCAAGCGTCAGTATGGGGATTCAGCAACAAAGATTTTCTCTCGTTAAGCCAACACTTTTATTTCAGACAGTGCGCAGAATTAACAAAAAGAAATGTTTGTTTGATTTACAGTGAAGTTTACGCGCAAGTATACCAAGTAAAATTGAAGTGGAAGTGGCATTCATTTCTCACAAATGTTTTTCAGAAGCATCTCATGTTGTAACAGTTGTAACGTACTGTTACTGCCACGCATGATTATATTTTTGTAAGTTGTTTCCATTATGACAGAGGACTTCATCCGTCAAAGTATGTTACAATAACATCTTTTCCACACACAAATTTCAGATGCAGATAACAGTTTTTACAACTAAACTGTGTAATGTGCAGTGTAGTCGTTTTGCAGGTTAATTTTTGAATGCTTTCATAATTATGGATTATTTGGCAGTTTCACATAAAATCCAACCTTTCATCTTTATTCATTAACCCTGTCTGACTTCTTGCTTTAAATGTTTCATTTCAGTTATGAGGTTGTCCAAAGAATCTTGCATTTAGTGTGTTGTCAGAGGTCAGTATGACATGGACATGTATCCAGCCTTTGTGGATGGCTAGGCTAGTTTTCAGAGCATGTTACACACTGTACAGTTTCACTGCTGGGCAGGCTGAATGTGTTGAAACAAAAAAGTTATTGACGTAAATGTTTGATAATTATTTGTGGAATAAAACAACCCTCACATATTTTGAATACATGACATTTGTACGTGGAGGGGAAAAAAAAAAGAGATGTGTACAGGAATGAAACAGGGTACAAAGAATCTGTGATGGATCATGTGGAGGGGATTATCATGATGTAACCAAACTAATATGGATAAAACGCTTTGTTGTGTGTATAGTAGATACTTTTTGTGAGCCCTGGCAAACATCATTGTTTGTGTTACTTGTACTGTGAGTGCATCAAAATACTCTGTGTATTTAGGGGAGGATGGGGAAGGACCATGAAATTTGCAAGTTTAAGAAACTTTGGCTTTTCTGCCTGTCAGTGTCAGTTTTGGTTTAGCATTTTAACCCTTTGACTCCCGCACCATGTACACCAATTGCAGAAACTTAACCCTTTGACTCCCTCACCCTATCTACCAGCTTCCTGCAGGAAGGTGGTGGATAGGGTGAGGGAGTCAAAGGGTTAAGTTTTTGCTTTGCTAGCGTGGTTGAAAATGCGGGATGCTGGTCGACAGGGTGCAGGAGTTGAAGGGTTATCGTGTAAATGGTATGGTGGTATGGTGGCGGTAAAAGGAGGGCATTGTGTTAATAGACAGCAGTATTATTTAACCATCTGTGACTTTGCAGACTGACTGTGTGGGTGTCTGAATCCCAGTGCACCAACCTGCCAGCTTCAGTGCATGTATAGTTGTATGATCATCATTTTCTTGCACAAATACAAATGTAATTTTGTTGTTAATCCATGTATTTCAGTACAAAAAAAAAATGTAAAGACAGTGTGATTGATCATGATAACAAGATCAGTGTGCACAAAATGTATCAAGTCTGTATAATCTGTTTTCACGCTTGTACAGTTTCAAACATTGGATATTAATTTATTGCTTTTGTGCTCGATGCACCTTAATATGTGTGTGTGTGGTGTGTGTGTGTGTGTGTGTGGTGTGTGTGGTGTGTGTGTGTTTGTGTGTTGTGTTGTGGTGTTGTGTTGTGTTGTGTGTGTGTGTGTGTGTGGTGTGTGTGTGTGTGTGTGTGTGTTGTGTGTGTGTGTGTGTGTGTGTTGTGTGTGTGTGTGTGTGTGTGTGTGTGTGTGTGTGTGTGTGGTGTGTGTGTGTGTGTGTGTGTGTGTGTGTGTGTGTGTGTGTGTGTGTGTGTGCTGTTCCAGACCTGATGGGTATGTTTTATAAGGCAGGACAGTGGCAGTTTGCTAGATAGTATGTGATGTGTACCTGTGCAATTTTTTTGACTCCAATGTTATTTGTGCAATTTTATAGTCATAGTGACATAATATATTCTTGTGTGTGTCTTAGTATGCATGCATCTGACTAATAAGTCAAGTTTGCAGTGACTTTAACCCTTTGACTCCTGCACCCTATACACCAGGAAGCTGGTGGATAGGGTGATGGAGTCATAAGGTTAAGTTTTTGCTTTGCTCACGGCTGTTTAAACCGGCCGCTGGGCGATCACTTAGTTTTCGGACACGGTGCCAGCGATTCGCACGCGAGAGGCGTGTTTTCCTGCTTACCCGCTGCGCTACGCGGCCCGTCAGCGGTTTTGAGCTGTGAGTCATCGGTAGGCAAGCGGGACTGTGTGGCTGCCTCTGTGTGCCGTGATTACTACTGTTTCTACATTTCCCACAATACTGCTTTGGTCATTTAGCCATATATGTAATTATCAATCTTACTGAAAAGTAGACTCTCTCCTCTACACATAGATATCAAATGCGAACTGGTTTGTTGCCATAATGCATAACGGGATTACACAGAAAAGGAGGAGAACGATTCTGAAAATATCGCACCTTCACTGTTTCATGAGAAAAATAAGCCAACTTCCAACAACGAAAACAAGAGTTCACCAGTTATTACAGCAGAAAGAAACACATACAGAGGAAGAGTAAAGTATGTTTTAACAGACTGACTTATCAAACGGATCTTTTTTGGCTTCTTGTGGAGGTAGCGGTGGGTAAATCAAGATCATTGATAACAGCATAGACTCCATTATCTTTCACACTAGCACCAACATTTCACTGATAGTCTTGTATACGGCAATCTCCTTACTGCCATAGTAGGAACGTATACACACATATCCGTGCAAGAGTCAAGATTGGGATACGATACTGAGATGACCATTCATTAAAAAAAATGGAAAGACAGAGCGATAGAGAGGGAGGGGGGGGGGGGGGAGAGAAAACTTAATACATTTACGAGAACTTTGGGTTCACTGGTATTAAAAAGAAATAAAAACTCCTGAATATCATACCCACTTAACTACACTGAAATCTTTCTGTCTGCCTGTTTGTCGCTCTCTCTCCCCCACACACACACACACACACACACACACACACACACACACACACAACACACACACACACACACACACACACACACACACACACACACACACACAAACAAAAAAAAGATAATGTATTTTGCTTAACAATGATAATAATACTCAAAAGTCTTTAATTACTTATTTCATTCATGAAATGCATACACATAAACATCCAAGCAGACAGACAGACAGACAGGCAGACAGACAGACAGAGAGAGAAAGAGAAGAGAGAGAGGAATACTTTGCACTTCGCTTAATGTCTTTGGGCCCTTATTAATTGTCTCATGAAATGTGCCACACACACACACACACACACACACACACACACACACACACACACACACACACACCAACACACACACACACACACACACACACACACACACAACACACAAAAAAACAAACAAAAATAAAGATAATCAACGACTACAACATGGAAAACCTGACTTGGTCGTCTCAGTACACTGATATTTCAAACGAAAATGTCCAAGGCAACACTATACACAATTATCAAGCACAAAGGAATTCTGCCACAGTGTGTAATGGTAAGCGTTATCCAGAGGACTGAAATGATACCAACATTCACTGAAGACTCTAAAGATTAATGAGCTGCCAGAACCAGTAACCACAACCGCCTCGCCGTCCGCACATCCCTGTTTACCTTAGCTGTCACATGTGTTATTACGAAGGCTATACGTGGCCCCTAAGCGCGAAACATGAAAAATGAAAAACAGTCGTCCTCTACAGACAACATTCTTCTAATGTGTGCCTTTACTTTTATTCGAGAACTGGCATTTGGATTTTACCGGCGTTGGAACATTGATCATTTCACGGTCGAAGATTGAAAATCATGTCAACACCGTCTTTCATTCTCTTTCTTCTCTGTGCGTTTAGTTGGACAGCTTACATGCACGTAACGTGTTGAGTTACATATCATTTTATTGAGAAAAATCTCATCTTTTTAATGATGCACATTACAGACCAATACAAACAAAGCTCTTGAGAAAATTAGTGGAAAACTGAAGTTACTTGTTTGTAATAGTTACTACTGCGCTTATACGGCGTAGCGAGATCGCCGGTAACAAGGTGGAGCTAGAGCTGTATTTCTAGGTCAGGGCAGCACTCAGTGGGCTTTGCGCTGCTACAGCTGCCGCCGGGGACGAAACTAAGTGATCACCCTTAAACAGCCGTGTGCTAGCATGGTTGGCAATGCAGGACGCTGATGGACAGGGTGCGGGAAACAAAGGGTTAACTTTGAGGTTTACAAACTTCAAAGACATTTAACTTGGATCAGAAGATCACAGGCACACCTGCAAGGATGTTGAACAGGAGATAATGGAATAAGAAGAGCTTTTGTAAGACTTTTGTTGTTGAACAAAGTTGGTGCAAGTCTGCTCATTCTGATACCATTGTATTTGTTATATTTCTTGAGCATTTGTACTGTAGTGTTCGTGTTGTAATGCTTTCCTGACAAAGGTGGGTGGGGGTGGTAGGGTTGAGACTGTATTCCATTTGATAGTATAATGATTTCTATGAATTTTGTTTTGACAGGATTTGCTTTTGTTTTATAGTTGTGAAGTATGGAAATATACACTCATTTTATAATTGTTGACAGTCAGTTGTGACTTTGTGAAATAGCAGAGTAAGTCACTGCATTTTATCTGTGTATAGTCATGTTTTTTTTTTTTTATGAATGAATGGTTTTGTTTTTTATAAAGTGGGCTACCCAAAATGAAAAGGTTTTGAATATTATTATTATTTTTGGTACCTCAGCTATAAAAAGTTTGTTTATTAAAAATAGTACTGTGGTAATGCCTGTCCTCAAGGAGATCAGCCTGAGTTTGATACGGTAAATACAAATACAAGAAATCTTGTCTTCGTCGCCTAATTAAGACAATCAGTAGGAAATCTACCGCTTAGTTTTTTGTGTGTGTAATACTTACAGTTTGTTACCCAGTTCAGACAAACCCGTAGGCTATCTGTTACTGAGGTTCTTAGTGTAATACTCAAAACCTGTCACTGAGTTAAGAAAAATTTGATTCATAGGCAATGTATTACTGAGTTTATTGACAGTTTTTGTTTTGCTATATTACAGTGTTGATTTTAGTGAATGTACTGGTTATTTTTCTGTCTGGTGGATGTATTATTGTTCATCCCACCTGCAGTCATGGTTAGTCAGATAAGTCTGTATGATAAGGGAACAACGAACATGTCAATAATAGCTTGTTGAATTTTATATGTCATTGATCATTTGTCAGTTTAACTCACTCGCTATGTACGATTATGCCCCTTGCCGTTCTCCTGATACGCACCATCTGTGTAGGTCATGAGAAAAATTCTCATACAAACAAATAAAAACAAGAGTTTTGAGATTTGGCAGGTCATACATTAGAAGATTGGTGTACAAAATGCTGAAATTTCAACTGTCTAACCCTCATGGTTGCTGAATAATTGTACAAGTAAAATTAGAGAAATTTTCAGGTGAAAAATGTCTTACAAAATACACAGTCAGGTCAATATATCGTTTCTACAGTCACATCTTGAATGAAATTTCATAAAATCCAACATGCAGACATTCCACGTGCACCAAAGGAAGAGATCATGTTGAACAGCGCCGAGTTGTTGAGTATTGTTCAGCCATTTGCTTTTCTGTCGTCTTGCTTCGCTGCGGAGATAGTGGGTCCTGAACTTTGCACTGACTGCATAGTACAGTGACCTCATGGCCTGAAACGAGGCTAGGAATGACCAAAGAATCTATTTCTGGCTATTAGTTTCGGTTAATGGAAATACTGAAAGCCTCGCGAATTTTCAAAACTCCAGTCGGATTTCTCTGATGCTCGTAACAAGCGTTGTTGAGACATGATAAGGGAAATCCTGATGCTCGTAGCGAGGAGTTAAAAGAACATGAGGTTGCTGGAACTGTCAGATAGTGATTGAAGTCTGTTAGTGATCTGTTGCATAAGACAGCATGTAAATGGCAAAAAAGAGTCATAAACTAGGTACCATGACTGAAAATTTTCGCTGACGGATGGTATTACTATGAAATCACTGATATAATTATGGTATAACTATGAAATCATCAATAATAAGAGTAATAATGACTAACATAAGGTGCCAAATGTTGATATACACATCAAATAAAAGCGCTGATGGATGGTATAAGTATGAAGTTACTGATGGACAGTATAACTATAAACATTTGATAATAGTTATCATGATAAAGCCTGGAATGTTGATATACAAATCAGATAAAAGTGCTGATGGACGTATATTATGAAGTCACTGATGGATGGTATAACTATGAAATAATAAATAATATAGTAATAATGATAAGATAAGGTGCCAAATGTGGATATCAAAAATCAGATATAAAAGTGCTGATGGACGGTATATATTATATGAAGTCACTGATGGCGGTTTATAACTATTGGAAATAATAAATAATAATATAGTAATATATAATAAGATAAGGCACCAAATATGGATATATACAAATAAATAAAAGCACACACTCTTCTCGTTCACCAAAATACATTGACAGAATCTTGAGGGCACAAAGTACATGCACACCAGGAGGGAATGTCAGGAGGCAGTGGGACGAGGGGGTGGGCACGTGAAGGGGAAAATTCATTGCTAGAGAAATAGGTATGCTTTCAAGTTAAAGACTGCTAAAGAGACAGGGGAAGCTCATTCCAGTTATATGGCCTGGACACAAAGAACGAGTGGCAATCAACTGTGGAACATCTGTATCGAGGAATTTGTAATCAAGTAGTATCATAAGCAGAATGGAGAGGTCGGGTAGGGATGTTACCTTGGAAGTGGTCACAAAGATAATGAGGTGCAATACCATTAATATACTTGTACCATTAATGTATTGATTTTGTTTGAAAATTTTTGAAAAACAGGCAGCCAGTGAGGAAAGTGAATCAGAGGAGTTACATGACCATACCCTTTTAAAAAAATATCTACAAGGAGTAGGGTATGTTCGTTTTGGACTGATAACTGACAAACATCTAGCATTGTAGATTACTCTGGAAAAAAAAAAACACTGAAACTTTAACACAGTGTGTCGTGACCGTTAGAAAATCCTGTTACTTTTTGTGCGTACCTCTACCTGTGATAGCAGGGACAGGATGTCCACGTGTCACAGGCTGTAGAGACAGTGGACCAAGCTTGGTCTTTCTGAAATACCGTGTCACTTTTCACTGTTTCTAGAGTGTATGAATGCCGTGATGTCAGCTATTGACATCATTAGCAAATAAACATGGCCGCTGAAGAAGGAGCATCAGAGCTCCGAAAGCTACGAAAGCTAAAAAATGGTGTTTTTGTGTTTTTATTTGATCATATAAATATTTACAAGGGATTAGATGACCACAGAATTCTTATATGCTGCAGGCCCTTATGGGAAGAAGCAGGTAAGCCAGAGAGCAGCGAGTTAACAATAATCGATACGAGGCAAAAGAACTGAAGTCATGAGGTTAGATGCTGCTTAAATTGAAGGATGATGGTGAATAGAACTGAAAAATAATAGTTGACTAACAAGACTGACAGGTTAGGGTGATGAAGTTCTGCATAGAAAATTGAAGATTAAGAACAAGTAGTTTTCGGTTTCAAGATGTCATGACAGTGAGCTGGAAGTGTCAAGCAATTTGTCAAATGATTTAAAATTCTGGGGAGCCCTCATGAGTAATAATGATGCTGGCTATTTGTACAGTGCCTCATTTCACAAAGAGCCCTAAGTGCTTCACAAAAGCATGCATGAGGCAGACATACATAAAGCAAATACCTGTCAACCCCCACAGCTGTGATGAAAGGGACGAAACACATATTGATCACTCTAGTGATATACATGAAACGACACAATTTTAACTGATTTCATAATGTAAATTTGTGATGGTACGATTAACCACATGTCTGTGTTTCATATTTTGATTTAGCTTACAGTTCGTGTATGGCAAAAAGTAGCATCAAGACATCGCATCTCATTCCATGGCTGTGTTTTGTTGTTGATAGATTTGTAACGAAAGTTTGTGACAAAAAAATTGTGGCATTTAGACTTTTCATCTCCTTCATCAAAGCATGACATTTCTTTCTGGACTCTTGCCGCTAAATTCTGTCATACTAAATCCAGTATTCTTATGTGAGTCGGTCAAGTAACTTATTATTCACTTACTAGCTTGCACTAAATCCAGTATTCTTATGTGGGTCAGTCAAGTTACTTATTACTCACTACTAGCTTGCAACCTTCTCTCCAGAAAGGTAAAGGGAATTCCTGTAACCCCAAGATTGTAGGGGGATGAGGTGGTAGAGACCTTGGCTTTTCTTGGGGCCCAGCATAGTGATGGTGGTGTCTCTCTCTCTCCCTGAACCCTTTTTCTCCAGCACCCTGTCCACCAGCATCTTGCATTGCCAACCATGCTCGCAAAGCCAAAACTTAACCCTTTGATTCTCTCACCCAATCCACCAGCTTCCTGCAGGAAGCTGGTGGATAGAGTGAGAGAGTCAAAGGGTTAAGTTTTTGAGGTGGGTGTATAGGGTGCGTGAGTCAAAGGTGAATGCATTTCCTTCCCCAAAACCCTGATCAGGGTCTAGTCTTCTTCTACTATTGCATGAACTGGAGGCTGCATACACAAAACTCCCTCCCCCCTCCTCCAAAGTTGCTTTATATTTTGTCCCTTTCTCTGTTTATTTTTGTTTATCTTTTCTTCGTTCCTGCTTTTGTAGAGTTTTGTCTTCCATTCGTTTGATTGAAATGTGTATTTGATATGATGTGCAAAATGGCATTGTGCTCTTAGAAGAAAAATCAAAAAGAAATTTGACGGAAATTTGAGGGGAAAAGTAATTCTTCCCCCACCTTCCCTTGTAGGACATAAACATGCACCTTCCGACTGGAAAGGTGAGAACTGCACCTCTACACCAACCTAGCCCCACTAGACTGTTTAACAGGTGAGATGTCCATTTTGATTAGATTATCAGGCATGGTTCTAAATTTGTCATTTTTTTCTCTGAAAGAGAAGGCAAGAGTGTGGACGAATTCAATAATACTTCTGCTGTGCTCACTTACTATTTAAAGTGAAGTTCTGACCATGCATTTTACTGGACCTGTTCAAAAAAAAAAAAAAAAAGAAAAAAAAAAAAGATAGAGTGGGCACTTGAGGGCTTGTTGTCTGTGCCCACCCAACTGTGAAATCTGTTGAATCCTGATGGAGTTAAATGGTGCAGAATTCATCAAATCTTTTACTTTTGTCACACATAATCCAGGAACTTGCTCATTTCTTGAAATTAGCAAATTTCTTATTTCCTGAATCAAATCACCAAACCGTTTTGCTTATTTCATGAATTGAGCCAACCTTTTGCTTATTTCATGAAATAAGGAAGTTCATCGATATAGTGTAACACGTTTGTCCCAATTTTTTTTTTTATTTCATGAAATGAGCAAGTTCATAGATTTAGTGGAACACCTTTCTCTCTTTTTGTCAGTGTTATAGAACAAAGACAACTAACCAACAAATGTATCTAAAAAGTGTTTTTATGTTCAGGTTTGGTTCTTGCTGACCGTAAACCTGTCAACATCAGGAGATATGTTGTTACACAGACAAATTTTGACAATTTCTAACAGATCAGATGCAAACCCAACATGCTGTGGCCGTATTTCTTTCTTTCTCTGTTCAAGCTGATAATATGGAAGATAGCTTTAACCCTTTCCCATTTTATCCTGCCGCAGCCCGCCGACCGGGAAACCCCACTTTTTATTTACACTGCCTGTCACTTAGGCCTGGTGGGGAATTTCCGTCACGCTCTAAGCACTAGGGGTTACACACACCTCATGAAATGAAGTTTCCCGCAAAAGTCAGGATTAATCAATGAAAGAATGATACTGAGTTTGGTACCACACATCGCCTCATTTACAAGATATCGGTCAGCGTCTGACCTTTTCATTCACACGCTTTCGGAAATCTCTGAATACTAGGGAGAGTTTCTGAGCAGAATCTGCAAATGGGAAAGAGTTAAGAGAGGAAAACCAAATCAAAGAACATGAAAATAGGCAACGTCAAGGTCCTGAAGCACACCTAGGGTACCATACAAAGGCTAGCTCAGAAAGAAAGTTGTGGGAAATCTTCATTGCTGCCCGTCATGTCATGTCATTTGACTCCTGTATCCAGTCCACCAGCGTCTTGCATTGTCAACCATGCTTGCAAAGCAAAAACTTAAGTTTCTGCACTTGGTGGATAGGGTCCGGGAGTCGAAGGGTTAATTTTTTGCAGCTGGTGGATAGGGTGCAGGAGTTGAAGGGTTAATTTTTTGCAGCTGGTGGATAGGGTGCGGGAGTCAAAGGGTTAAGTAGATAATAGTATGTAAATCTACTGAGAAAAGTCTGGCTGCGAAAAATTGAGAAAGATATCAACTTTTCTTTTCACGATGAGCCTGAAACACGTTTGTAGATGGCACCTCACTTTGAATCACCAACCAACCACAGAGAGGCACCTCACTTTGAATCACCAACCAACCACAGAGAGGCACCTCACTTTGAATCACCAACCAACCACAGAGAGGCACCTCACTTTGAATCACCAACCAACCACAGAGACGCATTCCAGCAAATGGCTAGCTCTAGCCAGTTTGTTCCAGTTAGTCACTGATATGGTTGAGTTTGAAAGACATCACTGTAGTAGTAGCAACAAATTCTAGGGAGAGCCAGGCAGCAGAAAGTCCTCAGAGAAATGGGGAGAGCTGGACAACAGAAGGTCTTCAGAGGAGAAACTCCCATCAAGCAAGTGTTTCGGCCCTTAACTCCTGACACCTCTAATGGGGGCCAAGCCACATCCAGGTCATGACCCCTGGATGCCCCTCTGCTTATTTGCCTGTCACCCAGCCACCGACATGTATTTCAGTGTGAAAAACAGCATTTTGATATTCTGATATTTTTGTATTATGGGTATAGCCTTTTTTTTCATGATTGAAATAAAGACAATCTATTCCAGTTGACAAAAAGTATGGTATGAATATACATGTGTATCTGTTCACAAAATATGCCGGCAGTGATTTTTTTGTGTTTTGAGGTGCGTCTTCTTTCAAATTTGGCCATAGATCCAGAAGTTGTTAGAGGATTTGTTTGAAGAGGCATGATCTAAAATTTGATATCGTAATGAATATTTTTTGAGGATTGATGTTTTTGTTTATAGTCATTCAATATTATTCTGCACCGTAATGATTTCTTGTTGCTGTTTATCATATAAGTAGATGGGCATTGATGTGCTGTATTTGTACAGCAAAGATAAGTCAGCATTTATGAATGCGGGTATAGTGGACTTAGTCCAGGAAGAAGTCATGATTTTATGGGATTTGAAATTTTGGGTTTACATAGCCCATTATTTCTGTTCCATCCTGCCTCAGTGGCATTTTCCCTCCAGATTGAAACTTTTGTGCAAAGCCTGACAGAAATAAGGTTTTGTGCTTTTGTGTCAGTGCATGTAAATATACACACGGTTCTTTTCTTGCTGATGATCAAATGGAGCTGATTTTTTACAAAATCAAAATGTGGCACAAAGTGTTAGAGTTGACTGTTTTGTGTGCATGTAATGGTCTATGCTTTCTTGGATGATTTATAAACGTTACTCAGCTTTTTTTTGTTTGTTTGAAATATTGTGGAGAATGTCTTTAAGATATTAAATTTAAGACACTTGTCATGAAGGTAAACTTTACAACACTGATCTGCACATTTAAGTTTTCAAAGCTTTTGCATTTTGTACGGTCTACATAAATTTATTGGGTACTGTTTTTTCATTTTACAGCTGTCTAAATGTCTGTCTGATGCTGGTCTGAATGGTAACCTTATCAGTTATCGATTGTTGATCAATATTGATTTACACGGTGAGGCTTTTAAAGCGTCTTCTATTTAATACTGATTTAGTCAGAGAAATTGAGGCCAGGGATGGTGTAGAAATAGAGCTGCCTTTTTCCAATTTGATAGCAGCGGTTCAAGCTTAGCTGGTAAAACCTTGTATGTGTTGCTTCCACTCCGTTCACCTGTGAGTGCATACCTGACCTTGTTCAGGTTAGGGACAGTAAAGCATTGAATAAGAAACGTGAGATCCACCCTTTAACCCTTTGACTCCTGCACCCTTTCCCCACTGCAAAAACTTAACTCTTTAACTTCCTCACCCTATCCATTAGCTTCCTGCAGGAAGCTGCTGGATAGAGTGAGGGAGTCAAAGAGTTAAGTTTTTGCCATGCTAGCATGGTTGACAGTGCCAGATGCTGGTGGACAGGTACGGGAGTCAAAGGGTTAAAAGTTGACATGGGAGTACGGAGAATCTAACACCTCTCTGCCCCACAGGGTTATAGGACTGCCTTTCCCGTTTTAAACTGCAAACTGTGTGATAACTCTTCTAACTAGGGAACTGTTTCAGCCCTTTTGTTGATGAGTGTTTCACAGTGCTGTCACAATCTACTGCAGGTACTCTTGGCTGTCATGTATGTTACAACACTAAAACGTTAAAAAGATCCTTGAAGAGAGCTCAGTGCTTGGGCCAGAAAGGTCGTCTGTGAATGAAATTATAGATATTGCTGAGCAGGTTTTTTTTTTCTGAAGTATTGCTTTCTTGTGGTCATTTAAAGAAAAGAAGAGGTGGCCGTCCCCCTTTGTTGAAGTTTGGTGCTTTGGATGTCTGATGTGCGACTTGCATTTCATGTGATTGTATATTTATTGTGATTATTAATAAATCTCACAAACTCAACGTTGTGTGTGTCTCTTTTGTACTGATGTTTCAGCTGTTATTTTCTGTTTTTTTCCCCTCAATGAAGATGAGAGTGAATTAGATTAATAGTGTGCAGGTCTTAGTTTCTCTTTGTTTTGGCTCTGTGTGTGCATGCGTGCGTGCATGCATGCGTGTGTGTGTGTGTGTGTGTGTGTGTGTGTGTGTGTGTGTGTGTGTGTGTGTGTTGTGTTTAGAGCACGGTTCTGTCACAGTGTGAAAAACAGTATACAATGTGCCAGGATTATACTTACGTTATTCTCTCTCTCATTCTCTCTCTCACTCTCTCCTCACTCTCTCTCTGTCTCTCTCACTCTCTCTCTCTCTGTCTCTGTCTCTCACGCTCTCTCTCACTGTCTCTCTCACTCTCTCTCTGTCTCTCTCACTCTCTCACTCTCTCACTCTCTCTGTGTCTCTCACTCTCTCTCTGTGTCTCTCTCACTCTCTCTCTCTCTGTGTCTCTCTCACTCTCTCTCTGTGTGTGTGTGTGTGTGTGTGTGTGTTCTCTCTCTCTCTCACACACACACACAGACACACAGAATGAACACATCGGGGATGAATTCGTTGTTTTGGTGTATGCAGTCCCATGGTTTTCAATGCGTGAAGGAAGGTGCAGACCTTGTGATCTTGTCTTGTTGCTGTTTTCGTTCTTGTCTCTATGAGGTTTGGTTTGGTTTGGTTCAGTTTTACGTCTACTCCCACCTCAGGTGATATGGCCGACGGGGGTAACCATCCCAGGGAAGTGGGGAAGGGGACTTACCTAATCCTATACTGACTCCACCAGAACAACAGTGATGTTAAGATGGGACAGTGAGAAGGCCAGTTTTAATGTAGCGCACCCGGGATTCGAACCCGCAACCGTTAGCATGTGAATCCGACGCTCAAACCAACTGAGCTATGGGCCTGCATCTCTATGAGGACCCAAAATTTCGTTTATTATATGTAGTATTACTCTGGCGTTCAGGCTGTGTAGTGTGTTGGTAGAGTCCTGTGTGTTTAGTGTGTCATACACATCAGCCACTGTAAACAGACTTGACAGTGTAGTAGCCAAGTGTTCGTATCATTGTTATGCAGGTGTGTTGATGTTCGTCAGGTATTGTGTTACATACTTAGAATCCTCAGGGAGGTATACTGGTTCAAAGCCAGGTGCTAAGATAACCATATGCGCAGAAATGTTTTCACTCGTGGAAGTTGAAAAGCAAACTGTGCAGCTGTGCATGCACCAATTTTGTGTTTGATATGAGCACATACATTATTAAATTTGTATGTGGAAATGAGCACAAGATTCACAAAGGCTAGAATCTATATGAACTGCGTAAAGTGGGACTGTGCACTAGCATGGCTTTCCAAGACACTTATGCCATGGCCTCTGTCCTGGTAATGCCTGGCTCAAGACAAGTCTCCCGTTGATGTGTTCTGTGCATCGTTCAGCACCGTCAGCCCATGGCCCCCAAACCATTTGTTCAATCCTCTGCCGATATCAAGTACCCACTGTTTGTGCTACTTGAATAGGAACAGCATCACAGGGTCCCGTTACGGAAGTTGAGCAATCACGTGATATCGAGTGGTTGGTTGACATGTTCACTTGCATCAATCCCGTTCGGTTTACTGTCCAAGGGAGACAACCGTGTCAGTATGGCACACCTACTCAGTACCGGTTTGCTTACCTCCCCTAACACTGCCCCCGACCATCAACACGGTTGGTCCATCCACCTCCCTCTGCTACCCTGGGCCTGGGCTGGTCTCCTGGCCGGGACAGAGTAACTTCTTCTACATATTAGGATGGGTGACGCACAACCCCTCTCTCCAGGTCCCATTCTGTCGCCGATGGATTCTTTTTCAGTGGGTACGTACAGACGACCATTAGGCACCACACTGTACTCTGGAGAGTCCTTGTCTTCCCTTTTGTGAGCGGGGGTGCACTCAAGTGTCCTCTCCTTCATCTCTCCGGCCCCTCCAGGAGGTCATACGCCCCTCACGTAGGTGGCAGCCACCCCATGAGTAGATAAAGACGACTGTACTTCGGTTTCAGTTTCAGTTTGTTTCTCGAGATGACGTGTCCGCGCTCGGAACGAATTCCATATTCACTAACGTCACAGGTGCCACGTGTATGGTGACCGTGGCACATGCCTTAAGCCTGCACATAAACCCATGAGCTATCCAGGTCCTGAGGCCCTATCTGGACTACGTTTTACCTAGTCTATATTTTATACTGGTATTTTATCAGCCTACCGCTGGAATAATCTTGGTTACTGTTTATATTCTCCATTAACTATTTCACAGTTCTCAGAGAAAGGCTGAGAACGACAAAGTGTCGCCAGTCTTGATAGGGGCAAACTGGCCCCCAGGCAGCCAGTCCACACCCACGTCTTCCATTTAGTGGGTGGAGATTTCGGGTGATCAGATCGGGGGTATGATTTGCCTTGGGCCTCCACCAAGGATCTCCTGACCTCTACCCCCATCTACAGTTCAATCTCCTGCTGACCTTTATCCACTTGTCACTCTCAGTCAGGGTGTCGTCTGTCTTCTGCACAAGCATGCGATGGAGGAGGTTATCTTGCGCTCTTCGCCTGGCTTCTATGGGAGGATTTTCGTTGTCCCAAGTGTTCTGGGTCTAGAGTCCAGTTCTGCACCTCTCACCCCTCAACAGGTCCCTCACTGACCTCCCCTTCAGGATGGAAACTCCGGGTTTCATCGGGGATTCAATCCACAGGCACGACTGGACGACCTCCATAAACCCTTATTAAAAATATTTTTTTCAGGATCATTACACTCAGGGAGGTTACCTTTGTGCTCACCTGTATTGTTTCGTCCCTTTTTCTACGCCACCGAAGCTGGAGCAGTCTTTTTTTTTATATTTTTATTTTTTTATACAATGCAATGATCATGATGTCGATGAGGATGATAATCATGATGCTATGGAGTTCCATCTAGAATAGAGATTGCGTGACAGGGCTGTACTCTACACTTACTATCAAAACACATCCTGGCGTCAACCAGGCCCGAGAGATACAGACACCCGCGGTGCCGGTCGGAAGATTTGAATAACTCCATTTGATGAAGCATCCGTGAAGTGGATGAGACTCAACTGCCTGGTTCCAGTCTTCCCAATGAGCCCATAGCACGTCGAACTCTGGGTAGGAGCAAGTTAGAGGCGAAAAAAACAAACAAACAAACAAAAAAACCCACAATGATTTTGAAAAGGACTGATGGAATTCGAA